>OY728153.1:549770775-551020775 GCA_963277665.1 Viscum album | reverse complement strand
GATGGACACTATATTTATATATTTTATATATTATATTTATTATTTAATTATAATTATGTATTGATTTTAAAACTCTTATTTTTTACATTCAATTTTCTGTTAAAATGATAATCATTTTTTGGGAAGTGTGGACTACGACCTACTCAAAGTGTTGTGGTTCTTTCACACACTACATGGAATTAGTTAAGGATGGATTTAGTGAATATATCTTATATATATATATATGACATAATAAATATAATATAAAATATATATATATATATACATATACATATATAAACATATATTTCTTTTACCTTCATTCTCTCAACACCACAATTAACCGGAAATAGCGTTTATGGGTATGTACGACCTACCTTCTCCATAAACGATTTATTATGTTGCATAAATATATATTATGTATATTATTATAATAAAAATATACCAAATATAAATTACATTTCTATCACTTTTTATGTTCTAGAATCATGATATATGTATAAGGACCAACTATATAACCAATTAAGACACATAAGAAAAAAAGAAAATATTACCCGAAGTGAAACCATAACATAACATGGCTAAAAAGATGGTAATATAAGGTCATAGTCAATAAATAAATGGTATTATATAAAATAATATGGTTATTTAAAATTTTTATTATAAATTTAAATTTATTATACTTGTGTTATGAATGAGTACGCTGAGATTCCAGACACAATGTAAGAAGATTTTATCTACCTTTTTATTTCTTTGAGATACAAGCTATGTTCACCTCCCTTTCCTTTTGTTTTGTTTAGGTAATTCCCATGAATTTATTCCATGTATAAAATATTTAAATTTATTCTTACTAAAATATCCATTTTAGGATCTTTCTTTCATGTGCTTTAACTTTCAAATGATTCCAAATCAGTGTAATGGTTTTGTCTCAATTGGCCTTCATTGAGACTCAGTTTTTACAATGAAAATAAATTCTCTTATGATGTTTATATACATCCATTTTACAGGTTATATCATCAATTTAATAATTATAATTATATTTTATGTTTATTTAATATCCTTTATTTACATGGATAGTATGATCAAATGTTACGAAGTTATAAGCATTTACTGAGATAATCTCATCGCTATTCATGATTGTTTATGTTTATGCTGCATTTGATGAAATCTTATGATCCATATCTAAAAAGAATTCATGAATGTTAATCTACTATAATTATTAATTATTTATTAATATATTGGCTGTAACACCATAATTTTTATGGTCTTTTTTTGAATGAATTTTTTTTTATTTATATCATGTAATGCACTATGTCAGTCATTTCATTCACAGTAAATCGACATGTAATACGTTATATGTAACACCGGGGTGGCATAAAAAACATGAAACACTGATTTTATATTTTTTTCTATGTATAAAATATCTATTTTTTAATTATTTTATACAAAAAACCAAAGGAATCATTCACTACATGCAGCGCTATCTTGTCATGTGTTACACGCAAGAGATAACTTCATCGACAGTTTACGTTGTACGTAATATTGAGTTTCATTATACAATGATATATTTATAGAATATCAAAATATAATGGGATATAAACTATAAATTTTCAATATTATTATCCCCATTTTTAATTTTCAATAACATTAACATTAATCTTTTGTATTTTCTATACATGATATACGAACAAATTCAATTTTTCAAGTAAAAGTAGTTTTCCAAAATGAATTTTTACCACCTTTTGATAGAACTCCCATTTTAAATCTACTATTTAACACTTTAATATATTATATTTGAAAAAATAAATCCTTTATTTGGAATAGGTACATTAAAATTTTCTTTGGTTGATTTTTTTTGTTTTTCTGATAAAATTCTTATTTTTATCAATAGTGGAAAATACTGCATTTTAATTCAAAACAAACTTTTCAACTATATTATTTATATAGTTAGATTATGTATTTAATTGGTTTTTAAATATATTTATATTAATTTTTTATCATTTAATAAAGTTTTGGTCATTGGATGTAATTTCACATCTAAATTGGACATAAAAAATGTCAATCTTTTGGTAGTTTTTACATCCAAAAAACACATTTTCTTATTTTGACTACCGGAATTGATTTCAAATAAATTTTTTCCACTTTTGTTTTTTGAATTTGGAAAATTGGATTCCATATTTGGAATAATATTATCAAAAATATGTAAATACTCACTTTTATTTTTTGGATATTATGAATAGTAACATTAGTAATTGTTTTTATTTACCAGGGTTAAAGGGTAAATGAGGAAAATAAGGGTAATAATAATACTATAATAATATATAAAAACCTTATAAAATGTTCTAATCATATTTTATGAGTTATTTAAAACCAATAAATCACTAGGGATGCACATTAGGCTTTTGGGAGCCCCATGGGTGTGGTAATGACATGTTAAAATAATTAATTTAAAGTAAAGAGAAATACAACATAAACAAGTATCTTTTTACTAAAATAGTTTTAATGTGGGGTTATTAAACTAATATATTTGACTGTAAGTATTAAATGATATAATAGTATTGAAAATGCATTATTCATACAAATGACATAAATAGTGTTAAAAATATTTTTAATGATCCACTAGAGGTTATATTATCATTTTATTGTAACTATACTAACCAAAAATTAAAAAAATACACGAATACAAGGTAAGTGTTAATTTATTTAACTAAGGGTTAAAGCTATAACATACCGTTAAATTTATGACAAAAACTTTTCATAAAAACAATTTGTTGAGAGGATTTAAAACTATCCTCTTCTTATAAATTAAATATATCAGTTTGTAACTATTATAATTTAAAAATCAATTTATAATAGATTAACATTTCATAACATTCCTAAAGTTACCCACCTCCCTCTTATAAAAGGCCACCGCATATACCCATTTACAGAAACGTCTATAGCACCTTGGATCTTCCAAAGTCTAGTAAAATAATTTCCAAAAATCTCTCCCTTCCTTTTAGATACCACACTTTTGGTATAAATTAATCCTATGGATAACTTCCGTCCAAATCAAAAGGAGATATTTGAAAACGAGGTAATTGTTTTACCACCTCTTTCAAAATTAATTTCGTATTCTACTTCATCTTAGTATGTTGTTTCCATAATAAAGTAATAAATACAGTGTATTATACATGTTTAAATTTTATTATAATTATAATACAATATTATACCACCTTTTATCCATCATATGAATTACAATATCACTATGTGTGCGTACATACAACATTCCATCACCACGTCGTGGTGTAATTTCTCATCCAACAATACTTATATTGGATGGGAATAATGATGATTATAATGTAAGGAAATAATTAATATAACAAGATTATTATTATATATAATTAATATACCATCCAATTTCATACCATTTAACCATCAAGTAAATGATAACTTTGCTCATACCTACGTACAATCTATCGTCTACGCGATGTGGTGCAATTCATTCTGCATGATCATTATTAAAATATTTAAAATATAATTGAATAGAATGAATAAATATGATATATATTATAATAATATTATTTTTTAAATTAAATAACTATAACCTAAAAATTTTAACATGAATTTATCAGGAAAAACTTTCATAAGTACATATATTAGTTAATATCTGAATAATGAATGACAATGAAATGTTACAAAAAAAGGATGATAATATAATCATATATTATATTATAAAAATGAATATCATTCTGTAATAATTCAATAACATTATTAAATAATTATATAGGAGGTTTGGATTCATATTAATAAATCAGACCTTAATTAATGGATAATTTTTTAATCTCATTATTATCCAATATTGTTTATATGTAATTATTTATTGGGGTATATTTATCATCCACATCCATGATACCAAAAAAATATAATATTATTTATATTATTATATAATTTTTAAAAATCAATTTTACCCATTGGTGAATTTTTTCTAAATGATATGGAAGGAATATTTTTTCTTTATACAATACAAGGCACTTTTTTACTTTTCCAACAATATTACGAGGAGAATGTTTTTTAAATTAGACAACATGAATAGGAAATTTCATAACGCCTTATTTCCTTCAATCGACCATTACTGTATGACATTTTTATTTTCAATTAAATTATTTTTTTTCAAATTACATCGAATTTGGAGAAAATATAATATTCTTGAAGAAGAAATGATATTTTCCTCAAGAATAAATTTCATGAATTTTATCAAAATTATTTCACATTTAAGATATCATATGGTTATGTTTCTACCTGTATTATTACATTGTTTTTATTGTGTTTATGATAGAATTATTTTTATGAAATCCATTTATTTTATACTCATCATGATGGAATGATTTTTATGAAACCCATTTTTCCTTGGTATATGTGATGATGAAAGGTTTGTGTTTTTGGGAAACATATAAGAATGATTTCTTTATGAGATGGGTTTGAACTATATCTCCCTCCAATTAATTAGGTAAAGAGTTGTATCTCTTGATGTAGAGATGATTATAATGGAATGTAAATTACATTCTGTAATACTGTGCTGAAACAACAAGTATATTTGGTTCAGTAATATAGGGTTAGAATGAGAAATGAACTCGGTTCAGCAATGCAATTTGTCCACAATGATGGTCTTGTATATGATCATTGGATAATATGGAAATGATTATATATTCTTATGTTTCTTCCACAAATTAATTTTTTTATTCCAAAAATATGTTATATTGGTTGATGTTTTTTTATGATTTATGCCTTACATATTGCCAATATTTATTTCATGACCAAATATTTTGATATTAAATATATATTTTCATGTTTTACATTATTATGTTAATTTTTTTATGTTATTTATGATTACCCTTCCTAAGAATTTTATCTCACCCTTTTTATTTTTTCTTTCCCCTAGGATATAATGAATGGTTTTAGGTATGAAAACTAAAGAGGAAGATCCTTATGGGATATGTTGTAGATCTTTCGCCAAGTTAAAAGAATGTGTTTTGAGTTTCCAAATACACTAAAAACATGTTCTTTGGCTGTATATTTTTGAAATCTATTATGTATTCTGGAAATGAAATATAATGAGCATATATGTCAAGCTTGGGTTATTATAGTTGGTATCATACTGATGTTTTAGTTAAACATTGGAAACATGGATGCAATGTGTGATCCCTAGAGATCTTTTTAAGGATTTTCTAGGGATGACCCTTAGGATATGTCTAACTATAGGTTACTATCCTAGAATTATGGTAATGATCATTGATAATATAGGACTAAACCAAAGATTTTAGATATTGAATGTACTGCCCCTTGATTATTTATATTTCCTATTATGATTTTTCCTCTCAAGTTAATCATTTTGGGGTTTAGATAATGGATGGAAATATGATGATTCATTTTAATAGAGAATATGATGATATTATTTATGGGAAACAAAACTAAATTGTATTTGCATGGAAAAACATCATTATTATGCCTAATCAGCAGTCTCATAATACGATCAATAATCTCATCTTTGGTGAGTTTCCTAACCTAGTTAATAAGTAATATTGGAGTTTCATAGTGATCATAGAACAACAAGAGTCTAATATTCCTCATTTAAGTCACGTTGGAAGATACATCATGGAGAATGATTCAACAGAGCTAAAATATGATTCCGGTGTGAAAAAGAAGGACATAAATCCAGTTATGTCATAAGAAATGGTTCAGTTAACACAATAGACATGGATAATGGTATTCTTAAGAAATCAATGATGGTTAAATGTTTTAAATATTTATTTTATGGGAACAATTAAAATTGATTCCCTAAGTGATAATCTAATGAAAAGAACCATTATCGTCATATGGGTAGTATTTATTTAGCTGACGATGAAGAAACTAAAAATGATATATGAGATAAAAGATGTATTATGGAATAAAATAATGAAGCTGAGTCAATAGATTAAGAATATAGTAGAATTATTATATGTATATAAATACTAATTTTTCATAGTTAATTTTTAATGAATCATCTATGGATTGTTACAATATTGTCTTCTCCTATGTATTTGAAAGTATGTGATGAATTATACCAGCAACCATTATAAGTTAATTAGATTCTTTTGTAAAATGCATGAGATGTGCAAAATTATGGGATAACAAGATAATGAGATGGTTGATAGTATTAAAGACCTCATTACTTATATAAGGACAAAGTGATTTCATGGTTTGAGAATATATACATTTTTGGATTTTTGGTATGTTTAAAGAGTTATTTTTTTTCAGTCTGTATGTTTTCACTAAGGTTCTATGGTAATTCAAGTTATAACCATGTTTAGAAAAATACCTGATTAAGGTACTAACATTATAATAATATGACAACCAATAACTTCTTAATGAGAAATGGGAGATAAATTCAAATCCCATTTAGTTCACCAATTTCTAAAGTTTTAGATTTTCAATTTTTGGACGGTTTTTAAGGTCATCAATTTATGGATATTATGAGTTATAATTTTGTTAAATTTTGTTAGATTAATGTATTATCTATCTATGGGTGGATTAATTAATTTGTGATAACCTGTGATAAATATTTTTGAGACATGGAATTTCCTATCATTCTATATATGGATCGCATGATCAACTAACACTTCGAGAATGAAAAATTCAGCTTCATTTCATTTAATAATATATGAAGTAGAAATTGTTCAAGGAAGGTCCAATGATAAGATTTTACTAAATCAAGTAAATATTTCATCTCATGTTCTCAAAATTAGGAAAAATAAATTAAAAAATGGTATCTTATTACCTTTTATCTAGTTAATTAGATGGTCCCTTAAATCATAATAGATTTATGGATTTCTGATTGTTAACTTTCTTCTGAACATCTTCTCTTTCACTCTCCATCAGATCATGATGGATAGATTTTTTTTCTTCCATATGCAAGTTTTAACTTCCCACCTATGGTATCCTATATGGAAACACAATTATGAGTTACATTGGGTAACTGGTATGTTAATAACTTTCATTTTTAAAGTGATATTTTATTATTTATTTTTTATATGGGCTTCCATGAATGAAACCATTAGTTAGTAAAACATTTATAACCCCGATGAATTTCTAGGGATAAATTCACTTTAAGTGGGTAAAATGAAAATCCTAGAGTTTTTATGGACAATTTTTTTAATAAATTAATTTTTTTATTTATATATTGCAACACACTAAGTCAAACATTCATTTAACACTAAATTGACTTGTCATATGTTTCACACAACACCGAGTTAGGGTATTGTAAACACAACACTACGTACAGATATTGTTTAGTTGATAAAATTTCTATGATTGGATTATTTTATATATAACAACTAATGAATATTTCACTGCACGAAACATTGAAACAACTTGTGTTACATGCAAGAGTGACCTTCCTCGATATCATGCGTTGTACGCAATACCGAGTTTCACTAAACCATGATATATTATAAAAATGTTATTATTTATTGGGATATAAAGTAGTTGTTATGAATAGAATTAAACACATTTCTAATTTTATATGACATTAAAATTCATCTTTTGTATTTTTATACATTATATATGAACAAATTCAATTTTTGAATAAAAGATGTTTTTTTCTAAAATGATGTTTTGCCGCCTTTTGATGGACCACCCATTTTTATTAAATTTTTTATGAATCTTTTATATTATATTAATAAAAAGAGAATTCTTATTTGTAATAGAAACACAAATAATTGATTTTATTAAAAAAATTTGTTATTTGTCTGATAAAATTCATATTTTTATGAATAGTGAAGAATACTGCATTTTAATTCAAAACTACCTATCCATAAAATTTATTTATATTGATAGATTATATTTTTAATTTGTCTTCAATTTTAATTGGATTATTGTTTTATCATTTAATAAAATTTTTGTCCTTGGATGTAATTTCACATTAAAATATGACATAAACATATATCAATTTTTTGTTATTTTTTACTTTTTATAAACATGTTTTCATGTTGGGATAATGGGAATTAATTTTAAATAAATTTTTGTGAATTTTCTTTTTTGAATTAAGAAATATGGATTCTATATTTGAATTAATAATGTCAAAATTATTTCAATGGGCCCCTTTTATTTTTAGAAATTATGAATATTACCTTTAGTAGTTATTTTAATTTACTAGGTTAAAGGGTAAACGTGGTAAATATGGATAAAACATAATATTATAATAATATATAACTATATTAGTAGTTGTCCTAACCCTGTTTTATGAGTTATGGGTGACCATTAAAACACTTGGGATTCAGATTTGGCTATTGGGAGCCACATGGGTGTGATAATGACATGTTATAATAAATAATGTAATGTAAAGAGAAATATAACATAAAATTGTATCTTTTTACCGAAACATATTTAAGGTCGGTTTTTATAACTGATTTATATGAATACAAATATTCACTAGAAATATACAAATATTTCCTACATCACGGAATTTTATTTATAATTTTTTTAAATTAAATATATAAATTTTTTCATGACACAATGATGATGTAGTGATTGCCTTATTAATAAAATATTGAAATAAATATTATTATAAATATTAGAATAAATTGAATTTTTGATTTATGATTCCATAAATAAATGTTTTTTATATTATTCACATGTTATGGATGCTATAATGCTATTTTTATATTGAATAAAGTTGTTGTGACTTTAAAAAATAAGTTACTCAATAGTGTCAAAATTGAAAAATATTTTTTTTAAATATTATGCTACTAATTTTGATAATATTCATAAAAATATATGATTCTTCCAAATTATATAAATAGTGTTAAAAACATTAATCGTCCACATGGGGTTCTCTGGGAATTTTATAGTAACTATAGTAACCACATGTTATAAAATTACAAGATGACATGGTAGGATTTAATTTATTTGACTAAGTGTTAAAGAAAAAATGTAAGGTTATATTTGTGGTCTAAACTTTTCAAAAACAATATATATTAGAGTATTCAGAACTATATTCATCTTTTCCTAGAAATATATTAAATTTTATATATTATAATTTTAAATTCATTTTATAAGAAAATAGTATTTCAATACTTTCCTAAAGTTCCCCTCCTCCCTCTTATAAATCCTCACTACATATACCAACTTAATCACACATATATATCCCCTTGGATCATAAAAATTCAAATAAAATAAGATCCCTACATCCCTAAAATCCCCATAGAGACAAAATATTTCTAATAAATACATCATAAGGAGACCTTTTGTGGAAATCAAAAAGAGATTCTTAAAAAAGAGGTAATTGTATTATCACCTCTTTAAAAAAATTATATTTCTATTATTATGTTGTTTCTATACTTAAATAATAAATCTAGTATATTCAAAATTATTATATGTTTTTATAATTATGGGTCAATCTAATGCCTTCGTTTATCCATCCTATGAATAACAATATCACCATGTGTTCCAACACATGACTTATCGTCTCCACGTCATGGTGTAATTTTTTATTCAACAATACATAATTTTCATGTGTATAAGGATGAGAATAATGGAATTCAATAATAAATATTACATCATATTAAGTCATTATAATTAATATTCCATCCAATTCCATAACATTTAACCATTATGTATATGATATTGCGCTCGTGAGTACGTACAGCCTACCGTCTCCATGATGGGATGCAATTAATTCTACAAGATATTCATTAAACAATGATTATATATATAAATGTAATTAATAAATATGATATACATTAAAAAATTATCGATTTTTAAATGAAATAACTATAACCTACAAATTTGAACATAATCTTATGCAACAAAACATGCATAAGAACATAAAGTAATTTATTTTCAAATAACGAGTGACAGTGAAATATTAAGGAAAAATGAATGATAATAAAGTCATTTATGGTATCATAAAATGGTTTATGATTAATTAATAAGTCTATAACATTATTTAAATAATGTTAATGGAGTTTCATATACATAATATGAAATCACATTTAAGGTAAGGGATAATTTTTCAATCTCATAATTATCTAAGATTATTTATATGTAATTATTTCCTAGGGTATATTTATCATCCACATACCTGTTACCAAAATATTTAACACTATTCCTATTATTATATATTTTTTAAAATTTCATATTTACTATCTATGAATTTTAACTAAATGGTATGAAGGAAATATTTTGTTGTTATTTGATACAAGGTATTTTTTTTGACTTTTCCGATAAAAGTACGTGGAGAATGTTTTTTTTAATGTAAATGGTATGAATGGATTATTAAGTTTTCAAAACTCCTTTTTTACATGAAGCATAATTTAAAATATTTCATGTTAATATTCAATTAAATTCCTATATTATAAACTTGTGTGGCATTTTGAGAAAAGAAAATATTGTTTTAAGAAGAAATGATATTTTCCTCATGAATTAATTTCAATTATTTTATCATAATTATTTTCCATCTAAGACAACATAGGGTTGCATTTTTATCCATATTATTACTTTAATTTGATTGTTTTATGATGGAATTATTTTTTTGAAATACATTTATTTTATATGTATTATTGTGTAATGATGTTTATGAAATCCATTTTTTGTTCCTTGGGTTATGCGATGATAAATGATTTGTGTTTTTATGGAACATGTAATAATGATTTCATTATGAGATTGGTGAGACCTATAAATCCATCAAATTCATTAGGTAAACAATTATATCTCATTATATTGACATGACTATAATGGAATTTAAATATTGTTCAGTAATACATGGTTGAAATGACATGTATATCTAATTATGTAATATAGTGATGGAATGAAGAATGAACTCAGTTTAGTAATAGACATTGTCAACTATTATGGTCTTGGATATGATCCTTCTCTAATATGGAAACAAATTTCTATGATTATGTGTTTGTTATAAGTTCATATTTTGTACCAATATTATGTTTTCATGGGTAATATTCCTTCATGATTTAGGCCTTACATACTCCCAAGATTTATTTCATGACTCAAGATTTTAATATTCAAAATATATGTTAATGTTCTTACATTCTTAGGTTTATGTTTTGTATGATTTTATCCATTTTTACCCATACTCATAATTTGATCTCACCCTTTTTATGTTTTCCTTCCCAAAATATTTAAATATGTTTTTAGGTAGGAAAACTAAAGAAGAAGATAATTATGGGAGATATTTAAAATAATTCTCCAAGATAGATGAATGTTTTCTGAGGATCAAAAGATAGTAAAATAATTTGGTCTTTGTGTATCTATTTGTGTAAATTTTTAAGTATTCCACAGAATAAATGTAATTTACATGTACATCATGCTTGGGTTGTTATATTGGTACCATTTATTCCACTCTTTGCTACATATGATAATAATTAATGTATTTTTAGAAATCCTGACAGTACCCTCTATTCGTTCAGAAATGTATGTTCCTTTAAAACCATGTTTTCTAAAAACGGTTTCAATAAATATTCATATAATCTCCTAGTTTCATTAAAAGGAATATTTAGACGTTTTTATTTTACCAATATTTTAAAAGAAATATTCTTGTTGCTTTCTGAACAAGCCATTTTCTATTCTTTTTACAATGCTAAAAGAATATTCTTTTTACCTCATAAGACATGTACACATTTATCCACCAAAAATTCATTGAATCTTTATTTTCATGTCTAATCACAACTAGAATATAAGGTTATACCAATGGTTCTAAACCATTGGTATAGGGTGGAAGACCGTTGGTATAGCCTATACCAACGTTTTTCCAAACCATAGGCTAGTATGCCGTGAGGAAAGCCTTATACCAACGGTTTGATCTAAACCGTTGGTATATCCCACTGTATTTATTAATATACAAATGGTTGCAAGAGAACTGTTGGTATATATTTGTATAACATTTTTAACAATGTTTTTTAGAAACAGTTGGTATATATATTGTTTTTTAAAATTTATCTCAATGTATTCCAACAATTTATAACCGTTCGTATTGTATTTTTCGAGAATTATTATTCCAACAGTTGAAAATCGTTGGTATGGTGTTTTTCCAGAACTCCTTTACCAACCGTTCTAAACCGTTGGTATTGAGTTTTTCCAGAATTCTAGAACTCTTATACCAATGGCTCAAAACCATTGGTATTGATTATTTCTAGAACTGCTGCATAGCAGCCCTCCAGTAGCCCCTCCACTATACACTTTCCTAAAAAATATTACAAAAACCACATACAGACCTAAAACAGTATAAAAAACACCTAAAATAGCACAAAAAAACACATAAAACCATCAAACTCTTCCAACCATGTCATGTACTACAATTCCCTATTTCAATCTTTATATGACAACAATCATCTGGTGGCAATTCACCTCACCCCTCCACAACCCCCCAACCAGCACATCCCCCCCACCTCCCCATGAAATTATAATAGGTAGAATAGTCTGAGAAATACCTATTAGAGTTGAATAAGAGTTTGAAATTGGATAATATCCCTTTTTTTCTGATCCTAGATTTGGGTATTTAATGATTTGTGATGAATTTTGAATTGAACTTGTATTGTTTATAATATATGGTGAAAAGGTATTTTCTTAGGAGTATCATCACTTATGACCCCATGAGTGAAACTACACAACTCATGAAAAAGATTTTGCATCTATCATTGATGAGTGTAAATTTCATTTGTATTCACTTAAAATGATTTTCTTTTGAAACAAAATAGATACTTTGAGTGGTTTCATCCACACCACACCTTGTATTGAGGCATCGTTGACTCGTACACGTCACAAATGACCCATGGATCATTTTCCTAAAGTATCAACACAATCCGAATGTGTTTGGTTGGTTTCCCGTATGCCGGTTGTTTTTACATAAAAGCGTATCAATTTTAAACAAAATGAAGACACTTTGAGTAGTTTTGGTCATGCCATGCCTTGGATTGAGGTGGGGTTGACTCTTATATGTCAAAAATGACCCATAAATCCTTGTCCTAAAGTGTCAATAGAATCCGAATGTGTTTGGTCTGTTTTCTGTATGTCAGTTGTTGTTTTAACTTAAACTGGTGTCCATTTCAAAGAAAAAGTTCGACACTTTTAGTGGTTCCGACCACACCGTGCCCCAGAGTGAGGCAGGGTTGACTTATACAAATCAAAAATGACTCATGGATATTTTTCCTAAAGTTTTAATAGAATCAGAATGCATTTGGTGGGTTTTCCATATGTCAGTTGTTGTTTTCACTTAAAATGATGTCCATTTTAAACAAAAGAGAGACACTTTGAGTGGTGTCGGCTACACCGCGCCTCTAAGTGAGGCGGGGTTGACTCGTACATGTCATAAATGACCCATGGATCGTTTTCCTAAAGTATCAACACAATCTGAATGCATTTGTTTTCTTTTCTGTATGCCGGTAGTTTTTACTTAAAAGTATATCCATTTTAAACAAAAGAAAGACACATTCAGTGGTACCGGACACACTGTGCCTCAGATTGATGTGGGGTTGACTCGAACATGTCACAAATGACCCATGGATACTTTTCCTAAAGTATCAAAAGAATCCAAATTCGTTTGGTCTATTTTCCATATGTCAGTTGTTGTTTTTACTTAAACTGTTGTCCATTTCAAAGAAAAGTGAGACACTTTGAGTGGTGCTGGCCACACCATGCCTCTGATTGAGGCAAGGTTGACTCGTACACGTCACAAATGACCCATGGATCGTTTTCCTAATGTATCAACAAAATCCGAATTCTTTTGGACAGTTTTTCATGTGTTGTTTTTTTTACTTAAAAGCGCATCCATTTTAAACAAAAAAAAAAGACACTTTCAGTGGTACCAGCCACACCAGACCTCAGATTGAGGCGGGGTTGACTCGTACATGTCACATATGTCCCATGGATCATTTTCCTAAAGTTTCAATAGAATCCAAATGCGTTTGGTCAGTTTTCCGTATGACAATTGTTGTTTTAATTTAAAATACTATCCATTTCAAACAAAAGAATAACACTTTGAGTGGTACCGGTCACATAGTGCCTCAAATTGAGGTGGTGTTGACTCATACACATCAAAAATGACCGATGGATACTTGTCTTAAAGTATCAAAAGAATCTGAATGTGTTTGGTCTATTTTCTGTATGTCAGTTGTTGTTTTTACTTAAACTATTGTCCATTTCAAAGAAAAGTGAGACTCTTTTAGTTGTTCTGACTACACCGAGCCTCATATTGAGGCAGGGTTGACTCATACACATCAAAAATGACCCATGGATCGTTTTCCTAAAGTATCAACACAATCCGAATGATTTTGGTCGGTTTTCCGTATGTCATTTTGTTTACTTAGAAGCGCATCCATTTTAAACAAAAGAAAAAAACATTGATTGGTACCAGACACACTAGCCCTCTAATTGAGGCAGGGTTGACTCGAAAACGTCACATATGACCCATGTATTGTTGTACTAAAGTTACAATAGAATCTGAATGTGTTTGGTCGGTTTTCTGTATGCTAGATGTTGTTTTCACTTAAAATCCTATCCATTTAAAATAAAAGTGAGACACTTTGAGTGGTACCGGCCATACCGTGCCTCATATTGAGGCGGGGTTGACTCGTACACATCAAAAATTACCCATGTATAGTTTTACTAAAGTATCAACAGAATCTGAAAGCGTTTGTTCCGTTTTCCATATGTCAGTTCTTGTTTTTACTTAAACTGTTGTCCATTTCAAAGAAAATTGAGAGACTTTGAGTGGTGCCGGGAAAACCACTCCTCGGATTGAGGCAAGGTTGACTTGTACACATCCAAAATGACCCATGGATCTTTTTCTTAAAGTATAAACACAATCCGAATGTGTTTGGTTGATTTTCTGTATGTCATTTTTTTACTTAAAAGCGCATCCATTTTAAAAAAATGAAAGACACATTGAGTGGTACCGGCTACAACAGCCCTAGGATTGAGGTAGGGTTGACTATTACATGTCACATATGACCCATGGATCATTTTCCTAAAGTTTCAATAGAATCCTAATTCGTTTGGTTGGTTTTCCGTATGCCAGTAATTGTTTTCACTTAAAATCTTGTCCATTTCAAATAAAAGTGAGGCACTTTGAGTGGAACAGGCCACATCGTGCCTCCGATTGAGGTGGTGTTGACTCTTACACATGACAAATGACCCATGGATACTTTTCCTAAAGTATCAACAGAATCCGAATGTGTTTGGTCTATTTTCCTAATGCCAGTTGTTGTTTTTACTTTAACTGTTGACCATTTCAAAGAAAAGTTAGACACTTGGAGTGGTTCCAGCCACACCACGCCTTAGAGTGAGGAGGAGTTGACTCGTACACGTTATAAATGTCTCATGGATCGTTTTACTGAAGTTTTAATAGAATATGAATTCATTTGGTCAGTTTTATATATGTCAGTTGTTGTTTTCACGTAAAATGTTGTCCATTTTAAACAAAAGGAAGACACTTTTAGTGATGTCTTCCACACCGCACCTTGGATTGAGGTGGGGTTGACTCGTACACATCACAAATGACCCATGGATAATTTTACTAATGTATCAACAGAATCTGAATGTGTTTGGTTTGTTTTCTGTTTTCTGGTAGTTTTTACTTAAAAGCGTATCCATTTAAAAAAAGAAAGACACTTTGAGTGGTACCGGCCACACTGTGCCTCATATTGAGGTGGGGTTGACTCGTACACATCAAAAATGACCCATAGATACTTTTCCTAAAGTATGAAAAGAATAATAATGTGTTTGGAGTGTTTTCCGTATGTCAGTTGTTGTTTTTACTTAAAATGTTGTCCATTTCGAAGAAAAGTTATACACTTTGAGTGTTGTCGGCCACACCGCTCCTCGGATTGAGGCAGGGTTGACTCCAACATGTCCAAAATGACCCATGAATTGTTTTCCTAAAGTATCGACACAATCCTAATGAGTTTGGTTGTTTTTCATTATGTTTTTTTTCTTAAAAGTGCATCCATTTTAAACAATAGAATGACACATTGAGTTGTACCTGCCACACCGGCCCACGGATTGAGACGGGGTTTCCTTGAACACGTCACATATGACCCATGGATCGTTTTCCTAATGTTTCAACAGAATCAGAATGTTTTTGTTCTGTTTTCCGTATGGCAGTTGTAGTTTTCACTTAAAATCATGTCCATTTCAAACAAAAGAAAGACACTTTGAGTGGTATTGGCCACACCGTGCCTCAGATTGAGCCGGGGTTGACTCGTAAACATCAAAAATGACCCATGAATATTTTTCCAATTGTATCAAAAGAATCCGAATGCGTTTGGTCCATTTTACATATGTCAGTTGTGGTTTTTACAAAAACTGTTGTCCATTTCAATGAAAAATGAGACACTTTGAGTGGTGCCGGCCACACCGCACCTCGGATTGAGGTGGGGTTGACTCATACATGTCAAAAATGTCCCACGGATCGTTTTTCTAAAGTATCAACACAATCCAAATGTGTTTGGTTAGTTTTCCATATATCATTTTGTTTACTTAAAAGCGCATCCATTTTAAACAAAAGAAATATAGTTTGAGTGGTACCGGTCACACCGGCCCTCGGATTGAGGCAGGGTTGATTTGTACACATCACATATGACCCATGGATCATTTTACTAAAGTTTCAACAGAATCTGAATGCGTTTGGTTAGTTCTCTGTATGCCAGTTGTTGTTTTCACTTAAAATCCTATCCATTTGAAATAAATGTGAGACACTTTGAGTGGTACCGGCCACACCGTGCTTCCTATTGAGGCGGTGTTGACTCTTAAACGTCACAAATGACATATGGATAGTTTTCATAAAATATCAATAGAATCCGAATGTGTTTGGTCTGTTTTCTGTATGTCAGTTGTTGTTTTTACTTACATTGTTGTCCATTTCAAAGAAAAGTGAGACATTTTGAGGGGTGTCGGCTACACCGCTCCTCGGATTGAAGAGTGGTTGACTCGTACACATCATAAATGACTCATGGATCGTTTTCCTAAAGTTTCAACACAATTATAATGTGTTTTGTTGGTTTTCCATATGTCGTTATTTTTATTTAAAAGCGCATCCATTTTAAACAAAAGAAAGACACTTTGAGTGGTACCGTCCACACTGGCCCTCGGATTGAGGCGGGGTTGACTCGTACACATCACATATGACCCATGGATCATTTTCCTATAGTTTCAACAATATCGGAATATGTTTGGTCGGTTTTCCGTATGCCAGTTTTTTTCACTTAAAATTCTGTCCATTTCAAATAAAAGTGATACACTTTGAGTACCGGCCACACCGTGCCTCAGATTGAGGCGACGTTGACTCGTACAAATCACAAATGACCCATGGATACTCTTCCTAAAGTTTCAACATAATCCTAATTCTTTTGGTCCATTTTACATATGTTGATTGTTGTTTTTACTTAAACTGTTGTCCATTTCAAAGAAAAGTGTGACACTTTGAGTAGTGCCAGCCACACTACGCCTCAGATTGAGGCGGGGTTGACCCATACATGACACAAATGATTGATATTGTATTGAATATAGTCTTGGACCACTTTAAATGGATAAAAAATTCTCAGACGGTTTGAGTTCATTTACCACATTTCAATCATCATTCAAACATAGTTTGGAAACCTTACATTCCTATAATTATAGGATTCATGAAAATAATTATTATTTGTAAAAAAATATCCACAAAACCTTCCTTTATTATTGAGTGGTATATGTTATTATCCTCTATTATTGGATTTTGGGTACCACTCCCAGTATATATCTCATTACCTCTTTAAAATTGGTCATGGTGTGAATAAAATAACCATGGAATTGTAATTTCATTAGTGATAATATCATATCAATTTCACTCAAAAAGCCTTCTACTTCAAAGCATAGTTTCCATATCATTTTCCACATGCATAAACATGAAAAACATGGCTAACTAAGAAATCTAAGTATTAAAAAAATAGAACAATGGGTATCACAGTTCCAAAGAATACTAAAGGTCTAGGTAATAGACTAATAATACAATAAGAATCATGTTCAAAAAACAGATCTGATAACAACGTCCCTATGAAGTAGAGGAAAACCCCAAGAATAATCTCCCAAAAATGTCAATATTAGTCCCCAAGAATAATAGGCCTAGAAAATAGGGGTAAGACCAAAGTCAAACCTCCTTGATAACCACAATGAAATGGATGATTTCTGTAAGATAAACCTTTCACCTAAGTACCCAAGGTAACCCATGTTATCTTTTTCACAAACCCATTTCAATGCCTTGAAAACCATTCAAAACCATTTATAATACATTTATCAAAAGCCAAGGAAAACCAATTTTTATTTCAAAACACTTTTTCAACACATAAAAAAATCATGCCAATTTCACTAATCAATTTATAAATCAATTTTCAAATCAAAACAAGTAGTTTCTTTATCATAGGCTTGGAAATGGAACCACCTACCTTGAATTTCGGGTTACACACACCCACAATAGAATACAAAACCAACTTATATTTTTTGTACCAATCAATTAAAGGGAATGAAACTCCTCACAATAACCCATAAAATCTCATATAGAATCACTCACCTAAAAACCATTATAACATCATTATGCTTCCATATTTGGTCGAAAATAAAGAGTTATAGTGAATTCAAAATAATCCATACTAGAGTGGAAAACCGGGTTCAAAAATAAAGAGTTATACAAAATTCAAAAATGTAATGGATCAATCTTCCCCTGATCTCCATCACCATCACCACTATCATCATCAGCCTCATCCTCACCGCCATCTCTATCCTCTTCGTCTTCCTCGTCATCATCCCCATGCTCATCGTCGGCCTCATCCTCATCCTTGGCCCCATCCTCACCCTCGGCCCCATCCTTTCCCTCCTCCTCGTCCTCTTCCTCGCCCTCATCCTCTTCAGCATCCTCGTCATCACCAGGAACTTCATCATCTCGACCCCCACTAGAGCTGCCCCATGGTGCATTGGATAATGCACCCATCAATGACATGAATGTCTGACAAGCCACGTTGGCCTCTGGTGTAAGTGATGAAGATAAAGCTTTCATCAGTTTCATAAATTCTCTGCCCCTCGTTTGAACATGTACTTCCAACTCTGTGACCCTTTTTTCAGACTGTCTTGAATGCTCCTTGACCTGTTCCAACTCGGTGGTACTAGAATGGATACCTAGAGAGGAACAATACCTCATCGGGACTATATTATTACCAGGTCGGCATCATACTTGATCAGGGTGCTCCTCTCCCAAAACCTGATATAAATGATCGTGTGGCCCAAAATTGTCATGCTCCTAGGCATCAAGATCCTCTAAAGAAGCCTGTTAAAAATATTAATAGATTATTAAATTTCAAAATAGATATTAAACATTGAAATAAACAAATTTAAACTTACAATATTTTCTTGGGTTGGTTCATTTACCATAGTTCCATATTTTTTTCTTCTACTCGAGAAAAACAATTTAGCTCGAGGGATATGTCCTTCAATATTCAATTTGTGCTTCTATAATGACATTGAAACAATATAAAGTGCAAGTATAATAATATATTCAATATCCAATAAATCAGATAATTTAAGTAGAAAACAATAAAAAGGGAAAGTCCTAAAGAAAAATTATAAACAACTATATCATACGAGATGCCTCTCATGATCTGAAAAAGTTCTGTTCCCCAAAGTGTGGAGGTATTGCTTTGAATCAATGTTTTTTTTGTTTTTTTCAGAAGATTACTAAATAATGTTTAATAATAAATAAGATTATATTAATGAAAAATATGAAAACTGTCATTTAAATACCTCAAATGAGATTAATACCTTAAATTTGGCAGTCACCCAATGGGTAATCATTTAACGATATTGCTCTATCGGGCAGCCATCCACTATAGGTAATGTCTCCAAATCCGTTCCCACTCTATCACACAAGCCAACATACAGCTCATGCTTATAAGCTCTCTAAAGCTCTCCTAGCTCTTTTAAACGTGCTGGTCGTCCACCTTCACCATCAGGGAAATTAAACCGAAGCTGAAACCCAGTAGATTAGTTCATAGAAATACAATAAAATACTACATTAAATCCAATAGATTTTTTACCCATATTTGTGCCCAGGCGTTATCCTTGACTTCGTGTGGCATATGTCTCCAAGAGAGAGGGATGACCAGAATGACATCGGAGTATTTGGATAGCATCGCCAAAAACCCCCGACATTCCTGCCTAGATTTCTCAATCATTTGTCCATCAACATTGTATTTAACCATCAACTGTGTCTAGCAGATCTATACCACTTGCAAGAGAGTACTCCCCCTCCCCTGTCTCCTATCTGTAGATGAATCTGTTATTAATGAAAAATAATATCAGTCCATGTTATAATAAAAATAAATTTTGGTATAAAAATTTGATGGAGTTATATAAATATAACTGTGGTAGTCAGATCAATGGGCGTCACTGGATGTGCAGAAGCTGAAGGAATATCATGTACAGGTGGAGTGTCCCTCAGTGTACGCTCCTCAGACACATACTATGTCAGAGCAAGAGTCAAAGAAGGTGGAATATAATAGCTCGGAGATAATTAACCAGAAGAAAAAGATGATGGAATAGAGGTCTGGCCAACTGGTAGTGTAAACATCGGAGGTCTAAATATCTCCTGTGTCCCTTAGACACAACATGATCAAAATGGGGCGTAGAAGATACGTATGTGGTATTGGATCATCTAACTCTCACACCACGAGCCCTTGTACCACCGGCTTCAGTACCGAGAACACTAGATGATCGTCTAACTCTGACACCACCACCCCTCCTACCACTAGCCTCACTACTGGGAGAAATATCAAGCTCCTCATCGGATATCTCTCGTCTAGTGCGTGGATCCTAAAAAAACGTTTAACACAAAAGTAAACACATGATATTATAAGTTATTGAAATATTTATATTTGAAAAAAAATAATCACAATAAGGATGAGTGGAGAAACGCCCATCTGTATCATGCGATGATTATTTTCAGTCATCTTTTTCTGCCGCGTCTCATCAATGGGTGTCATTTCCTACAATGAAAACAACTATGGAAGTAATTAGAAACATATAAATAATGTGTAACCCAAAAAACAAAATATAGAAAAACCATTCTGATAAAAAAACATAAAGAAAGATAAGATTTATAGTTTTTTGAAGGTATGTACTAGGATACACACTCTGGATGATGTAGGTGAAACATGTATGTGAGAACACGACTGTATGATTCTATATATTTCCCACCACAACTTCGTGTTCACAATCAACTCTAAAAATTGATCTATTGGCATCATCATAAGTAATAAACGGATTGCTTCCAATTTTAGTAGGGATAGTGTAAACTTCATCATCACCATCATCAAAAACATGTCTGGGATTTACTTCAATAATTACACTGAATTTAGGATGACGATGATCTTTGACATAAAATAATTGTTTCACCATTGATGCCAATACATATGGTTCATCGGTGGAAAGAGTGAGAGTCATGTCAATAACTTGAAATCCACAATCATCAATAAATGTGACTTGACTAATAATTGAATCAAAGCATTTAAATTTCATCATTGTGACTCGACGATGCGAGTAATAATCCAAAATTAGTATTTTCTGCACGACTCCATAATAAGCTACATTTTCAGAACGAGGTCTAGTATCCGATGAACAGGCATAATAGTCTATTGTGGCAATTAGCATAGCACCATTATGTAGTGTTCCCAAGTTTCTTGCTCATTATGTGATAATAAATTTGTATCCATTGATCATAAGGGATTTACAAGCACGAACCATGGTATTAGGACCAAAATCCAAAGCTCTTATTTCCTCAAAAATAGATTCTACAGGAAAACTGGATACCTGAAATATATACAAATAGTAAACTTAATTAAATATTATTTTTATTTAGTTATTAAAGAAATATTTTTACCTTCAATTTCAACCAAGAAGAAAACCCTTTTCTATGCAAAGTCTCTTTCCTTCTCAAAGATAAATTACGATGCATTCTATATATAAATTCTTTTTGTTCCCTGTAGGTAAAAATAATAATAGTTTAACAAATATTTAAAATTACAAGAGATAAGATAAGAGATACATGAAAAATTTACTTACTTGATATACTCATCGAAGAAATCACAATTGAACAACACTGTGCGATGTGCCATCTCTCGCTCTTCAAGTCTTAATGTCGTAATTTTATATGATCCCAGAATTCCTCCTGTCTAAGGAAGTGATGGAAAACTGGGTTCAATTTTCCCATAATGTTCGTCTTCATTTCTCATTGGTCTGTTTATTCTCCTAGTAAGATTAAACAAACACATTGAGCAGAAATCCATACATTCTCGAGCCATATAACCGTTCACAATAGAACCTTCGGGATAATTCCTGTTCTGAACATATGATTTCAATGTTCACATGTTTCTTTCAGTTGGATACATCCAACGGAAAGCAACGGGTTGTCCAAGAAGTATTTCGGTCGGAAGATGGATAGTCAGATGCAACATGAATGTAAAAAATGACGGAGGGAATATTTTCTCTAACTCACACAAAATTAATGGTGTCTCTGCAAAGATTTTTTTTCAAGAAGGATTTGGAAAACCTCTCAGCACAAAGATCTCTAAACAAATAGCACAACCGAATAGCTGAGACTCTAACATTATTTGACAAGAGATTACAGATTACTATTGGAATCAACTCATGCAAAAGGATGTGATAATCATGAGTCATGAAAGATTTCATCTTCAACTCTTTTCTGTTGACCCATTTTGATATATTACTTGAATAGCCATCAGGAACATTAATAGTCTCTAGAACTTCCAAAAATTGATTTTTTTCAGCAGTTGTCATCACATAAGAAGCACATGGAACTTGACATTTATTTTCACTGATACAAACATGATGCAATTCAGGTCTGATCCCCCAATCTACCAAGTCACGCCGAGATCGCAAATCATCTTTTGTCTTCACCTTGACATTTAGAAGAATCAAAAGCAACATTTCACATATATTCCTTTCAATGTTCATTACGTCTAAGCAATGACATAAAAAGTTGGTTGACCAATACGACAACTCAAAGAATATAGTCTTCTTCTTCCAATTGTAACAGGTATCATTGGAAACATTTTTCCTCTTTCTATATTTTACTACACCCTTCCCAAATGACTAACTGAAATCTTTCAATTCATTAAACACATCAGTTCTAGTCATACACTGATGTGGATCGTCATTCTCCATGGTATTGTCAAATCTTCGACAATTGTTTCTATATGGATGTTTCATTGGCACGAATCAGCGATGTCCCATAAAACTAAAAATACGAAGATATTCCAATCTTCACAATCGAGTATTCTTCATACAAGCAAGACATGACAATTTTCCTTTTTTTCTCCATCCAAACATCATTTCATAAGCAGTAAAATCATTAATCATCCACATATGCGCATCACGCATCTGAAATATGTCTTTCAAACCTGCATCGTATGTGGGCACACCCACATCCCAAAGAAGTTTCAACTATTTTATTAAACGTTTCATGTATACATCTATATCATTTTCGGGATCATAAGGGCCAGATATCAGTATACTCAAGAAAGTGTAAGGATTTTTCATACACAACCAAGGGGGAAGGTTATAAATGTGTATGAAAACTAGCCATGTGATGTGAGAGGTAAGCATCTTCCCAAATGGATTAAAACTGTTCCATGAAAGACCCAGTCTCACATTACGCACATCGGCTGCAAATTTAGGATATCGAGCATCAAATCTCTGCCATGAAAATCCATCTCCAGGGTGAACCAACTCTTCATTATTCTTTTTTATCTCGGTGTCATTCCATCACATTTTTATGGATATTTCATCAGACATGAATAGGGTATGTAATCTGAGGATCAATGGAAAGTGCCACATTAATTTTTGTGGCACACGAGATGCTGTTACATCATCTTTTGGCTTCCATCGGGAGGTTCTACATTTGATACAATCATTTCTTTCAGCAGTTTTCTCACAAAATAAGGTGCAATCATTTGAGAAAGCATGAATTTTTTTTAGAATCCAAGTTCATCAACTAACTTCCATTCCATATAGGGGTTTGAGGAAATATATGCATCATCTGGAAGTAAGTCCTCCAAGAAGGTAAGAATATAATCAATTTCAGTATTTGAAATCCCATACATAGTTTTCTCATGAAACAATCGGATTAAAAATTCCTACTTTTTCATTTTACCACATTGCCGGTATACTGTAGTCGTTGCAGCATCATTCAATTTTTTCACCCTATCTACATCATCATTTTCATTGGACGCATCATGTGTACTTGTATCAAAATCTTGTTGGTTGGACATCATTTCCTTCCCATTATGCCGAATAAATGGAAACTGATCATATTAAACTCTCCAATTCAGACCTATCATTTTGATCATCAACATTTTGAGATTCCATTTTCTCTCCATTGTGATACCACACATAATAGTTTTTTTGGAATCTATATTTGGTTGTATGATAGCTAACTGCTTCACGACTCAACCAAGGTCTTCCAATACAATTAAAATATGAGTAGTGTATGCGACCACTATATGAAGCCTTGTCAAATGCAAAATCTAAAAATCTATTCAAATTATTTTGAAAATTGGTTGAAATCTGATCAGTTTCGTACATCCAACTTCTATCCATTCTTTAAAAAAATGGAAATAATTAATTTCAAAGCAACTTAATAATATTGAAGTTGAATCCAAAAAAATATTTAGGTAAATGATAATTGTTTACTTTATATAAAAGCATAACTGGCACATTACTCTATTTGAGAATCATATTAAGAAATACAACAAAATATATTGTATATAAGAAAATAAGATACAGAATTTATAATGCCTATATTCAAGGATTTCCCAGTAAGATATTGGAAGTGGATCAAGGAATACATAATCCTTAAGGGTCTTATTGGGAGTACATGATTATTATACTTTAACTTCTTCAGGGGGATCAGGATGAGGAGTAGGATGAGGATCAGGGGAGTGGCGGGACTATCCAAGGGGGGTGCGGGGTGTCCAGGGGGGTGCGGGGATTCAAGGGGGTGGTGGGGATGTCCGGGGGGTCAGAGGTGTCCAGGGGGTGGGGGCTATCTAGGGGGTCAAGGTGTCCATGTAGGAAGGCTTTCCGCGGGGGTGTTCAGGTTGTCCAAGGGGGTAGGGGGAGTCCAGGGGGGTGGGCAGGCTGTCCAAGGAGGTGAGCAGGGTGTCCAGGGGGTGGGTGGGGCTGTATGGGGGGGGGGGTACGGGGTTTCCAGGGGTGGGAGGGCGACCCATGGGGGTGGCAGGGCTGTCCAGGGGGTCAGGAGTGTCCAGGGGGTGGGCACGCTTTCCATGGGGGTGGGTGGACTGTCCACGGTGGGTGGTCGGGCTGTCCACGGGGGTGGAAGCACTGTCCAGTGGGGTCGGGGTGTCAGGAGGGTGGGGGGGTTCCAAGGGGAGGGGGCGTCCGGGGGGGTGGGGGTGTCAGGGGGGTGGTGGGCGGGTGTTCGGGGGTGGGGTGGGTGGGCTATCAACAAGGGTGGGGGATGTCCAGGGGGCACGAGCTGTCCAAGGTGGTGGGCGGGTGTTTGGGGGTGGGGTGGGAAGGCTGTCAACAAGGATAGTGATAGGTGTGTAAATTGTACACCTAGAGATTGATGAGGAAATACTTATGAGGATGGATTGGAATCTTGGTAGGTTCTTAGAGTGGGATGGTCCCTCTGAGTATATAAAATGTATTATGAAATGTTTTAGTCCATTTAATGATTCAAGAGTTCAACTAAAGAGATGAAGGATGAGATTCTAGTGTGGGTATTTGGTATTGTCAGACAGATTGGCATTATAATTTCAATAGGATTAGTCTGATTTAGCTTAGGATGGAACCTGGTTAGTGGGGATGGGTTATAATACATGATTTTGATGAGGTTCTTGACCGGATTATTGAGAATATAATGTAGATGGGTTCGACATGGTGTTCTTTTGTTACTATGAAAATCATAAGGTGAATAATCCTTCTTGTCTAGTTGGATTATGAGATGTGCATTGAGGCATGGGAAAATCCTTGAGAGATTAGTCTAGACTATGTGACTGAGAGGATAGACTAGGATAGGTTTTATAGGATTGGGTGAGTGGCCAACCCATGCGAGGATGATACGATGTATGGAGACACTTGGAGACACTTGGGGTTATTTATGTTATCTCATGGAGACACTTGGGGTTATTTCATGACTCCAACATACTCCATTAATGTTCCCACACAATGTTTTAGAAAAAATTTCCATCTCTTGGAAGACCCCAAGGTTTCTCTATCTTCCAATGTTTCCTCACATTCACACCTCATGGTATTACAGTATACAAGTGATCTACGTCAACTAGTCAGGATAACATCATTACCCTCCATCCGTAGAAAGAAGTATAAACCCGAGGTGGCAAATGAGATAATGAAAATAAAATAAAAATTAAACAAAAACATACATGTATCATGTGACTGTACATGTCACCACCCAGTATATAAAGAACCACACCACCCCATGGGTGAAATCATGTTCCTGCAAGAAAGGGGGAAATAGTTCCATTTAATAATCTCTTCATTTTTCATTATGTTCATTATATAGCACGTTGTTTGGAAATACCATACTAGTACACTTATCCATTGAATATGCACCTATTCTACATTAGTTTAGTTGAAGATTGTTCACATAACCCTCTTCACTATGTAAAAAACCTCAGAGGGACCACAATCAATTTTTAGTAGTAGATCATACTCTTGAACCTGGTTGGACACCAGTCCACAAACCAGATGGTCTAAATGGTCATGAGGGTGTAAAACATTTCATTATACTATACTAAGAATAAATGTGTTGGTATCTTTTCTAGCATCAATGGTAATTTCTCAAGGCTTGAGTGTCAATCGACTTCAGTTCCAAAGTTAATGTCCCCTTAACTATCCATAGATGTCAAGGGGTGTCTCCCATGTGTGTCTTGTGGTGTGTAGTGTATATCTATGATTTTTGCGGTGCTTACATATTGTGAGAAATGTGTATTTCATGGTTAGTTTAATAAATACATTAGTCAATTAGAAAATACACCCATATTCAATAGAGATATACCCACTTTTGATAGATAATTCCATCCAAATAACCAACTCGGAAATCTGAGACCAACTTTTTTACTTTACCAATTCCTATTACATAATATACGAATCACTAACTTATGTTTTATGAACCAATAAATTAAAGGAGAATAGACTCTTAACAATAACCCATAAAATCTCATATAGCATCACTCACCTCCAATTAACCCACATCATTGCACATCTTAATGACGATACAAGCTCATCACATATAGGTTAAATAAAAATCGAAACAAAAACATATACACATAAAAATAAAAACTAAAAACTGAAATATTAGATAAATATCAATAAAAATAAGGTACCTGTTAAGAAAATACCTAATTTAGGATGTGTCTGAAAAGATTTGGCAGGAGATTCAGCAGTTTGGATGGGATGGAGGAAGAGGATGTTGATAGAGCTCCAAGATCGCCAAACTACTCCCGTTTACGGTTCTGTATCACGAATGGGGGAAAGGATGGGCCACTTTTAATTTGGAGGAAATTTTTACCAATGGTTTTTGAAAACCATTGGTATATATTTTTTGGCCACACCTATACCAACGGTTCCTTAGAACCGTTGGTAAAATCTCCCCTGAACCACACCTATACCAACAGTTCTCATTGAACTGTTGGTAAAACTCCCCTAAACCACATCTATACTAATTTATCATTAGAACCATTGGTAAAAGCTCCCATAAACACACCTATACCAATGGTTCTAAGGAACCATAGGTAAAAACTCTCCTAAACCATCCTTTACCAACGGTTTCATGAAATCGTTGGTATGGAAGTGTGAGGAAAAACCCATATTACAGTAGTGAATGTAAAGACCCAGAAATTTCAAGGAATATTTTTTCATAATTACTTTGGAATTTTATGAGTCTGCGGTTTCTGACGGCACTTGATTCTGAGGCCCAGTGTTCCTGGAATCAATTTCTGAAGTTTTGTTCAGTTACGTTCAGTAAACATATGTGCAAGTTTTTATATCTTTTGAACCAGTGCTCGGAATTAAAATCTGAGGACACCGATGAACTCATAGCACCGATATTCGAATAAGAGGACCTTTACCACAGTTGCATTTTATGCGGGTTGAGAGTTAATTTTTTGGGATTTAGAATAAAATAAATAAAATTGTAGTACACAATTTTATTTAATAATGTTGGTTATATCTTACAAGGGGATGTTGTAGGTGAGACCCACACCCACATAACCTCCCCTGTGAGGATAATGTTAGCTGTGACCCACACAAACCCCTAACCATTCAACTCCCTTAAACTCCCCATTAATCCCCCCTTATTTAATTTGACAACTCTCCCCTTAATTAATGTGATCTCCTCACCTCCCTTTCTCCCATTAATTTTTTTCCAACACTTTTGATTAATGAATTGAATCCTACAATTAATTAATTAAAGTGTTTGAATTTTAAAAATTCATGTGTGAATAAAATAATAGCCTCAACTATTATTTTATTTTGGAACTCATTGTTTTGAGAGAATTTTGGGAGAGATCTTGATAAATGGAAGAATAGAGATCTTCTTTCGACAAAGAACCGCTGAAGAACAGTGATCATCTCCATCAAAATTCGGCCAAGCCAATGGAGAAGGATCCACCCACAAGGAATGCCAACGATGTTCCATCCTCGGCCCCTTCTTCCCCGACGTCAATGAGTTGGCACCGCCTCCCCGTGACTCCATCTACGAATGAAATTTATTACAAGGTAGGGGGTTTTCTTCAATTTTAATTGAATAAAATTGTTCTTCATTCATCTTTTAAACCATGTTTTGTCTTCACCCATATGATACCACCTAACACAGAGGGCGCAGGCAAAATGAACATGGCCCGATGACCCTCCTATGATCCTTGGTTTATTTCTATGGAGGTGGTGACGAAAGAGGTGATGGAGATAGGAGAAAGTGGTGGCCATATGCTGGCCACATGGAGAGAAATGGCGGCCTGCATCTGCGGGCTGCTCAGCCGAAGCTGGCCGAGATGGAGGACCGCGGCCCCACTCCGCGGGCCGCTTCGGCAGGAAAACCGACCGGCTCGTCGGCCAACCAGGATGATGAAGTTTGTGGCACCTGAAGGTACTTCCTAGGAGGACCGCGGGCCGCCCATGCGGGCCGCTCGCGCCGGGATGACCGGTCGGCTTTGGTCATCCGGACAGGAGGGTGGTGCCTCTTGGCACCACCGGTTCGAGAAACTCCCCCCCCCCACATCACTCGGCCGGCTGGGCCGCATGCTTCAGCAGGCCAGTCCAACACCAGCCGGGTCGGACCCGCCAAAACCTAGTCGAACTGACCCACCTGCCCACAGGGCTTAACGGGTCGGGCCCGTTATGCTTAAATGTAAATAACTTCACGGTCGTGCGTCCGATCGACGCGCCATCTACGACACTAGGACCATCGCAACGAAGCAGTGATTTTTTCGATACTCTAAGTGTGTTTTGGACGTCTTTGGAAAACAGATGGGTTTGGAATGAGCGTACTTCCAACCGGGCTCCTAGAACGGAAAATCCAATATCTCTCAGAATGGGTGTCCGATTGACGCGTCATATGACGCGTTGGGTTCATTTTGATGAGACGGAACATCGCGATACATCAACTCTGGACTTCCTTATAGTTGATGTATCAACCCCTTGGATCGAGGAGCAGCCCCTCTCGGAATCGAGCATGTTGTGTGCGGGAACCCTAGATCTTGTTGTGACAGCAATGACTACCGTACTGAGATCCTTTGTGGGTTCGATGACGATGACTACTGTACTTGGATCCTCTGTGAGTTTAGCAGCGATGACTAATGTACTTGGATCCTCTATGGGTTCGGCAGTGATGACTACTGTACATGGATCCTTGGTGGGTTCAGCAGCGATGATTACTATACTTTGATCCTCTATTGGTTCGGCAGTGATGATTTCTGTACTAGGATCCTACGTGGGTTCGGCAGACGATATGATTCAGAGGCTACATCTAATCATCTCCACCCCTCTTCGTGAGTTTTATACCTATGTGAGTTGAGTCTTGACTTTCAATAATTATCATCAAAGTGAATGACATACTATCCATTGTGTAATGGGTTGTGATTACGCTCGAGATTTGGACACGTTCTGTGATTGACAACATAGGTATATTTGTGGTCATATACCTATGTAGAGTTGGTTGATACTTAGTTATTGTATCCTTCTTTTGTGGTTTATCCTTCGTGGATTTTGGGATACCTTCGGGGGTCTTGGGTCCCTACTGAGTATCTTATACTCACCCCTGCACGGGCTATGCCTGCACTAAGTTGTGTTGGATGTAGACGACAGACAACACTGATAGAGGTAGAGACTTGTAGAGTATGACGGTACGCAGAGGTGGACAACTTGATGAGACATACATAGAGCAGACGGACGACCCGATGTGCTGAAGAGACTATCTGTACCCACCCTTTAGGTGGGATTCTCGGAGGACAACTCAGTGGTTGATGCTTTACTTTACTGCAGTTGTACTAGATTTTCAGTTGTATTGTACTTACTGTTGGGCTTGTATTTCCGGCCCCCCTTTTCATTCAGCACTTACTTTTGTATTCGATATTACTTAGTTCTTTCTCCTGTTGCGTACTATATTGTGTTTTTTTACTTTTATAAAGGCAATGACTTCGCTTTTTATCGGGATTTACGGCTTTGGTGCTAGTCTCCAGCCCCTGACCTATGGAAGGCGGGTTTGGGGTAGTCACGGCACGAGCCCCGAGGACGGGTCGTGACAAATTGGTATCAAAGGAGTCAGTTATACAGCATAACATAGGACGCTAATCAATCTTACTGTAAAGAAATAATTTTAAGAGTGTTGAGTGTTATTTTCAGTCTAGGGAGTCCAGTATTGGTGCGGAGGCCAACGTATACATACACCAGGACCCTGACCTCTGATTTCTGACTCAGTGCACGAAAACACTGATTACATGTGTGTTTCCTTTGAAATGTTTTCATTGTTATTACATTGTGTCAGCTCACTAGGTATACTGTATTCACCATGGAACACCTGTTTATTTTTAGGATGGCCCCACGAAGGCAGCAAACTAGGGTACCGAGTTACGTACGGGATTGTAGTCCACCGAGCGATGAGGCCTCGGTGCAAGGCCCCATCACAGTAGAGGCACCAGCGACACCACTACCCGCTGGGCCACCGATACCACCAGCCCTTGCAGAATAGATTGAATGATTCCTGAGTTCATTGCACGGGTTCTAGAAATAGAGGCTGCCCAGGTTCGGTGGGGAGACGGACCCTCAGGCAGTCGAGGATTGGATGGAGGCTATCATCAGAGTTTTTAGATTGGTAGGGACACCGGCCGACCTCATGCTGATCATTTCCGCGAGTCTCCTGCACGTGGCAGCAGGTAGATGGCGGAGCCAGATGCTCCAGGTGAATGATGAGGCATCTTTACTTTAGATAGACTTCAAGACACTCTTCCGCTCAGAGTTTGTTTCAGCCACCCTTCGTGTGGTGTGCATTCAAGAGTTACTTCATCTGCAGCAGGGCAGCATGACATTAGCATAGTACTCAGCAAGGTTCAACGACCTATCACGCTACTCCACAAACATGGTATGGGACCCATTATTCAGGTCTTGGACCTTAGATCAGGGACTAAGGCATGAGATTAGGGCTTCGACGATTCCCCTTAGCATTACGATGTAGGCGGGGGTGCTGGAGTGAGCCCTTCTAGTGGAGAGATTCCATGCTGAGTAGTCTCCAATAGAGAGACCCACCACAGGGTGACACATATAGGAGTATTATATAGCCAGCAGTAGACAGATGTCGCAGAGGTCTAAGCGGACCAGGCCATCAGGTGGGCGACCTCAGGATACTGGTTCGGATGTGCGGGGCACACGAAACCGAGCTAGCCATACGAGGGGCAGGCAGTGCTATGCATTCGACTAGCAGGGCCACATGGATCGTGACTGCCCAAACTGCCATGCGGACGAGCTGAAGACAGTAGAGGGACCTCCCAGATAGAGGCAGCTGTTCGACTTTGGTGGTCCTCTGGGAGTAGGCAGATGAGGTACCGGAGCTGGCCGAGCAGCGGGTGGTGGATGACGTTTCGAGGCTCTACCACCACCACCACCAGGAGGTCCACCCCGACCACAGGATACTGGCAGACAGAGACGGGCTCAACTCAAGGGAGTTGAGTCCTATGACCATGGCGCACCTGAGATGATTTGAGGTACTATCTGTGTCTACTCAACCCTTTCTGTATTTCAAATAGACACAGGTGTGAGTCATTATTTTATTGTCGCTACCCTTGTTCAGATCTCAGATATTCCGATGGAGATGTTGGCTTGAACCTTATGGATAGAGACTCTTATGGGAGCAGACTCGATGATTAAACACTAGTGCTGGCAGTTTGAACTAACTCTAGGAGGAAAGAGTTTCGGCTGGGATCTTCTTGTAGTGGCATCGAGGCCTTAAAACGTCATCTTGGGTTTGGACTGGTTATCTACAGTTAATGCTCAGATCAATGGTATTAGGGTCAAAGTGCAGTGTTTCCACACGGATGGGAGCAGGTTCACCTTCACCGGCGAGAAGGGATCCTTTGTAGCACATGATGGACTTACGCATGTGATAGTGAAACCGATCACACATCAGTTGGCTAGTCTCATCCTCGGAGTGGTTGATGTGCGAAGTCTGAGTTTTCCTACTTTGGTGGATCAGTATGTGGATGTTTTTTCTAACGATGTCCCAGGACTACCTCCTCATAGAGAGGTAGACTTCTACATTGACATGTACCTAGGTACATCACCGATATCTACTCCATCATATCGGATGGCTCCCACCAAGCTTCGTGACCGATTGGTACAGTTGGAGGACTTATAGGGGAAGTGATTCATCTGACCCAGTGTTTCACCCTGGGCTTCTCCGATTTTGTTCTCCATGAAGGAGGATGGGAGATTGTGACTATGTGTCTACTACCGTCACTGGAATCAGGTGACCATAAAGAATAAGGACCCACTTCTGAGGATTGATGACCTCTTTGATCAGCTCATGGGAGCACGATGGTTCTTGTAGATAGACCTCAGGTTAGGTTATCCCCATCTTAATGTTTGAGATGAGTATGTTCATAATATGGCATTCAAGTGTCGGTATGTCCACTATGAGTTCTTGGTTAGGCCCTTCGGCGTAACCAACACTCCAGAGGTGTTTATGAGTCTCATGAACAAGATCTTACAGCCTTACATCAATCTATTTGTCGTAGTTTTCATTGACGACATAATGATTTACTCGACTATTGAATAGAAGCACCCCAACCACTTCTGGGTTGTACTTGATACACATGGAGTGCACCAGAATTATGGTCAGCCCTCGAAGTACCACTTTTGGATTTGAGAGGTTAACGTTTTGGGACAGCTCATCTCGGAAGCTGGATTTTCAGTGGATCCAACGAAGATTGAGGCAGTACTTTATTGGGAGCCACCTTGGATCGTGACGGATGTGCAGAGTTTCCTAGGTCTGGATGGTTACTATCAGAGATTTGTGCCAGATTTCTCCAGAGTTGCAGCACCGCTTTCAGCTTTGACGAAGAAGGGGAAACCCTTTCATCTGGTCAGATAGATGTCAGTAGAGCTCTCAAGAGTTGAGACATACATTGACCAGTGCACCCATATTGAGGCTACCAGAGGATGGTATTGGGTACGTAGTTTACTACGATGCATCAGGGACCAGACTCGGGTGTGTCCCAATGCAGGAGCGAGTAGCGACCACTTATTCTTCACGGTAGTTGAGAGAACACGAGCAGAACTACACTACCCATGACCTGGAGTTAGTAGCAGTGGTCTTCGCCTTGAAGATGTGGTGGCACTACCTGATTGACGAGCGCTTTACAGTCTACCCTAACCACCAGAGTCTCATGTACTTCTTCTCACATAAGGACCTGAACCTGAGACAACGGTGATGGCTCAAGTTCCTCTAGGACTTTGAATTTGAGATATTCTATACTCTTGGGAAGGGAAACGTTATTGCTAATGATCTCAGCAATAGATCGGGCATTCAACCGCTAGGAGAGCCGATTGAGCATCTAGTCATGTTGCAGATATCCTTTGTAGATATTGATGGAGAAACCTTTCTTCAATCCCTCACAGTCACTCCTCAACTTTTTCAGATTTTCAGGGGCACAACGTGGGGACGTTGACTGTGAGATGCGGCATGCTCACATATCCTCAGGACATGCACCTGTTGGATTTTCTAAAGGATGTGAGCATATCATCCTCTTCCGGGGACGTACCATGCTACCAGTTGCATTACAAGAGGAGGTGCTGAGGGAGTTCCACACTTCCCCTCTAGAGGCACATCCAGGAGTGGCAAAGATGTATCAAGACCTCAGACAATAACACTGGTGACTGGGTATGAAGAAGGTTGTAGCAGAGTTCGTTTCATGATGCCTCATTTGTCAGAAAGTGAAGGTGGGACACCAAGTACCAGTAGTCTTGGTACAGCCCTTAGAGGTCCCAGAGTGAAAGTGGGATGGGATATCAATGGATTTCATGATGGGACTTCCACTTACATCCGTAGGAGACGACTCTATCTGGGTGATCGTAGACTGACTCACCAAGTCATCCCACTTCCTGCCGATCAGAGAGCAGGGCTTGGTAGAGAGCTTAGGATACTTCTACAATCACAAGATCATACGGCTTCATAGTGTTCCATCATCTATCATTTTCGATCGAGATGCTCGATTCACTTCCTGGCTTTGGAAGGGGTTACAGGAGGCATTTGGGACATAGCTACATCTGAGCACTTCCTTTCATCCTCAGACAAACGGTCAGCCTGAGAGGACCATATAGACTCTCGCGGACATGCTCCATGCATGTCTCCTCGACTTTGGTCACAGCTGGGAGGATCACCTACCCTTGGTGGACTTTGCGTACAACAGCAGGTACCACTCCATCATCGGGATAGCCCCTTATGAGGCACTATACGACTGACCATGCAGATCACATCTGTGCTGGACTGACCTAGGGGAGTCAACACTTGTAGGACCAGAGATGGTTCTGGCTACAACAGAGAAGGTGAAGATCATCCAGGAGCAGATGAAGACTACACAAAGCAGACAGAAGTCCTATTCTGATAGGAGACGGAGACCACTGGAGTTAGAGGATGGAAACCATGTTTTTATAAGGGTATCACCTCGATGAGGTCTACGGAGATTTGGTCGGGGTGGAAAATTATCTCCGCACTTCATCGGACCTTTCCAGGTCCTCATCAGAGTAGGCGAGGTGGCATACCGCCTGGCCCTTCCACCATAGTTGTACCAGGTGCATGACGTCTTCCACGTATCTTAGTTGAGGAGATACATGCACGACCCGTACCACCACATCAACCATGGGGAGATGGATATCTAGGACGGTGATACATTCATGGAGATCCTCGTGGAGATGAAGTATCGATAGGATCAGGTCCTACATGGACGGTTGATTCCTCTGGTGTGCATTCACTGGCAGCACGGGAACCTCCAAGAGATCACTTGGTAGCGGGAGGCTCAGATGCGAGCTCAGTACCCCCATTTGTTTCCCTAGAGTGTGTTGTAGCTTTACGAGGACTTAATGCCCTGAGGTGGTAGTAATGTAAAACCAAAAAATTTCAAGGAAATTTTTTTCTTAATTACATTGAAATTTTACGAGTCTGTGGTTCCTGATGGAACTTGATTCCGAGGCCTGGTGTGCCCGGAATCAATTTCTATAGTTTTTTTCGAGTATGTTCAGTAAACATACATGTGGGTTTTTCTATCTTTTTAATCGGTGCACAGAATTGAAATCTGAGGACACCGATGAACTCGCAATGCCGGTATTCTATTAAGGGGAGCTTTACCATAGTTTCTCTTTATGCGGGATGAGAGTTAATTTTTGTGGATTTAAAATAAAATAAATAAAATTGTGGTACACAATTTTATTTAAGAATGTTAGTTATATCCTACAAGGGGAAGTTGTTGGTGGGTCCCACACCCACATATCCTCTCATGAGAGGATAATGTGATGTGGGGCCCACACGAACCCCTAACCTTTCAACTCCCTTAATCTCCCCATTAATCCCCCCATATTTAATTTGACAACACCCCCCTAAAGTAATGTGATCTCTTCACTTCCCTTTATCCCATTAATTTTTCCAACAATTTTGATTAATTAATTGAACCCTACAATTAATTAATTAAGGTGATTGAATTATGGAAATTCATGTGTGAAAAAAATAATAGCCTTAGCTATTATTTTATTTTGGCACTCGTTGTGTTGAGAGAATTTTGGGAGAGCTCTTGAGAAATAGAAGAATAGAGTTCTTATTTCGACGAATAACCGCCGAATAACGACGATCATCTCCTTCATACTTCGGTCAAGCCAAAAGAGAAGGAGCCACCCACAAGGAATGTCGACGACGCCTCCCCATGACTATTTCTATGAACGAAACTTATTATGAGGTAGGTTCTTTGATTCAATTTTAATTTAATAAAATTGTTCATATTTAATTGATAAAACCATGTTTTGTCTCCAACCATATGATACCGCCTAACGCAGAGGGCGCGGCCGAATGAACACGGTCCGACCACCCTCCGATGATCCTTGTTTTATTTCGATGGAGGTGGTGACGGAAAAGGTCACAGCAACCGGAGGAAGTGGCGGCCATTTTCTGGACGCCTAGAGAGGAACCTCGACCCGCATCTGCGGGCCGCTCGGCCAAAAAGAACCAGCCGACCGAAGGTGGCCGGGCTGTAGGATTGTGGCACCATGCTGCGGAGGACCACAGGCCGCACTCAGTGGGCCGCTTCGGTGGGCGAACCGGCCGGCTCGTTGGACGGCTGGGATGATGAAGGTTGTGTCACCCACAGGTGTCGTGCAGGAGGAATGAGGCCCACCCATGCGGGCTGCTCGCGCTGGGAGGATGGTCCAGCTTCGGCCGGTCAGGCTAGAGGGCAGCGCCGCTTGGCACTGCCGGTTCGGGAACCCCCCCCCCCCCCCCCCGCAAGCTCGGCCATGAGGGCCGATCCGCGGCCAGCCTGGCCACGTCGCGCTGCGCCAGGCCGAGTCATGCCTTGCAGGGCTGAGCACTTCAGAGGGCCGGTCCGAAACTAGCCGGGTTGGACCCACACAAACTGGGTCGACCCGACTCGCCAGCCCACTGGGATTAACAGGTCAGGCCTGTTACTCTAAAATGCGAATAACATCACAACGGTGCATCTGATTGACACGCCTTATGCAGCACTGGGCCCCTTTGCGACGAAGTGGTCCTTTTGCGATACTCTAAGTGAGTTTTGAACGACTTTGGAAAATGTCTGGGTTTGGAACGAGTGTATTTCCAACCAGGTCCCTAGAATGGAAAATCCAATATCTCTCTAACCAGGCGTCCGATTGACACGCCATATGTCGCATTGGGTTCCTTTTGACAAGGAATAACATCATGATACATCAAATATGGACCTTTTCATATTTAATGTATTGACCCCTTGGATCAAGGAGCAGACCCTCCTGGAATCGAGCGTGCTGTGTGCGGGAACCCTAGAGCTGGCTGAAACTGCGATGACTACTGTACTGGGATCCTCCATGGGTTCTACTATGATGACTACTGTACTTGGATCCTCCGTGGGTTTGGTAGCGATGACTAATGCAATTGGATCCTCAGTGGGTTCGGCAGTGAGGACTACTGTACATGGATCCTCTGTGGGTTTGGCAGCGATAATTAATGTACTTGGATCCTCCGTGGGTTCGGCAGCGACGATTTCTGTACTAGGATCCTATGTGGGTTTGGAAGAGGAGATGATTCAGAGGATACATCTAATCATCTCCACCCCGCTTTGTGAGTTGTATACATGTGTGAGCTGAGTCTTGAATTTCAATCATTATCATCGAAGTGAATGACTTACTGTCCTGTGTGGACTGGGTTGTGATTGTGCTCGAGGGTTGGAGTCATTCTGTGATTGAAAACATAGGTATATGTATGGGAATATACCTACGTAGAATTGGTTGATACTCTATTATTGTATCCTTATTTTTTGGTTTATCCTTCGTGGATTCTGGGAAACCGTCAGGGGTATCAGGGTCCCTACTGAGTATCGTATACTCACCCCCGCATGGGCTATGCCCGCACTACGTTGTGTTGGATGAAGACGACGTACAACACTGATCGAGGTAGAGGCTTTTTGAGATAGATGGTACCCAGAGATGGACCACATGAAGTGACATAAACGGAGCAAATAGACAAACCTGAGGTGTTGAGGAGACCATCTATACCCACCCTTCAGGTGGGATTCCCAGAGGATGACTGATTGGATGCTTCTTTACTTTACTGCTATTGTACTAGATTTTCAGTTGTACTGTACTTACTATTGGGCTTGTATTTTCGTCCCCCCTTTTATTTCAACACTTACTTTTTTATTCAGTATTACTTAGTGCTTTCTCATGTTGTGTACTCTGTTGTGTTTTTTTACTTTTATAAATTCAATTCCTTGCCTTTTTATTAGGATTTACACCTTTGGTGCTAGTCGCCAGCCCCTGGCCTATGGAATGTGGGCTTGGGGTAGTCACGACACGGGCCCCAAGGACGGGTTGTGAAATCTAAATTTTAATTTGTTTTATTTTTTAAAGTGAATCTCTATTAAATGGTTCTCAAAATGTTTTCAAGCTTATTTTCTAAATATTCAAGGTAAAAAAGATTCAAAATCATTTCATGATTATTTTATAAGTATTCAAGGGAAAAAGTTTTCAAATTTTTTTTTGCAGTCTATACATGTTTTAAATGTATCTTCAATGAAATTGTATTCAATAAATTTCCATGTTACTTTTCACATGTTGTAATGTTAAATGGTTTTCAAAACATTTTTAACATTTCATTATTTTCTTTACAAAGTGGTTTCAAAGAAAAAGCTTTTTAAAATGTTTTCAAGATTATTTTATATGTTTTTAAGGAAAAAGTTTATCAAAATGTTTTCAAGTATTCATTATATGTATTTAAGGTATTTTTTTATTAAATGGGTTTAGTAATATTTTTGTATTAAAAATTATTTTTAAGAGATTAAATGATACATTCCTCAGGAATTTTTTAAAATTATATATAAAAAAACATCCATCAAAGATTACATCCATTGATGTTACACATGCACTTCTAGGAAATTATATTAAGGTACTATTCATGTTTGTAACGCCCCGACCCTAGCTACCCAGAGTCGGTGCATTACTTCGTAACATTGGCACGATCACAAGAAAGATCAAATCTCGAAAGACCGATTGGTTTAGTAGCCTTGGAAACACTAGATATATTCATAAGTTTTACATTACATCATTAAACGAAAAACTACTACAACAACATATTGTCTCCATAATCCACACTCATATCCCCACATAATATCCCTGCAGGTCATTAATAACTTACTTCTTCACTTCCTGGGAAAAATAAAACATAGAAAAGGGGTGAGCTCAAATGCCCAGTAAGGATAACAATATAGCGGAACATTCAAAAATAAGCATAAACATTTAAGGCAATGAATTACTAAAACAAAAGGCTTTTAAACTTGAACTTCAACATAGTATGGCAAAAGTAAAATGAAATAATTCCATTTACTTTTTCACATGGATATTCTACTAATCGAATAATCACATGCAATATCAATAACCACTTTCATAATGTTGGAATGCATAATGCCAGACTATCATAACCACATAGCCAAGGCCTCGTGCCAAGACTGCAAATAAGATTTTGTCAAGGCCTTGTGCCAAGACACTAGTTTGTCTCATGAGACCTACCGATGCATCGAGGAGCTATAGCGGGCTCCACCCGTCACATATTAAGTCCAATGCATTCCCATATGAAAAGGTTTAAACATAACATAAACATTCGTATTAAAACTAGCATACGAAATGTCAATACATTCACCATAAACTATGAATGGTATAAAAATAGCACATCCACAGTCAAACATATCACAAAACCTTCAATACAATATAGAAGTTTTGTATCATAATAAATCAACTTCAAATAATCTTAAAATCCATCAAAGGATGTTGACATAGATGAAATCAAAATTCTTTTTAAAGAAATATCTCCTTTTATTTTGAAATCAATTAAGATCCATATAAAATAAAACATTTTCTTTTAAAGTAATCTTATAAGCTTGTAAGGGAAGCTTTAAAGATTTTATAACGGTGGAAAATAGCTGCACCCGCCGTATAAGTTAAAAAAACATTCTTACCTTAATTCTGTCGAAAAGGTTAAAAAGGACCTTGTTTTGAAAACGACCGAAAGATTCCTTTATAAACCACTTATAAAAGTCAAAAAGGGTATAAATGACTTTAACTCATATTCTAGTAAATAGTAAAAATGTTTTTAAATGCATTTTTAAGAAACATGGATGTGGATGATAAAGAGATCCCAGTAGATTATTACGTATAAACAACCTTGGATAATGAAGAGGTTGTAAAGTAAACCCTTACCTCGTACTTTTCCTTGGTTGGGGTAGGTTAACCTCCTGTATAATGGTGAAATAGTTGTTATTAAATTATACAAGAATCATATATAATAATATGATATCATATATGATCTTTTAACATTGATTTTTTAATAATATCTTAGAATTATCGTCGTTTCGGGAGTTAACTTACTCATTTTCTATTATATGTTTTGTTACATAAGCCATGGTTGTTGTATCTTATTCATATCCAGAATGATATCTAGTCCTTAAACATCATTTTTAAATCATCAAATGATAATTATACTTGAATGGATACGATGGAGAATGAATCTCATCGCGTTCGTGGAGACGGTAGTCCGTACGTACGCACGAGCGACAATATCATTCTTTTGATATTAAAATAATATATAAATGGATGGTATATAATATATACAGAATCATTAACATGTTATATTTATTATTTACATGAGTTACACATCATTATTATACCCATCCAAATAATATTATATTGAATAACAATTACACCACGACGTGGAGACGGTAGTCCGTACGTACGCACGTATGGTGACATGTTATTCAAAGGGTGGATAGAATACTGAATATGGTTGTACCATATTTATAATAACATCACAGTATATGTGAGATACTGGAGTTATTATTTTAGAATGGTAAGAACAAAGGAAGAAGAAGTGGAAGAATAAATGAACTTGGAGAAGGGTGGTGAAATCATTACCTCTTCTTCGGGTTCTTCCTTTTGATTTGATCAAAAGGGCTCCTTAGGTTGGCTTTCTGATCAAACTAAGGCCTCTAGGTTGTATTGAGGGATGTTGGGAGAGTATTTGGGCAGATTTTGGCCGAACCAAAAGGCTTTGAAGGTGTGAAGAAATGAGAAGGAGGAGTGCCCTTTTATAAGAGGGGTGAGGGGCACCTTTGGAAAAGCTAGAAATATTAATTTATAATAAATTCATATTCGGTTTATAATGGCTCCAAAGCTTATTATTCAAAGGTTAAGGTGGGGATAGGTCGAAAACCACTCAAACAATAGAATTTAGATAGTTTTGGGTACTTATATTAACCTTATCTTTAAGTATTAACTCTAAGTTAATTAGTTTCACTTTTACAATGTCTCTTTGTATTTTTATATAATATGGTTAATAAACATACTATATACATCCAAGAGACCCCCAAGTGGTACATTAATGATGAACCTATCATGATATAAGTATCTTGGCCGAACCTTATATTTTTAGTAATTTAATATCAATTAATAATATAATATTTGTTTTAAGAACTCTTTCATGTCAATTTTGACACTATTCAATAGTTGATTTTTTTGAAACTCAAAACAGATTGATTACTTCTAAAAAAGTCAATTAAATAAATCCTAATATATCATATTATCCTAGAAATTTATTTAAATTCATTAAAAGTTTCATATTATATTTATTTGGGTGTTTATAATATCAATTATTTTAATTTTTCACTATTATAGTAATTACTGCATCATCATTGTGTCATAAATAAAATACATTATTTAATGTCTAAAAATTATAAATAAATTATCATTATGTAGGAAATCATTTTAGATTTCCAATTAATATTTATAATCTAAAATCCAACATATATAACCCTATGTAACAATTGTTTTTCTAAAAGATATATTCTTGTGTCATTTTTGTATTCATTTTAACTTAATTAAAATAAAGTGTCATTATCACTTACAAGTGGATCCATGGGGTCCCAAAATTGACACAAAGATGCCCATGGTCGACCATGTATCAACCAATAGGGTTAAGACACGTTTTAGGGTAATTTAGTATTATTATAATACTATTTTTTAACCCTTATTTACCGGATTTACCCTTAACCATGGTAAATAAAATATTTACCGCAGTAATTATTCAAAATGTCTAAAAAATAAATGTTACCTATTTACACAATTTGAACATCCTGATTCCAAATATGGAATCCATTTTCCTAAATTCAAAACACAGAAGTGGAAGAAATTAATGTAAAATTAATTCCCGCTGTCAAAACAAAAAGCGTGTTTTTAAGAGATAATAACTATCAAAAGATTGACACTCGTTTATGTTCGGTTTAATTGTAAAATTATGTCCAATGACCAACATTATATTAAATGGTAAAAATATATTCTAAATATACTTTAAAACCACTCAAATTCATAATTTATCACTATTAATTATTTTGATTAAAAAAGTTGTTTTTAATTAAAATTAGTAATTTTCACTATTCATCAAAATATGAAAGTTATCTGAAATGTACCAAAATTTCACCTTAGGCTAAATTCGATATTCCGAATCTAAAAATGAAGTCCATTTTCAAATATAAAATATATATAATTTCAAAAAGTAGGTATTACTATTCATAACGGCTAGTTTGATTAGTTATGGTGTGTTAGAACTCGGTGTTGCGTACAACACACGCTATCACATTATTCAAAGAGAAGCGTACCGTAGAAGCTTGGGGTGTTACATTCTCCCCTCCTTCAAATAATTGCGTCCTCGCAATTTCTAGGGTATTACTGCAAAACAAAACTCGGGTGGTTCTTCATCATAAGTTCCTCGGGTTCCCACGTTGCCTCTTCCATCTTATGGTTTCTCCACAAAACTTTTACCAGACGCGTCGTCCGGTTTCTCAGCACTTGTTCTCTCGTATCAAGAATCTTGACGGGCTCTTCGCAATAAGATAGATCGGGTTCCAGTTCTAATTCCTCATAGGTGAGTACATGCGTCGGATTAGGCATGTATTTCCTCAATAGAGATACGTGGAACACATCGTGAACTTTGGAGAGACTTGGCGGCATTGCCAATCGGTAAGCTACAACCCCAATTCGTTCTAGAATTTCGAAAGGTCCGATGTACCTGGGACTCAATTTACCTTTCTTACCAAAACGTATGACTCCCTTCCACGGAGATACCTTCAGAAAAACATGATCACCGACTTGAAATTCCAAATCCTTCCTTCGATTATCGGCATAGCTCTTCTGCCTACTTTGAGCTGCTTTGATGTGATTTTGGATTACTTTCACCTTTTCCACCGTTTCCTCCACCAGTTCTGGGCCTACAAGTTTTCTTTCACCAACGTCATCCCAACAGGTTGGTGTACGAAATCTCTTTCCGTATAACGCTTCATATGGTGCCATCTGAATACTCGAATGGAAGCTATTGATATAGGAAAAATCTACCAAAGGTAAATATTGATCCCACATACCCTGAAAGTCAAGTGAGCAAGATCTCAACATGTATTCTAAGGTTTGAATAGTCTGTTCTGATTGTCCGTCTGTCTGAGGGTGGTAAGCAGTGCTCAAATGAAGTTCAGTATCCAGGGATTTCTGAAGACTTTTCCAGAATCTTGAAGTAAAACGGGGATCACGATCAGAAACAATCGATAGGGGTACTCCATGAAGTCTCGCAACTTCATTAATATATAGTCTTGCTAGACGTTCCAGGGGTAGATCTTCTCTTATAGCCAGAAAATGTGCTGTCTTGGTAAGACGATCAACAATAACCCATATTGCATCGTTCCTTCTAGGAGTCTTTGCTAGCCCCATGACAAAGTCCATCGTAACATTGTCCCATTTCCACTCCGGTATGGGAAGAGGTTGCATGACTCCTCCAGGCTGTTGCCTTCCAGATTTCACTTGTTGACAAACCATACATCTTGACACAAAATCAGCAATCTCCCTCTTCATGTTGTCCCACCAAAAATGTTCCTTCAAATCTCTATACATTTTGGTGCTCCCAGGGTGTATAGAGAAATTGGAACTATGAGAATCATCCAGCAATTCCCTTTTTAGATCAGGTATATTGGGAACACAAAGTCTCTTCCCGAATTTCAAAATTCCATCTTCATACACAAAGTCTCTCAATCTCCCATCATTCACAGCATTAATCTTCTTTTGGAATTCTTCATCATCGGTCTGAGAACTCTTAATCCTTTCTAGTAAAGATGGTTTGGCAACCATTTGAAAAAGCATTGATTTTTCACCTTCCCTGGTTATTCCCATGTCCATCTTCACTAGATCCATGAAAATTGGATCCCTTTCAATTCTAATCATGTTCAAAACACCATGGTCTTTTCTGCTCAAAGCATCTGCCACCTTGTTTTCTTTCCCTGGGTGGTAGTATATCGTACAATCATAATCCTTGAGTAATTCAAGCCATCTCCTTTGCCTCATGTTGAGTTCTTTTTGTGAGAAAATATACTTCAAACTCTTGTGATCAGTATAAATCTCACATTTTTCACCATAGAGGTAGTGCCTCCATATCTTCAAAGCAAAGATCACTGCTGCTAACTCGAGATCATGAGTAGGATAGTTTTGTTCATGAATTTTCAACTGTCGTGATGCATAGGCAATAACTCTATCATTCTGCATAAGGACACAGCCAAGTCCTTTCTTCGATGCATCACTATAAATAACGAACCCATCATTCCCCGATGGTAGAGTCAATATAGGAGCATTGACTAATCTTCTCTTCTGTTCTTCGAAACATTCTTCACACTCTTTTGTCCAAACAAATTTAACCCCTTTACGTGTGAGCTTCGTTAATGGGTTAGCCAATCGGGCAAAATTCTGGACGAAACGTCGATAATAACCTGCCAAACCAATAAAACTACGTACCTCAGTTATACTCGTAGGTGCTGGCCATTCTTGGATTGCCTTGGTCTTAGAAGGATCAACAGAGATTCCATCTTTAGAGACAATATGGCCAAGAAAAGAAATCTCCTGAAGCCATAATTCACACTTGCTAAACTTCCCATATAATTCATGCCTCCTCAGAGTCTTCAAGATAATGCGCAAGTGATTTTCATGATCTTCGTAGGTTTTGGAGTATAACAAGATATCATCAATAAATACCACCAAAAATTCATCGAGATACTCCTTGAAAACTCTATTCATTAGATCCATGAATACAGAGGGTGCATTAGTCAATCCAAACAGCATTACAGTAAACTCGTAATGCCCGTACCTAGTTCGAAATGCTGTTTTCGGAATGTCTTCCTTCTTCACACACAACTGATGGTATCCAGATCGAAGGTCAATCTTTGAAAAGTATTGAGCTCCATGCAGTTGGTCAAATAAATCATCAATACGAGGTAGGGGATACTTGTTCTTTATCGTTATAGCATTGATCTCCCTGTAGTCGATACATAACCTCATAGATCCATCTTTCTTTTTAACAAAAAGAAGAGGGGCTCCCCATGGAGAAACACTAGGTCGAATAAATCCCTTATTACTCAATTCCTCTAGCTGTTTCTTTAGTTCGACTAACTCTACAATGGCCATTCTATAAGGGGTCTTCGATATAGGCCTTGATCCAGGAATCAAATCAATAGAAAACTCAACTTCTCGTCTGGAGGATGTCCAGGTAAATCTTCTGGAAATACATCTACAAATTCTTTTACAACAGGTACATCCTCTATTTGAACATTCCTTTCCTCACCGACAGTTATTTCATTCTCTTCCTCCCCAATAATTGAATTAAGTTGAGCTACTGGGGGTGGATCTAAATAAGAATTAGGTGGTGACGATTCTGCTCTAAAAATAAGGTTCTCCTTACCATTATCATCAAGAATCGTAACCTCTTTCTTCTTACAATAAATCTTCGCATCATAGTCCGAAAGCCAGTCCATACCGAGGATTATATCAAACTCAATCATAGGTATGACGATGAAATCAGCAGATAAAGAAAATTTATGTGCTCTAATGGGGACTGATTCACAAAACTTTGTTGAAACGATACTTCCCTTAGGAGTTTTAACTGACAACTCCCTTATTAAATCAAATTGGAAATATCTAATTTTCTTAGCAAACTGGGAAGATATGAAACAATGCGATGATCCAGAATCAAATAATGCATTTGCTAAACTTGAGGAAACCATTAAATTACCTGCCACCACGTCTTTCGGAGCTTCTACCTCAGCAGTAGTGATAGCATAAGCCTGGCCTTGATCCCTTGGCCTTTTCTGAGGTAAGTTCTCCTGACGCTTAGGACATGCATTTGCATAATGCCCCATCTCCCTGCAATTGTAGCACTGAACTTTGGTAGCTTCCTTCTTCCCCTTGCAATCATGAGCTTGGTGGCCTTTTTCACCACACTTGTAACAGACTCCCATTCCCTTCAATCAAGTACCAGGATGTTTCTTCCCGCATTTACCACAAGATGGATATTCAACCTTTGCCTTCATCCCCTTATTTCCATTCCCAGATTGATCAGCATGTCTCTTCTTCTCTTGCTTTGCTTTAAAGTCATAAGACTTAGATAATTCCTTCTCGGTCTTGATAGCACATGAGACAATGTCTTCGTACGATGAAAAGGATTGTGAGACTAACGCTCGACGGAGAAATGGTTTTAACCCATCAAAGAAACGATCAATCTTACTTCTTGGGTTACGAATATAATCCCCAGCGTACCTCGCTAACCTTGTAAAGTTAGCCTCATGAATCGATCTAACATTGATCCTCCACGCTGCGGATCAGGGTGCTCCATACGGGTAAGGTTATTATTCATAACCTGAGTAAGTTGTCCCAGTATGGTGATTAGCTGATCAGCACCAGTTGCATCACCAGCCCCACTATAATTATCTTGAGCAGGAGGGAAATCCCTACATGGAGTGCGTGCATTGATACGGTTTCCATTTCTTCCACTAGGCGCCATTTCTAAACAATGGCATAAACTAGATCAGTTTATGAATCAAAATACATAATCCCATACTTATAAAAAACTTAACATAAATTGAAATATTTATGGATATAATCCATAATCATAAGAATGTTTTCTTTGAGTAAGTATATACTCATAATCCCTTCAAAATGATTTGTAAATAAAATGAGAGTTATCCTAAGCATATCCCCCGGGAGTGTCGTAACCAAGAGTGCAGCAAGGCCCGTTGTCGTGCACCAGTTCCCGTTCGAGTCTAGCTCAAAGCGGTGTTTTCGGGTTTTACCCCTAGGTACATCTGTGCCAGAGCCGCCTCTACCTGCTCGTATCCAGACAGGGATGTATTTCATGGAAAACTCACAAAATCTCTATAATACCAAAATTCTAGGAAGTTCTTCTATACTAATCCTCAAATTTCATCTTAGGTCTACGTGCTCTAATCAGAGTTTATCTAAATCTAGCTTCCAAGGTTTGTACTAAACTTCCTCTGATACCAACTGTAACGCCCCGACCCTAGCTACCCAGAGTCGGTGCAGTACTTCGTAACATTGGCACGATCACAAGAAAGATAAAATCTCGAAAGACCGATTGGTTTAGTAGCCTTGGAAACACTAGATATATTCATAAGTTTTACATTACATCATTAAACGAAAAACTTCTACAACAACATATTGTCTCCATAATCCACACTCATATCCCCACATAATATCCCTGCAGGTCATTCATAACATACTTCTTCACTTCCTGGGAAAAATAAAACATAGAAAAGGGGTGAGCTCAAATGCCCAGTAAGGATAACAATATAGCGGAACATTCAAAAATAATCATAAAAATTTAAGGCAATAAATTACTAAAACAAAAGCCTTTTAAACTTGAACTTCAACATAGTATGGAAAAAGTAAAATGAAATAATGCCATTTACTTGTTCACATGGATATTCTACTAATCGAATAATCACATGAAATATCCATAACCACTTTCATAATGTTGGAATGCATAATGCCAGACTATCATAACCACATAGCCAAGGCCTCGTGCCAAGACTACAAATAAGATTTTGTCAAGGCCTTGTGCCAAGACACTAGTTTGTCTCATGAGACCTACCGATGCATCGAGGAGCTATAGCGGGCTCCACCCGTCACATATTAAGTCCAATGCATTCCCATATGAAAAGGTTTAAACATAACATAAACATTCGTATTAAAACTAGCATACGAAATGTCAATAATTTCACCATAAACTATGAATGGTATAAAAATAGCACATCCACAGTCAATCATATCACAAAACCTTCAATACAATATAGAAGTTTTGTATCATAATAAATCAACTTCAAATAATCTTAAAATCCATCAAAGGATGTTGACATAGATGAAATCAAAATTCTTTTTAAAGAAATATCTCCTTTTATTTTGAAATCATTTAAGATCCATATAAAATAAAACATTTTCTTTTAAAATAATCTTATAAGCTTGTAAGGGAAGCTTTAAAGATTTTATAACGGTGGAAAATAGCCGCACCCGCCGTATAAGTTAAAAAAAACATTCTTACCTTAATTCTGTCGAAAAGGTTAAAAAGGACCTTGTTTTAAAAAGGACCGAAAGATTCCTTTATAAACCACTTATAAAAGTCAAAAAGGGTATAAATGACTTTAACTCATATTCTAGTAAATAGTAAAAATGTTTTGAAAAGCATTTTAAAGAAACATGGATGTGGATGATAAAGAGATCCCAGTAGATTATTACTTATAAACAACCTTGGATAATGAAGAGGTTGTAAAGTAAACCCTTACCTTGTACTTTTCCTTGGTTGGGGTAGGTTAACCTCCTGTATAATGGTGAAATAGTTTTTATTAAATTATACAAGAATCATATATAATAATATGATATCATATATGATCTTTTAACATTGATTTGTTAATAATATCTTAGAATTATCGTCGTTTCGGGAGTTAACTTACTCATTTTCTTTTATATGTTTTGTTACATAAGCCATGGTTGTTGTATCTTATTCATATCCAGAATGATATCTAGTCCTTAAACATCATTTTTAAATCATCAAATGATAATTATACTTGAATGGATACGATGGAGAATGAATCTCATCGCGTTCGTGGAGACGGTAGTCCGTACGTACGCACGAGCGACAATATCATTCTTTTGATATTAAAATAATATATAAATGGATGGTATATCATATATACAGAATCATTAACATGTTATATTTATTATTTACATGAGTTAAACATCATTATTATACCCATCCAAATAATATTATATTGAATAACAATTACACCACGACGTGGAGACGGTAGTCCGTACGTACGCACGTATGGTGACATGTTATTCAAAGGGTGGATAGAATACTGAATATGGTTGTACCATATTTATAATAACATCACAGTATATGTGAGATACTGGAGTTATTATTTTAGAATGATAAGAACAAAGGAAGAAGAAGTGGAAGAAGAAATGAACTTGGAGAAGGGTGGTGAAATCATTACCTCTTCTTCGGGTTCTTCCTTTTGATTTGATCAAAAGGGATCCTTAGGTTGGATTTCTGATCAAACTAAGGCCTCTAGGTTGTATTGAGGGATGTTGGGAGAGTATTTGGGCAGAGTTTGGCCGAACCAAAAGGCTTTGAAGGTGTGAAGAAATGAGAAGGAGGAGTGCCCTTTTATAAGAGGGGTGAGGGGCACCTTTGGAAAAGCTAGAAATATTAATTTATAATAAATTCATATTCGGTTTCTAATGGCTCCAAAGCTTATTATTCAACGGTTAAGGTGGGGATAGGTCGCAAACCACTCAACCAATAGAATTTATACAGGTTTGGGTACTTATATTAACCTTATCTTTAAGTATTAACTCTAAGTTAATTAGTTTCACTTTTACAATGTCTCTTTGTATTTTTATATAATATGGTTAATAAACTTACTATATACATCCAAGAGACCCCCAAGTGGTACATTAATGATGAACCTATAATGATATAAGTCTCTTGGCCGAACCTTAGATTTTTAGGAATTTAATATCAATTAATAATATAATATTTGTTTTAAGAACTATTTTATGTCAATTTTGACAGTATTCAATAGTTGATTTTTGTGAAACTGAAAACAGATTTATTACTTCGAACAAAGTCAATTAAATCAATCCTAATATATCATATTATCCTAGAAAATTAGTTCAATTCATTAAAAGTTTCATATTATATTTATTTGGGTATTTATAATATCAATTATTTTAATTTTTCACTATTATAGTAATTACTGCATCATCATTGTGTCATAAATAAAATACATTATTTAATGTCTAAAAATTATAAATAAATTATAATTATGTAGGAAATCGTTTTATCTTTCTAATGAATATTTATAATCTAAAATCCAACATATATAACCCTGTGTAAGAATTGTTTTTCTAAAAGATATATGCTTGTGTCATTTTTGTATTCATTTTAACTTAATTAAAATAAAGTGTCATTATCACTTACAAGTGGATCCATGGGGTCCCAAAATTGACACAAAGATGCCCATGGTCTACCATGTATCAACCAATAGGGTTAAGACACGTTTTAGGGTAATTTAGTATTATTATAATATTATTTTCTAACCCTTATTTACCGGATTTACCCTTAACCATGGTAAATAAAATATTTACCGCAGTAATTATTCAAAATGTCTAAAAATAAAAGTTACCTATTTACACAATTTGAACATCCTGATTCCAAATATGGAATCCATTTTCCTAAATTCAAAACAAAGAAGTGGCAGAAATTAATTTAAAATTAATTCCCGCTGTCAAAACAAAAAGCGTGTTTTTAAGAGATAATAACTATCAAAAGATTGACACTCGTTTATGTTCGGTTTAATTGTAAAATTATGTCCAATGACCAACATTATATTAAATGGTAAAAATATATTCTAAATATACTTTAAAACCACTCAAATTCATAATTTATCACTATTAATTATTTTGATTAAAAAAGCTGTTTTTAATTAAAACTTAGTAATTTTCACTATTCATCAAAATATGAAAGTTATCCGAAATGTACCAAAATTTCACCTTAGGCTAAATTCGATATTACGAATCTAAAAATGAAGTCCATTTTCAAATATAAAATATATATAATTTCAAAAAGTATGTATTACTATTCATAACGGCTAGTTTGATTAGTTATGGTGTGTTAGAACTCGGTGTTGCGTACAACACACGCTATCACATTATTCAAAGAGAAGCGTACCGTAGAAGCTTGGGGTGTAACAATGTTGTTTCTATAAATGGGTTATTCTTAATTTCAAGGTATTCATCAAACCCATTTCTCTTTCATGGGTTATATGTTTATGAAATCTAATTCTCTTTCATGGGATATATGATTATGAAATCTATTTCTCTTTCACTAATTATATGTTTATGAAATCCATTAATATTTCACGGGTTATTATTTAGATGAAATGGTTATGAAGCATGTATATTCTTCCACATGTTATTATATGTTTACATTTATATGATACCCATTTCATTTCATGGGTTATGATATGATTATTTTTATTTTGTAGCACATAAACGTATGATTTCACTATGAGATGGGTGAGCCCTATGTCTCCATCCAATGCATTGGCTAATTATTTATATCTCATTATCTATACGTGGATAGAACAATAAATGAACTGGGTTTTGAATTATAGGGCTCAAACAAGAAATGATAACATTTTCGTAATACAGGGCTTGAACAATGGGTGAACTATATTCATTAATACAGGGCTGGAAGGAGGGGTGAACTTAGTTCAGTATTACAGTGCTGAAAGGGGGAGGGAACCCAATTCAATAAAGGATGTCTTCCACTAAGAAGGTCTCAAGAACCATGTTTTGACTACATTATAAATCATTATATATGATTATGTGTCTTCCACAATTACATTTTTATTCAAATGTTATGCTTTCAAGGCTTATGTAATTTATTTACTAATGGTTCATGTCTTATGAACTGGCATGCTTTATTCCATGATTCATCTATATGATCTTTAATATGTTGGGTACAATCATCTAATTTAATTATCATGTTCTCATAACCCTATACACTCAATTATGATGATATATCTTGTAACACCCTGGGCTTCCATGATACGCTTCTCATTCAATAATGCAATAGCTTGCATTGTACGCAACTTCGAGTTCTAAAACACCGCGACTAATCATAGTAGCCGTTATAAATAGTAATGACAACTTTTTAAAATTATAGAAATTTTATATTTCAAAATGGACTTCATTTTTGTATTCCTAATATTGAAATTGGCCTATGTTGAATTTTTTGTAATTTTCTGAGAACTTCCGAATTTTTATGAATAGTGAAAAATAATTAAAACAACTTTTTTAATCAAAATAATTTATAGTGATAAGTTATATTATTGAGTGGTTTTAAAGTATAATTAGAATATATTTTTACCATTTTATCCAATGGTGTTCATTAGAATTAATTTCACTTTGAAATTGGACATAAACAATTGCTAATCTTTTGATATAAATTGTTTCTTAAAACACGCTATTTGTTGTGACAGCAGGAATTAATTATAAAATTAATTAATGAAACTTATATGTTTGGAATTTTGTAAAATAGACATCATTTTTGAATTCGTAATATCAATTATATCTTAGGGTGAAATTTTGGCCTTGTTCTGAAAAACTTCAATTTTTGATGAATAGTGAAACCACTAAGTGGTAGTTAAATAACTGATTTTTCGTTTACATGAAATATTACCACTTCTGTGTTTTGATTTTCAAAAATCCGACATACATGGTTGTCATTAAGAAGTAAAATGTGGTTCAATGAGATTAAAATAAATTTTTGGTGAATAGTAACTTTTACGTTCTTAATCGCGATTAGAGGTAATTAGTGTAGTTTAAGGTAAAAACAATGTTTTAATAATATGATATGAGCTTGACACTTGTCCTACTCCTATTGGATGAGTCATGGCCGGCCAAGACAACCCATGGGTCAACTTGGGGACCCCATGGAGCCACTTTAGTTGGAAAATGCCATTAATATATATTTATTTAATGTTAAAATTAAATTGACACAAACATGAGTTGTTTTACTAAAACATTTTTTTAAGTGGGGTTACACAAGTCCCAATTTTGACTATAAATATTCATTAGAAATCTAAAAAGATTTTTCTACATAATAGTATTTTTTTTTATAATTTTTAGACATTTTATAAATTAAATTATTTATGACATCATGATGATGCAGCGATGACCTCATTATTTAACGATTTAAATAAAATGGGAAGATAATGCAAAATCCAAGGCTTACACTTGTCCAAAGCCAATTGGATGAGGAGATTTCGAACTCTTATCACCTTACCCTCTAATTATATAAGTTTGGGACCTTTATAATCCTAAAATCATTGTGTAATAATGTAACATTTCAATCTTTCCAAAAGAGCCCCTCCTCTCCACTTATAAAAGGCCCCCACCTCTCCCACCTTATTCACACCATCAAGACAATTGGATAGGCCATCCTCTGCCCAAATACTCTCCCAACATCCCTCTATTACTCCTAGAAGCCTCACGTTGGGCAGAACTCTTCCCAAGGAAGCCTTTGGCTCAAATCAAAAAGAGTTACCCGATTTTGAGGTAATGTCTTCTCTAATGTTGTTTTGTTTTATTTTTCTTCTCCAACCCCCTAAACTCTTTTTATTCATTTATTTTGTAACAACACCAGTATCCTCAATATACTAGGATGTTTTTATAAGAAGGATTCGAGCTACACTTACACACACCTACATCTAATGGTTAAAGAACATACGGTTTCTGTGGATGGCGAATTTCTGCCTCACGAAACGATGATTGGTCAACACTCATATAACACCTTCAAAGGTGGCCATTAAGATGTCACTATTTTTATATATGATATATATTGTGTTTATTTTTTACTTATGCTTCTGTATTTCTCATTTATGGCATACTTTTTGATTTCCATTATGGGTAAAACGCGATAATTTCATTTTAGGAAGTGCGGACTACCGCCCCCTCAAAGTGATGTGAATCGTTAATGCCATATGTGGGATGTATAAAGGATGAAGTAAATGATATTATATATGATATTATACTGGAACTATATTATACCTTTATATAATTATGATTTCATTACATTAAATACAAAATAGAAATGAAAGTAGCGTTCATGCGTACGTACGGCTTACCGTCTCCATGAACGGTGCATTTCATTTCTTACCTCTAAATGTTACGTAATATTATGAATGAATGTATATACTGGATATATATGATATATATGATATCTACATCATTAATATAATTCTGGATATAATGGATATTTCACCACATGAACAACTTGTAATTATAAGAAGTTTATTGTTGACTCAAGTACCAAAGATCGACAAAACGACCGTTATTAACTTAAATAATTACATAATGTTCATATCATTGTAATAAGTGATATATTAAGGATAATAAAATTGAAAATGGTTCTCTATAAGGTGTATATTAACTCTAGTTTATTATTCAGGAGGTTAAAGAACGGTTGAGTCAAGTCAGACACGAGGTAAGGGAATTTCTTAACCCAACTTCCATTCTTTGGGTTAATCTCCTACTTCAAAATTATGTCATGATATTATTACGTCATATCTTGAATTTGTACTTTCTTTATGTGTAAATATAGTGAATACACATAATATATCTATTTTATATAAATGATCTTTGTAAGGGAATTTCTTAACCCAAATTCCATTATTTGGGTTAATCTCCTACTTTCAAATTATGTCATGATATTATTATGTCCTATTTTGTATTTTCTTTATGTGTACCTATAGTGAATACATATAATAGATCTATTTTATTTTAAAAATGATCTTTTTAAGGACTTCGTCTCAAATCTCCTTTCATTAAGGAATATTTGGTTTTATACACAACTTTCTTTTATACGGTGTATAAACCCCTTTGACTTTTACGTTTATTCAAGAAGAATCTTTTTTATACGAAGCGTTTTGCTAAATGACAAAAGGGAATGTTTTTCTTTCCGTACTTATGCGGCGACAACGACTTCTCCGCCGCCGTGACCATTATTTGAGTTTCGGCTTCCTCTACAAGCCATCATTTTTTTAATGAAAAATAAATACAAAGTTTTAACTTTCTTTTATTTTGGTATTGAAAATGGTTTTGAAATCATTTTTATTATATCAATGTGTTGTATTGATATCTTGTGATTGAAATGTGGAAATGTTATGTTTCCTTTATGGATGTTTTATGTGATACGATTATGTTATGGTTTATGATATGTTTAAACCTATTCATATGATGAATGTATTGGACTTAATAAGTGACGGGTGGAGCCTGCTATAGCTCCTCGATGCATCGGTAGGTCTCATGAGACAACTAGACATGGAATTGGCTGAGGCCCTTTCCCAATTTGATTTATGGTTTTGGCCGAGGCCTTAATCATTTTAGACGTCTTGGACGAGGCATTGACAAAATGTTTCAGAATGTCTGGCATTATACATTCGCTCATTATGAAAGTGGTTATTGATATTTCATGTGATTATTCGACCAGTACAATATCCATGTGAGTAAGTAATGGCATTATATTATTTTATTTTTTCCATATTATGTTGAAGTTCAAGTTTAAAAAGGCTTTTGTTTTAGTTATACATTGCCTTAAATGTTTATGTTTATTTATGAAAGCTTCCGCAATATTGTTATCCTTACTGAGCATCTAAGCTCACCCCTTTCAATGTTTTAATATTTTCCAGGATGTGAAGAAGTATTTTATGAATGACCTGCAGGGATTGTCCGAAGAGGATAGAAGTGTGGACTATAGAGACTATGTTATTTTAGTTTTTCACTTTATGATATAATGTAACCTTTATGAATGTATCTAGTGTTTCCAAGGCTACTAAGCTAATCGGTCATTCTGGACTTGATCTTTTGTGATCATGACAATGATACGAAGTAACGCACCGGCTCTGGGTAGCTGGGGTCGGGGAGTTACAGTTGGTATCAGAGGCAGTTTAGTACTAACCTTGGAAGCTAGATTTAGATAAACTCTGATTAGAGCACATATCCCCAAGATAGACTTTGAGGATTAGTATAGAAGAACTTCCTAGAATTTTGGTATTGTAGAGATGTTGTGAGTTTTCCGAGCAATACATCCCTGTCTGGATATGAGCAGGTAGAGGCGGCTCTGGCACAGATGTACCTAGGGGTAAAACCTGAAAACACCGCTTTGAGCTAGACTCGAACGGGAACTGGTGCACGACAACGGGCCTTGCTGCACTCTTGGTTACGACACTCCCGGGGGATATGCTTAGGATAACTCTCATTTTCATTACAAATCATTATGAAGGGTTTATGAGTATATACTTCCTCAATGAAAACATTTTTATGATTATGGATTATATCCATAAATAGCTCAATTTATGTAAAGTGTTTTAAAAGTATGGAATTATGTATTTTGATTAATAAACTAATCTAGTTTATGCCATTGTTTAGAAATGGCGCTAGTGGAAGAAATGGAAACCGTATCAATGCACGCACTCCATGTAGGGATTTCCCTCCTGCTCAAGATAATTATAGTGGGGCTGGTGATGCAACTGGTGCCGATCAGCTAATCACCATACTGGGACAACATACTCAGGTTATGAATAATAACCTTACTCGTATGGAGCACCCTGATCCGCAACGTGGAGGATCAATGTTAGACCGCTTCATGAGGCAACAACCACCAACCTTCAATGGGAGTACAAATCCTATAGTAGCTGAGCAATGGATAAATTCCTTAGAGAAAATATTCCATGCCTTGGGGAGTAGTGAAAGGGAGAAGGTTGTCAAGGCAGTTTACCGCCTCACTGGAGATTTCGATCAGTGGTGGTCGCTGATTCAAAACACAAAGGAAGATGATGAAGTATCAAATATGGAATGGAGGGAGTTCAAAAATATTTTCATAGAAAAATACTTTCCTCGTGACCATTGAGCAGATATGGAAAGGCAATTTCTAAGTTTGAGACAGAAGGAGGATGAGAATGTCGCAAAGTATGAAGCTGACTTTACAAGGTTAGCGAGGCATGCTGCCGATTATATACTTTACCCAAGGAGTAAGATTGATCGTTTCTTTGATGGGTTAAAACCATTTCTCCGTCGAGATTTAGTATCACAATCCTTCTCATCATACGAAGATATTGTCTCGTGTGCTATCAAGACAGAAAAGGAATTCTCTAAGTCTTATGACAACAAAGTAAAGCAAGAGAAGAAGAGGACGGTGGAACAAGAGACAGATAAAGGGAAAAAGAGAAAGAAGGATTTTCCATTATGTGATAATTGTGGGAAGAATCACCCTGGTACGTGCCTAAAAGGAATGGGAGTTTGTTATAAATGTGGAGAAAAGGGTCACCAGGCTCGTGATTGCAAGGGAAAGAAAGAGGCTATCAAAGTTGAATGCTACAATTGTAGAGAAATGGGTCATTATGCAAATTAATGTCCAAAGCGTCAAGGAAACTTACCTCAGAAAAGGCCAAGGGATCAAGGCCAATCTTATGCTGTGACTACAGTTGAAGCGGAATAATTATTGTATTTGTGTTTTTGGACTCAAGAACTGGATTATGGTTATAAGAATAATGTGATATATATAAGGGTTGTACTGCAGTACATGTTGTTTTCATTAAAGATTTAATATGATGAAGGTAATCATATTTTTAGTATGTGACACTAAGAGAAACTTTACTTTGTTTGGGGAATCTGAGGTTACAATTGATTTTGGAATTTAACGACCCTTTAGAGAAAGTCTGGACGAAGGTATTTTGGATAACTATAAAGGTTGGAATGGATTACGTTGATCTTTGGATAGTATTGTTTAAGGTTAAAACATTTATGAAGATTATTTTTGGAATAGTATAGTACTATATTTTTAGGAAAAGGACAACCTAGAGGGTGGGGCATAACCCGTCGCGTCGGACAAAGCTGCAGGAATCGAACCCACAACCATAGTGCGATAGGCCTTTATTTACCACTAGCCTACAGGAAGTCCCTGGTTATTACAAAATAATTTTACTAATCTAAATTGTATGTGTTAACATTTGGAACCTTATAAAATTAGGAAAAGTATAATATTTTTGGGTTCTATTATCTTTTTGAGTGAAAGGTGAGTTGAAGGTTGAAACTCCAATTGTCAGGCATAAATATATATATACCTATCTTTTATTCAATGAATAAATTAATTCTTAAACTTTAGTAAAGGGATATTAAAACAAAAAATGTGTTATCCTAATACATTATGTCTTGTTGAACTGATGATATTTTAAATCAACATAGATTGAAGGCTTTGAGGCCCTCAATTTGACAGTTGATTGTGATTGATGACCTCAATCACTCCCTACAAATATTTACGTTTTTCCTCCAATTATATGTCTCTAATTGCCACCAATGTTCTCCTTATCGAGATCATAATTTGGTGGTGACTTTCTTATTTCCATTTCCCTCTTATTAAGGCTAAATTTTATTAACCTTATTTCCGATGTGGGTTTTCCACAAAGGTATTTTCTATTATCAACCTATTATTTTCAAAGAAAAAAATTTCAAATTGCGAGGACGCAATTTATTGAAGGAGGGGAGAATGTAACACCCCGAGCTTCCATGATACGCTTCTCATTCAATAATGCAATAGCTTGCATTGTACGCAACTTCGAGTTCTAAAACACCGCGACTAATCATAGTAGCCGTTATAAATAGTAATAACGACTTTTTAAAATTATAGAAATTTATATTTCAAAATGGACTTCATTTTTGTATTCCTAATATTGAAATTGGCCTATGTTGAATTTTTTGTAATTTTCTGAGAACTTCAGAATTTTTATGAATAGTGAAAAATAATTAAAACAACTTTTTTAATCAAAATAATTTATAGTGATAAGTTATATTATTGAGTGGTTTTAAAGTATAATTAGAATATATTTTTACCATTTTATCCAATGGTGTTCATTAGAATTAATTTCACTTTGAAATTGGACATAAACAATTGCTAATCTTTTGATATAAATTGTTTCTTAAAACACGCTATTTGTTGTGACAGCGGGAATTAATTATAAAATTAATTAATTCAACTTATATGTTTAGAATTTTTTAAAATAGAAATCATTTTTGAATTCGGAATATCAATTATAGCTTAGGGTGAAATTTTTTTCCTTGTTCTGAAAAACTTCAATTTTTGATGAATAGTGAAACCACTAAGTGGTAGTTAAATAACTGATTTTTCGTTTACATGAAATATTACCACTTCTATGTTTTGATTTTCAAAAATCCGACATACATGGTTTTCATTAAGAAGTAAAATGTGGTTCAATGTGATTAAAATAAATTTTTGGTGAATAGTACCTTTTAAGTTCATAATCGCGATTAGAGGTAATTAGTGTAGTTTTAGGTAAAAACAATGTTTTAATAATATGATATGAGCTTGAAACTTGTCCTACTCCTATTGGATGAGTCATGGCCGGCCAAGACAACCCATGGGTCAACTTGGGGACCCCATGGAGCCACTTTAGTTGGAAAATGACATTAATATATATTTATTTAATGTTAAAATTAAATTGACACAAACATGAGTTGTTTTACTAAACAAAATTTTAAGTGGGGTTACACAAGTCCAAATTTTGACTATAAATATTAATTATAAATATAAAAAGATTTCCGACATCATAGTATTTTTTTTATAATTTTTAGACATTATATAAATTAAATTATTTATGACGTCATGATGATGCAGCGATGACCTCATTATTTAATGATTTAAATAAAATGGGAAGATAATGCAAAATCCAAGGCTTACACTTGTCCAAATACAATTGGATGAGGAGATTTCGAACCCTTATCACCTTATCCTCGAATTATATAAGTGTGGTACCTTTATAATCTGAAAAGCATTGTGTAATAATGTAACATTTCAATCTTTCCAAAAGAGCCCCTCCTCTCCACTTATAAAAGCCCCCCACCTCTCCCACCTTATTCACACCATCAAGCCATTTGGATCGGCCAACCTTTGCCCAAATACTCTCCCAACATCCCTCTCTTACTCCTAGAGGCCTCACTTTGGGAAGAACGCTTCCCAAGGAAGCCTTTGGCTCAAATCAAAAAGAGTTACCTGATTTTGAGGTAATGTCTTCTCTAATGTTGTTTTGTTTTATTTTTCTTCTCCGACCCCCTAAACTCTTTTTATTCATTTCTTTTGTAACAACACCAGTATCCTCAATATACTAGGATGTTGTTATAAGAAGTATTAGAGCTACACTTACACACACCTACATCTGATGGTTAAAGAACATACGGTTTCTGTGGATGGCGAATTTCTGCCTCACGAAACGATGATTGTTCAACACTCATATAACACCTTCAAAGGTGGCCATTAAGATGTCACTATTTTTATATATGATATATATTATGTTTATGTTTTACTTATGATTCTGTATTTCTCATTTATGGCATACTTTATGATTTCCATTATGGGTAAAATGCGATAATTTCATTTTTGGAAGTGCGGACTACCGCCCCCTCAAAGTGATGTGAATCGTTAATGCCATATGTGGGATGTATAAAGGATGGAGTAAATGATATTATATATGATATTATACTGGAACTATATTATACCTTTATATAATTATGATTTCATTACATTAAATACGAAATAGAAATGAAAGTAGCGTTCATGCGTACGTACGGCTTACCGTCTCCATGAACGGTGCATTTCATTTCTTACCTCTAAATGTTACGTAATATTATGATTGAATGTATATACTGGATATATATGATATATATGATATCTACATAATTAATATAATTATGGATATAATGGATATTTCACCACATGAACAACTTGTAATTATAAGAAGTTTATTGTTGACTCAAGTACCAAAGATCGACAAAACGACCGTTATTAACTTAAATAATTACATAATGTTCATATCATTGTAATAAGTGATATAATAAGGATAATAAAATTGAAAATGGTTCTCTATAAGGTGTATATTAACTCTAGTTTATTATTCAGGAGGTTAAAGAACGGTTGAGTCAAGTCAGACACGAGGTAAGGGAATTTCTTAACCCAACTTCCATTCTTTGGGTTAATCTCCTACTTCAAAATTATGTCATGATATTATTACGTCATATCTTGAATTTGTACTTTCATTATGTGTAAATATAGTGAATACACATAATATATCTATTTTATATAAATGATCTTTGTAAGGGAATTTCTTAACCCAACTTCCATTCTTTGGGTTAATCTCCTACTTTCAAATTATTTCATGATATTATTATGTCCTATTTTGTATTTTCTTTATGTGTACCTATAGTGAATACACATAATAGATCTATTTTATTTTAAAAATGATCTTTTTAAGGACTTCTTCTCAAATCTCCTTTCATTAAGGAATATTTGGTTTTATACACAACTTTCTTTTATACGGTGTATAAACCCCTTTGACTTTTACGTTTATTCAAGAGGAGTCTTTTTTATACGAAGCGTTTTGCTAAACGACAGAAGGGAATGTTTTTCTTTCCGTACTTATGCGGCGACAACGACTTCTCCGCCGCCGTGACCATTATTTGAGTTTCGGCTTCCTCTACAAGCCATCATTTTTTTTAATGAAAAATAAATAAAAAGTTTTAACTTTCTTTTATTTTGGTATTGAAAATGTTTTTGAAATCATTTTTATTATATCAATGTGTTGTATTGATATCTTGTGATTGAAATGTGGAAATGTTATGTTTCCTTTATGGATGTTTTATGTGATACGATTATGTTATGTTTTATGATATGTTTAAACCTATTCATATGAGGAATGTATTGGACTTAATAAGTGACGGGTCGAGCCCGCTATAGCTCCTCGATGCATCGGTAGGTCTCATGAGACAACTACACGTGGAATTGGCCGAGGCCCTTTCCCAATTTGATTTATGGTTTTGGCCGAGGCCTTAATCATTTTAGACGTCTTGGCCGAGGCCTTGACAAAATGTTTCAGAATGTATGGCATTATACATTCCCTCATTATGAAAGTGGTTATTGATATTGCATGTGATTATTCGACCAGTAGAATATCCATGTGAGTAAGTAATGGCATTATATTATTTTATTTTTGCCATATTATGCTGAAGTTCAAGTTTAAAAAGGCTTTTGTTTTAGTTATACATTGCCTTAAATGTTTATGTTTATTTATGAAAGCTTCCGCAATATTGTTATCCTTACTGAGCATCTAAGCTCACCCCTTTCAATGTTTTAATATTTTCCAGGATGTGAAGAAGTATTTTATGAATGACCTGCAGGGATTGTCCGAAGAGGATAGAAGTGTGGACTATGGAGACTATGTTATTGTAGTTTTTCACTTTATGATGTAATTTAACGTTTATGAATGTATCTAGTGTTTCCAAGGCTACTAAACTAATCGGTCTTTCGGGACTTGATCTTTTGTGATCATGCCAATGTTACGAAGTAACGCACCGGCTCTGGGTAGCTGGGGTCGGGGCGTTACATATCTCCCTTATTTATACTTACTAAGCATTGGGGATCACCCCATTCTAATGTATACTTTCTTAATATTATAAAAAATATTTTAGGTAGATTTAATAATGGTGGAGATCTTTATGGGATATGTTTAAGGTCATTCACCAGGATTGAAGGTTTTTTCCATGTTTCCAAAGACACTATACTATTATGGTCCTCGGGAAAGTATTTTTTAATGTATGGAGTATTCATCTAAAATGATGTAATATCCATTTATGTCAAGCCTGGGTCGCTATAGTGGTTATCAAAGGAATGCATAAGTAAACCATTGGAATCTATGTGGAGAACACCTTAGTTACATCCCTAGGTATGTTTATAAGGATATGTCTAGGAATATCTCTATATATAAGTATGAGGACGATTTGACATTTAAGAATATGACCTAGAATTTTGGTAATGGATAGTGAATGTGGATTCGCAGTAATACATCCATGTCTATATACTACATGTGAATGTGGATCTAGAACATATGTACCTAAGAATAACAACTATAAGAAGATGTTTTGGGCCTAACTTGAGGGTAATCTGGTACACATCATTGGGCCTTTCAACACACCTAGATTGTTACTCCATGGGGGATATTGTGACGAGCCGTCCCCCGGGGCTTGTGTTGTGACTACCCCAAGCCTTCCTTCCTTAGACCAGGGGCTGGAGACTAGAACCGAAAGGCATATTACCTAAAACCAGGAAGGAATTGACTTCATAACCTATAAACACACGCAACCAAGCACACAGGAGGATACAAACACGAGTAAATTGAATAGTAAAAAAGAGTGAGTATTATAAGTAAAAGGGTCCAGAATTCAAGCCCAACTGGAATGTAGAAGAAAAATAAAAATTACAAGTATACCGGAACAGTTCTTGTGAACACGCGCCAAGGATCCTACCTGAAGGGTTGGCATAGATCTCGAACGGTTGTCTCTCTAGTACACCTCATCTAATGTCAACCTCTGAGCAACCTCCAGTCTCGGTACCCTCATCCTCAGTCAGTGATGTTCTCCGTCTGCACGAAACACAACAAAGGGTGGGCATAGCCCGTGTAGGGGTGAGTATAACGATACTCAGTAGGGACCCGAGACCCTCAAGGTCTCACAATATCCAAAAAGGATAAATCACAAAGAATGAAATCAACCAACAACCCTACTTAGGTATATTATCATACATATACCTAAATTATCATGTATTCCCATCTCAATCATGAGGAAACAGAGAGTCCAACTGAAAACCCAAGCTCAACTATTCCGTAAAGAAAGGGGTACTATGACGGTAAGTACCACACATGTATGCCACACAGAAGAATACAACCAAGTTATTACCATTATGTAATGTACCACATAGAGATAGACTCATATCACACTAGGTATAACTTATGTACAGTAGTAGAGATGATTAGAAGTAACTACTAATTCATCTTACTATGTTAAGAGGCAGACCCACAAAGGATCCTAAATCATCATAAGACCCACAAAAGATCATAGTACATATTCAGGCCCACACAGGATCCTAGTACCTCGTCAGACCAACACAGGATCCTAGTGCATCGTTAGTACGTCATCAGACCCACACAAGATCCTAGTACATCGTTAGTATGTCGTCAGACCCACACAGTATTCTAGAACATTGTCAGTACATCGTCAGACCCAAACAAGGTCCTTGTACACCGTCAATACGTCGTCAATCCCAAACAGTATCCTATTACACTGTTAGTATGTCTTCAAACCCACAGAAGATACCAGTACACCATCAGTATGTTTTCAGACCCACACAGGATCCTAGTAAATCTACAGTACATCGTCAGACCCACGCAGAATTCTAGTACATCATCACAGCTAGCTACAGGGTTCTTTCACTAAGCTCACTTGTCTCTGAATAGTTCCTCTCCTCAAGTCACTTGTCGATAATCTTAAATTCATGAATTCCCATTATGAAGTTTCCCAAAGAACTGCCACGTCATTGGCGTCTCAACGCAATAGACAGTACGTCAATCGGACGCCCGGTCTGTAAGTTATTAGCATTTTAGTACCAAGGGCCCAGTTAGATTCTTGCTCGATCCAACCAGACCATACCCCAAAATTAACCAAATATTTAACGGGGTATACCAAATGTACTGTATAACATCATGGTTTCCATTGCGTCAGATGCTTCATCAAACGGATGCCTGATGCCAATGTTATGTCCAAAAGTATTGAATGGGTTGAACTAGTCTGGGTCCGGTCTGACCCGGTCGAACCGACCCGTTCCGACCCAGCCTGGGCTAAACCGGTTTGGGTCAACCCGGCCCAACCCACTGGGTTGGCCCCGCCCCACGCTGGCTGGCCCGGCCTGGGCAGCCCGCGGTGTGGGGTGGCGGTTGTGCGGTCAGGCGGCCGCATTGCGGCGGTCCGCCGTGGCTGGAGGGATGGACAACCGTTCTCTCTGCATGGCAGTGTCGCGCGTAGTGCCTTCTCTAGTGGCTAGTTTTTATGGCCTTCCTCCCTTCCCCACAATGTAACAGGCCATGTTTCTCTTCCTTCGGGCGGCGCGGTTGCACCATCACCTTCATCGCGACTCGATGTGTGTCGGCCGACGTATATGAGTCCCACCGGTGCCTTTCACCGGCACCAGTCATCGCGGCTGGATGTGTGACTGGCTCTGTCTCCAGTACCCTACACAACCAAACTTGAGTCATGTGGTCGTTCACTTGTTGGTATGGTCCTCTTGGACCTCTGCGAAATATATCTTCTACTAGCTACAGAAGACTCCGTTACGTGATGTCTAGTGGTGGGCCTCACTACTGGTGGCTGCTCAGCAAGGAAACACTCCACTAAGAGGGCTCACTCTAACACCCCCTCTAGTGTCGAGATTCTAAGAGAAATCATCGAAGCCCTGATCTCCCTCCTGAGTCGCTACTCGATGGAATGGGCCCTCAAAAATAGGTCTCGCACCATATTGGTGTAGTAATGTGAGAGGTCAGTGAACCTCGCTGAGTACCGAGCCACAGTCATGCTACCCTGCTGCAGATGAAGATGCTCCTGAATATGCACTCTGCGAAGAGTCTCTAGGAAAAACTCTGCCCGAAACAGGCTCTCGAAGTCTGCCCAGAGAAGCGTCACCTTTTTGTGAACCTTGAGCATCAAGCTCCACCATCTTTCTGCTACTTCCAGTAGAAGACTGGCAGCAAGGATCATCATGAGATCAGCTAGTGTCCCTACCAGTCGAAAGACTCTCACCATGACTTCCAACCAATCCACAGTTTCATGTTGGTCCATCTCTCCCCTGAACCTGGGTGGCCTCTGGAGCTGGAACTCGTGCAACGCACTCAGGTGGCGTGCACCCTCTACTGTTGTGACTGGTGGCATCGGTGTTCCAACATTTAATGGTACCGCTGGTCCCTCTGTTGGTGCCTGTAATGGAAGCAGGCCCTGCATTGAGGCCTCGTCGCTTAGTGGGATATCAGTGCATACTATACTTTGAACCCTAGCTAGCTCTCTGTGTGGAGGCATCCTGAAAAAAAAATAGGTGTACCATAGTAAATAAGTTATACCTAGTGAGCTGACTCAAAGAGATCACCATGAAAACTCTTGAAACACACACGCAATCAGTTTTTTTGTGCATTGAATTGGAAATCAGAAGTCAGGGTCCGGGTGTATGGATATTTCGGCTGTCACAGCAACACCGGATTCCCTAAACTGATAACCAAACTCACTACACTAAACACTATATCCATTAAAAAGATCATATTCCAATGTTCTATGGTAGAATCGACTCCTTTGATACATATTTTTCATGACTCGTCCCCCGGGGCCCGTGTCATGACTACCCCAAGCTTTCCATCCATAGGCTAGGGGCTGGTGACTAGCACCGAAAGGCGTATTCCCTAAAACTGGGAATCCATTGCCTTTATAACCTATAAACACACGCAACCAAGCACACAGTCAGATATGAACATGAGTAAAATTAATAGTAAAAAAAGTGAGTATAGTAATTAAAAGGGGACAGAATACAAGCCCAACTGGAAAGTACATGAAAAATGAAAAGTACAAGTAAACTGGAACATCTTCTGTGAACAACTTCCAAGGATCCTACCTGAAGGGTGGGTACAGCTCTCAAATAGTTGTCACTCTGCTACACCTCTTCTAATGTCCACCTCTGAGCTACCTCCAGTCCTAGTACCCTCGTCCTCAGTCAGCGTTGTCCATCATCTGCACCAAACACAATAAGGTTCAGGCATAGCCCGTATAGGGGTGAGTATAACGATACTTATTAGGGACCTCGAGACCCTCAAGGTATCACAAAATACATAAAGGATAAACTAAAAAGCACTAAATCAACCGAAAAACCTACTTGTGTATATTCCCATACAAATACCTAAGTTATCAAGTATGCCCATATCAATCATGAGGAAACATAATGTCCAACTCAAAATCTCAAGATCAACTGTTCCACAAAAGAAAAGAGTACCACGAAGGTAGGTACCATACAGGTATTCCACACAGAAGAATACCACCAAGTTATTACCACAATGGAAAGTACCACACATGTACAGACTCAGCTCACACTAGGTATAACTTAGGTACAGTAGTAGTGATGATTAGATTAAACTACTAATTCATCTTACTCAGTTAAGAGGTAGACCCATGAAGGATCCTAAATCATCATCAGACCCACAAAGGATCATAGTACATCGTCAGACCCACACAAGATCCTAGTACCTCATCAAACCCACACAGGATCCTAGTACATTATCATACCCACACAAAATCCTAGTACATAGTCAGTACGTCATCAGACCCACAGAGGATTCTAGTACATTGTCCGTACATTTTCAGACCCACACACGATCCTAGTACAACGTCAGTACATTGTTAGACACACACATGATCCTAGTTAATCATCAATATGTCGTCAGAACACCACCGGATCCTAGTACACCGTTAGTACCTCGTCAGAACCCCACATGATCCTAGTACAACTTCAGTACGTCTTCAGACCCACACATGATCCAAGTACACCGTCAGTACATCGTCAGACCCACACAGGATCCCAATACATCATTAGTACATTGTCATACCCACACAGGATCCTAGTACATTGTCACAGCCAGCTATAGGGTTCCCGCACTAAGCTCGCTTGTCTCCATTAGGGTCCACTCCTCAAGCCACTATTCTATAATCCAACTATCACATATTCCCATGAAGATATATCTCAAAGGAACACCACTTCATAGGTGTCTCAATGAAACAGACGATGCATCAATCAGACGTTAGGTCTGTACGTTATTTTTTTTAGTTCTGAGGGTCCAGTTTTATTTGTGCTTGATCCAACCAAATAGTACACCAACATCATCCAAATTCACAGTGGGTTATACCAAAGGGACCATCTCGCTTTAAGGTTTCCATCGTTGTAGAAACTTCTTCAAACGGATGCCTGGTGCCAATGTTATGGCCAATAGTATGGAACTGGTCGAAACTGGTCCCCGTCTGTGGTGTTTCCCGACCAACTAGGATGCCAGCGGTGTGGGGCGGTAGGGTAGCCATGGTGCGGTAGCGGTGCGGCGGGTCAGATGCGTTGCGGTGGGTCAGCTGGTGTGCAGCGTGGCAGCCAGGGTGTGGAGGTCTGTCATGGCCAGCCGGAGGGAAAGTCTTCCTCTCCGTGCAGTGCGGTCATGCGACGCACCTTTCCAGGAGGCAGGATCAGCCAGTTGTCCTCCCTTCACCATAGTGGCACAAGTCGTGGTTCTCTTCCGTCGGGCGGCATGGTTGCACCATCTCCTTCATCGCGCTCGGTGGTGTGCCAACCCCTGTATCTGAGTCCCACTGGTTCTATTCATCGACACCAGTCACCTCCCTCTTCCATTTTGAGGAACACATGAAAAACCTCAAGAAATTGCAGAGGTCGGGCCATGTTTTTTTGGCCCGCACCTTCCACGTTAGGGCGGTAGTAAGCGACATAATTAATCTTGTATAAAGAACGTCAAGAATCAAACAGGGGTACTCACAACATCAAACACTACTTTGACTGCTCGTTGACATTGGTGAGGAAAGAAAAGGGTGAATTCGGTGTCATCGGCATTTCTGCGATCATCAGTTTGTTCTTCATTAAAGATCCTTCAACGAAGTTCTTCATTAGAGAAATATTCACTGAAGGAGAAGAGTTATTCATTGGATAATGCTTCTCCAATGTTCTTCCCACTCTCCCCTTTGCAAAAAACATTCCCCCAATGATAAAATGAGGAGCCAACATAAATTAAAGTAGGTTCATACGTTTAATTTACGTTGGCACAAAATTATATGGCTCAAATAATTAATTGGAGAGTGGGAAAAATTAAAGTAGGGGAGTTGAGATGTTTTCTCCCATTAAAGGTGGTTCGGGTGGTCTCCACCATTAGAATTCAAACTTGGAGGTTTAAACTCTGTGGTCCCCACCTCTATAACAATCACATGGGAGGTTTCAAAAAAAAATGTTAAATAATTTTATTTTTATTTTCCCATGAAAAAGTGAAAAACTATCTTTCACCCTCGAACTACTACAGTCGAGGTAAAGGTCACTATAATTGAATACTGGTGCTGTGAGTTCAACGGTGTCCTCAAATTTCATTTCTGAGAAATTTTTCAAAAGTGACAAAAACCCACTCGCACGATTACTGAACATATCCTAAAAAAGTTCAGAAATTCATTTCGAGCCCACCGGGCCTCAGAATCACGCGCTGTCAATGTTCGTAGACTCGTAAAAATCCCATATAATTAAAAACATTACATGGAATTTTGGGGTATTTATTGATATTCTTTGGGAATTGACAATCTCTTCATGAAACATTATGAATGATTTTAATTTAATATGGATAATAAAAACCTAGGATGAACCTATGGTGACATAAAATAAGAATTCTCTAATGATTTAGAAATCCTATATGTAATTATTTTAATGAATATGTGGTTTTATACTATGAAAAGTAATGCTCAAACAATGCTTCTAGATTTAGTCAATGGTGGGAATTATAATGAATTGGAATAATTTTTAATATGAATGTTGATTTGTTGAAGATAATTCTAGAGGGATGATCACTAGAGTAAGATATGGCGTGATCATGCCTAATCAATTTTTGTGGAACATAGTTTACAATGTGTACCTTAAACAACTATCGAACTCACCAAGGATGAGAAAAAATGATTTCATTGAGAGTTATGGTAATAGATACCATGGAGAAAGAAGATGTGGTTTCTTTTGTGTCAAAAAATGTCGAACAAATCACCTATGTGAATGTATTAGAGGAATACTAAAATGACTTGATTATGGAAAATAAGGACAAAATGCATCTAACTTGTGATGGAAAAAAATTGAGATCTCGATTAATGAAATCGATGACAATATTGGACTCTCTAATACATCATCGATGGTTAAGTCTTTTTAGATTGGTATAAAAATCCATTATGCAACTCAATGTCCCATGATGAAAGATCCTGAAGGGATCCAACAAGGTGGTGTGAGTAATAGTTACATTATTGATGATGATGAGACTACTGATTATATGTGAAAGGAAAGAGGCATTGTATAATAGGATGAGTTATCCTTCATAATGGCACAAGGATAATGTGGAATAACAAAATATTTTATGTGTTTCTATTCAAGAGGTATTTTATATAGAAGGTTAAATATGTAAGGATTGTTCATTTTACATTTTTCACTACAGACATACACAAACATATTGAATGGTACTGATGAAATCGAAAAGTGATATAATGTGAAGGCAACTTCTATAGAAAAATCATGATTAAAAAACATATAACACTTAATATGTTCCTTGTGTTATGATAATTTTGGTTGGATAATGATATATGGGATATGAATAAGAAAATAGAATGGATCTTATTTCCATGGAACTAGTTAATAACTTGTTGAAATGTAATTTATGAAATCACTGATAATGTTAAAAAAATTCATAGATTTATGTAATATATACAATAATCGATTTATTAAAGAAGAATACGTGTTTCTCAAATTATTTATGGTAATTGTTTTGTCACCATCTTCCATGAGAATTTACCACGAGTGTGTTCACATGTTAGGAATGTGACAACCAATAGATACAGGGCTGTAACAGGGTTTGCACCAAGTTATGTAATGGAAATTTCTAGTAAGATGGTCTCAACCACAACACCTTCAATGGTATGGAAGTCATTATATATGCTTATGTGTCTGCCAAAATTCCATGTTTCTTCATATGTTATGCTTTCATGGCTTATGTTGTTTATTTCCATATGATTCATGTATTATTAACATCCATTATTTATATGAATATTCATGTATATGATCTTTGATGTTTAGGGTATGAGCTTCTATTTTCATTATCATTTTCTCATACCACTACACACAACTTACAAATCTCCCTTATTTACCATTTATGGGAATTTTATCTCACCCCTTTCTGATGTTTCCCTTCCCTATGTTATGAATAAATGATATAGGTTGATGTACTAATGGTTTAGGTCATTATCGTATATGTTAAATATCATTCTCTAGGATAGAAGACTTTGTTTCCAAGCTTCTAAAGTCGTTTAACAACTATGGTCCCCAAGAATGTATTTTATTAATGTATGCAATATTCATCTAAATTGATTTCATATCCAAATATGTCAAGCCTCATATGGTGTATTGTGTATTCCTACACATGAAAAATGAATTATGGATCTCTATACGAGATTTAAAAAAAAAATAGGATTTTTTTTCTCAGTGTTGAGTATGGGATGTGTGTTTTGAACTAATGTGTCAATTTAAACTCAAAATATAATATTTAGGTCATACATGGAATACCATGTATTGGAGTATGGTTTGGATGATTCGTACACATCACAATATTTATTTTAATTTTATAATGCATTCATCATTAATGGTTATCTAACAATATTTTTGTTTGATAACCTAAACTTTTTAATACTTTTCATAATAACAAGAACAGCTCATCATTATTAGTGGATCATTAATTTTGAGTTCACGATCATAGTACATGAGAAAAACATCCTTTTTAATTATAAAATATAAAGATGAAGTAATTTTATCATGATACCTATGATAAAGAAAAAAATATCAAATAAAATTTATAAATAAATTAACTTAAATAAATTGATAATATTGTGAAAAAATAAAAGAAATAAGTAGTAGGTAGTCACCTATGCATGATGCGTGCATACATTCCTACACCATGTATTATTCTTATTCATTTTTCAACAAATATATTTCCTCTATTATACTTATCCTTGAGAAATAGATTAAAATAAAATATATGAATTACAATACTTATGAATCACATCCTACTTGTATCTCAATTGTTGTAACCAATTCTAGATCCCAGACATAATAGGTATTCACCTAAATTTAATGTCAAAAAACATTTTGGAAAAATGTACAAAAAATGATCATCATTATAAAAATTTAGTTCATGTTTGGAATAAAAATATTATTGGTAATCTTGTTTGTGCTGAGAAAATATAGACAAACAAACTATTAAAATATACATTTAATGAAATTGTAATTACATTAATAATTTAATTAATATGATATGAAAATATTTTGGTAGTATCTAATATTTTTTATAAATTTTTAATTATAATATCCACAATCGATGTTGTTATCTTACTTAATACAGTATGAAAACATTAACCAAAAAGAATAAATTTTCATGAAATATGTTTTGGTAGTTAAATAATTCTATATATAACTTAATAAGTTTCTATTTTAGGAAATCCATAGTATTCTTATAATCAAAAAACAATCTCATTAAATGATTTATATTATATTTCTATATTTCTATATCATAATAATATTCTTTTAAAAAAATAAATTAAAACATATAATTTAGTGTTTGTATATAAAATATTTGTTTCCGTGCATCCCAAATTAACAATACACATCATGTGAAGTTGTTTTAATGGAAATAAATACATTGGATCAAAAATATAAACATTTATTGAATCCAAATTTATTTGGATAATTAACACATTCTTCATAAAATAAAAAACAAATATGTCATTAAAAAATAAAAATATATTTTAAATATAAGATTGAGTAATTTTTCCCTTTCATTGTAGGAATCAATAAGATTCAGTCGTTTGTAATTTTTTCCACGAATATCTTTCTTAGATAATATTTTTCTTATCAATTTCATTCCAATCCATCAAAATTTTTTATGTATAAATTATATAGGGGTTAACGAATCCAAATTTTTCCTCACATAATTTTCCCATTATATAGTATTAATATAAATTTTGTTAGAAAAACTGATTAGTTATTAACATTGATGAACATATTAGATCATCTTTTTGAAATACAGGTTATGAAAATTTAACTCGTGTATATATTCAAAAATGAGACTCACAACCATTCAAAAATAAAAATATCATTTTTACTCTTGATGCTATCCATGTTTGTAATGAAATTTCCAAATATGTATTCTTCATATTAAATATAGTACACATTTCAACCTTTTAATGTGGCCTCTATATAAACTTATATTGTTAATATATTTTGGAGGATAACTGGTGGGGAGAAGTTACTCCTAGAAGGCCATTTTTTATATAGTCGATTCACTACATTGTCTTGATATGAAATTTTGTTTTCCCATTATGTATCCCATCTACAACACCATAGCTCATTTTAGTCATTTTTCCATAACTGTTTTCAATTTCTCTTTTGATATTTTTGTAAAGACATACCTAATGTATACTTATATAATAAAATATCCTTTCTTAGTAAGTTAATATAGCATCATTGATAATTAAAATATATAGATAATTTGGAATAGGAAACTCAACACTTCATTAGTGATATAATTTAATTCTCACCCTCATTTTATTTCTTGGGAGATCATTTTTCTATAGCTTATATCAATAGATATTATACATTGTACCCCTTACAACAATGGGGTGTATGAGTGTTGATAGATAGAAATCACATAAAAATCATATTTCAAAATTTATGTAAACAAAATTTATCAAAATCTAATTGAATAAAATTTAGGAGAAATAGAAATTGAAAAATTGACCACCTTAGGTAAGGTATAATTTAAGGGGAATGACTATACTAAAATCTAGATGGGTAATCTGGATCTTCATGTGGAAATATTCTTTCAAATGATATTTTACATTGATACTTTCACATATATTGGTATGAAAAATCAGAGTGTTCAATAACATCTTTAAAATCACCTATTTGTGACTGCATTAATTTCATCATCTGGCATGTATCTTCTTATGTGATGTTTTTCTCCCATTGCAGTAGATTTGGCACACTAAATCTAAAAAAACTAACCTTAACATATTATTCTAGCTTATTCAAAGCTACTGAATGAAATTTTTTCATCTGGTATGGTCATTATTGATTATTATGTAAACAATGTATAAAACAATTTGAATATAAATAGATATTTTTATGTAATATAATTATAAAGAATTAAAATTGCTATTATTTCATACTATCACATTTTTACATACTTCTCGTGTGTTTTCATCAACTAATTTACACTCTATATTTAGGTTTCCCTCCTTTTATAAAACATGAAATTAGATGGAAGTGGTAAATATTTTTGATTTATAAATATGAATATAAACAAAGGAACATATTTTGTTTCATATCACAAAAATCAATTGTTTTAGATTTAAAAATCATACCATTTTATTCTCTAATTAATATCACCCCATATTTACTTTGTGATAGGTGTACATTGGTTTTGTTGCATACTATTTATCTCCATCACTCTATTTATGATTCATTAATTAACAACTTTGAATCATATTATATAAAATAAATAATATAAAATAATATATTATTAATTAAAATGAACATAAATAGATTTATCAGCACGATTAATGAGGAGAGTATTCCATGTTTCCTAATTTATAATACATTTATATATAACTGGTCTGTGGGGATTTACATTACCCGTTGTATCCCTAAGATGAATCATGGTATGTAATTTCAGGAATCCTCTTTGTGTTTTACTATTGGACCTTGATGCATATTTATAATGAAAATTTTATATAATAAATATAATATTAAAGGGATAATGCATTGTATATACTTGTTTTAATATATAATTGTTTTGTAAAATATAAAAAGGGTGTAGTAACATAGCCTCAACATATTCCGGAAGGGTTTCTTTCATTATAGGCTAGACATAGAACCATATATATATATAGAAATTGACACATATATTCTCATTGTGACCATACCATAAATATTGAACATTTAATTTTGGTGGTTAACAAGTTAGACACATTAATTCCATACAACCCCAATTTTTTATGCTTTCATCATTCAAGGATTATTTTAGTCAACAGAGTGATGAAATGTCAATCAGGTTTTTGTTCATAAACATGTTTTTAGTACTCTAATAATTATATAAGTTCATCATAAAATTTCTATTCATCCTTATTAGTGGTATCATCATCGTGTGCTAAAGTCATTTTCAATATGATTAGTGAAACATTTTATTTTGATGACATAAATGCAGAAAAAACACATAATATCTCGAGGAAAATAATAGTATATTAAAAAAATGACATGGTCATTGAAATATATTTATTTTCATTAATGGTTGAAAGTACATTAATCTTCTATCATGAATAGAAATTCCCTCTTTGGGTACCCCTATTATTTTCAAGACATTTCCTATATTGGGACCTCGTAAAATGATTTTGATATCCTAATTAATGGTTTACCCTTAATGGATATTTCATCATCCATGATAGTTATATTAGTTTTGAGAAGGAAAACTAACCAATTCTTGTTTCATGAAACTAATACATAAAATACCATAATTTATTGTGAATCTATTATGAACGGCTCATCATTAAACCCTTATACACTAAAATTCATGTTTACAAATCCTATTTCATAAACATTAAATATAATCCTATTATCAACCCATTTGAAATTGAATATAGGTACATTAAATGTTTTATAATTCAAAGTTTATATCTATTAAATTTTTACTAAATATGACATATTATTATAAATAATATTTCTATATTTGGAACAATATATGTGAATAACTTACTCCATAAGCATAAATCCACTATTTTTTCTTACAGTTTTTATTGAGTTACTTTATATATAATGTATAACCATTTATTGCCTAAAAAGTGAAATATATAACATTATAATTTGTCCCCTAGTTATCCATTAATGTTTTTCAACAATTGAATTCTAATTTTGAGATTAATCCTAACATATATGTTCTTAGAATCATCATATAAACTGTTGTTTATGTGTATTTGATATCTATCGTTCAATCATTGATGGATTAAAATTTCTAAAAATTTATTTTTGGGATTCAATGTATGGACCAACATCATCACTATTATAAAAAGTTTAATGAAAATCATTATCCTGATCTATAATAGTAACTCTAACAAATCTCTTTCGCCAATCCAATCACCCATAACGTATCCCCTTTAATAAGAAGCTGGGAGACAGATGATTTCAAAATCTAAAAGATTATTGGTACCAAATTAAACATATTCATTTACAATATATCATTATACAATAAAACATTCTATCTATCATGGATATATGATATACCCTTTTAAATTATTCCTATACCATTCTACGAGGTACATCATCTCTAATGGACATGTCCACATAGTTGAACCTCTCTAATAACATGAACCATCGTGTGTAACATTATATTAAATAATAATTGTGTTAATAATATATTTAATTCATATATAAATACAACAACAACCTTATTAATGGTCAGAAACATTGAAGGGTGTATAACATTAATACCAAAGTATTTCAAAAAGAAGAAGATTCTATTAAAGTGTGTCATACATTTGTAGACATAATCAAACGTAAATCGATGGGAATAAAATATGGCATCAAAACATCACATTAATATTATATTTTCCCATGTAAAATAAAATTATTTCTTGATGTTAAATTCATTATATTTGATTAATAACCCCTGTAACATTAACATCATTTTGGAGAATGAAATATTAAAAGTTTTCTTTTATAGATATTGTGTAAGCTATTATAGGAAGATAAGTATACCTCTTACTGTTTATTCGGTTTTAACTCTTCCATTATCCAAATATCAATCATTTAAAACCATTCCTTAATGCCATACTTTTATTTTCAAACATTTATTAATATTATAATAACACCGTTAAAAATAATTTTTAAAAAATTTATGATCTCAATAAAAAAATTTAACGTACAAATAATTTCATGATAGTAATGAAATAAAAATTGTTTTCTTTATATAACCGGATTTTAAAAATATTTTTAAACATAGTTTTATGAATATAGTGTAAGGATATATTAATTTATCAAATAGTTGATCAGATCTTGTGATGACCATGTTGTACCTTGATTGGAATTCCTATCATATGATGTTGTCTAGGATTAGTATTCATACTATTGAAGAAAAAATTTGTAATGTCGTAAAATAATTCATTGAGTAAAGTTTTAACCAGACCGAGTGTTTGAGTTAATAAAAAGTGAGACACCCTAACATTCCATTCATTCTATATCCTAACAAATTTATATAAATTGGATATTCTTTTATTATCCCATACAACATTATACTTTTTGTGACCCTAACCCTAGTATCCCAGAGCCACTGTCATAATTATTATATTGGAATAGGATACAATGAATCAAATCATGAAGGACTTAATATTTTAGTATTCTTCATAAACTAGATATAAATTTGAATCCTATATTACATTTTAAATAAAAATTAAAAATGATTTTTTTAGAATAACATTATTCACTCTAGTAAATTTTTCCGCATCAATCAAAAAACACTACATGGAATCTTTGGGATATGAAATAAAAAATAGGTGACCTAAAATGATGTGTATGGGTTTAGTATAATAAAAGTTATAATGAATCAATAATTAATAATATATATATATATATATATAATGGTACATCACCTAACACACAATACATTTAATGAATAACTCATCTATCATAATTAGATAAGGAATAATAAATATATAGAGGTAAAAAACTATAAACACATGTCACATAATTAAGAAACTATAAACGAAATTCATCCATATATAATATAATTTTGAATGTATCATGCATAATAATAATTTAATTATTAATGCAATAACTTCTTAATAATTTGATATCATTATCTCAGATATCATGATACCTCTCCAATTAAGACCTTTCACATGAATTATTTAAAAATATGGTTTCAAACCTATTTAATTATTGTTTACTTCTTCACCTCATAAGGCTACTAATTGATTGAGGGGATACATAATTTATGGACCTTCCCATCTATGTATTTACAAACCAATTCTCATATATCATATAATTGATTTAATACATGACCAATTATCATTATCATCAAGTATCTTGATTATGAAAAGAAAATAGATTTCACAATATTCCCCTAGATAAAAAAATATCATTCAAGGTATTATACCACATATAGGAATGATATATGGTTTAATCAGTAAGGATATCCATGGTAAATAATATGGGTATTTAGGGTATGTTTAATGTCTATATAAAATTAAATAATTCAATGGAAATGTAATGACTTGAAAAATAAATAAAGGGTGTTAATTAAAATACATTCATTGGTCAAAATGAACACAATCTATCCATATAATCAATAAGTATGGTATTAATTAAACATATCCCCAATGGATTATATAGAAATTTATGGTTTTTATCATATATTAATTATAATACCATAAAAATAGTTTAAAACACTTTTGAGAAAAATGTCAATTTCATTTTGAAAATCATTTTTTAAATCTACAAGATCAAAAAATATATAAATCAAATTTCATTTGAAAATAACCTTTGAAATTTATAAATTCTGATTTAGAACATTGGTTGTGCATGATGGTTTGAAATTCTATACATGTGGAGTATATTAAAATAAATATTCATTTAACTTTTATATGAAATTCAAGAAGGAATTATTTTGTAAATGACTAATAAATTTATTTAATTTTTTTAATAAAAATGAAAAATGGATAAAAGGTAATTTAATAAATAATTATTTAATAAATAAAAACATTTTTAAAAACATTTTTTTTAAATGGTTTTTGAAGAAAACAGATTTCTGGCCAAAAGGGAGATGATGTATAAATTTATTAAGAAAAATTATAAATAACTTTAAGAAACACATAATGTAAAAATGGTATCATTAATTAAAAATATAATAAATAACCAGAAGATAGGAAAATTAAATTGGTTTATTAATAAATTTTGATACAATAACTTTCTACTAAAATTCAAGAGTAATATATCTTGATTAGAATGAAATTATAAAATATACCCACACAAGAATAATAATTATGAAGTGATTAATAATCAATTAATAAATTACCTTCATCAAATATAAATACACATAAAACAACTGGAAATAAAATATAATATAATCACATTCTATTTCACACATAATATTAGAATATTAAGGATAATGAAAAATTAATATGACCTAACAAAAAGAAATTGATTTGTGAAATTTTTTACCACATTCCAACACTTAATTCAAATCTTATTATATTTTATAATTCAAATTCAAATTAAAAATTTCATGAAATTTTAATGAATCGTGAAATTACATGTCAAATGGAAAAAATACAACAAATAAAAGAAAATGGGGTAATAACATTATAATATGCCTTAATGAAGTGAAATGGAGACGAAGTCTCGTACCACGATCATATAATTAAAGTGGGGATTGATAAATTAATTTATTATGTGTTTAAAATGTAAATCCACAGAAGAAAATGTAATTTAAAAATCAGTGAATCAACGTTCATTACCGACTGGATATTAGGATGAGATATTCAAGGTATTTGAAGTATAACACAATGATTGGAAATTGTGTTAAGAAATACATTACCTTGTACTTACTTTGGATTGAACATGCATTCAAATAAATTATATTTTTTTAATAATTTATTATATTATAATAGAACCATATTAATATTAATAATTTAATATATTTATAGAGACCAAATTTTTTTCCTTGTATGAATTTGATGATTTTTTTATATATTTTTAGTGTTAGGCGCTGAGATGACGTATCATTTTGAGGTCCAGTGTGCCTGGAATTAATTTTATAAAAATATTAAAAATATTTCATATTATACATAGATGATTTATTAACTTGAATGATATAAATTTTAAAAAAAATTGGACAAGAATTCTAAGACCATTATTAAGTTTGGAAAGTGATGTCCACCCCCAGTGTGACATAAAATATGTCAGCACAGGGCATTCAGATAAACTCGCCATTGGTGGTATGTTTAGTGGACTAAATAAACTATTAATTTAATAAATTTATTAAATTAAATTCATTTTATTTAATATATAAAATCACCCAATGAATAATCCTCCAGGTTTATTAGTATAAACCCTGGGGAAATTGAGATCATTCTTCCTCCTTCTGTTGGTGAATCACAACCAATGACCACGAATCTCCAGATCCATGGAGATCAGGATGCATAGAATGAAACGACATATAACATTTTTTGTTGGGAACATTATTAAACAAATAACAATCAAATATCTATGCAGGGATCATGAAATTGTTGATTATCCTTTTTCCATTAAATTAATTGAGTATAATTATAACTTCTATGATCTGTGTGATGTTTTGAACCATATCATAATAATTTTTAAAGATATTATGGAATATTCAATGGTTTTATAACTATTGATATTCCCATTATTAATCTCAGTCTAATAATTATTTGAATAGAATGATTAAATAATTTTTATGGTTCCTCCCCCCACCTCACAATTTATTCATCTTCTTCACTGGTTGGACCCTAGGGTCTCAATTCAATATTTCCATGTAGTATCGAGCCTGGTCGACCCCCCAATATTTCAATGAATTCACATGAATGAAATGGATCTAAAATTTAGGGATGCTTTTAGATATATGACATGTTATGGGTGATCATCATCAAAATCATGACTGGTAGAAGAGTTGGATAAATGCGAGGTGCACTAGTTACAAACTGGAAGAATCAAGAAACGATTTCCAGCCACTATATGGCATAAAATAACAAGTTGGACATAGATCTATCATTATAAAAATAATAAATGATGCCAAAATATATGGAGGAAAGGACAGATTTGAAGGTAAAATAATAATTCTAGATTTATGAAAAAATCACAACTACACTGGGTGTAGTTGTAAGCCCATGTGGTGTGCTGGGACCTGTCTGCATCGACTGGGGTTTCAAAATATTATAATAATCACACACTATATGGGTCCCCCATATATTTTGTGGGATTATTCTTTCATAATAGGTGTGTACAACTAGAGTGGAAGGGTGTAGGAATGACCAAGAACTCTGTGAACTAAAGTACAACTACACTTATAGAGTATACATACACAAGACAGATACACGAACAATGCCATGAACATGGGGGGGGGGACACCAAGTTGAATGGGTATTCAAGCTATATCCCCTAAGTCTATGTGTCTCTATAATTTTATTGATCCATGTAGCTTGAGGGAATTATCCTAGTGATGGTTTAGGCCCACACAACATGTGGTTCACCTCACATACTGTGTACCCCTTGGTTCTTTTTAAGGAAACATAAAACTCTCATATCTCCCTCATAGGGAAAAGTATTTTTCCATGTGATTAAGATATCCTATGTTTTTTTCACATGGAATTTGATGGGGACCTCTATTCTGGATTTTGAGATATGAAGTGAGATGTTCTAGACTGGTTTCGTATTTATGTGTTCTTTGATGATGAAATTGATCACACATGATCACAAAATCTTTCATAGAGGAACCCTCTAGATGGTATTAGCATGTCTACTCAACCTATCATTCTATAATCCTCCATATGGGATATGACATGGTTCATCTAGGATCCAGTGTATAACCCTCCTACGAAGACATGACATAGCTACTCTTGAATTAATGAGTGGAACACTCATGTTAAAACATGGAATTGGTCCTCAACCGAGCAATAAAAGTGGAACACTCATATTTGGATAAGGAATGGGTCATCCATATTATAGAGTAAAACACTCCAACCAGGTTGGGCATGGTTCTTCTATCTACCATTAGAGTAGAACCCTCATACTGGAAGGGTCTTGCGTTCTCTATCGACCATTAGATTGGAACCCTCTTTTTGAGACATGATATAAGCCATATATCTATCCAGTTAGTGTAAACATCCAGTTACACCAGGGAATGGGTCCTCTTTATAAATACTGTGAACCCTTGACTATGTGGAATAGTGATGATGTGTATCTTGAATTATATGTGTTTGGCAGGGAACATGCATGAGATACTTGGCATTGTTGATGGAATTTTGGAACAATGGGTGATTCTTTTCTATAGGTGGGTTGTGGGATGTAGATCCCCCTTTTCCCCCATTTTGGTTACATATTACTGAGAATATATATATACACACATCTGTATCCATACCTTTGGATGTTGTTAATCTTCATCCATAGAATGTAAAGAAGCATTATGTAGTCCACATACATTGTGTGTTAAGATTATACTATATTTATGAGGTATCTCTCTTGATATTGGTAGAAAATACTCAACGTGTAGTTCATATACTTGGAATTTTGAGCCCCTTCTGCGTAGATGAGGTCACTTTATCTATAATTTGGGTTGATATGGAAAATGTTTTTTTATATACTTCTTTTTTATTCCTGTTGTATCCCTTACTTATCCCCCGTCATATTTTGAGACATACATCTATGTGTGTATATACTCACGCATGTGTGGTATTTTCTCACACATGTCATGTCTTATGAAGATGGTGGATAGTTCGAAAGTGTCTTCAGAGGAGTGTAGGGATAATGGGTTCTTTAGACTATGTAATGTTTTCATAGCTTCTAGATCAGAATTTCGGCTCTCATGGCACATTAATTTGCATTTTTTCATTTTGGAAAATATTTTCTGTTGGGTATGTATTTTTCCCCTTTAATTGTTTTTGATTTCTCATACAGTTGTACACCCTAGAGATTTTTCAAGCTTTCTTTACATTTTCTAAAAGTTGAATATTTATATTATTATTCCTCTTCACGTATACATTAAGATGGATGGGTGTGTCCATATAGGTATAAAAAAAAGACCTCCCTTGTAGGTTATGACTTTCAGTGATTTTCACATCCCCCTTTTCAATGAAGGATTGCTTGGGGTAGTTGTGGCTCCAGCCCCATTTAGGGTAGGGTCATTATATATTGGTATCTGATAATTTCATTTGTTATGATGTCATGTGGATTAGTAATCTTATGAGGATTGTTTTCGGACTTGGGGTATGATTTTCAGAGTATCTCACATGGGGCTCATAGGCTTGGGAATCAGGTAATGGTACGAGCAACCAATGTATCCATTTATAAGGACCTTGACCACATGCGTGTCCACTCAGAATACTGAGATATTTGTTACAGGGATCATATGGTACATAGATCGTATAGGATTTAGTTTATGGCATCTTTCATTAGTTATCTATATATATATATATATATTCTAACCTGACCATAGTATGTAATGATTAATTTTTAAGGAATCCTCTGTGATTATAGCCATCCAAGATAGCATTTCTGGATCGTGATGTTGATCTAATGAGTTGTAAGGAATTAGTTCAAGGTATATCAAGTGAGATTATTACTATACATGTATAGGTAGAAGAACAACCACCTATCTATCAATATATAATACCAGCAGAGTAGTCGGAGGATGTGAACTGGATTAGTGCACTCTGTGATATCCAACGCTAGATGTCATTGAGGTTTCACGACAATCCATATCCCTAGGGAGCACAATATTGACTAGATTTAGTGGTATGTATCTTCTAGTTTATTATGACACAAATTGATCAAGTTTTTTTACAATAAACAGTATTTTTGTACGGATCATCTCGGTACTACTATATTTTTGATAACCATATGCACCATGAGTCGACACTATCGTTTCCTAACATCTAGTTTCTATTCTTTAAGGAGTAAAACCCATCATGTTTATAGAAAATTTGGATTGTGAGGATTCTAGAGCTACATTAGGTAACGATGATATTGGATTCATATTTATTAGGTTTCCAAAACCTTACCCAGTACTCTCATGGAATGATCGAGGATAGATACTTTCAATAATAAAATTTTGTCCAGAGACACGATAAATGGATATATGCCAGTGTGATTTCCTTGTGTATCCCCAACTATGCCAGGGTGTTGGAACAAGAACTATTAATATAGATTTTTCTATTAGAGGGACACTAGGAATATAGATCTAGAAATGGTAATCATAGAACAGAGTCATTTGAAGTAGCTACCAAGAGCTAGTCAGAGGGATAACATTAGAGAATATCCAATTATGATCAAAAATAGATGTGTGCTCATTCAGTATAGGGACATTGTTGAGTAAAAGTGATATCATTGAGGGGTGTTGTTTTACTTGTGAATGGTGATGTCACATAGCTTTTGGATGCTCGACTATATGTCTTAACGAGCATAAGAAGGTAGAAAAAGGACTATAATAGAAGAGACATCATCCTGATCAGGGATAACCCAATAAAGGGAAAGGGGGCCATGGGAGGAATATGTAGATGAGGAAGACTATTAATTTTTGGTGGTGGAAATTCTATGATATTTTTTCACCACCACCACCACTAGGCATCCCATTTAAGGCTCGGGGAGCAATCAGTTGAGGCTATGAGAAAATTCATACTCAAGAGGATTATAACCCCACACAACATGGGAGGATCATAGGTATTATATGTTTATTTTCGACTATTTATTTAGTATTAGTAGACATAGGATACAGTAAATAATTAATCTCTATACTCTTGGTGTGATAGTTGGAGCTCCCAGTTTAGGTGCTATGCTGGAAGCTTCGTCTTGAGGTTTATATGAGGAACACTATTTATGTTACTCTTATCTGCCTTATGTGAGATATATCTCTTTATGGAGTGAGGTTAAAATGGGAAGTTTTGGTCATCATTATGGAACCCTATGATTTCATCTTCTGTATGGATTGGTTATCCATGGGCTGATACCAAATTGATTTTCCCCACAAATGAGCCAGATGACTTTCCACATATGGGATGAGATTTTTCATTAAGGGTAGTAGAGATATCTCATATAGTTGAGTGGGTTCTATGAGTAGGAGGATACATCCCCTCATCCATAAGTTGGATATTATATCCATTGGTGTAACATACTCTTTAAGGATCTATATTCCTTTAGTTATGGAATATTATATGTATTCCTTCACCGAGGACATCTTAGGATAACCTCCAAGGTGGGATATTGACTGTTGTATCGACTTGAATCTCATGAATACTTTTATATTGACTGTTGTGGGATGATTCTCGATGATCAGTCTCATGTATAATTACCACCAGTGGTGTAATGACCAAAAAATTAATTAATTTTAATCCATCGTGATCTAATTAAATGGATTATAATTAAAAATGGATATATAACATATGAACTTCATTGGATTTTTTTTAGGTTTTTAAAATACCATTATGAATTGTGATCATTGATAATATAGCCATTAATCAGTGATCACATCATTAGTACAAATATAGGGCTTTAACAAATCCAATCTACTCAGACAAAGGAACTGATGGCCTCATCCAGTAGAATTGCTCAAAATGAAGCCCATTTGTCGAAGCTCAGAAATAAGCTGGAATCATTGGGATTTGCTCTTGGACAAGCCTAAGCTGAGATTCAACAAGTTATGCTCAAATAGAACTGCCTATGGGAGAAGTGGATGTTGATAGAGATAACCACCCGAGCAATGTTATCCGAGCCACCCCAAGAGTTTATCACCATCAGACACCTTACCCTTCAGTCTTATGAAGGTCTTATAAGGGGTTATGTATTGGGACCCTAGTAATATTATTAATCACATTATTTTTTTATAGAGAATATACTTTAATTTTATCATTGTTACTTTTTAAATTGTTTTTTAAATAAAAAATAGAATTTTTAGTTAATTAAAAAATCTATTTTGATGTATAAATGGATTTTCGAATTAAATAATATTTTAATTAAATATTATTACTATATTACTTTTTATATAATACCAAAGATGGTATAATTATTATGAATATGATTTTTATTTTTATTAAGGTTTGAATTCTATTTTTGTCGAAACCCATGAATTTTCGATAAATGTTGGTTTTTTTTTTAAAAGTAGAAATTCAAATAATTATAAAATTATATAGATAAAATAAATTTGATTTTTCGATTTAGGATGTCGAAATTATCCAACGGGGAATTTTTCATAATTTTCTAATATAGTCGAATTCTTGGGTTAAAATTAAAAATAGTTTAAATATATAATGTGTTTTATGAAATCATAATTACTCAATATTTTTGAAATAAATATTATAAATATTATTATCAACCAATATATGATTTACAATTAAAATAATTTGATTTTTGTTATCCTCGATTTATTTTACAATGCTTTAGTGGACCCTTCAAGACTTATAAAACATTTTAACATCTTAAATTGATTACCCTAAGAGTGTGACTCAACTCTACATAAGAAAGACTAATATTTTAAGAAGTTCTCACATTGTCCATATAAAATAAATTTTTCCACTCCCCTTTGGAAAAAATCATGGGAAAAATTATGGGTTGGTCTGTAGGTTTGATTAGCTTAATGTGTGGTGTCCCAAACCTAAATAATAAAGACTCCTCTCTCTTTTCTTACATAAACCCACCCAAGATCCCACTTCCTCTTTAATAAAAGCCTTTGGAGAATAAACAACCTCTTCCACCCTCTCTCTATAATACTCCCAAGGTTACCCAAGCACCACAAAATCCTCTCTCAAGCCCCTCCCAAGCCTTTGGGATCACACTTCCAAGTAAGGGATTCCTTCCTTCCCCATTTTATCAATTTTCATTAATATTGTTATGTCATTTTATTTTCAATTACAAATGTTAGATTGTGATTTATCTCAACCCCATACATTCCTATTTATTTTTTAATGATGGTAGATCACTTTCACTCTCATTAATTCTTTTCACGTACATCTGTTACCATGCCGAAATTCTGTAAGGAATTTATCTCTTATCATATACATACATGAAATGCTTTTTTATTATGAATATAAATTCCATTTATTATGTTTGAAAATGTATCTATATGACCCCATTAATATCCACTTCATTTACATATGTTGATAGACCTCCTTATCTCTCATCAACAAATTTTTTGAATTCTTATGTCACGTCGTTATGCTGCCGATATTGCATCGTGATTTTCCAAGCCATGTCATTGTGTAGTGAGTACCTTGCCCATTTCTATATCAAGGGTATTAATATTTAAACACATTTACTCATTGATTTTAGAGTTTCATGTATTTATTCAACATTAATTTATCATGGAATAAATTATGATGTTTAATGATTCAATGTTGTATGATTCATGTGTCACACTTATGCATTAAATGAGATGTTTAAGAAGGATGTGTCCTGATAGCTCTCTAGTGCATTGGGAAAACATTATTATCATTATAAATCAATTAAAATTATGGTTTAATCATTATAATTAATGTTCAATGAGCTTTTACTCATGCTCCTTGTGCAATGAGCCTTGGATCATGATAATACCATGTTAATTGTTGTGGCCACATTTCAGTGTTATGATAATCATGCTATATCATGACTTTATGATAATGTTTATTTTAGGATCCATTGATTTTCCTAATGCCAAACATGTATTGTATTATTCATGTTATTCCTTGTTTACTCCCTTACTGGCCTTTATAGATCACCCTTTTCTTAGGCATGTCCATGGGTTATCCCATGCAATGCTAAGTACGAAGGAATATTGAGTATATGTAAAACAAGTTTTTACTAATGTTTTTGTGTTTTATATTCTAAGTTGTTATGTAATTTTCTTAAGCCCCATAGTCTCCAGACCAATCTATCATCCATTTTGTATCAGGTGATGATTTTATGTAATAAATCATGTTTAAGTGTGTAATAAAGAGAAAAGTTGTTATAGTTTGTATCAGAGGATGGGTTTAGTTATTCTTGGGATTAAGATTATAAAACACTAGTGAAATCCTTAATGATAAGACTAATTATAACAATAACACCCCTAAATTTTGGTGAGTATTGATTAAGTGGTTTATCAAGAAAATACATCCATGTCTATATACGAAAAGGTAGAGAGGGATTTGGAACAAATGAACCTAGGAAGGAAATATCTAATAAGGAGTTTCGAGTTTTACATGGGGTATCTGGTTACACAAAAATAGGCCTTGCTGCATTCTTGGCTATGACACTCCTTGGGTATATGCATTGGTAAATTCACAATATTATTATGATCCATTATTAAGGAAATCAAATACAATTTCCCTAAGAATATATGTTTGAAAGTTGATCATTGATAACATAGATTGAATCCTATAGATTCATAAATTAAGGAAATAAAATTTATTTATAAGTCATTCATTTTTGTCCATGGATTAACTTTTATGTGTTACCCTTAACTTTCTGTTTATTTCATCTAATGGCTACTAATAGGATGACTCACGATAACAATTGATGTGAATATCAATGTGATGATTTTTCTAATGAGATGCCCAATCCAATGGGTGTAGGAATTTTTAACATAGTAATGATACTCTCTCAGTTAACACAATCATTGAATAGAAACATGGGTCATTAGGAATGTTCATCCCCCTCCCTAAGAAAGAAAAATTCCCAATCGAGAGCTTCATGAAAAAAATTCATCTTACTTTTAATAGATCATCTTGTCCATCATTTGATTAATAATGGATAAACTCCATTGAAAAGATCTTATCCATCCTTCAATGTTCTGAACAATAGATGGTTCTACTGGATGCTTATCATATAGAGGGTGAAGATGATCAATGGTGGACATTGATCAGAAATATGAATCCGGAGGAGCAGATTGAGGCCTTCAAAAGGAAGGATTTCTGGAAAATGTTTTTTGATAAATATTTTCTGCACACCATCCGACATAATGTGGAAAGGGACTTCTTTTCTCTAAAGCAAAAAAGATGACAAATACATCGAAGCGTACAACCCAAACATCACAAGTCTTGCACGATATACCTCCAACTCTATCGTTACCCCCCAAATATAGGGTTGACCACTTCTTTTGTCGGCTGAAACCTAGCCTATGGAAAGCCCTAGCAATCCGTGACTTCGATAGCTATGAGTAAATTTTCTGATGCTCCCTCAAAGTCGAAATAGAAATTAGAGAATCCCAGGGGTATCATGGGAATAAGAGGCATAATGTGGAAATCAATTTTAGTGGTCTGATGGATACATCCAAAGGTAGTAAGAAGATATAAGATCCCATTTGGCAATGGTGTGGAAAGAAGAACCCCAGAAAATTCCAAATGGGGATGAGGAAATGACTTAGGTGTGGAATATAAGGGGACCTAGCCATTAACTATCGAGAAGAGAAACCTGCGGCTATGATGGAGGAGACTAATGCTTCGTTCAACCCTCAAAAAGTTGTTAATTGTTTCAAATACATAGAACCAAGGCACCTAGACAATCAGTTCCCTAATCCAAGGGTTTTCAGAGGCAACCAACAACCTCCAAGGAAAAAAGGATGAGATTTTTTCATTAGTAACTTCCAAAGTGAACCCTGATAATGAAGTGGTGATAGGTACGCTAGTTATTCAGTAAAAATAGAAAACAAACTTTTTGATTATGGTTCTACGCATTATTTTGTGTCCTGAATGTTTAGTAGAACAAACCCAACACCACCACAACTCAAGGAAGTAAAGTTGTCAGTGAGTACAGAAAACGGGGTAATCATTGTATCCCAGGAATATAACTCCTCCCGTGCCATAATTTTTGACTTGAACTTCACGGTGTACCTCTTTATACTCCCTCTAGGGGAATTTTATGGAATTATTGGCATGGATTATATTTCGTAATATAGATACAACATAAATTTCCATGAGAGATAAATCACTCTTCATATTCTGAATTGACCCCCGATTCTATACAAGTTCTGTGAGGAAGATGAATCTTTTTTAGCACCATCAACTCAAGCATAGATATTACTACCCTATGAGCATGAGTATCTAGCTTAGATGATTGAGTCCCTGGAAGAAACCATCCTTAAAGGCAATCCTATTAGGTGAGAATTTGCAAAAGTGTTTCCTAATTAATTTCCTAGTCTTACTCTTTGAAGAGATGTTGAATTCTCAATTGACCTTATACATGGGGTGTTTCTAATATCCAAGAATCCATATAGAATGGATGTTTTGGAGCTATAGGATCTATAGAAAAAACTACAGGAGAATTTGGATAAAGGGTTTATACACCCAAGTGCTTCATAAAGGGGTACACCAATCCTATTTGTCAAGAAGAAGGATGGGTCAATGCGCCGTTGCATTGATTAGCTGGAGTTCAAAAAAAGAACGATAAAGAACTAGTATCCTCTTCCATGAATTGATGACTTTTTCAATCAGCTACGCAGAGCACAATACTTCTTCAAGGTCAATTTGCGTTCAGGATATTACCTAGTACGGGTGAATGAGGATATCTCCAAGACTTCTTTTCGTACAAGGTATAGACACTATAAATTCATAGAAATGCATTTCAGAATCACTAATTCTCCAAAAATCTTCAAGGACATGATGAATACAGTCTTTAGAGATTACCTCGAAAAATTTGTGGTAGTCTTAGTAAAATATATTCAAATATACTCCAAAACGAAGAAGAGGCATGACGAGTATCTAAGAACTGTAATAAAGACATTGCGGAAGGTGAAGATCTATGAAAAGTACAACAAGTTTGAGTTCTGGATGAAGGAGGTCTGATTCTTAGGCCACATCATCACAAGAAATGGGATATATGTGGATCGCTCCAAGACAACTGAAATATAGATATTATAGAGGCCATCATTAGTATTTGATATTCATAGATTCTTGGGGATATCTAGATATTATCAACAATTTGTGTGAAATTGTTTTTCACAATTTTACAAACCTCATACCTAGTTAACTCTGATGGGAGTATAGTTTTCTAAGAGTGGTGAATGCGATGAGTGCTTCAAGGAGTTAAGAAGGAGTCTTATCACTACAGCCATTATCACATTACCCATATGTGGAGAACTTTATGTGCTATTTAGTGATGATTTGAAGATGTTCATGGGTGGTGTGTTGATGCAGAATGACAAAGTCATTGCCTATTCATCAAGTCAATTGAATGTCCATGAGAAAAACTAGCCAACCCATGATATGAAGTTGTCTATAATGATCTTTGCTTTAAAAAATTGGCAGAATTAACACTTTGGAGAGAAGTGTGAAAAATATACAGACCAAAAAATCCTCAAGTTTATATTCCCACAAAAAGAGTTGAACATATGCCAACGAAGATGGTTAGATGTGATCGAAGACTATGACTTCTCAATCCATTACCACCATGTTAAAGCGAACAAGGTGGCAGATTCTCTATGTAGAAAGAACCCATTGATTCAATCATTGATGATAATTGAAAAATATCCAATCTTCATAGACATGATGAAGATGGACATGGGATCATAAATAAGGGAACATCATTAATCCATTCACAATTTATTGCTCAGCAATCTCTTTTGGAATGGATAAACGATGCTTAAAAGGATGATGTGGGAATTAAGAATAAATTAGAAACTATCAAGATATGTAAATCCAAATAGTTCAATGTCAATGAAGAAATAATTTTGAGATTTGGGTAAATAATATGTGTTCCATCAAATCCGGAGTTAAAGAAGGATGTTTTTGGTGATGCACATAGTTTGAATTTCACCAATCACCTAGAAAATAAAAAGTTGTATTGAGATATTTGAGTGCATTTTGGTCGGATAACATGAAGAAGGATATCACTGAGTATACGTCAATGTTACTGGTGTACCAGCAAGTGAAGGTTGAGAGGAATAATTCTAAGAGGATGAAGTAACCACTGCCCATATCAGCATGTAAATGGGAGAAAATCATCATGTAGTTTGTCACTAGACATTCGAATAAATCCAAAAGTAAATAATGCTATCTATGTTTTTTGGACCATCTTACAAATACTGCACACTTCTTTTCTATTCTAGAGGATTTCTCCCTGGATAAAATTGAACAGATATACATCAGAGATGTGTAAAGGATGCATGAAGTATCCCTATCTGTTGTATCCAATCATGATCCAAGATTCCCCTCTATTTTTTGAAGATCTTTCAACATTCTTAGGATACATAGATGAACTTTAGTATGGATTATCATCCTCAAACTGATGGCCAATATGAGTGGACTATCCAAACAGTTGAGAACATGTTGAGAGCATGCTCAAGGGGCATTAGATGAGTACGAGATCAACATCTACCGCTTGTTGAGTTCTAATACAAAAACAGTTTACACTCAAGCATCCAAATAGCTCTTTATGAATCCTTGTATGGGAAGAGGTGTAGAACACATGCATGTTGGGTTGAAGTTGGTGAGAGAAAACTCTAATGTCTAGATAAGGTCGAAGAAATGGTGGAGAAGGTTAAGACTATCCTGCAGCATATTAAAGCTACTCAGTGCTGACAAAAGGGCAATGATGTTAATCATCAATGAGACCTAGAGATTGGTGTTGGAGGAATTTTACCCCTCCACATATCACAGTGGAAGAGTATTGTGGGATTTGGTAAGAAAGGAAAGCTTAGTCCATGGTACATCGACCATTTGATATCCTTGATTGCATTGGAGAGGTGGCATCTAGACTAGAACTGCCACCGAACCAATATCAAGTTCATGATGTATTCCTTTTATCACTTTCAAGGATGTACATACCTGAACCATCACATTTACTCAATATGGATGTGGTACTATTGGATAATTACCTCTCCTATGAAGAGTATCCAGTGAAGATCATATATCGTAGAGAAAAAGTTATATAAAATGAGTCAATTAGCCTCGTAATAGTGTTGTCGCAAAACCAATAGTATTAAGAAGCAAGGTGGGAATCAAGGAAGTGATGAAGTATATCTACCTGCATGTATTTTAGTGTGGGAAAAGGAAAATTCAAGGGTAAAATTTCATAAGGTGGGAAGATTGTAACGACCCAAACTTTTATTAATAAAAATTCCTCTTGATCTAATTAAATGTCTTATTATGTAAAATGTTTATATAACATACACAATTATTTGGATTTCTATTTTTTTATTTTCAAATACCATTATGAATTGTGATCGTTTCTAATATATCCGTTAAATAGTAATTACCTGATTATTGTAAATATAGTACTTTAACAAATCCAATTTACTTGGACAAATGAAGTGATGACCTCATCCAGTATAATTTCTCCATAAGAAGACCATTTATCAGAGCTTGGAAAGAATGTGGCTTCATTGTACATTTCTCTTGACTAATCATAATTAATGATTCAACATGTTAAGCTCGAACAAAACTGTCTACATGAGAAGTTAAAGTTGATAGAGATTACCAACTAAGTGATGTTATCCGAGCCATCCCAAGAGTCTAGTACCATCGTGCACCTTACCCATCAGTCTTATGAGGGTGTTATAAGGGGTTATTTAACAAGACCATAGTACTATGATTATTTTCATTTTTTTTATGGATAATATTCTTTAATTTTATTATTTTTACTTTGTAAATATTTTTTTAAAGAAAAAATATCATCTTTTGTTAATTAGGAAATCTATTTTGATTAACTAATGAATTTTTGAAAAAAAACATTTTAATTAAATATTATTACTAGATTAATTTTTATATAATATAAATTAATGTAAAATTACTATGAACATGATTGTGATATTTAATAAGGTTTTAAAGCTACTGTTGTCAAAACCCATGAATATTTGATAAATATCGGTTTTTATTTTAAAAGTAAAAAATCACATATTTAGAAAATTATTTTGATAAAATGATTATTATTTTTGGAATCAGGATGTCAAAATTATCCCATGTTAACTTTTTCATAATTTTCTTAGACAGTCAAATTTTTGGGTAAAAATTAAATAACGTTTAAATATATAATGTGTTTTGTGACATCATAATGACCCAATAGTGATGAAATAAAATACAATAAACATTATTTTTAGAAAATATATGTTTTAAATTAACGTAATGTTATTTTAGGTTTTTTTATTTATTTTACAAATCTTTAGTGGACCCTTAAAGGCGTATAAAACATTTTTTATTTTTAAATTGATCTCCATGAGATTGTGACTCACCTCCACTTAAGAACGACTAATATTTTAATACGATATAACATTGTAATTATAAAATAATATTTTACACTCCCCTTTGGCCAAAACCATGGAAAAAACCATGGTCTAGTGTGTGGTTTTGATTAGTTTAATGTGTGGTGTCTCAAACCTAAATAATAAAGAATTATCTCTCTTTTTCAATATAATCCCACCCAATATCCCACTTCCTCTTCACTCAATGCCTTTGAATATTGACCAAACACTTAACTACTATCTCTAGAATCCTCCCAAGGCACCTGAAGATCTATATAAGCCTCTCTTAATCCCCTTCCAGGCCTTTGGTATCACACTTCCATGTAAAGGATTCCTTCCTTCCTAATTTTATCATTGTTTCTAAATATTGTTATGTCCTTTTATTTTCCATTATAAATGTTGGGGTCTGATTTAGCACCACCCCCATATAACATAATTATTTTTAATGATGGGTGAAACCTTTCTCTTTCATTAATACCTTCCATGTACACCAGTTACCATGCCGAAATTCTGTAATAAATTTTTCTCTTCTCATTTACATACAACAATTATTTTGTATTACGAATCCAAATTTCATTACATATGTTGGGACATGTATCTATATGACCCATTAAATTATATTTCATGTTAATATGATGATACATTCCCTTATCTCTCATCAATCATTTTTATGAATTCTTATGTCATGCCGTTATGCTGCCGAAATTGCACCGTGATTTTCCGAGCCAAGTCATTGTGTAGTGAATACTATGTCCATTTCACTATCAAGGATATTCAACTTTATGAGCATTTACTCATTTATTATATAGTTTCGTGTATATATTCCAAATTATTTTATCTTGGAATAAACAACAATGTTGAATGATTCTATGTTTTATGATTCAATTGGGACACTTATGCCTGAAATGAAATGTTTATGAAGGGTGTGGCCTGATAGTGATCCAATGCATTAGGTAATGATTAGTATCATGATAATTCAAATGAAATTAGCATTTACTAATTAAAATTCATGTTCAATGAGTTTTTACTCATTCTCCATGATCAATGATCCTTGTCTACTGATAATATCATGTTAAGTGTTGTTTCCACATTTCCATGTTACAATAATCATGCTATATCGTGCTTTTGTGTTCATGTTTCTTTTAGGATCCATTGATATAACTACTACAAAACATGTATTTTATTCTTAATTTTATGACTTGTTTTCGCCCTTACTGGGCTTTATATCTCATCTTTTTCCTATGCATGTCCTCAGGTTATTCCATTCAATGCTAAGTACATAGGAATGTTGTGGTCATGTAAAAAAAGTTTTCAAAAAAGTTCTTATGTTTTATGTTCTAAGTTGTTATGTAATGTTCTTAAGCCTAAAATACACTATGCCTCTCGATATTCTATGTTGTATCAAGTTAATATTTTATGTAATAAATCATTTTTATGTGTGTAACAAAGAGAAAAGTTGTTATAAGTGGAGAGTTTGATTGTCTTAGATTCTAATGGAAGAATTCTAGTTTCACTATAGACACAATGGGTTCCCGGTTATGCCCTTTGTTGTGAAGGATTTCCCAACCATATTTATAGAATTGATGAACCAAATCTTTTAGTTTTACTTGGACCCATTTATGGTTGTCTTAATCAATGAAATACTCGTCTACTATTCATCCGAGGATGAGCATGCAGAGTACTTGAGGATAGTTCTAGATTTCATTTGGGAACATCAGCATTATAGTAAGATCTCGAAGTCAAATTTCATGATTCCTGAGGGTTACTTCCTATGGAATTTCATTTCTAGGTGTGGGTTATCCATGGATTAAGAAATTGCCTATGGGTTCTATTTTGGGAGCCTTCCAATAATGATCTAGAGGTTCAGAACTTTCTTGGCTTGGCTGGGTACTACAAGAGGTTTTTGGAATATTTCTCCAAGATTGAATACACTTTTATTTCCCTAAAATGTAAAGGGGGACCATTAACCATAACTGAGAAGTTCCACAGAACCTTTAATGAGTTGAGGCTATGGATGGAGATATCTCTTATGTTGAGACTAACATAGTATCACATGGATTATATATTTTATTATGATTCCCCAAGATCTAGTCCTGGTTGTGTGTATATGTAGTAGTAAGAAGATATCACATACTAGCCTAGGTTGTTGATATACCATGATCAAAACTATCTATTTCATGACATAGATCTGACAGCAGTAGTCTTCACCAAGAGTATGTGGTGGAATTACCTTCTAGGGTAGAAAATAGTGGTTTACTTATACCACCATAGTCTCAGTTATGTTTTAATGTAGGAGACTTGGACATGATACAATGACGATTGTTGGAGTTCCTTCTAAACTATGACATCAACATAGTCTATACACTATGGATGGGAAAGAGGGTATCATATTTCCTCAATATTAATTCCATGGATTCCTTAGTGTAGTAGGGTTGATACTAGTTGGATTCTTTATAGAAACCCCCTAGTGGAGCAGGACAGTACATATTTTCCTTAATTTGTGGTGTTGACTCCTCCACTTCTTGATCATGTATGATAGTCCGACATATGTGATATTGATAATGAGGTCTTTCATGAACATATATACATAATATATTCACCATATGGGTATTATTATGGAGGGAATCATATCATTCTTTTTGTTTGGAAGAAAGTGGTCCCATTCATGATAATGGAGGAGGAAATGCAAGAGTTCTATACATGTCTCATTATTGTACATCCTTGTCTAGGGAAGATGAATAGAGACCTTTAGGGGAAATTTTTTTGTTATGGCATGAGACAGATTTTCGCTGAGTTCAAATCACAGTGCCACTCCATTCAATAGGAGAATGCTGAGAACTAGGTTTCGGTATGTCTGTTACAACTCCTTGTGATCCTTGAGTGGAAGTCGGATGTAAGGTCAATTTACTTTTTGAAAAGTATTCCACAAATAGCACTGGTCTGTGATTCCTCGGGGTGATATTTTCTTGGTCATGAATTCAACACACTTCCTTATTAATATGGAATAGAGTTTTATGGAGAGTTTGGGGAAATATTACTTATGATTGATTTTTCACCTTTATAGGGTCACCTAAAATTTTTTATCTTTTCGTCTTTCATGGTTCAAATGACGACTATGGAGAGGCTAGTAGGAGGATTTCGGGACCTAGATGAGGATGAGTACAGTCCTTCACCACCATAAATATTGGCATATCAGGCACACTATCAAGGTGTTGGAGGATATGCTGAGGTCTTGTGTGTTGTAATTTGAATGAAGGTGGGATTATCAATTTCCCTTGGTAGAGTTTTCATATAATAATAGCTACCACTATAACATCAACATGACACCGTTTTATTTCCTATATAAGTGACCCTATCGGTCACCCATGTGTAGGATTGAGATCGGTATGGAATCTCATGTGGGTCCAGAGTTGGTGCAGGTGATGATAAAAATGGTCCAGGTCATCAGTGAGTGGATTAAGATGGGCCTGATCATATAGATGTCATACACAGATTGACATCATTATCCCTTGGAGTTTGATTACAGAGACAATATTTTCCAAAGTGTCTCAACATGATTAGGATTTCAGTTGTTATTCCATGCATGAAATCTATCCACGATGTTCATCGGGCCATTCAAGATCTTGTAGAGGGTTGGAAAGTTTTCTTATCGCATCACCCTACCCCCACAATTAGAGAGTTCACACCATCTTCTATGTGTCCTGGTTGAGGAGATATGTACATAACTCTAGGAAGATCATTGACATGTGTAATATGGACACCGATGATTGAGACATGTTTACAGAGCACCCGATTTTGATTGAGGATCGACAGTAAGGGACCCTACGTGAATGTACCATCCCTTTGGTTAGAATTTTTTTGGCATCACAATAATGTACAAGGGTTATCATGGGAGAGATAGAGCCAAATTTTGGTTTAGTTTCCTAAGATGTTTATGTAGTGTTTGTTTTTGGTGATTAAAATATTGAATTATGTAATGATGTAGAGATAATTTTTATAGACATTGAATATTTTTACATATATTTTTGGAGTATTTTGATGAGACGACATGTGATTCTGAGTCCCATTGTTCCTGGAAATAATTTTGAAAAATATTAATTATATTTCATATTAAAAACACATGGTTTTTGAAAAAAAATATATAAATATTAAACAAAATATCAGATCTGAAATCTAAGACAATAATTGAGTTCCGAAAATGTTGTTTTCCCTAGGCATGACATAAAATATATCGGTGTGGGGCATTCAGATAAAATTTCTATTGTCCATATATTTAGTGTGTCAAATAAATTATTAATTTAATTAACTATTTAAATTAAATATATGGATTACTTATATAAAATAACCAATATGGATAATACTCTATTGTTATCCACATAAACCCATGTTGGAATCCATATCATTATTCCTCCTTCTGGTAGTGAATTGCATCTGACGACAAAAAATAAATGTGTGTCCAAGTGGATAGTGATGTAGTGAATATAGTGAATTCTTTAATTCATTTGCATGCACATTATTCAATGAAATACAATCCAATATCCATGAATGAGTTTTCTAATTCATTATTATTACTTTTTTATTACATTTATTGAGCAGAATCATCCATTCTATGATCTGTGCCAACGTTGAAACTTCTCATTCACATATATAATGATTTAATTGGTTATTCAATTTTTCTAGAACCCTAGATATCCTTGTACATGATATTTTTCCATTAAATCATGTAAAAATAAATTAATTGTTAGTTATTGTTCCTTAATCCAACATTTTCTTCACATTTTTCAAAGGGTGGACCCCATAGTCCCGATTTGTCATTGCCGGGTGGTACATAGCCCAATTGAGCTCTAGGAATCATGAAAAATTCAGGTGAATGGGACAAATTGAAAAACCATAGTTTATTTTGGAAAGAGTATAGGTTTTTTATTATCTTTTTTATGATCATAATTAAAATAAGGCAGGTTAATGATCTAAATATGAACGTGGTGCAGGGGTTACGTGCGAGATGAATCAATAAATTATTTCCAACCACTGAATTGTATGGTTCCACTAGATAAAGATATATATATCATTTTTTAGAAGAAAAATGTTATAATTGATTGAGGAAAGGCTGAAAATATGGTGCAAATAACATATCTATAATTCAATAAAAATTTATACTACATGTCGTTGAGTTCTTTCAACACACGACATGTCCGAAATTGGTTTCACTGACTTGGTTTTCATTGAATTATAAGTATCATAGGTTGTTTTGGGCCCCTACATGCCATGTAACCTTTTAATAGAGGACTTGGCATGTTCTATATGAGTACACAGGCATGTGAATGGCCCGACAAAACATGTACCAATGTAGAGAGACACGTATTGGCTACACATACACAAGATGGATACACAAACATGACCAATTACATGGGTGGGACCACATATGGCATGGGAACACTATATAAATCCCCTAAGAACTATGTTTCTCTATATGTTTTTTGATATATGTATGCTTAAAGACTCATATAGGTGATGTAGTGAGACTACACACAGTGTGGGGCCCCTCACACATGGTGTACCCCTTAGTTCTTTTTTAGAAATCTTCAAAATCGCATATCTCTTTAGTTTGGACATCAATTTTTCCAATTGAGTAGCTTATACCAAGTGTTTTTTCATGTGTCATTTTTTGGTTTTATCTATTTATCATTTTGAGATATGATGATAGATGTTCCATGCCATGCACTTATTAAATAAATGACGGACCATTGTAGTGATCATGCTAGATCACTGGGGGCTTTCGGACTGGATCCACATATTTGGTATGGGCATGGGTCCTCAACCAATTTGGGTGGAACCCTACTATTGGGATAGTGGATAGGTCCACAATTTTCTATAGTAGAACCCACCTGGGAAGATAGGTCTTGGGTTCTCTACAATCAAAGAGTGGAACCATCCTATTGGCACATGGCATGTGTCCTCTACCTACCTATCGAAGAAGAAGCCTCCTAATATGAAATGGCATGGGTTCTACATAATTCAAATATGATCCCTAAAACTGGGGTGGGAATGAGTTCCCAATATACTAATAGTGTGGAACCCCCTACTGGACAAGTCATTGTTCCTCTATCAGCTATTTGAGTTGAACTATACTTTTGGGAGAGGGTATGGGTATTATATCTATCCAATATGTGGATACCTCCTATTGTACTAGGGATTGGGTCGTCTTCTTAGTGATTATTTACCATTGATTGTGTGGCACTATAATGAGGCATGGACTCACTTTAATGTTTTATTCCTGGAAGATATATTTGATGCTAGTAATTATTAATGGACATTTGGAAATATTGTTAAATATTTTTCGGGGTTGGGGTATGATATTTAGATCCATTTTCTCTCTCATTTGTTCTTAATTTTACTATTCATATATATATATATACACATATGTATTCATACCTTTGAGTCCAGTTACTCTCCTTCCATGGGATGTGAAGACATGTGAGGTAGGTGACCAGATTTCTATGATTAGCTGTAATGCACAGACTGTAGTTACCTAGAGTCGGTGCATTATTACATAACATTGGCTTGATCACAAGAGATGAATCCTCAAAATACGGAATAGTTTAGTAACTTTGGAAGTACTAGATACATACATAAGTTTGACATTACGTCATGAAATAAAAACAACAACAACATTGTGTCCCCTTTGAACACACTCATATCCCATAGCCTATCCCAGCAGCTCGATCATAATGTACTTCATCACATCCTAGGAAAAAAGAAAACATAAGAAAGGGGTGATCTCAAATGTTCGGTAAGGATAACAATATTGCAAAAACGTCTATAAATAAGCATAAATATTTAAGGAAATGTTTAAGACTAAAACACAAGCCTTTTAAACTTATACTTCAGTATAATATGGAAAATATAAATCAAATAATTTCATTTACTTTTTAACATGGATACTCTAATAGTCAAATAATCACATTTAACATCAATAGCTAATTTCATAATTATGTAATTCATAATGTCGGACATCGTAACCACATAATCAAGGCCTCATTCCATGAATACAAATAAGATTTTTTCAATCCCTTGTGAAAAGACACTAGTTTGTCTCATGAGACCTACCGATGCATCGAGAAGCTATAGTGAGATCCACTCATCACATACTATGTCCAATTAATTCCAAGTATTAAAAGGATGAAACATAATCTAAACATTCATAATAAAAATAGCATATGAAATGTCAATATTTTAACAACAAACCATGATGATATAAAAAATAACACATCCATGGTAAAAAATAACACATTGAATACTATATAAAATATATTATTATAAAAAATCACCCTCAATCAAGAATAATGAAGGATATTGACATTGATGAAAACAATCAGTAAATCTGTTTGAGAGAAAAATCCCCTTTTTATTGAAAACATTTAAAAGTCTCATTATTTATCAAAAATCTGTTCAAAATAGATTTTTGAATCAATGTGTCCCATACCATATTTAATATTTTAATTTTTTTTTAATTTTAAAACAACCATTTCCATATAAATAAATCTTTAACACCATTTTTAAAACAAGGAAATTAATGAGAATGATTTATAAGAATAAATCTTTAAAACATTTAAAATCATTTTTTGGTTAGAGTTCCTAACCAAATGAGAGATTCTTGAATTAAAATAATTTAGGTACTAAAAACATTATAATATAATTTTAAAAAATGTATTCATGATATACTCTGTCAAATTACAATATGTACACCATATAAAAGTGAATTGTATCGTAACAACAATGATGTTTCAATGGAATGTAAATTGAGATGTAATCCCTTATAAAGACGGTATCTATAGGTTAAAGAAAAATCAATGATAGAATTATGTGTGAAAAATATAAATACCCTCAATATTATTGGATATTCATTGTAAATCAATCAGAGGACATTACACATATTCTTGTAAAAAAAACACCACTGACATGGATGTTTAACTTAATGAATGGAAGTTGTGTTAAGATTACTCTTATCAAGTTCATATCGATGACTTGAGGATTTATAAATGTTGTGATTATGTGAATAAAAAGTATATCCATGAAAAGGGGAGTAGATATTACTATATAAATAAACAAATAGTAATTTCACACTTAATATTGGAGTAAATTAATCGATGACATTATTTTAAAACTCAATGAGTGGAAATCAAAATTTGAAATTCACTTACCATTTTGGTCATGAACAAAACATAATCCATATAAGAGAATGATCATACAATGAAGATGTAAATACCCATAATGTAATTTATTTTAAATAAATAATATAATGATGTCCAGTACATACACCAAAAAAATGGAAATAATGGAAATATAGGAAGAATCTCACGGGAATAATAAGGGAAATGAAAATCCAATTAACTTGTTCTTTTCCAAATTTGAGGGTATGTTAAACTCATTTAAAATAGTTAATTCATTTTGATAAAATTAAATAGTAACCACATACATGAATATGATATCTTATATGATCTTATAATATTTCAATGTTTATTATACTTCAGTAGTACCATTGTTTCTATTGTTAACTGGTTCGCTTTCGTTTATATGTTTTGATATGTAAGTCATGTTTCTAACGGATCATATGTATTTTAATAATATATAGAATTAAATTAATCTCTTAAACCTTATTTTAAATCATAAAATAAATATTATTCTTGAATGGATACTATGGGAAATGAATCTCATCACTTCCGTATAGACGGTAATCCGTACGTACGCACGAGCGATAATATCGTTCGATTCATGGTGAAATAATATGCAATTGGATGGTATATAATATATATATATAATCATTAACATGATATATTTATTATTTAAATAAATTATACTCATTATTATACCCGTACAAATAATGATGTGTAGAATAACAAACTACACCACGAACTGGAGATGGTAAGTCGTACATACACACATTCGGTGACATTGTAATTAATGGGTTGGAAAGAATAATAATATGGGTTTGCCATATTTATAATAACATCACAGTTTGTTGAAGGTAATGGATTTATTATTTTGTTATGGAAACAAAAATGAAATAGGAAGTGGAATAAGAAATGAACATTGAAAGAGGTTGTGAAATTATTACCTCTTTTTCAGGTGCTTCTTTTGGATTTGATTAAAAGGGATCCATAGGATAGATTTAAAATCAATGTAGGGCCTCTAGATTTAATTGAGGGTAGTTGGGAGGATATTTAATCATGTTTTGTCTGAGAAAAATGGATTTGGACGTGTGAATTTGAGATAAGGGGATGTACCCATTTATAAGAGAGTTGAGAGTCACTTTAGGAAAAGATTGAAATATTATATTATTATAAAATAAATTTCAGTTTCTAATAGTTATAAATAGATTTATTTAAGAGATAAGGTGGGGATGGGTCTAAATATTCTCAACCAATATGTTCTAGACATGTTTAGGTCACCATATTACCCTAATCTTTTAGATTTAATTAAAAGTTAAATAGATTAACTTTTACCATTTCTTCTTGTATTTTTATATTACGTGGTTAATAAACTTACGATAAAATGTCAAGCGAATATAAAGTGGTTAAATAATTACATATATATTATTATATAATTCATTTGGATAAGCCTTATATTTTTAGGAATATTATATCATTTAATAATATTGTATTTTTTTAAAAACACATTTATGTCAATTTTGATAATATTTAGTATTTGGTTTTTGTGAAAGTAAAAAACAACATTAATAATTCAATTAAAATAAATTAAATCAAAAAAATGTCATAATAACCTTGAAAATTAGTGTAATTCATTAAATTATTATATTTACATTTATTTTAATATTTATAACATCAATTATTTTAGTCTTTCATTAATAAGGTAATTACTACATCATCAGTGTGTCATAAAGAAATTTATTTATTTAATATCTAAAAAATATAAAAAAACAATTATGAATTAAATATTTTGATATTTATAATGAATATTTACAGTAAATTTTTTATTATGTGTAATCATATATTATAAAAATTAGTTTTTAAACAATGAGTTTAACACTTTTAACTCTTCATTAAATAATTTATAATAAATGTCCTAATATAATCCAAGTGAAAAAATATCATACTTTTGTCCTAAGGATGATTTGGGTCGAACTACACTTATCTAATAGAATTAGTACATGTATTAAGGTAATTATAATATCATTTTTACCTTCAATTACCCAATTTACTTTTAACCATGGTAAATAATATTCAAAAGTAACTTTTCACCAAAATTTATTTCATCACATTGAACTACATTTTATATACATATTTCCACCATGTTTCTCACTTTGAACAACATTCCATGCATGTTCCGTGCATCACTTTACTGTTGATTTAATATTTTTTCGTAATGACTTTATCATTCCTTCTAGTTTTGAAAATCACAAACACCTTATCTCAAGGATAATTCCATTTTACACTGTGTTTTACTTATATAAGGTAAAATTTCCTTCCCCATGTAAATTTATCCTTACCTTGTTCATATTAGAATTTTTCTCAGTGTAAAATTTGGTTTGTAACCACGACCTCGGAATCCTATAATTACCTCAATATGAAGCATTTTGTTTTAGGATCCAAAATCTCAGAATTACTTGTTACAAACTCTTCTGAATTATGAATCTAAATAAATTGAATTCAGACTCCAAACCAAGTATGTTTAGACTCTGAATTCTCATGAACACTGACTCCAAACTTTGTAAGTTCAGGTTCCGAATTCTTGTGAATCCAGATTTCAAATTTCCTTGAAATTCAGACACTGTAATTCGATAGAGTTCAGGTTCTGAATTCCTAGAAAACAGAATTCAAATATCCATGTATTATAGACTCAGAATTCTTTTTTGGTTAGACTCCAAACTTCCATTTTCTTACATTCTGAATATTGGATTTTAGAAATGTAACAATATTTTTTCTTACACTTGTTTTTGTTATAAAAAGATTTCGTGTATTCAGTTACAATATAACTATTGTTTGAGTGACACGAGTACAGGTCCCTTCAAAATTCAAAGAAAAATATGACCATTGGAGGAGAGAGCCGACTGTTGGAGCTATACCTATAAATATTAGCTCATTTGAATGAGCTCAATACTTTTTGGAACACTTTTGGTCTAAAGTGATTTCAAGAGAGAGGTATTATCTTGCTTAGTACGTACTAAACATATTGTTCATACTTGCTTTGTGTGACTTCGATTTTTTCTATGTACAACTGAGGACTTCCGAGGATAGGAAGACAGAGGTGCCGACTACATTGATGTTTAGAGCTTTCTTGCTGAGGAAGATAGAGGTGTCGACTACCATAAAGTTGAGGGTTTGCGAGGATAGAAAGACAGAATTCGATCATTGTATTGAGGGCTTACCCTAGTGTGGGTAAGACAGAATTTCTTGAAATTATAAATCAAGGAACCTTTATAAATGGTTGTTGGATACCCTTCTCTTTCGGTTAAAATATTTACTACTTGTTACTTGTGTTGATACAAGTTTTCAGCTGCATTTGTATTGTTGAGGAAAGTATAACTAGCTTATACTTCCTTATACATTCACTCTGATATTGTATGATTATATACGCTTTATGGTAGAATCTTTGTAATTGTAAACTTTCATTAAGTTTTTTTTCGGAACCATCTTTTCCGGAATTTCTTTTTTGGAATCATATTTCCGGAATTTAGAAAGTGTGTAGAACTAGAGGTTTTGTGAATTACCTTGTTTAACCTTGTTAAACATAACCATCTTTAAAATATCCAATGGAATTTTAACAGTATACAACTCACCCCCTATTCTATTTTTATCAACTTTAGATACTCAATTCAGTATCTCTAATATTTTGATCCTAAATTTCGTATTATAGAGTATATCATACTCACATAAAATCTCAACATTTACCTCCTCCATGTACTATATAGAGGGTAAGGTTCGAAGAATACCCCATTTGCATAGCATTGTTTTTTTCATATACCATTCATCCGCACAACTTGATTCATACTCTACAGCATACTACCATGCTTCGTGTACTGCATGTGCTCTATGTACCTACTCTGTAAAATATCTCTGCAAACTTCCTTCCACAAACCACCTCTTCTTAAAAAAACATCCTCTTCACTTCCACATACTGCAAGATATTTCTCTGTGAACCACACTTTATTCCACAGACAACATTTCCTTAGGTGGATGGATTTATCCATGTACAATCTTCTCCACCGCGAACCACTTTGGACATCTCCAGATTTTTTTCCAAATTTTAATATCATTCTTTATCTCTTTCCAAAGGGAATTGCTGGTCCTTATATAGGCACAAATGGATCAGAGAAATCTTCGAATCAAATATTTACTAAATAATTGATGTGGAACCACCTCCACCATGTACCTTGCATCTCTATCGAACTACAAGCCTCCCCTTGAACCAACCACCATCCGCATACAGAACGCCTTCACCCAAAACCATTCCCAAATGTGGTTGGATTCCATGTATCTAATGACAAAACTGCAAAATGTATGTCACGAACCATTTTCAACTCCGTGAACCACTCTGTGTATTATCCCCTCATTCTCATACGCGGCCCGTGAACCATTCCCAAATATGGTACACGGTCCATGTCCTAGGCCATGTGGTTATCTCCAATTTCTGAATTCCTTCATCATTCTCAATGCCATTCATTCATATAAATAGATTCCAATTTTAGGGGACAAAAAAAGGTAAACACTAGAAAATAATTCCACCTTCAATATTGCTTTTAACCTCAACTGTAAGACCACATTCCTTGAAAATTCACTGGTTATTCATCTATAGATTGACAAAGAACACAAACTAGAATCCATTATAATCAACAAACAGCCTTGATTCCAACCAAATCCATGTATTGGTAGCATCATTATACTCTTTTGTATACAAGATTGAAAATAATGTGTTTTTTAAGAATTCCTGAATTTACCCTCTCTTCCATCAGAAATCACTGTTTTCTAAAAAGGGTTCCAATAATATTATTCCATTCTCTTTTAATATTTAAAAGAAATTTTTTCCTTTTTATATTTTACCAACTTCTTCAAAGGAATCTTCATGTTTATTTCTGAAGAAGGACTTTTTTACTTATCCTTTTACCATGCAAGAAGAATGTTTTTTCTTACATCACACAACATGTCTAGTATGATCCATTTTCATTTATTAATGATTCATTTTCATTTTAATTTTTAATTTTTAAGAGAATGTTTTAAGAGTAATTATAAAGGAAAATGTTTTTCAAAATTTTTTCAAGCTTCTTTTAAAAGTTTTAAGTAAAATTGTTTTCAAAATATTTTCAGGATTTATTTATATTTTATAAAATTATTTCCAATGAAATTATTTTCAAACCATTTTCAAGATACTTTTATATGGTTTCAATTAAAAAGGTTCTCAGAAAAATTCAATATTTCATTATATGTTTTCAAATTATTTTCAAATAAATTGTTTTTTAAAATGTTATGAAGATTATTTTATTTGTTTTTATGGAAGGAGGTTTTAAAAATGATTAAAAAATTTCACTATAATATTCCAAGGTATTTTTATGAAAATTATTTTCTAATTAATTTTTTTATTTATAATTTTTTTATATAAGAAAGGATATTTTCCTCAAGATATGTTTTTGAATGATATTTCAAAATTATTTCCCATCTAGTATAACATCAATTGACATTACTCATTCCCTTATAGGAAATAATCTAAAGGATACATTCATATTCTTTCAATGAATGAGTTATTATTAGTGTTGCTGTATTTTTTAAACCAATTTCTCTTTCAAGGGTTAAATGTTTATGAAATTTGGATCTCCTTCATTGGTTATATATTTGATTAAATGGTTTTGAAAACTCTATGGTTTCAACATGAGATGATATTATTTTTATGTTTTTGATGCATGTTTCCTTTAATGGGTTACGATATGATTGTTTACAATTTTTTGGCACATGTATGATTGATTTAATGATGAGATGGGTGGGACATATATCTCTTTATAATGATTTCGGAAATGATTTATATTTCATGAGATTTTCATATTTATTACTAAAAATGAACTCGGTTTTGTATTATAAGGTTGTAATGAGAAATGAACTTGGTTTATAAATAAATGGCTGGAATAATGAATGAACCTTGTTTAGTAATACCATGTTGAAACGATGAGTGAACTAAATTTAGTAATAATGGGTAGGAATGGGGTGTAAACCCATTTCATTTAAGGAATTTTTCCACCAAGATGGCCTTGGCAACAGTACCTTGACTTCTATGAATATCATTATTATATTATTATGTTTTTCTATAAATCCATGTTTTATTATTATGTTTTAATTTGATGGATTATGATAATTATTTTAGTATGAATAATGTCAAATAAGCATCCATTCTTTTTTCCATTATTCAATTATATGATATATTATATGTAGGGTATGATATTATATTTTCATGATCATGTTTCATACACTTATGCTCATAATTATTCTTATAGATCCCCGTTATTTACCATTTTTAAGAATTTGAGCTCACCCCATTTCATGTTTCCTTCTCCTGGTTATGAAGATATGTATTATGTTTGATGTGTCTAAGAAGAGTTATAGTCGACAAGAACCTAGTGTGAGATAATGTTCCTCATTTAGGTACTATTTTTTATGATTCCATGTTTTTGAATGCACTAGACTAATATGATCATTGGGAATAAATTTTAATAATGATTCGAGTATTCCTCAAAAGTTATGTAAGTATTTGAATGAAAAGAGAGGGTTTCTATACATTGGTTTTTAAATAGGTTGGTGTTTGACTTTTTAGATCCATTGATTTCCTTTCGATCAGTTTTTATATTGAAAAACTGTTGTAAAATGGGGTTTTTCATCGTTGGATTAACTTTATATTTTTTTGGAAAAAGAGAAATAAATTATCAAGGATCCAAATTCAAGAACAGATCTGAAGTTACTATATTATATTTATTTTCTCCTTTGTGGAAAATAATATGTGAACATGGACTAAAATTTTAGTAAATTGTGAAATACTATAAATTTTTTCTAGAGTCCTAAAAATGATTTTATATTGGAAAACCAATAAAATATGTGCTTTAATATTAAATTTATTGAATATAATATGAAAAATAGTTTTTGATGGTGTTAATTTTTTGGTTGAATATATTATTATTATTATTATTATTATTATTAAATTTTTAGATTAGACTAACCATGCGGACATGGGTATCTCTAAAAACCATTTCGAAATATCAATTAAATGAGTTCCACTAGTGGAGCACAACTTGATGATTGTTTGGAAAATATATGATGTTTTTGGATGTTTTATTACATAGGATTTTTTGTAAACAATTTATTATGGATTATCATTTCATATAAGAGTATTTATTTATTTTATAAAAAATACATCATGTATTCTAATGTAAAATGTTTATAAAAAATAAAAAGTTATTTCAATTAGATATGAAATATTTCCATTATTTTTATTCTTTCATTGTTGTTTTGTTCTTTCAATAAAGGATTAATTGGGAAAAACTCAATGATTTAGAAGGTTAAATAACAAAAATATATAGATACTCTCTAGGATCAAATAATAATAGTTTTCAATGATCATTAATGTAGATAATGATCTATAGAGGGAAACCCATTAATAAATACATTGAGGAATTATTTTTGAAATAATTAAAGACTGAAGTGGTTGATTTTGGAACTCCATATAATTCAAATGACTTATAGAACTATTGAAAAGGGTGAAACTACTATGAATTGTTTTTTGAAATAAATTTTTTAATGAATTAATTATTTTACCCATAGAAGAAAGTAATCCTGGAGATGTCTTTATTATAAATGAATGGACGAAACATAATGATGTTAATGACTAAAATATTAATAAATACCCTTATTAAAAAAATTATGTGAATAAGAGTTATATTAGTTAAAATAATGTTCATTTATCTACATGTAAATAGTAATTTCATTATGGTATATAGGGAATAAAAAATATTTTAATAAATGGAGTGTTTATTAGAGGAAATATATTATAATGAAGTTATATCGTAAGAAAAAATTGGTGAAATTTATTAAATTAACACAATTAGATTTAATTTAGGTAGATTCTCCTAGTCTATCTTTTCCATATTAAAAAATCATTAATTTTAAAATCATATGATATTGTAAATCCGTAGATAGTTGAAATGACCCACCAATGAAGACTAATGTTTTCCCTAGAAATAAGTTTTTCCTAATACCATTTCAATAAACATGTAAATATATTCCTTAAAACATAAGTTGGGTTTCCAAAATTTTATTTTTTTAATATCATTTTTTATCAATGTAGGTTTTATATTTATGGACAAATTATATTGATGTTTTTATTGAAACATACATTGAAAATAATATAAATGTGTTGATGAGAAAGGATAGCATACTCAATTGGTATTGTAATACCCCTAAAATTTAATGGTGTATATTATTTAAATTCAGTATAATTTTATATATTTTTATGAATTTGGTTATAGTTTGTGTTTATGGTGGACCAAAATCATGTATTTATGAGTTGGTTATGGTTTTTGGATAAACATTATATTGTCGTTATGAGGTCATGTTACAGAAAAGGGTACTAAAGTGTGATGAACTAAATCTAGAAGATACATAATATTTCATTTGAATTTATATGGTGAATCACCCAAATTGTGTACCATTATGATGTATTGTTAAATGTTATGACATTGTGGTGTGTATTAGGGTTTCATTCCCTCTTTTATAATGGGTTGGTGGTACCGTGATTCAGTGTTCCATGATGAAATGTGACCCATGTAGTGGTGGTGGGGGTCAAGTGGTGTGTCATTCCCATCAAGATCACACAACAACCAACATCATAAGATATATTTTAAAAAAAATACTTATGTTTAGGAAATTATTATACCTCACTCACTCTTCACACTAACAAGAATTCACATTTACAATATTATTTTCTTTAACCAACCTGAAAACCCTAGTACACTAATACCCAACCTGAAACTAACATAGTCTAAAACATGTTCCCAATCCAAAAGAATTATAGACTAGAACCTTTTATCCTATAAACATCCTTGTGAAGATTTCTTCGATAATAATAACCCATTAATATAAATAAAAATATGAAAATAAACAAAAAAAAGGTTAGAATGACTAACACTCCTCAAAAGAAAAAGTACCATATTCCAAAAGATAACCATCCCAGTGTAAATTTTAAATATAGGTAAAAATAATATCAACAAACACAATGTCTCCAAATATGAATGAAACAAGTGGTAATAGCTCCATATATAACCATTATCACTCCAAAGTCATGTATATCATGCACATCAACCATCTCCATGTGGCATGTTCCCTTTCCCTGGACCTAGAATAACATGACCAAGAAACTCCCAAATTCAATGGTATGGTGTGTGCTAAAAATTTCTACAGGGTCTCCCACAGTGTTTCGTAATAAATTACTTAACAATTTAAACCATTTATACAAACAATTTAATTAGAATATAGAATCACATGTTCTTTACAAATTTTAATCAAAAACATTAAATAAAATTAAAACTAGGGAGATATATAAAAATATACATAAATGAACATTTTACATAAAGGATTTACATAAAAAAGCAATAATTAATTGGTAAACACCAAAATCGTACTTGCGGATTTAGAATGTAAAAATGTTGTGTAGTTTTTTTATAATAGACTACTGAAAATTGAATAGTAGATTTTACATTCTATGAAATTTTCTAGTCTAAGTTCTAGAGAATTAGAAATCATCTTACAATTTATCCGAGTTATAATAAAATAGATAGATTTTCATCATGTTCATTAACTCTATAAGAGAATATGTTTATCATGGAAATCATATGATTCATGTGAAGATATTTTTGAAAAAAAATAGGATGAGAATCAAAAAAATTTGTATGGGGTTTCAAAATTAGTGAGATCAACATTATGAAATATTTTCAAAACAAAACATGGAGTCCACTTGAAACATTGAAGTTTCTCTTGGTACTACCCACTTTTTGAGGGATGGATTCACTACCCAATTCATGAATATATTAACAATGTTCAAGTGCCTAATTTTATAAAAACATTTTAATCTTTACTTACATATATATATATATATATTTCAATGGTTGATTTTCTTTAAAAACCAAATCATTCATTAAATACACATAAAACAATTTATTTATAAATAAATATATAAATTTGAGCATTATTAGAAATAAGATAATATATTAAGTACGACTCGAACTAATTACAAATGCATTAGAATAGAATAAAAATAAAAATTTACATCTATATATTCGATGTTTTCCTTAAAATAAATTTCCATAAATTGTAAAACATTATATTTTAAAACACATTCTTAAAAAATGATATTAAATATCCAATTTCATGATTCATAATTTGATAATATAAAATATAATTTTAAAATTAATAGTGTAAATTCAACAACGCTTCACAGAAAATAATATCAATTGGAAATTTCAATTCACATGAATTAATTGATAAATAATCATAATCATAAATAATTATAAAACATATATAAAATTCTAAAATAAATTTCATCCTTTATAAACTTGGAAATATTAAATTGTATAAAATAATGATTTGATATGAATATATCATTCATTAAAATCATGAAATAATACACCAATGTATATATATATTTATATATTTTTATTCAGACTCATTATAAGTGTTAAAATCCTTACTAAATTATAAATTAAAATAATTTCCACATATATGTAAACAAGCTTATAAGTTTTTTAGAACACAATCTTGAATATCTAAATAAATACATATATGCACATAATTATACACATGAAAGTATAGGTATTAATATTGAATGACCTTGAACATTTAATGAATCATATTTTTATAATTTATCCTTATATATAATACACCAATAAAATTACATACATGATAATAAAGTAAATAATAATAGAGTCTGAAAAATAATAATTGAACGTATACATATATATATATATATATATATATTCAAATAATAATATTAATGATTACATAAATTTGTATATATATCATGAATTAAAAAATATAAACTTGGGAGTAGTTAAACATGGAATTGCTAATACTTATATAAAATAGTTTCCAAAACTAAATTCACCTTACCATAAAATATAATTGTATAGATTTGATTTAATTTAAATAAAACCCTTATATATATAAATGTGTCGATATAAAATTTTGAATTGAAAATAATTTCTATTTTGGAAATAAACTCATAAATAAACTTCAGAAAAAAGAAAAAATAAATTTTCTTATAAGATCATTAGAATTACATATATAACATATGTAAAATAAAAAAAGTTTCAAATCAATAAAATAGAAATATTTTATACCAATACAGACCCTAGGAAAATAAAATTTAAAATAATTAAATGTTTGAGAAAAATATTCCCTTAAAAGTTTTTAAAAAGTCAACACAAAAAATGTTTAACATAATAATTTCAATATATGTAAATAAATATAAATCATAACATATAAGAAGGATGTAAATAACCTTGAACATGGTGTAAGGTACTTTAGGAATAGTCATAATGGGAAACACTTAACTAAAATCAATATTTATAACCAATTTCATAATTCTATATACATACATATATATATATATATATATATATATATATTTCTACAATCGACAGTGTTAGTATTTGGTGTCCATTCTAAGAGATGAAGAATTGAGAGTGATCTTTGATGACTCAAAATATGTGGTTTAGGTCTAATGTTTGTCAAGAAAGATAAGAAAATTATAACATATGATATCATTTTGTTTAAAATGATAGACACATATATATATTTTAATAAATGTTTTTATGTATTCAGGGAACCATATAGATCCAAAAATTTAATGAAAGGAGAAAAATACTATCATTATTTTTATATTTAAATTATGTGTGACTAAATTCATAGTATGGAAATATATGGTTTTTTATAATGTTTCAGTCCACATTGGAATAGAAATTCAATAGATACAATAAATCAACCACAAGTAAAATAACTAAAATTGGAATCTAAAGGAGGAAAAATATTTCGGATGAAATATAGGTATTTAATACATCAAAATATGATTATTGAAATGATATTCAGACACCTACCTACATGTTATTCAAAATTCATATAAGAGGAATATGATAGGGGCTTTTTCATGAACAACCAACACTAGATTTACTCTATATGAGGTATAACCATGCTTAGATCTAGCCTTACAAAGTGAAGACTCAAAATTGGATTTCTTATTTCCAATAAAACATCCTACATCAATCGAATAATCTCAGAAAATTATGGTCGACCTCGCCTCCATCTGAAGAAGAACCATCACTTCAACCTAATCCCCCAACTGCTCGGCTCTCAGAAATGAGATCCACTCAAAACTCTATTCCCATATTTTACAATTCATTTCTATTATTTTAATGTTAATGAATAATTTTACTTTTATAATCTATTTATTTTATTTGTGTAAAATTAAATCATAATTTCTAAATATATATATTTGCAAATTTAATATATTTATTGTGGAAAGATTTGATCTTTTAAATTTAATTCATTTCATATATAATATATTAGATAAATTTTATAATCCAAGATAATACACACATTGATATATATATATATATATATATTTATAATTATCTAATAATTCTTAATTTTAAAAATAAATCTATTTATACTAATAATGAATTATCTTATATTGTTTTTTTAATATTCAGTCTTATATATTTTATAAATACTTATTTTATTTTGAAAAACACAAACGTAATTTATTTATATTTCCTTAATTTATTTTACTTCCCATAATTAAATGATTTAATGTCCATTTATTATATTTATCCATTTTCTATAAAATTATATGTAAAACATATAATTCAGATTAATTATTTATATTAATAAAGACTATTATTTATACAAAAATAATCAAATAATTCTATTTATAATGAAATATTATTTTAAAATAAGAAATGTTTTATAAAATAATTATTTATAATTTAATTAAATGAGAAATTTCATAAAATCATGAGATAATATAATGTTATATTATATAATTATAATAATTTTACTTAACTAATATTTAATGTTTATTTGGATTATAAATTAACCAATTTAATAAAATATTTATAAAAAGAATAATATAAGCTTCTAATTGAAGGGATGTTACATTATACCCCCTTTAAAAAATAATTACACTCTCATAATTAGTTTTTTATTCCTAGGAAAATGAAAAATTTCCATCTTCACAATTATGAAAAAATAGAATTTCTTATAGTACATACCAACCAATATGTTTTTAGGAAAATTATGTCGTGTAATTTTTTTCCTCATAATAAAACTCCTAAATTTTAATGTTTTCTAGTCCATTGCTCTGATACCAAATGTGAATCCCTGATATCATTCTTTGGAATTTGTTAAATTAATAGGATTTGAAATATTTTTAAAAATGACAACCAAAAAATACACATCACATTTTATATTCTAGTAAATTTTTTTGGTCTCGGATAAGGATAATTACATGACATCTTTCATTTTATCTGATTTATAATCAAATAAAACAATTTTTAATCATGTATGCTAACTCCATCCATGAATCTGTATATCTTAGAAAATCTATGATACCTAGGAATATAATTTTCAAAATATTTGGATAAGCATTAGATTTCCCAATAATTTACTTTATAATAATTGAAAACCCATTTATAAAATATCATTTTGAAATTATCTTTTTAGAAATAAATTTGAACATTATTTTGATAATACCTTTGAAAATAAATGCAAAAATAACATTTAAAAATTATTATTGAAATTAATTACAGCATGAAAATATGAAAGTAAATTAAATATAATAATGATAAAAAAATATAAAAATAATATAGGGAATTTTTAGAAAACATAATGAAAGCTTTTCAAAAAAATTGGACCACCTGAAACATTGAAGGTTTTATTGGGCCAACCCACTTTCTGAGGGATGGTTTCACACACTAGTTCAATACTATATTTACAATATTCAAGTTCGTATTTTTATAAAAAAATAATCATTCCTTACAAATAAATATTTTTCATCGGTGTTTTTACTTAAAACATAATCATTCCTTAAAAACACATACACATATTCACTAATAAATATATACAAAAATATGAGCATTCATTTTAAATCAATTATGATATTTGAACAAAAAAAACTCATGACATAATCCTTTTCAAAGAAAAAATAATAATTAATATCCATATATTCATGGTTTATAAATAATAACTTTACATTAAAATGAATAAATTTATAGTTTAAAATTCAACCTTAAATAAAGATATTTAAGACTCATTTACTTGATTAGGAATAGGATATTAGTCAATGTCATATTAGAAATAGTGTAAATGAATGAACCCTGCATATAAAATAATTAAAGTCATAAATTTCTATTCACAAAAAATAATGGATAATTAATCATAATCCCAAACAATTATATAACATATATAAAATTTTAAAGAGTAAAAAATTTTAAAATAAATATCATCCTTTCTAAGCTTGCAAGTATCAAATTGAATAAGACCATGATATTTAAATGAATTTCTCATTCATTAAAATCTTGCAATGATTTTCCAATGTCTATATATATATATATATATTAATACACACACCTCATATGCAATAAAATCCTTACTTAAGTATATATTGAATATATTCCTAGAAATACATGTACATTCAAATACTTTTTGAGGATCCTAAATTTGATGTTGTAAATAAATAGACATATGTACATAATTATAAACACGAAACCTGATGTCTTAATATAAAATGATCTTTAACAATAAATAAATCATATTTATATAATATATTCATATATATTATACACCTTAAAATATTTACATGATTTTAAAATAAATAATCATTGAGTGTGAAAAATAAAACCTGAATATATGAATTTATATATCAAGAATAAGCATAACGATTACATAAATATGTATATAAATCATGAATTGAAAAAATATAAACTTTGGAATTAAGCAATATGGGATTTAAAATACATATATAGAATATTTTATAAAAACATTACCCATACCATAAAATTTCAAGGAATATAAATATTTGAAAATAAAAATAAGAAATCTATTACATGAATATAAACATGTCAAGATAAAATATAATTTTTATTTTTTAATATTTGTTTATTTTTGTAAAAAAAGAGTTAAAAATTTGAAAATAATTAAATTTTTTTTAATAAGTAATTTAAAAAAACATATAGATTATTTTTAAAATAAAAATATATATGAAAATCAGTAAAAATATTATTATAGTCCCTTATGAAAATAAAAATTCAGAGAATTAATTGTTTTGAAATAAAATTTTCCCTTACTAGTTTAATGAAAATTGAACACAAAACATGTGTAAAATATATATATATCTATATAATATAATTATTAAACAATAAAGTCTAATAAAAATTTAATTTCCATGGGTTTTCGTCTTCTAAGAAAACAACTCCCTCTAATTGTTATTTGTGAGTTGTACTCAATTATGAAGTTAGAAAGATGTGATGCACCCTAAAAAATGTATGAAACACTTCCGAAATAGATAGTGAGGGAAAAATAGAACAAAAATCACTATTTATAAACAATTTCATAATTCTACTATTAATATATATATATAATCATTTAATGATGAGGTTTTTAGTATTTTGGTCCTAGTCTGAGGCTGGTCTTTATGTACTTGAAATATTTGGTTTCAGTCTAATGATAGCATAGAAAGTCAATCAATGTCTAATAGATGAGATGGTTTGGATTAGAATGATATAAACATATATATATTTATATATTTTTTAATTTATTATGGGATCCAGATATATCCATAAAATATTTCCTAAGAGAATAATCATATATTTATTTGTTATATTTTAAATAATGTGAAAAAATTCGTAATTTAGAAATAAATGGGTTTTGATTTATAATAAATCATCCCACATCAGAACATAAATTCATTATATAAAATGAATGAACAACAATGAAAATGGCTACAATCATCATCTAAGGGTGGAAAACTGAAGAAGATGAAAAACAGTTATTTAGTACAACAAAAAATGGCTCTATAAATGAGATTTAGACACCTACCTACAAGATATACTAAACACATATATATTGAAGATGATGAGGGATCATACGTGAATAAACAACAACCAATTTATCCAATCTGAGGTCAAATAATGCATAAATAAATTCTTCTAAAATGAAACCACATACTCAACTCTTCTTATTCCACTTAAACATCATCCATTGGTTTAATACTCTCACACCACTGCACTCAACATCACCTCAACCAATAGTGTAATGAGCACTTCAACCTTGTGTCCCAAATGCATTCCTCCCAAAAAAGATATCATTTTGTGTAAAGACTGGTAAATTTAAAGGAAATTTTTTTCTTAATTTTCTTTGGAATTTTACAAGAGCGCAGTTTATGACGGCACCGGATTCCGAGGCCCGGTGCACCCGGAATCATTTTTCCGATGTTTGGCTTGGGTACGTTTAGTGAACGGACGAGCGGGATTTTCTAACATTTGAACCAGTTCCCAGAATCGAATTCTGAGGGCACCGATGAAATCGCAACGCCGGTATTTTCTTAGAAACGCCTCTTCCGGAGTTGTGTTTGCTCGGGTGTGGTTTTAAATTTTCGGGCTTAAAGTTAAGAAATAAAATAATTTTTTCGACAACTTTATTTTATTTCACTTAAGCCACTTAGAAGCCACTTAAAAGCGGCTTAAACTGAGTTGAACCGGATAGGGTACTATCCAGAAATATCCTACCCTCTTGGTAGGATATTTGTGAGGTGGGGCCCGCACGAGACCCGCTGTTTCTTTCCGCTAAGTAACGCACCCGCGAAAAACCGTCATTATGAAAGTCAACTGACGTGTTTTCTTAAATTCTTAACAGACCATTTAATTGGGTGGTTTTCTTCGTGAATTAAATGAGCTGTAACTTTCGTTGAATTAATACAATGAATTGATGGGTCATTACTTACCTTTTCATTTGTTGGCGTTATAATAAAATAAGACCAAAAGGGTCTTTTGAAGGATTACTCATTGAGAGGCCTGACAGAATCCTTGATCCTTCATCCTCCTTCACGAACAACGCGAAGAACGCGAAAAACGCGAAGAACGCCGGCCTCCGACGAAGAATTCTGAACCCATGGAAGTCGACGACGTGACGTCGTGTTCCGCGACGTCGACGTTCCCTTCCTGCAACGTTCTTCTGCGACGTCTCTTCCTCCGCAAAGAATCTTCGATCTACTGTTTGAGGTAAGAGACTCCCGGTTTATCTTAAATCTTCCTTGTGTATTTTTTAACAAAACACAGATTTAATTTTATATAATTAAATTAAATCTGTTTTTTTTTTGATCCGTTGAGTTCGCCGACTCAACGCCGATTTCCGTGACGACGCGACGCCCTTCCGCGACGACGCGAAAATCTCCTCCTTCCGCGACGAGAAATTCCGCGAAGGACGTGCGTATGACGACGACCAACGAGGTGGGGGTTGTTGTGAACTTATCCTTTTTCCCGTGATGTTTCTGTTCAAGAATGAAGAACCCGATTCATAAACAATTTTTATTTCATTAAAAATTGTTTTCGGATATGTATTCATATGTTGAATATTGTTTCTCCCGTTGTTTATCTCTAACGCGGAGGGTGCGGGCCAAACGAACACGGCCCGACAACCCTCCGTCGTTCTTCGTTATTGTGCGGATTTGACGGGCGACGACGGAACGTGTCGCAACGGAAGTGTGATGGTTCCGCAGAGAAGAGCGAGTCCCGGGTGGAGCAGCGGAGCAGACGGGAACAGAATCGGACCACCGGAGTGACTCCGGCGGCCCGCGGATGCCGCCGGCGGCGCTCCAGCGCGCCGCCGGAAAAGGCCGCTGCGGCAGAAGCCGCAGCGGCGGCACTCGTGGACCCGCGACCGCGCGGGTCCGGCCCGTGCGGGACGCGGCTGAAGCCGCGTCCGGTTGTCCGAGCGACACCCCGCGGGTGCCGCGGGGTTGTCATGCGGGGGGGCTCCCCCCCGCGTCGCTCGGCTGTCCAGGGCGACACCCCGTGAGTGCCGCGGGGGTGTCACGCGGGGGTAGCGGCTCCCCCCCCCCCCCCCCCGCGTCGCTCGGCCGAGCCGAGCCGGGCTGGTCGAGCCAGGCCGGTCTGACCGGCTGGGCCGCGCCCTGGCCGGGCCGGACCGGGTCCGACCGGGTCGGACCGGGTCAACCCGGTTCGGCCGACCCAGGGGGGGTCGGGCCGGCTCGGCCCTGGCCCGGACCCCCCGTCTTCAGACTGTTTTCGGTCAAATGCCCGTAACTTGAGCTACGGGCCTCCAAATGACTCGCCGTCAGCGGAAACACGATCCTTGGATCGCGATGGTCATTTTGGTATATCGCACTCAAGGTTTCGGAATACTTTGAGTTCGGCCGGGTTGGTTCGTACACTAAACCAATCGGGCCTTCGGAGCCGAAACGCTCATATCTTGAGCTACGGATGTCCGATTGGCGTTCCGTCAGCTTCGTTGATTTCCTCTAAGTGAGACGGATCTTTTGGCATACTTCGCCCGAGGTTTGGATGCAGGTGGAGTACGGTTGGGTTGGTTTTGCCTTAAAAACCAACCGGGCCCCTGGGATGAAAAGGCCAATAACTCTCAGACCGGGCGTCCGATTGACGCGTCGTCTGCGGCGTTGAAATCCTGTTGACGATACTGAACTTTTGGATACATCAACTTCGGACATTGTGATAGTTGATGTATCGGCCTCTCGGCTCGTGGAGCGGACCCTCCCGAACGAGGTTACTGTGTGCGGGAACCCTAGAGCTGGCTGCGACTGCTACTTCGACAGCGACGACCGTGGAGAGATCCTCAGTGGACTGCGGCGACGACTGTGCAGAGATCCTCAGTGGATTGCGACGACAACTGTGCAGAGATCCTCAGTGGACTACGAAGACTACAGCACTCAGCGATCCTACGTGGATCAGTGTTACATGTCCTGTGTGGGCCCGATCCTGTGTGGGTCTGATCCTGTGTGGTTCAGCGCTCAGCTGTTCTGTGTGAGCCAGCGCCTACAAGTCCTGTGTGGGCCCGATCCTGTGTGGGTCATTGCGGGGGTTAGTTACCTATCGATCCTTCGTGGGTCCGACGACTTAGATGGATCAGTGATCATCTTTATCGTCATCCAAAGAAGTATACCTGTGTGAGATGAATCTTGTGTTACTCTCCTTTGAGGATTGTGTTGAGCTATCCTGTGTGGATTTACTGTTTACTCTCCTTTGTGGATTATGTTGAGCTATCCTGTGTGGATTTACTGTTTACTCTCCTTTGTGGATTGTGTTGAGCTATCCTGTGTGGATTTACTATTTACTCTCCTTTGTAGATTGTGTTGTGCTATCCTGTGTGCGTATACGTTTGCTTTCCTGTGTGGACTGGGTTGTGCTTGGGCTCGGACGTTGGAGCCGAACGGGAATTGATGACTTAGGTATATGTATGGGCATATACCTAAGCAGTGTCGGTTGTTATTTCATGATTGTATCTTTCCTTTGTGGATTATCCTTTGTGGATTTCGGGAGACCTTCAGGGGTCTCAGGGTCCCTACTGAGTAGCTTATTCTCACCCCTGAATGGGCTATGCCCGCACTTCGTGGTGTTGGTTGCAGACGACGGACAGCGCTGATCGTGGTGGAGGCGTGCGGAGCAGGACGGTACCTGGAGGTGGACCACTGGGCGGGGCGTACTCGGAGCGGTCAGGTGGACCCGAGGAGCAGTGGAGGCTATCTGTACCCACCCTTCAGGTGGGACTTCTAGAGGACGGCTCGACGCTGCAGTTTTTCTTTTCAGTTGCTGTTTTCCCCTTTCAGTTGTACTTTACAGTTGGGCTTGTATTTCCGGCCCCTTTTTACTTTCAGTACAGCTTGTATAGTTTTTACTTAGTGTTTACTTTTCCGCTTGCTTACTCTGTGGAGCTTGTTTACTTTTCAAAGGCAATGCCTTCCCTTTTGTTGGGATTTACGCCTTGGTGCTAGTCGCCAGCCCCTGGCCTATGGAAGGTGGGCTTGGGGTAGTCACGGCACGGGCCCCGAGGACAGGTCGTGACAAATTGGTATCAGAGGTGGTCGGTTCAACCGCAGAATCTGATCTTTCTTCTATGTGAAGCAATAGTGTTTAGTGTATTGATTGTGGTTATCAGTCCAGGGAGTCCAGTGTTGGTGCGGCGGCCGTCGTATCCGTACACCAGGTCCCTGACTTCTGATTTTTTACTTAATGCATGAAAACATTGATTGCATTAGTGTTTCAAGTTTTCTTTGTGATTACTTGTGTCAGCTCACCAGGTATACTGTTCTGACCATGGCACACTTGTTTCCTTTTAAGGATGGCACCACGACGGCAGCCAGCTAGGGTTCTGAGAGTAGAGCGCGACGACAGCCCGCTGAGCGATGAGGCCTTGGTACAGGGCCCGTTGACAGCAGAGGCATCGGCGGTACCTCTGCCCGTCGAGCCCCCGATGCTTCCAGCGCCGATCGCTGACAATGCACGACGCCTCGGAGCTCTGCACGAGTTCCAGCACCAGCGACCACCCAGGTTCCATGGGGAGATGGACCCCCAGGCAGCCGAGGACTGGCTGGAGGCAGTCGTCCGAGTTTTCAGGCTAGTGAGGACACTAGCAGACCTCATGGTGATCCTCGCGGCGAGCCTACTGCACGCAGCAGCAGGGCGATGGTGGATCTTCATGCTCCAGGTACACGATGAGGCCTCCCTCATCTGGTCGGACTTCGAGAGCCTCTTCCGCTCAGAGTTCGTCCTGGAAACCCTCCGTGCGGTGCGCATTCAAGAGCTTCTTCAGCTGCGGCAGGGCAGCTTGACGGTCACCCAGTACGCGGCGAGGTTTACCGATCCTTCTCGCTACTCGACCGACATGGTACGGGACCCCTTTTTCCGGGCCCAGACCTTCGAGCAGGGATTGAGACACAAGATCAGGGCATCGCTGATCTCCCTCAACATCCCGACCCAGGCAGGAGTACTGGGGTGAGCCCTTTTGATCGAGAGCTTTCTGGCTGAGTCTACTTCAGCAGCGAGACCTACCGCAGGGCGGCAGATAGCGGAGTCTTCAGCAGAAGGTAGACGAAGGATGATTCGGGGTTCCAGGAAGACCATACCCTCTCATAGACGACCTCAGGACACTGTCTTAGCAGTGCGGGGCACACAGCGTGGAGCTAGTCTTCCGAGAGGCAGGCAGTGCTACACCTGCGGCGGGCAGGGCCACATGGCTCGTGAATGCCCGACCCGCCGTACTGAGGAGCAGCAGACGGTGGAGGGGCCACCCAGGTAGAGGCAGAGGGTCGACCGTGGCGGTCTGCAGGGAGGAGGCGGACGAGGCAGGGGAGCTGGCCGAGCAGCAGGTGGTGGGCGATGCTTTGAGGCTTTTCCACCACCACCACCAGAAGGCCCGCCCCGACCACAGGGAGTTGGCAGGCAGATACAGGCACATATCTAGGCAGCGAAGGCCTATGACCACGACACGCCAGAGAGGATTCGAGGTACGATCTGTGTCAATTCCACCCTTGCTGCAGTTCTTATAGACACAGGAGAAAGTCACTCTTTCATAGCCACTGCCCTTGTTCAGAGCTCGGAGATTCTGACAGAGCTGTTGGCTCGATCCTTACGGCTAGAGACTCCTACAGGAGTAGACTCGACAATTACACACTGGTGTCGGCAGTGTGAGCTTACTCTAGGAGGCGAGAGCTTCGGCTGGGATCTTCTTGTAGCGGCGTCGAGGCCTTACGACGTCATCTTGGGAATGGATTTGTTATCCACAGTCCATGCTCAGATTGACTGTTTTAGGCGCAAGGTGCGATGTGTACGCACCGATGGGAGTAGGTTCACCTTCACCGGTGAGAAGAGAGCCTTTGTAGCACAGGAGGGACTCTTGCAGAGGAGGGGACAGCCCATCACTCATCAGTTGGCTAACCTCATCCTTGGAAAAGTTGACGTGCGGAGTCCTAGTTTTCCTGCAGTGGTGGATCAGTACGCGGACGTCTTTCCCGATGACGTTCCAAGGCTACCTCCTCGCAGAGAGGTAGACTTTTATATTGATCTGTACCCCGGGACAGCCCCGATATCCACTACAGTGTATCGGATGGCCCCCGTTGAGCTTCGAGAGCAGAGGGTACAGTTGGAGGACTTGCAGGGAAAGGGGTTCATCCGACTCAGTGTTTCACCCTGGGCTTCCCCGATATTGTTCGCCAAGAAGGCGAACGAGAGCTTGCGACTGTGTGTCGACTATCGTCACCTGAACCAGGTGACAGTGAAGAACAAGTATCTTCTACCGAGGATTGATGACCTCTTCGATCAGCTCAAGGGAGCACGGTGGTTCTCGAAGATATAACTCAGGTCAGGCTATCATCAGCTCAGAGTTTGAGACGAGGACGTGCAGAAGACGGCCTTCAGGTGTCGGTATGGCCACTATGAGTTCTTGGTTATGCCTTTCGGCGTAACCAACGCTCCGGCAGTGTTCATGAGCCTCATGAACAGCATCTTCCCGCCATACCTCGACCGATTTGTCATGGTCTTCATCGACGACATTTTGGTGTACTCGACCACGGAGGAGGAGCATGCCTACCACTTGCGGGTTGTACTAGACACACTCTGAGAGCACCATCTTTATGGAAATCTCTCGAAGTGCTAGTTCTGGTTACGTGAGGTCTACTTCTTGGATCACGTCAGTTGAGGCCACATGAGCAGAACTATGCTACCCATGACCTGGAGTTTGCAGCAGTGGCCTTCGCACTGAAGACTTGGCGGAACTATCTGATGGGCGAGTGATTTACAGTCTTTTTTGACCACCAGAGTCTCAGGTACATCTCCTCTCAGAAGGACCTGAACCTGAGACAGCGGCGATGGCTTGAGTTCCTCCAGGACTACGACTTTGAGATACTCTATACTCCTGGGAAGGGGAACGTAGTAGCCGATGCCCTCAGCAGGACGACGGGCATTCAGCTACTTGAGGAGGCGACAGAGCAGCTAGCCGTCTTGCATATATCCTTCATGGATAGGGACGGAGCAGCCTTCCTTCTGTCTCTCACAGTCACCCCTCCACTTCTACAGAGGGTCAGAGAGGCACAGCGTGGGGACGCTGACTGTGAGATGCGACGTGCACAGATATCCTCGGGACAGGCACCTGATGGTTTCTCCCTTGGAGCAGAGCACGACGTCCTTTTCAGAGGACGTACCTTGGTACCAGTCACTTTACGGGAGATGGTGCTGAGAGAGTTTCACACTTCTCCTTTGGCGGTGCATCCTGGAGTGGAGAAGATGTACCAGGACCTCAAGACGACAGCACTGGTGGCCGAGCATGAAGAAGGCTGTGGAAGAGTTCGTTTCACGGTGCCTCACCTGCCAGCAGGTGAAGGCAGAGCATCAGGTACCAGCAGGCTTGGTACAGCCCTTGGAGGTCCCGAAGTGGAAGTGGGACGGCATATCTATGGACTTCGTGACTGGACTTCCACGCACTTCCAGAGGTCACGACTCCATTTGGGTGATTGTTGACTGACTCACCAAGTCGGCACACTTCTTACCCATCAGAGAGCAGGGCTCAGTGGAGAGCTTGGGGTGTCTCTACATTCAGGAGATTGTACAGCTTCATGGTGTGCCATCGTCTATCGTCTCCGATTGGGACACTCTCTTTACTTCCCGACTTTGGAAGGGGTTGCAGGAGGCGTTCGGGACGTGGCTACGTCTGAGCACCGCCTTTCACCCTCAGACGGATGGTCAGACGGAGAGGACCATTCAGACTCTCGAGGACATGCTCCGCGCATGTGTCATCGACTTTGGTCACAGCAGGGAGGACCACCTACCCTTGGTGGAGTTCGCGTACAACAACAGCTACCACCCCACCATCGGGATGCCACCATACGAGGCGTTGTATGGCAGACCTTTCATATCTCCTTTGTGCTGGACAGACCCTGGGGAGTCAGCACTTGTGGGACCAGAGATGGTCCGGGCCATGACAGAGAAGGTCCAGGTCATCCAGGAGCAAATGAGGACAGCTCATAGCCGGCAGAAGTCATATGCTGACAGGAGGCGGAGGCCACTAGAGTTCGAGGATGGCGACCACGTCTTCTTGTGGGTCTCACCTCGACGTGGTTTACAGAGATTTTTCTGAGGCGGAAAGTTGTCTCAACGCTTCATTGGACCATTCCAGGTCATCAGCAGGATTGGCGAGGTGGCTTATCCCCTGGCTCTACCACCTCAGTTGCACCGGATGCACGACGTCTTCCACGTATCTCAGCTGAGGAGATACGTGCACGACCCGACGCACCTCATTGACCATGGGGAGCTAGGAGTGGATGATGGGGTGGCTTTTGCGGAGGACCCGATTGAGATAGAGGATTGATAGGAGCGAGTTCTACGTGGGCGATCGATTCCTCTTCTGCGCATCAGATGGCAGCACGGGAACCTCCAGGAAAGCACATGGGAGCGGGAGGCTCAGATGCGTGCTCATTACCCACATTTGTTTCCCTAGTTTATGATGTATCATTACGGGGATGTAAAGCCCTGAGGTGGGAGTAATGTAAAGACCCGTAAATTTCAAGGAAATTTTTTTCTTAATTTTCTTTGGAATTTTACAAGAGCGCAGTTTCTGACGGCACCTGGTTTTGAGGCCCGGTGCGCCCGGAATCATTTTTCTGAAGTTTGGCTCGGGTACGTTCAGTGAACGGACGAGCGGGTTTTTCTAACGTTTGAACCGGTGCCCGGAATCGATTTCTGAGGGCACTGATGAAATCGCAGCACCGGTATTTGCTTAGAAATGCCTCTTCCGGAGTTGCATTTTCTCGGGTGTGGTTTTTAATTTTCCGGCTTAAAGTTAAGAAATAAAATAATTTTTTTCGACAACTTTATTTTATTTCACTTAAGCCACTTGGAAGCCACTTGAATCCACTTAAAAGCGGCTTAAACTGAGTTGAACCGGGTAGGGTACTATCCAGAAATATCCTACCCTCTTGGTAGGATATTTGTGAGGTGGGGCCTGCACGAGCCCCGCCGTTTCTTTCCGCTAAGTAACGCACCCGCGAAAACCCGTCATTATGAAAGTCAACTGACGCGTTTTCTTTAATTCTTAACAGACCATTTAATTGGGCGGTTTTCTTCGTGAATTAAATGAGCTGTTACATTCATTGAATTAATACAACGAATTGATGGGTCGTTACTTACCTTTTCATTTGTTGGCGTTATAATAAAATAAGACCAACAGGGTCTTTTGAAGGATTACTCGTTGAGAGGCTTGACAGAATCCTTGAGCCTTCATCCTCCTTCGGGAAGAACATTAAGAACGCGAAGTACATGAAGAACGCGAAGAACGCCGGCCTCCGACGAAGAACGCCGAACCCGTGGAAGTCGACGACACGACGCCGTGTTCCGCGACGCCGACGTTCCCTTCCTGCAACGTTCTTCTGCGACGTCTCTTCCTCCGCAACGAATCTTCGATCTACTGTTTGAGATAAGAGACTCCCGGTTTCTCTTAAATCATTCTTGTGTATTTTTTTAACAAAACACAGATTTAATTTTATATAATTAAATTAAATCTGTTTTTTTTTGATCCGTTGAGTTCTCGGACTCAACGCTGATTTCCGCGACGATGCGACGTCCTTCCGCGACGACGCGACAATCTCCTCCTTCTGCGACGAGCAATTCCGCGAAGGATGTGCGTACGACGACGACCAACGAGGTAGGAGTTGTTGTGAACTTTTCCTTTTTCCCGTGATGTATCTGTTCAAGAATGAAGAACCTGATTCATAAACAATTTTTATTTCATTAAAAATTGTTTTCGGATATGTATTCATATGTTGAATATTGTTTCTCCCGTTTTTTATCTCTAACACGGAGGGTGTGGGCCAAACGAACACAGCCCGACTACCCTCCGCCGTTCTTCGTTATTTTGCGGATTTGACGGGCGACGACGGAACGTGTCGCAACGGAAGTGTGATGGTTTCCCAGAGAAGAGCGAGTCCTAGGAGGAGCAGCGGCGCAGACTGGAACAGAATCGGACCACCGGAGCGACTCCGGCGGCCCGCATAAGCCGCCGGCGGCGCGGGTCGCCGGCGCGGCGGCGCTGGCAGCCGGGAGCGGCGGTGCTCCGACACGCCGCCGGACAATGCCGCCGCGGTAGAAGCCGCGGCGGCGGCACTCGCGGACCCGCGGCCGCGCGGGTCCGGCACGTGCGGGACGCGGCTGAAGCCGCGTCTGGTTGTCCGAGCGACACCTCGCGGTTGCCTCGGGGTTCTCACGCGGGGGCGGCGGCTCCCCCCCACGTCGCTCAGCTGTCCAGGGCGACACCCCGCGGGTGCCGCAGGGGTGTCACGCGGGGGTGGCGGCTCCCCCCCCCCTGCGTCGCTCGGCCGAGCCGAGCCGGGCGGGACGAGCCAGGCCGGTCCGACCGGCTGGGCCGCGCCCTGGCCAGGCCGGACCGGGTCCGACCGGCTCGGACCGGGTCAACCCGGTTCGGCCGACCCAGGGGGGGTCGGGCCGGCTCGGCCCGGGCCCGGACCCCCCGTCTTCGGACTGTTTTCGGTCAAGTGCACGTAACATGAGCTACGAGCCTCCAAACGACTCGCCGTCAGTGGAAACACGATCCTTGGATCGCGATGGTCGTTTCGGTATATCGCACTCAAGGTTTCGGAATACTTTTAGTTCGGCCGGGTTGGTTCGTACACTAAACCAATCGGGCCTTCGGAGCCGAAACGCTCATATCTTGAGCTACGGATGTCCGATTGGCGTGTCGTCAGCTTTGTTGATTTCCTCTATGTGAGATGGATCTTTTGGCATACTCCGCCCAAGGTTTGGACGCAAGTGGAGTACAGTCGGGTTGGTTTTGCCTTAAAACCAACCGGGCCCCTGGGATGAAAAAGCCAATAACTCTCAGACCGGGCGTCCAATTGACGCGCCGTCTGCGGCGTTGGTTTTCTGTTGACGATACGGAACTTTTGGATACATCAACTTCGGACTTTGTGATAGTTGATGTATCAGCCTCTCGGCTCATGGACGGACCCTCCCGAACGAGCTTGCTGTGTGCGGGAACCCTAGAGCTGGCTGCGACTGCTACTTCGACAGCGACGACCGTGGAGAGATCCTCAGTGGACTGCGGCGACGACTGTGCAGAGATCCTCAGTGGACTGCGCCGACCACTGTGCAGAGATCCTCAGTGGACTACAACGACTACAGCACTCAGCGATCCTACGTGGATCAGTGCTACAGGTCCTGTGTGGGTCCGATCCTGTGTGGGTCCGATCCTGTGTGGGTCAGCGCTCAGCGGTTCTGTGTGAGCCAGCGCCTACAGGTCCTGTGTGGGCCCGATCCTGTGTGGGTCATTGCGGGGGTTAGTTAACTTAGATGGATCAGTGATCATCTTTATTGTCATCCAAAGAAGTATACATGTGTGAGCTGAATCTTGTGTTACTCTCCTTTGTGGATTGTGTTGAACTATCCTGTGTGGATTTACTGTTTACTCTTTTTTGTGGATTGTGTTGAGCTATCCTATATGGATTTACTGTTTACTCTCCTTTGTGGATTGTGTTGAGCTATCCTGTGTGGATTTACTGTTTACTCTCCTTTGTGGATTGTGTTGTGCTATCCTGTGTGGCTATACGTTTGCTTTCCTGTGTCGACTGGGTTGTGCTTGGGCTCGGACGTTGGAGCCGAACGGGAATTGATTACTTAGGTATATGTATGGGCATATACCTAAGCAGTGTCGGTTGTTACTTCGTGATTGTATCTTTCCTTTGTGGATTATCCTTTGTGGATTTCGGGAGACCTTCGGGGGTCTCGGGGGTCCCTACTGCGTAGCTTATACTCACTCCTGCACGGGCTATGCCCGCACTTCGTGGTATTGGTTGCAGACGACGGACAACGCTGATTGTGGTGGAGGCGTGCGGATTAGGACGGTACCTGGAGGTGGACCACTGGGCGGGGCGTACTCGGAGCGGTCAGGTGGACCCGAGGAACAGTGGAGGCTATCTGTACCCACCCTTCAGGTGGGACTTATAGAGGACGGCTTGACGTTGTGGCTTTTCTTTTCAGTTGTTGTTTTCCCCTTTCTGTTGTACTTTACAGTTGGGCTTGTATTTCCAGCCCCTTTTTTACTTTCAGCACAGGTTGTACAGTTTTTACATAGTGTTTACTTTTCCGCTTTCTTACTCTGTGGCGCTTGTTTACTTTTCAAAGGCAATGCCTTCCATTTTGTTGGGATTTACGCCTTGGTGCTAGTCGCCAGCCCCTGGCCTATGGAAGGCGGGCTTGGGGTAGTCACGGCACGGGCCCTGAGGACGGGTCATGACAGTTTGAATCCATATACCCTCTTTTACATATCTCTGTTTTTATCAATTCATTTACACATTTTTAATATTAATTATTTTTTTTAAATATTATCATTTATTTAATTTCTTGGTATAAAATTAAAGCATACTTTTTAAATATATATGACTAATTTATTATCTTTATTCTTGAAATATTTAATTCTTTAAATTTCAATTATTTCATATATAATATATTACAAAAAAAATTATTCAAGATAATTCTCATATATATATAATTATAATACAATTCCTAATTTTAAAAGTAAATCAATTTATAAGAACTATTTTTATTATATTTAATTTTATATTAATTAGAATTTATATATATATTCTAATAAAATTTATTGATTTAATAATAATAAAATGTTATTTATTTATATTTTCATACTTTCATTAATTTCCTATAATTAAAGGATATTATATTTCACTACTATTTTCATCATTATTCTAAAATGTAATAAGTATGAAATGTAATTCAATATAATTATTTTAAAAAATTAAACAATGTTTTTATATGAAAATAATCAGATAATTCTATTTATACAAAATATTATTTTACAATATGCCCACATTTGTAAATTTAGTATTTATAATGTAATAAAAAGATAAATTTTATAAAATCTTAAGATAATTTGATGTAATGTTATATAATTGTATGTATTTGTCTTAACTAATAAATCAATGTTTATTTATTAAGGATTAATAAATTTAAAAAAAAAATTGAAAAGAAAAATATAAGCTTATAATTCATGGGATGATACCAAAATAAATCAGTTCCTTAAACAATGGAATGTGTTGTCCGGTCAAAACCAAGCACTATGGTCAAATTACCTATGTTACATGAGTTCTGGGATATTGGTTCATCCTCCAACTCAATCATCAATCATGGATGAAGAATGTGTGCACATATCCCAAAGGTTTAGACCAATGAGAATAATCCATCAACATATCATCAGAGTCAATCATATGGAATTATGTTTATTTAGATTTGTCATCATTAATCCATTTTCAAAGAGATGGATTCCAAAAATTCTTTTCATAATTAACTAATAACTAGTGGATCTCACATGTGCTTCAATAAATCAATAATACAGAATTGGAAATTCAATAATTTCAATTCAATTCATTAATCATAATTTCAATACAAAATTTTAGGATCTAACATTGAATTTCAATATCAAAACCATATCACAAGTTCTTATCAATTTTATGCCTTTCAAATCATAAGTAATTTAATGATAAATTTTCTTAATATTAATCATTCTATCGTTTCATCAAATCATTTCCCATATCAATCCATCAATTTACCCAGAATCTAAATTAAAATTAAAATTCAATTGAAATTGGGGTTTTCAGAATTTTTATACTATTTCTAAATAAAATATCAAATAATATAAAATGAATATTTTTTAAATCAATTAAAACTAATTTCATTTCAATCATGGAATTTATGGTTTCAATTCAAGGGTATTTCATTATTGAACTGCCAATGTTAAATCACATGGTCAAGATTAACAGTCACAATGGGAACCAACAACAATGAAAAAAGTTGGTGATGATCAAGGAATAAACCCTAAAATAAGGATCCACTAAATCAAGGATAAAATATACCAACAACTTGAGGATTAACTACTATCAGAAGAAAGATAAATAAAGGAGTGATAAAACCAAAAACAATAGAGGAATCACATACCTTTGTTAAATCAAGATCCAATACCAAAACATTGATTCATAATAGAGGATGTTTTAGGAGCTTCGAGATCCAATAAAAATCCTCCAAAAGCAATGGGATTTAATTAGTTTCAAATTGGGGATTATTTGAGGTAAGAATGGGGTTAAAATGAATTTAAATATTTTTTAATGGGGATTAAAAACACACAAATATAGTTTCCTATTTGGGATGTATGGTTAATTGTAAGAATTCACCCAAACTATGAACAATTACTATAATTCAAAAATGGGTACATGGTTTTCCCACATGCTTAAGCTAGAAAGGATACAACCATTAAATTCCTTCTATCCAAGGATTATTAATTTGAAGGGATATGCTAAACATTTTTTACAAACCATGTATCTCTCTCTAGAGAAACAACATACGGTGCATGGTTTTATGGGCCAAACTATACTTTTTTCCCTAATCATGAACAAATAATTAACAATAATCCATATATCCAAGATTTATGGAATGTCATCAAATAAATACACAAAACATGTTCCAATCAATATATTATTAAAACATTTAAAAGGTAAGTAAAATAATTTAAGGTTATATTACAGCATCCACACATTAAATACTTTCCCTCCGAAATAAAGCCTCTAAAGAAGACTATATATCAAATAGGTGATTCCATTGCACTCTAATTAGTGTATCACACTCCTAAGTCTCATGCTGACATGGAATATGATTCTATAGAAAATGGAAAAAATTATAGAGTTTTCATGAAGAACATTTGTCTCATTATTAATAATCTTGACTGGATTCTCAATCTTGGATAAATCATAATCAACAACAAGGTATTCCATACTGAAGACATGAGAAGTGTCAAAACAATAAATTATCAGCTATAAAACATGAATAAAATATTTTTCTACATGAACAATAGTGGAATTTCAAAAAGTTGATCCACATTACCCACCCACCCCACAATCTCTAAAGGACCCACATATCTCACTGCAATATTTCCCTACATAAAAAGTGATCAGTGATTATAATGTGGTGAAAAATTAGAAAAAATAGTCTCACCACCCTATATCTCAAAAGGTAATCAATGAAATTAGTTCAATCTTTATACCGGATCTAATAATTCAACATTATCTTATGAATAAATTGAATATTTTCATTCATCTCTTAGAACAATCTAGGTCCAATATATGAGATTCACCACTCTTCACTGATCCCAGTGATGATATAAAAGGCTTCCTGTAGAAGGCCTTAATGGATCCATTTTAACTTTAGATTGATTCCAATTTCAATATTATAACTCAACTAGTCTTAAATGGGAATCCAAATCACCCCTAAATTTGAGAATTCAGACATGGAGTATGTCCTCATGTACCTGTATGTCTGATTTAGTCTATCCATCCATATTCATATGACATTCCATCCTTAATTTAACATGGGGATCCCATTACATCCTGGTTTCCACTCAAAAAATGGGATATGATCAGGGGATCCCTATAAAAAAATGATAACATATAGATCTCTATGAAATATGATAATAGATTTCACATAGGGATATCTGAATCCCTTAACATCAGTTGTCTCTCAAATAGGAATAATGTGATATTATTTGGTTTTTTGAATAATCACAACCCATTTTTAATTATTCCATCGAGGGGTACATGGTAATCTCACCAAAAAATACATAGAAATATATTCCCGCTACTTATATTGGACATGGATGGGCCGATGAAAACCTAAAGGTTTCTAGTTCTTTTCCTTGACCTATTAATAGGTATAACAATATGAAATAAATTATCTGATGCCAGAACTCATACCTAGCCACTATAATTGTAAAAATATATCATAGAAATATATTATGATACTATGGTGAACTATGTAATATTAATTATGGTAATTCTACATCATAGATTTTCTCAATAGAAATGATAAAAAGTACAATTTCTAGAAACATAGGATATCCTCATATGTGAAGGAACACTCACCAATATTCTCCTCATCTAATGATAGTCTCTAATTCAATGGAAGTCATCATAATTTTACTACAACTAAAGAATCATCATTATAATATAGGAGTTCAACCAAATATTTTTCAAAAAATCATAGTCACATTCTATCAGACACTAAAATGAAACAAATCATATAAATCCATTATATTCTACTCATCTAATGATTATTGCAGGGTCATTGTTGTAATTTTCCTCCCCAAAGAATCATAAATGTAATTACACTTACCTGGGGTATATGAAATTTCAAAAAAAAAAATTGCTACTCTAAACAATTCATGTACAAAAGGATCAAATATTTTTATTAGAATATATAAATGAATCGTACATGGTAAGATAAATGGTAAACCATTAACTAAAAAAGTAATTCCCCCAAAACATAAGATCATGAATCATAGTAGTGAGCTCAAGATCAAGGAACATATTGTACCTATCATGTGGAATAAGATATTGGGAACCATGGGTTATCACATGATCACTCTATATAAGAACGTAACCCAAACAAAATCTAGATGTATCACAAAATACCATGTATCTTACCACATCCTCTAGAAGAGTCAAAACTAGTGATAAAGTCAAAAATATAATCAAATCGTCAAACTAACTCTCACATTTCAATTCACACAAGATCATCACCCCCTTACAACTATGAGATTTCATCAGAGAAGCTATAATTCCTACACCGTTTTTTACAAGACAATCAAATATTATTTTTTAATACATAATAAATATTAGTCAATATCGATGAAAGAGTATCAAATCTTCAAGGATGGCAATAATATATGTGCATCCCATAAAAATAAAAAAATCTGAATAGTTGAGGTGATGTTATGTACGTGTAAATGAAACAAGACTTATGAGATAAATAATTACAGTCGATGATATATGGGGTTTCATAATACCTAGAGTTGGTTAAAAATTATTTCATATGATAAATTTCAATGAAAACCATTATTCTAATGATTTTAAAAAAAAATCTCATGAAACATAACTGTCGTTAAATCAATCTACACATTACAGTGAAGTATCCAAAACTGATAAATAAGAAAAAAAATTGACATAAATATTATCATTGATAGAAAAGAGGGACATCATCTATTTTTCATTTTCAGTATTTCAAATTATGTTAAAAATTAAAAATATTATTTATAATCAACCAACAGTACATATAACAGTATAGAAAAAACTGTATTCAATAAAAAAATTAATTTCACTCAAGGAAAATTTCATTGAAAACATTATAAAAATGAATTAATAAAATATAAAATTTCCAATTCATTTAAAATTAAATACACTATAAAAAATAAGTACACATGATAAAAAACTATGAAATTATTCTTTAATCAATAAATTAAATCATTAAATAGAAATTAAGGAATATGAGATAGGGAAAATATTATTCTCTTTAGAGTTCACGTTCTTCCTCGAGCCCTATCTCCTTTGATTCTTGAGCCTAAACCATTCCCACTTTTTCTCCAGCTCTTTTCTATAAAAATCGATTCTCCATAAATCACCTATCATATCTATCATTCATTAATTTGATTCTACTTCACCCAATGTAATTAAATTTTCCTACTTAATATGTGTTAATTGACTCTACCAAATCCAACATTGAAAAAATAACCCTACTAAAATGATTAAATATTTAAATTCAACAAAATATAAAACCCAACAAAAAATTTAAATGGATTAGACATATAAAATTTCTTCATAGCTCATCAAAAAATATTCCACCATCATATATTGATAAAATTATCTATCCAAAGTCTTATAATTATTACTCAATAATAAATTTTAAATAATATCCATATGAAAACCTCCAAAAAACATGAAAACTCAATACTGATAGTACAAAAACCTCACCAAACATATAGTCCAGCACAAACCAAATTAAAAGTCTAAAAAACCCATTCATATGAATAAAATAATTTTCATCAATTATTCCAAGATTTAGGCTTCAACAAATTGGGTTATTCTTATAATATTCCTCTTATACATAGAAAGACTTCAAGCATTACATTGCTGATCTTATAATTCATATTCATCAATGGTAATCTTTAATGACATCATGATTTATATTCCTCGAATTATTTTATCAAATATCAGTTCAAATCTTATTGTTAGAAATCATCAAATCTATCACATTACCTTGTATCTTTAATTCTACTCTTCATGTACAATAGTTACCAGTATCCACATGCTTCCCCAATTGTCAGTTTCATCTTTTTATGGAATTTCATTCAAATGTTTTTCAACATAGTTATATGATATTTCAACTAAAGGAATGAGAAATCTAATTACACATCATTATATATCCTCCCTTTAATAAACAATATCAAACCATAAATCACAATATAAAACACATATTTGATTAGTCATGACATGGAACATATTTTAAAAAATAAGGATTGATCAGTTATAAACATCGGTAAAATATTTATCACATCATATAACCCTTTTGATCATTTAATAAATCAATACAGCATATGAGTAATCCCAAGATCATCAAATTTGATTTCCTCAATCTGAATCAAGCTAGAAATGATTTCCAAATCCCTCATCTCTTTCAACGAGAAGCTCAAATAAGCATTTTCTTCCAATGAGATGAGGACATTATTTTAATGTTAAGAAAAATATTTTTCGATGATTAAAAATATTCATGGAAGTGGTCAAAACACTCGGTCATGGTTTAATTATATTCTACAAAATGTAAATTCATCTTGTTAGATAATGGTGACACCGAATTTAACTTATTCAAAACATCAATAAAATCTTTATTGGTTCGTTGAATTCCTATAACTGTCATCTTATTCAAATGGAGGAGATATAATGACTCGTTTCATATTCACTACCTCAATGCTTAAAAGATATTCATATGGATTCAGGGATTAACCTTCGTTAAAAATTCATTTTTTAAAAATCCTCCGAATAATTCATATTTTTCGATCCACATATCTGATCTCAATGCTTTATCCCACTGCTCATTCATCAAAAAAGTCCTCACAAGTGTTCCAGATATCAAACTATGTTTGAATTTTGTTATATCATCTTATTTTCATATTCATAAAATGTAAACTTGGCCATCTTGGGATCAATTTTATAGGAGGGATAAATCAGGTATGTGGTGTTCACTTACCTAAATTTTGGAAATATTTTTCCCATAATTTCGCTATGTCAAAATCATTTTGATTAATCTACATAACATCCAATTTTTAGTTCACTGCATAGATAGACAAATTAATATTTTCTATGTTAATCTCCATTTTTTTGTCTATTTGAGTATTATTTTAAATAGGATATGAGGTCGATTGGATAAATCTTTGGTGAATCCATTTGAATATCTAAAATAAAACATGTTGTATCCAAAAACATAATTAAATCATTAAATAATTAATCAATCCAAAAAATCAAAAATTTATTTGATAAACAATTGAAAACATAACTTAAGCACTTAAATAAAATAATTTCAATGTAAATATTTTTTTAAAAGTAATAAAAATTAAAATATCCTTCATAAAATAATTAACTAATTAAAAAAGTAACAAAATTTTGTAATGATACAATATAATAAATAATTGAATTTTAATTTATTATTACAAATTATTAAATTATTAAATGAATGGAATTGAAATTTAATAATTAAACATATAATTACAAAATAACTACCAAAAAAATAATATAATAAATTTTAAATACTGAAATCATAGACATATATAATATTTAAATAAATGATAAAAATCATTCAAATAATTTACAAATAAATAAATCATTAAAAATTGATTACAATTACAAACAAAACATAGTTTAAACTATAATAAAAACGTTATTATTAATAATTTCGTTGATATAAAAAATATAATATAAATTTACTTTAAAGATATAATACACCATATTAATGTTGAACCAGGATTAAAAAAATAATATGACAAAAAAATTGCGTGTAAAAATCATCAATTAATGGCCACATAATACTCCCCCACACATAATAAATTTATTTCCCTCAATCAACCAGTAATCACATTTTATGATAGAAAATAAGTCTCAACATGGAAAATATGAACTGAAAATAAGAGTTTATTTTAATATTTTTTTTACACCATAGATCTTTCTCATGTTGTAAAATATGAATTTCCTCTCAAATAAAATATGTTCAAGGATATATCTGTAACTATTTTTACAAAAAATGAAATTGGAAATTTTAATCATAATTTAAAACAAGCCATATTTAATACTACTGAAGGACTAAACATCTCTTTTCCTTCCTAATAATAGACTCACATAATTTAAGAATTCATGATAAATAGACACAGAATTGGATGAGTTCTAGTGTAAATTTATTGGTTGAATAAATTACACATCCAATATTTTTTATGAATAATTATTTAAAGGAATGAAATAAAGAGTTCAAAAAGTATTAGACTTTTCATTTCATAATTCATTTGGATGCATATCATATGAGTAAACTAATAATTTAAATGATCAATGTGAATTATTTTTGTATAACATTATCTTATTATTTCCCTAGGTCATTTTTTCAATATGGAATGAAAAATGATTTAACCAATCAAATCCAAGAAGTAATAATTTTTAATCAGATTAAAGAAAACTCTCAACCAGAATATTTGTAAAAAATACATCTACTAAAAATATCCAAAATAATTCATAAAAATTAATACTATTGAAATATTTTTAGGGTTTTTATGGGATTACATTGTAACATCTTTGATTACATTTTAATGACCCCTCCAACACACACAAAAACTCATTGTTGTCCAGAATAGTGATCTCAATATGGAAGGGAAATTAAGATTGTTAAGGTTCACAATGATTTTAAATTTAGAAGATTACATTAATGTATAAGGTCACAAAAAATTTCTTAAATTATTTTTCCAGACATGTTCTACAATAAATAAATTAACATGTATTATGTTGTAAAAATCAATGCAATACAACACAAAAGAAATAATTTAACATGATGGATGTTGTCGCACATTAAATATAAGAATGATTTTCAAACAGAACATAAACATCCATGAACATGAATATTTATTGAATAGAAATATGTTAATATGAACTTAAATTAAAATAATACATAACAATAAAAAAATAAAATGTATCAAATAAATCTAAAAATTAATTTTCAATAATGAAAATATAAGGCCAGCAGCATCATTTTAAACAGAAGGTGAAGCATAAAAATTTAACTATTTAAAAATAGTACCCCATTTTATGAAGAATATTTTACTATTGTTTTAAAATATAGGGATTAAAACTAAAAGATTTTAAGAATTATTTTTCTCTAATAAATTAAATTTCATCAATATCTTGTGTTATAAGTAACATCGAGATTTAAAGAACTACGGCATACTAATACTATAATTATATAAACATGATCCTTATTACCTAGAAGTTAATTTTGGAGGTATGAATAGAAATTTTATTATTTTTTAAAAAAAAATAATAGAGGATATAGTGAAGGGAAACATATTTATAAATGCACACTTATCTTTTAGTAATGCCTTTGTATTCTTTAAAAATATATTTTTTCTCACAAAATTGATTTTTATTGATTTTTGTGAAAAAATAATAACATTAATATTATCATACATTATAAAACATATATCAAAAAATACAAATTAGTTTTTTAAATATAAATTTCAAAATTATCTTTGGATGATATTTTTATAATTTTATGAAAATGTTAATTTTTGGATGAATAGTATATAGAAATTTATTGTTATTAAAAACTACCTTTTCATTTCAAGAATATACAATATCCATATTATTTTAAGATTTAATAAAAAGTAAAATTAATTAAATTATATATGTTTACTAAAAAACATTACTTAATTGGAATAAATTTCATGTTGAATTTTTATATTAAAATATATAATTAATGTGAATAATTTATCTTAGGAAGACCACTTTTCATCTCATATGAGGGTTTAATTTTAAAATAAATTCTGAAACTTATGTGAATTAAATTTACAAAAATTTATTAATTAGTTTTAATCACAATAACGAATATTATTTAATATTGTCAACATGCTTTTTTATCTTAATGAATATTAAAAATAGTAAAAACCAATTACCACGGGTAAGGTAAAAATTGGATTATTGGGGGTTAAACTAAAACAAAATTACATAAAATGACCAAAAAACATGGTCAAATATATGTTTATGTAAATAATATGACATAATCTATTCTAAAGTTTTATAATTACCCATTTTGGATCCTTTTGGTATTTTAAAAATGTTAGTACACATTATTCATTAAAAAATACTATATATGTCCTCTCACCCACTAACCTAAGTCTACCCCATCTCCTCCCCTCATCACACATCCCAAACCATATGGTGTATCAGGGAAATTGAAAAATATATTCTAGAAATCCCACAAAAAATATTATAGGCCATACGTTTACTAGGAGACCCTCCTAAGAAGGCTTTAGGTATAAACCTAAGGAGGTTCTCTGAATTCGAGGTAGCATTATTATACATGATTTTTGATTTAAATTTTCATCCACCTCATTAAAATATTATTTAAAATTTATGATATGATAAAAAGTTTTATCTCAAATAAACTAAAATTTTATAATGTTAATTTAATAACATATATCCATACCCTCTTCAATCAAATGGGAGATGAAAATGTTGATCCTGTTTACAGAGAACTACATACTCGCAAACCAATATCATTCATTTTCCATCACCACCTATCCCTAATGGTTATTATTATGGAATTAATATATATATATATATATTATACTTATAGAATTTTAAAATCAAATATCACATATTACATTATATTCTATGCGAATATGATAATGTTTCACATGTGTACGACAAACTACTGGCTCATGAAGTGATGTGATTCATTTTTTTCATAAGATCTAATTGGATGTCAATGAGGATATATTTAATTAATATATTATATATATATGAAATAATAATTAACCAGTAATTTTTATAAATTAGTTATCTTCCATTCCTTGCATTCATTGAGAAAGTTGAAACAATTTCAATATTTACCTACAACATACTGAATCCATGAATAATGTATTTAATTATATATATATAACATTTATATATTACTGTAAATAAATATATAATGAATATATATGATATTTATATCATTTTTATAATTTTTATATAATTTTTCCATGATCAAAATAAATAGATTGAAAATACCAAATCAAAAAAAATCAAAAAACACGATGCAGTTATTTTAAAAATGTAATTTTACCACAGATGTTTTAATAAATTGGTAATAAAAAGATTAAAATTTAATCATATTTGTTATGAAATATATAAATATTTTTCAATAATATATTTATAAAACCCCAATAATTATTTTACAGAACGTTCAGATGTTTATAAAAGATGTTGAGACTTAATGTAAGGAAATTTTTCCTCTAGATATATTCTTTGGTGTATATGTTATGTTATGAACCTATATTCATTAAATATGTTTTTATAGTTAAAATATTACATGTTATATAGTGAATATAATTTTTTAATGATATTTAATGTTTCATTTTATGAAATTCTTTTTTTTTTGGTATTATGATTAGAAAAATCATAAAATGGAAAGGTATTTTCATCTCACATTTATTTCTATAGGAAACATATCGTATTAACCACCCATTTCCTTGGAACAATGTATGTATTTCCCAAGAATATATTTATTTATCATAATAATGATAATTTATTTTTATACATTTGTATATTGTTTTCATTCTTTTATCAATCATATGATTCAATAGATACCAATGATGTAATGGTTTAATGTTATAATCTTATTATTTACCAGGATTGTTTATGATTTGATGCCAATGATAGGATATTATAATGTACCATTCAAAAAAATAATGTCTCTTATTATCATCTATTTATTTCTAGATACTAAATTTTTTCATTTAAATTTTAATGCTTTATGTACTCAGGATTATAATATAATATTTTTAATGAAAATTTTAATTTATTTATATCTTTTGATGAAATTTTTTTTCTTCCATATCATTATTTTCTAAAAATGGTTTCTTCAAAATTTTAATGTTTAAATATAATAATTTTTATAATTTTAAAAATATATTTAAATTTTTAAAAAAAAATTAAATAAATATTCTTTTTGTTTTTCAAAACAATCCATACATTATTTTTACTATAAATGTGATAGGAATATTTGTTTTAATTTTTACTGCATAAATATATTTCCCTATTATCATGGAAACACAATTTTTTAGGATTCCTTTATAATTATGATAGTCTATTTTAATATAATATAATTTGAAAAACATATTGTGAATATATTTTTTAAAATAGGGGGTTTTTCAAAGAAAGGATACTTTCCCCAAGAAATTTTCCAAGCGGTCTTCCAAAATAATTTTTTATATAGTATGAAATCCATTGATGTTATTTAATATTTACAAGGTATATGATATTATTGCACCAAACATATTCAGTATATTAATTTCTTAGTATTATGATGAAGAGATGTTTATGAAACCAATTCCTTTTTCACGGGTTATTCTATGATGAATTGATGAGATGATTATGAAAACTATTTCATGTCTATAGATTATTATGGGATGAAAATTTTAGGAAACCCATTTATTTCAAATAGGTAATGATATGATTAAATGGTTAGGAAACCCATTTCTTTATATGTGGTATGATATTATAAATGTTTTATGATCTTGTAGAACATAAATATATGGATTAGTGATGGCTGAGACCTATATCCCCTATAAATAGTTGGGTAGTGATTAGTGTTATATGATGTCAAAGGGTACATGAGAGGTTATTCCATTATTGAAAGAGGGTACACTATAGCTAATAACAATTTTGAGATTAAATAGGAGGCTATCCCGTGCCAAAAGTACTTACAAGGTTTCTTATCCAAAACCTAACATTTTATTAATGTCGTTGTTGATATCATTGACATAATATTTTATATGATTATTTTTTACCCTAACATAATCACTGATGACTATGTTATTTTCTCATATATTAGGTCCTCTGACTCATTTTGATTCATGGATAATGAACTACTAATATTTATGACATTTCTCAGGTGTATGATCTATGATATTAATGGTATGGTTTTGAAATATCATTCTAATATTCTCTAACCCGCATACCCCTGTTATATTGATATCTCCCTTATTTACCATTACTAACCATATGAACTCACCCGTTATTATGTTTCATTCCCCGAGTTTACAATGATAGGTATTACATGTGATATGTTCAAGAATGATTCAATTTATGAAGATATAAGTTCTATATGATGTACAAATTTTAAACACCATTCATTTATGAAGAAATATTTATTAAGGAAATAGAACTAAAATATTATGGATTGAATCATTCTATTATGTAATGAATATTCTTCTATTAAGATTTAATATCAATTAGTGAGAATTGTTTCTCTTTAGAGTTTGTATCAGAGAAATTTTTAGTTAAACATGAGAAACTAAGATGGGAAAACATTAGTGATAACCCTTATGATGATTCTAAATATAGTATATCATCATAATGTTTTTTATAGAAGATATATTATGGTTTACCTATAAATATATACCATTATTGATATGATTTGTGGAAGTGGTTTTGGAATAGATGTACCTAGTGGTAATAACACAGAAAATGCATGACAATCTTGACATGAGCATTACCTCGTCCACCACAATGGGCCATACTGTACACTAGGTTTGACACTCCTAGGGGATATTATTTTTTTAATTCATATTTTATTTATAAAATATCATGAATGATTTTAATAGATGATTACTGTGAATGTATTATGTTTAAGATAATATTTCATAGATTGAAAAGAATGTTTCATGGTTTATAAATTCTATAAATTATTTTTATTGATTAGGATTATTTTTTCTTACACTATGTCTTTTGATATTAGTTAATTGATGAAACCCAATGGAACATGTTTATTATGAATATGATATAGAATTATCTAATTTTATTCTAGAGAAACCAAATGTTATGGTACATGTAAGGAAAAATATGTTTCTTATTCCCTCAAAACAACTCAATGTTTTAATCATACTGAAATTAAAAATGAGAAATAGAGGGAACAAAAGTCTATTTAGTCCTTCACGAGGCAACATACACTATCTTTTAGTGGTTCCACTTATCAACTATATTTTGAGAAATGGATTAGTACAAATGAAATGTAATTTTACATTCTCCGTTCTTTCAAATATGGAAAGGTAATTATGTTTTTCTAACATTTGGATGTTTAATCAGATCAATGGTGTAAAGTCATCATGAATACAACAAAAACATGATGAAAATTAATCTATAAAATGGGTTGAGTTTTTGAAATTATTTTCAATAAGTTCATTCCCTGTATTCTTAATATAAAAATGGATAACTAATTACATGAGTTAAATCATAAGTATTATGAATCAATCGAATCCTATGAGTAAAATTTCACAAGAGTTGCAAGGTATAATTCTGGTATTACCATCCAACATAAATATAAATTTTATCGATTATTTATTGGTTTAAATGTATGCCTATTAATGAAGAAATCCATTAGTGGATTTAGTAGGTAAGAAGAAATTCTTATTTTTTCTAGAAAGGTGGAAATGGAGATTGGACATACCCATCAATATTTAGGTTTTGATAAGAAAAGAATTATGTAATTTCAAAAAAGATCTAAAAACTATGGATTGTAGAAGATGTTTTATCCTTCATTCAAAAAGTGTGGAAGGAAACATGGAGGAAATTTTCTTAAAAGATAAATAAATATTTTACGTATGGGATGTAACTTTATCAAGAAATTTATTCCCATAGTGATGGGAAGAAGTTATCTAATGATGTGAATAGGGATAAATATTCCCAAAATGAACAACCCACAATTTAGGGTTCCAAATGTAAATAGAATATGAATTATGTTAATCAATTCCCATATACATGGGATAATTAGTATGACAAGAAAAAAACATTTGAATAGCCAGAAAAATGGGAATGATTATGGAATTAAATTTATTGAAGTGAATCATGATAATTAAGCCACATTGATCCTCTAATCCTTATTTTTTAATTTCATTTTCAATTTCATATGAATGAGCCCAATAAAAATATTATTCATTATTATATAGTAAAATTTAATGTTATATTCATTATTTATTATCACCCTCTATATTGATTCTAAAATAAAGAAATCAATTTGGATATCCTATCGGCGCAAGGATGAAACCAAGATTCCATTAGAAATTGTTTCTCTAAGATAATTTATTATTTAATGAATAATTGGTTAATTAAAATATGGATTCATATATGTATTCATGTAATAATAACCTATGAGTTACAGAAAACATCATGAGTTTATTAGATTAAGGATGATCCTAAGATTAAAGCCTTATAAACCACTCTTTAGGTTTTATGTGATGGGTGTTTATTAAGATTAAAGTTAAATTGGGATATGTTTATGGAAATAAAACTATTAGGTTTTGTATATATATTAGTGAAAATGATTTTAGTTATAATGACTTTACATTTTGTGGAAATAAGATTAAAGGTATGTGTAACCATTAAGATTTATTTAATATTTTATGTTATGTTAATTATGGGTTATTGAAATTTCAAAATTATTTAGGCATTAATTTAATAAATTTTTTGAAAAAAGATAACCCACAAGATGGGAGACATCCTTCTTCTTCCAGCATGGTTGTGGGGATTGAACCCATAACCAAATAGTGATAATGGTACAATGAATACCACTATCCAATGTGAATTAATATTCCTATTGAGAACATATGAATAGATATATTTCTAAGTAAGTATCTTGATGTTTTGTCTATCATCACGTTTTTGTGGATAGAAAAGTTATTACGAGGATTTTATAACCATTATCCATACAAAAATGAAAATGGGAAAACAACACCATGGGTTTTTTCGTTCGAATCCCAAAACATCTAAAGGGAATATTTCGATATGGATTGTAGTCAACAACCTTAAAAAGATTACATAATTCATATTTATTAGGTAATATTTATCATTAGATAATATTTCTAGGATATACTTCAAGGAAGTCATAAGGATTCTATGAGTTAAACATCCTTTTGTATATGATTAGGATCTAAGGATTACCTTAAGGATCAAGATAAATTATCAATAGGCCCTAGATATATATCTATGTTTTAACACTGCATACCATACTTAGACAAATGGTTAGACTGAGGGAACAATTCAAACAATAGAGTATATATAAAGATATTATTCTTTTTATTTCAAATGTTGTTGGGATCAACACATTCCTCTATTATATTTTTCATATAATAATATATTTCACTTAATCATTTATATGGATTATTTTGAATCCCTTGATTAATAGTAGTATAGAAATACAACGTGATTGTATGAAGGTAGAGAAATAAAAATTTTGGGACCTAAGATAGCTAAATAAATGGAAAATAAGATTAAACCATTCAACAACATGCCATAAATGCATCATAAAGTCCACAAAAACGTAATGTTGATATATATCAACATGATATGGAATTTAATTATGGTGACATGTTTTTTTTATAAATTTATTCAAGGAAAAAATAATATAAAATGATAACCAAGGTATATTAGTCCCTATAAATATCTTGATTATCTTAGAATAGAATCTTATCATTTTCTTCTTCCACTAAACCTCCCTAAGGTTCACAATGTTTTCCACTTATATCTTCTAAAAAAATACATTCATTATCCATCACATTCACTAAACTCAAAATTAATAACAACATATATTTATATTTATTTCTAGTAAAAACAGATTAATTTTATCAATCATAGAGAGATATTTCTATGAAATAAGTCCAATCAGTTCGTTAATATATTTCTGGTGAAACGACTTTCCTAAGGATGATTTTTTGGAACATAATGATGTAATAAGGTAAATGTATCCTTGTTTGCATAAGGGTGATAGAATTTTGATGGATAATTTAATTTTATTTGAGTTATAATTTCATAACAAGAGTTATTTTTAATTATTTTCATGAACAAATTTTATTTCACTGATATATTATATTACATGTAACATTAAGTTTTACCAAACAACAACATGCTATTAATATTATTACTTAAACAATATAGTTACAATGTAGCTCTTAATTTTAGTGGTATGTATAGTAATATATTAATTAAAAAAAATTATTATAATTTATTTCTATAAATAAATTATATTTATAAATAACTACTTATTTTTTACTAACGTCATTGTATGATTTAGAAATTATTTTTTTCGATAAAAGATTTTTCTTATTTTTGTGAAAATATAATAATAATAATTTTTACTAATTTTAGAATATTTATTTAAAATAAATATAATTGTATTTTTATATACACATGTAAAATTATTCTTTATGTTATTTTTTGAGAATTCTAGAAAAATATTAATTTTTTGATGATAATAAAAAATATTTTTTTGATTAAAATTTCATTTTTTTAAAATAAATTAGAAGATCCATAGTATATTAACTTGGTTAAAATGTAATATATATTAAAACAATTTAGGTCATGGGAATAAATTTTATATCTAATTTTTTTATTAAATCATTCAACAGTTATGAAATGTTTCTCTTCGGAAACCCTCTTTTTTGTCATGTAGGTGGGTTTAAATTTAAAATAAAGTATACCACTAATTTGAATTGAATTTGGGAAAATTGGATTCAATATATGGAATCAGAATAAATAATTTAAAGTAATAATTTTAATAAAAAACGTACCTCTAAGTATTAGTAGAAATAGTAAAAATATGTTAATAGGGGTTAATTTAAAAACGTTTTTATCGGGGTTTAAACTAAATATATACGGGTTAAAATGACAAAAAATGTCAAAATATCATTATATAGACATATTTTTGCAATATAACATAACAATTTCAATAATTTACCATGTTTAAACATTATTTCAAGTGAAAAATTTGGTGACACATTATTCTTTTAAAAAAATCCATTTGTGTCCTCTCCCCAAATTATAAAAGGCCACTGTCTCTCCTCCCGTAATTACACATTCAAAACAATTTGGATCAGAAAATTCCTACCAAAAAATCTTCCCTATTTCATTCCCTACATCTTATTAGACATATTATTATTATCAAACCTCCCTAATAATGGATTAGGTATAAACTTAATGTGGTTCTTGAAGAAGAGGTAAAATTGATACCATTTCATTTGGTTTTATTCATTCCTCCACCTCCACTAAATCATCATAAAATATTTTTATACAATAAAAATATAATCTAAATTATATTTATATTTAATTATTTTAATTTAAACACCTATATACATATACTCTTCAAACAAATGGGAAAGGAAACCCTCAATCATGTGTACGTCAGACTACCCCCTCACGAACCTATGGTATTCGATTTTCATCACCACTTATCATGGATGTATATAATGATGGATTTAATAATTATATATTATATTTATCAAATAATTTAAATCTATTACTTCAAAATCACATATACCTTCTTAATTTTAATTTTTGAGGGAATAAGATAATGTCATGTGTGTGGGAAGGACTACCACCTCATGAAGCGATGTGATTCACTTTTCATATATTCTATTCATAGAATATAATTATGAATAATTAAATGAATATATGTGATATATATGAAATAATAATGAATATTTATGGTCATATATTTATTTAACATCCTTCCATTTCATCCTTTTAGAAAATGGGAATAACATTAGCATACGTGTATCTTACCATCTCCATTAACTATGTATCTCATTTTTAATTTCTATCATTTCTGGATTACAATAAATAAATATATACCGAATATATTTTATATTTATATCATTTAAATAATAATTTATGTAATATTATAAATATAAAATTAAAGTGTTCCAAAATACCAAATCAAATAATAAATTAAAAACTATCCATTTATTACTCGAAAGTTGATTTTATCATGGAATTATTAATAAAAAGGTCATACAATCAAATAAGTAAATCATATATGGTTTGAAATAACTAATTATTAAAATTTAATATATTTATAATAATCATTTTTTCTTTTAAAAGATGTTATAATCTATAATAAGAAAGTCGAGACTTAAGGTAATGGAATTTCATCTCGAGCTATTTTCATAGGGACATATATATTGTCATGAACCTGTCATATTTTATGAGATACATATAATAACCCTTTGATAGGTTATATGAAAAATATAATTATTTTCATGATTTTTAAATTCTTATTTGATGTTATTCATTAATAGGTCTCAAAATTTGTATGATTCCAAAATTGGTATTGGAATTTCTCTTTACTTTTATTTTCATAGGACACATTACTTATTCACAACTCATTTTGTATACATGGAATTTGTAATGACCATTGAGGTATTTTAGGATCCTTATAATAATTATTAAGGGATATATATATTCGAAATTTTTTATTTCTTTTATGGGACATATGATCCAAAATATTTTAATGTTATAATGTTTAATGTTACAATCTCATTGTTTTTCGGGACTGTTGGTGATATGATTCCAATGATGATATATTATAATCTACCAATAAAAACACATTAATATTTTAATACTAGAATTATATATTTATAATACATTTTTTCCTTTAATTTTTCACCATTTTTGTACTCAATATCAAAAAAATAATATTTACATGTAAATTTTGACATTATTTCACACTTCAGTCAAATCACATTTTTTTCTTCCATATCAATTTTTTGTATAATTCTTTTCAATAATATTTTAATATTATTATATGATTATTTAAATTCATTATACCACATATTTTAATTTTTTACTAAATTTTATAAAGTCAGTCTTCATTTCATTTTTGAAACAATACATGTTTGATTTTTAGTGAATCTTTGAAGGATATCTTTGTTTAAACATGTATGACATAAATTGAATATTCATCCATCATAAACAATATATTTTTTTTACGTTATATTATTCAAATTATATTTTCCTAGAAAATTCTTTTCACAATATTTTTTGAATTTCTATTTAGAAAATGGTAGTTTTTAAATAAAGGTCATCTGCTTCATGAAATGTTTCATGTGGTCATCCAAAATCATTTTCCATATAAGATGAAATAATTAGATTCTTATTAATATTTACTGTGAATATGATTAAGATATAGCATTCTTATTATATATTTAGGTAGATTCGGATTATGATGGACATATGTTATGAAACACATTCCATCTCTACGGGTTGATCTATAATGAATTAATGTGATGATTACGAATCCCATTTCATTTTTATGGGTTAAGGTATGATGAAATATTTATGAACCCCATTTTTATACAATGGGTTATAAAATGATGAAATGTTTATAAAACCAATTTCCATTCAATGGTATAGGATCTCATAAATATTTTATGATCTTATAGAAGAAAATTGTTCTATTTTTTGAGGGGAAGAACATATATCTCCCTCTAATGCAATGGGAATTGATTAATTTTCAACAATATCAATGTGTACATTGGTGGTTATAAAAATAAAAATAATAGGGTACACAGGAGGTAATCTTAATCATGAATTAGGGTACTTGGGAGGTTATCTCATGCATCATGTAGGTTTATGGGTGAATATCCCAAACATAACACATTATTAATGTCGTTGTATATATCCTTCACATACGATTTTCAATTCTTAGTTAACTACCAAACCTCTATCCCTTATGCCTATTTCATACTCTGATGTTTTATTTTATTTGATTCCATCATGATTTGTGTCTAATGAACTACCATGATTTATTTTATTCCTTATGTTTACGATATATAGTTTTGATGGTAGGTTTTACAAATTTTATTCTCATGTCCTCGTAACCTTATACTCATGTTATATTGACACCTCTATTTTTTACACTTCATAAGAATCTAGGAACACCATTTAATATGATTCTTTTACCCAGGTTATGATCATAGGTATTATGTGTGATATGTCTAAGACCAATGATTGTTATGATGAACTAAGTGGGAGATAATTTAAAACTCTTATGAACAAGTTATTTATGAATCCATGATTCCAATGAATGTAGAACTACATGATTCTAGCATAGATCATTATGTTATGTAATAAATGTTCCTATATTAAGATTAAATGTCATTATATGAGATGTTTAGGTGTTTACATAAAGACTATCTTATTTTATTTATGTTATATCAATCTAACCACAATGATTCAATAACCATAAGATGAATAAATTTATCATAATAATCATAGAATTAATATTCAAGAATTAATGTTTCCAGATATAATTTTAAGGGAACATGAAGTAGGTTTTTCATGTTTTTAATACCATATAAAAAAGAAAAATCAATAAAAAATATGTTGCTGTAAAATTTCTTAAATGGACCACTTAGAAGGGAGATAGAGATTCTCTCGAGCTAGAATGACAAAGAGTGAGAAAGGTTTACTAAGAAAAAAAGAATTAAAATCCATGGGTTACCTCCCATGAAACCCTTAATGTTATGTCATCATCCAAAATGCCCATGAAATTAATCATAGTCACTATATGGACGTGTGTTTTCATTCATGAACCATGAAATATTCTTTTCCCAATTTTTTTTAACAAAAAACAATAATTGTGGGAACTTACACTGTAAAGGGAAAACATGCATCCCATTTCATCATCAACATACCCATGTAACAACCCCTTATATAGCTAAACATCATTTCTTCTAGTTTTAAAAATATTTAAAATTGAAAATTTGGAAATTTAAATGAATTGAAATAAAGGTAGAATATTTTCTCAGTGGTCAAATGGGATTCACTATATAAACTCAACCTTTTACAGAGATGTATCAATCTCATTTATATCTACTCTTTTTCCTTGTTTTTATTATTTAATTTTTTGGTTTTACATTGGGATTTATTGGTCAATGTAGGATAATTCTTTGGAAGGTAATGGGGATGTGCATAATTGGCCTATGATTTTCCCAAACTGTGTGTCGAGGACAATAAACCATGTCAACCCAAACAAAGGGGATTCACATGTTTGGCCAATGTTTTATCAAATAGTGTTCCCATATAGTAGTAACTGTGCATCCCCTTGGGGAGGTACATGGTTAAGAACATAGTTATGGAGATGTGTGTGCCTCATATCGGAAACCATGAGCATTGAATATTAAACCCCTAAAATTAGATTAAAATTTACTAAACCCCCACACATTATCCTTAGTTAACAAAACTTAATGATAATTATTTTCCTAGCCTTTTCAGAGGCACTTGTATGAATTCTAGGGCATTCTGACCCCTCATCATGACAAATTTAATCTCAATTTGAATATCTTCACTTCTCCTAATAAATGATTCTAATCTGGTATGGTTTCATCTATCATCTATATATTTTTACATCTGATAGGGGATAGGTTTCATTCATTAGTGATGATTCAAGATCTAGGAATTATGGATCATGTTTCATTTGATCCCGGATATAGGTTATTGATCTAGATCTTGTTCTTCTTTTTGAATATGGTTGTTCTGATTTAATTGGGATTTATGTTACTGAGAAATGACCACAAATATTAAGGGTTTTGATATAAATTGATAATCCCATAGTATTGACTTAATTACAAGTTTGTAATTGGGAAATTGAAATTTCAATGATTGGGTAATTATATTGATGATTTAATTGATTTAATTTAATTACCATTTGATAAATATTTGAGTTATATTAGGGATATTGAAATTGGTGATATTAGATTAATTAATTTGTTAATAAATTAATGGAATATTTTGATTGTGAAATTGATGGGTAAAATTGGATTTTATTAATTATTGAATAAAAGTTTCTATGAATTAATTGACATATGGGATTTTGATATGGTAGACTTGACCTTAATGAGTTAATGGGTTATATTAATTGAATATTAAAAAATGGTTTAATAGTGAATTTCTCATATTATTCCATGTGATTATAGTATTTATAACTGATTTTTTATAATTCAAATTTTATATTAATTGATGTGAAATGTTATAAGGGGGTTAATGATTATTAACTTTGATCAATGTGAAATATTTGATATAAGTTATATATGTTTTGTTGATTGATATATGACTCTAGGATATATATTGGGGCTCCAAATACCCAAATATGACATTGTAGTTTTTCATAGAGACTATGGATCCAAATACCCATAAGTGACATAATGTGAGTGAAAGGGACTGAGGCTCAAAATACCCATGTGGTAGTGATGTTTGGGATGGTGATAGAGCCTCCAAATACCCATGGGGTGTTATATGTGTTGCTTAATGCCGATGTGATTTTCATTGGAATACGGTTCTTAATGGATGTTTGATAAATTGAAATGAAATTTTGAAGGAAAACCATGGCACTGTGATATGTGATATGGTTTAGACTCTAACATGGGATGAATGATGTATTGAGGGCTTAGCTGTCCTAGGGATCCTATTGGATTATGTTGTTAAATAAAAACAATTATCATGTAAATTTTTATCTTATTACTTTAACATTATTCTTTATAAATAATAATACAATTATATTGACATAATTATCATTTAGACTCCATTGGTGGTAGACAACTTTTTTGTACTCACACCTTACTCAGGTTTCCAGGGTAGTGCCTGAAGTGACATCAAATTTTTAGAACTAGATAAGGGCCTAAAGTTTAGTTTAGATGGTTGAGATGGGATGGAGCATGGATAAGGGAAAAATACATGATTCAAGACCCATATAGTATTTTTCAATGTATTTATAAATTTTGGGTTTTGTGTATTAACACATGACATGTATTTGGAATGTTATACCGACTATTTAGATTTTCATATAGAATTATCTATTTTTTTCATCTTGTGGTGCTTGTTTTGTTTGTATATTGGTTATATAATTTGTTAATTATTATAAATTTTTGTTTTTTATAACTTTTATTAAGTGGTTATAATTTCCCCAATATCAATATTAGACCCTCACAACTATCCAGATTCCTCTTTCATACGGGGAGTTGCACATGAGTTCATTTAACTGACTAGATCAGTGAACCCGTGAGTGTGAGAGGACCAGTTTGGCAAATTCCTAACTCTAAAAGGAGGGTTGAATTAGTTTTGGGGACTTTTTAAACCAATTATAACTTTTTAACCATGTAACTCCAAACCTATTAGGAAATTTATTCTTTTATTCTCTTTTCCCTGTCACATGAAATAATAAGTTAGCAGTAAAAATATGCACACAATATTTTTACATGCTTCACTACTCAATAAGAGTAGCTAAATAATACCCACTTATGGTGATGACCAATACATGGATAATCCTCTATAGTGAAGTAATTTTTATAGTGGTTTGACTTGGAAAACAATCTTATAGTTACTGTAATTCCATATACATTCGAGGGGGAGGAAAACAATCCACTTCCCTGAACTGGTGATAAACTAGTCCAACTTACATGTCCATTATATTTCTTTATAATAACTATAAATATATTATTCTCCCTTATTTAATATTTAAGGTTCTTCTATTTATCTTATTCAGTTCTCTTCACTTTGTTACATAAAAATCATTAGTCAATAAACTCTCTCTTTATTCCCTCTTCTTTAGTGAAAAACCCAGTGTACAAAAATATATTATTACTTCATAATATATATTGGAAAACCAAATAAACTCAATATCCTTTTTATTTATGTATAGAATCACAATAAAAGTTGTTATTGTTAAGTAAATGAATATCATTTCACTAGGAATCATTAAAATTAGTCTTCCCTAAATGATTATAATTCTTCAGTTGGGAACACTCTTCCTTCTCCTCCATTTTCTCTTCTCTATTTATTGCTGTAGTTGATTTATATTAACCAAATTTGAATTAAAACCTCAATTTTATGAAGAAATTATCTTTTTATATATGTATTCAAACATGAATTCAATATCTTATTTTACATTTTCTTTTTCCACAACTCAAATTCGGGTGTCCAATGGTTTTATAAGTAAGCACGAAAACTTGCACATCCTTCTTGATAAAATGAACTATCCACTTTGTGTATTTCAAAACACACAATCTTAAACATCTCTTATTATTTGGAAGTCCACACAAAGAATTTCTTATTTATTTCATTCATTTTAAAGTTTCATTGATCTGTTTACACCTGTGTCATCTCTTTCCCTTGTGCATTCCCGAATAAATGAACTTCTTTTCATACAGAGACAACTTCATCACTTTGCACATGGTTGGGGTGTTTTAAATCATGAGTTTGAGTGAATTTGTATAATGATTTCACACACTAACCTTTGTTATGTTCTACTACTTCTCCACATAGCCACACAATACCTCAGGTTTCTTGTGGTGTTCATGTTATTCTTTTTCACATTGAGTAAGTAAAGTTATTTTATGCACAGTGTGTGTAGATCTCCTTTGTGAACAAGGATTTTTCATAGTTCAATACACATGAAAAGAGTGGTTCATTTCTCATCCTCAAGAACATATAATGGTTTTCAATTCCCCATCACAAACCTATAATGGTATGCAGCTCCTCTCTTTACAAACTGAGAATGGTTTACAGATCTTGCTTTCCCTTCACAAACTAAAATCCCAAAGAGGCTTGGTTTTTTAAGACAGGAGGTCTTGTGTATCGATGGAAGGAACTTGATTGGATTCAAGGATTATTATTTTATAGGAAAAGATAAATTCCTCTTATGAGTTCCAATTCTATGATAGATTCCCTTCAAATCCCCTCTTTGAATAGATGAGATCATCTCTTTTAATAACCAAACTCTTTAGTTATAAAGATCTTCACACCCATGTAATAGATATGCCAAAAATCATGAATTTTTCTTTTATTATGCCATAAAATCTTCTGGTTCATGAGTTAAAAATCTTAGTAAAACCCCATTCAAAAATAGGATCATATCATCCATAAAACTCTAATGAATGATGAAGCCTCAAAAACATAATCTTTCTTTTTCCAAACTGAGTCCTTCACACTCCTCTCATGAATGAAAGACATATATTGCATGCATTGTCCCATTTTGATCCAATAACTACCATCTAAGGCCATAAATCAAACATGATGTATGGTCTTCATATCCCATGGGTAGCACCAGTGGCATTGAGTTCTAGGAGGAAGAAGACAATGGTGTGGGGTTTTACAGATGTTTCAGGAGCATCAGACGACCCCATTTAAAGTGGTGAGATGCAAAATGCATTGGATGGCCATGATCATAACCCGATGAGATGATCTGTCCTGATTTCACATGGGATAAGTTGATCAATGGGGATTTATCAACTATTAAAATTTTACTTCCCACGTCAGAATAAAGACATCGAGAAGCCACTATTTATCAATCAAATCATACCACAAATAACTGAGATCACTCCTTCAACTTCCACAGTACTTCCCATTATTGTGTTATGTTGTAGCGCTCTTCACCCACTCTCTTTGTGGGCTTCATCCCAATATATACATAGGCTTTCCCTCGTGTGCTCTTGCAGGCCTACACATGGACTGCGTGTGGGGCCCTCAACCCATGACACCTTCGGGATGGGTAGGGAAGGTTACCTCAGCATGGTTGACCCTCGAGTCCCACAAGTGTTAGGGTTGAGATTCCCTAGTATTTCTTGATGATTGGCCTATTTTTTATGTAAAACCCCTAAATAATTATTGCATTATAGTGTAAAAATCATGTTCAAAAGTTCATTCAACCAATGTAAGGCCACCTTCAAATACCAATCCCATGAACAATATCTATTCTTTTATTGATTCTATAATAATATCCTCTTCAAGAAAATAAGATTATTATTTTTCATGACCAGTATTAGAATTTAATAGCTCTTCCATCATTTCTGTTGTTGAAAACTATGTATTAAATATGATACAGGTTATTTAAACTAAGGATCAGTGAAAAAAATTTCTGATTTAGCCAACATTGAGAATATCCCAAGCATGGAATACAATGCAATGAATACATAAAAATTACCATAGAATCACCACATTGACCATACTCCATTAACATTGGAGTTCCTTCTTTATTTGAACTATCATTGACAACTGTTCACAACAAATACAACTTCATACTCAAAGTGGTCCCAGTTTGCGATATGCCTAACACTGAGAGGGGGTGTAAATCAATGTTGGGAATTTATTAAACCAATTATTTATTTCTATCCTTGTACCTCCTCACCTATTAGGATCTTGATTCTCTTTTTATCTTTTCCTTATATCATGCAATAATATAAAAGACAGAAAAATATGCGCAAAATATTTTTATGTGGTTCACTACTCAATAAGCGAAGCTACATCCTTAACATGAATTCTGTTGAAAAATAAATGTATTCTCCACTATAATGTACTGACTATTATATTTGTCTGTCTAGTAAAACAATCATATAGTCAGTGTGAGTTCTTACACTTTGGAGTGGGGTGGGAAACAATCTAATTCCCTAAACTGTTGATTAACTAGTCCATCTTGCATCTCCTTGATGGTTCTTTATTCTTACATTGTACATAGTATTCTCTTTTCTTGAATAAGTTGGGTTATCCACTTCATCCTATTTAGTTTTCTTTACTTGGTTAATTTCAAAAAAGTTGGCTGGAAATTATATCTCTTTTCTCTCTTCTTCTTTAGTGCAAAACCAATGGCACTAAAACTTTCTCTTCCATCATCTTCCTTTGTTTAGAAACTGAATGAACTAAAAATTCGTGGTCTACATGGATAAAATCAAAAATATTTTTTTTCGATTTTTCAATCAATGAGTATCAGTTCGTTCAAAATCATCAAAATCAATCTGCAGTCTTTACTTGGGCACACTATTCTTTCTTCTTCTTCTTCTCTTATCTTAATCTTGGTGTAGTTGATATTTATTTAACATAATTACAGTGAAACGTAAATGTTATAAACATATTCTCCTTTTATGTATCTATAAAAACATACATGGAATTTTTTCTTTTACTTTTCATCTTTTCACAACTCACGTTTGTATGTCCATTGTTTTTATATATTTTCATGGAAACATGCACTTCCTTCTTGATAAAACACACTATCCAATTGTGTTTATCAACACACAAAATCTTCATCTTCTATTCTTCTATTCACATCCACACATATAATTTCTTATTTTTTTTAATTCATTTTTTTGTTTCATGTATATGTTTATGAATAAATCTTCTCTATCTATTATGAATGACGAAATGAATTACCTTCTTTGGAAACACACATTGCCACCTCACTTTGCACTTGGTTAAGGTGTTTTAAATCATAAATATGAGTCCATGGGTATTATTCATGAACACACTACCCCTTATCTATATGATTCTCCTTTTTCAGAAAACCACACAAAACCTTTGTTTTTTTGGATTTCATGTTCTTTTTTATATCAATGGTGTGAAGTTATTCTTTTCAATGTTTGTACAGATCTCCTTCACAAAATTGGATGGTTCATGGTTCACTCCTCATAAACAAATGTTGTTCAAGGATCCCCCTCAAGAACCCATAGTAGTTTTTAGTTCCCCTTAACTAACCTAGAATTTCTCATGGCTCTATTCTTCATGAACTGAGAATCGTTTTCAGATCATGATTTCCCTTCGAGAAAAAAAATCTCGTAAAGGCTCTATTTTTGAAAATAAGAGCTCTTGGGTAAAGATGGAACTGGCATATTTGACTTCGAGGCCTCCCCATTTATTGATAATAATTAATTAAACTTATGGGTTCAAATCCTGTGAGAGATTCCATTCAAATGTCTTTTTCATATTGATTACATCCCCTCTTTGAATTACTAAGATCTTTGGTTTTAAAAATATTCTAACTCATGTAAAAGATATGTCAAATTTATTTCATTTTTATTTTTATAATTCCATAAAATATTCACATTCATGAATTAGAATTCTCATGAAATATCCATTGAAAAAAAGGATTGGATCATCCATGAATCATGGATTAATGACGTGTCCTCGACAACTTCATTTTCTTGCGACCAAATCAAGTCCTCCACACTCCTTTCTTGCAAACAAGATGTAGATTGCATGCATGGTCTTGGTTTGATCCAAAAACCCTCCTTCGATGCCCATAACATGGCCATGATGATCGGTATTCATCTCTGGTGGGTAAAAAAATGGAGTCAAGTGCTTTTAGGATGAATAAAATGTTGTGGGATTGTACAGATGCCACAAGAGCATCAAATGACCCCAATTCAAACTGGTGAGATGAATGATGCATTTGATGTCTATGATTGCAACCCAATGAGATGAGATGTCGTGATTTCAATCAGAATAGGAAATAATGGAGGCTTTCCCTGCTCTTAAAAATTATCATCCCACATTGAAATAGAGATGTGAGGAATCCATAGTTTATCAATAAAATTTCTCTACTAATGACTCAGATTACTCCTTCCTCCTCTATTATACTTCCCTATACCATGTTCTACAAGAATGCTCTATTCCCACTCTCTTCATGTGATTCATCCCAATCTATCCACGGGTTAGATCATGTGTGATCCTGTGGGCCTACACAAGGCCAGTGTGCGGAGTGCTCAACCCTTGCATCCTTTGGGATGGCTAGGGAAGTTCTTCTCACCATAGTTTACCCTCGAGTCCCACATGTTCTTGGTCGAGATTTCCTTGGCTTGCTTGATGGTTGGCCCAATTTTAAATTAAATCACATAAAAAGTACAACTTTTTAAGTGTGAAAATTATTTCCACTATGTAGTTAAACCCATGAAAGGCCATCTTCAAATGGTAAGACAATGCAAAAAATCCCTTCTTCTCTTCATTCTATCATATTTTTCTCTTTAGGGAAATCACACGATTCTTTTCTTTTTTGTATGATCATTAATAAAATGTCTAGCCACTTTCACCATTTTCATTTCTTTAAACAATGTATCACATATGATACACTTTCATTGAACTAAGGGTTAGTGAAAAAAATTTATGATTTAAACAACATGGATAATTTCCCAAGTGTGGCATCCAATGTAATTAATCCATAACAATTCTCCGGGCATCATCACTTAAACCATCCTCCATTAACCGTGGACATCCTTCTTCATTTTGAACAAAAATGACAACTACTAAAAAAATATCACTTTATACACAACGTGGTCCTAATAGTGTGCCACCCAGTTCAAGACATTACAATGTGATATCAAAGGGAAATTAATTTATTTTTCTTTTTTTACATACTATTTGGGAAAGTTATATGGGAGAATATGATGAGTTGGTAATTGGTTAAGAGCAATTGTATTAGATAATATAACCCATGTATGGAGGTCAAATTCAATTACCATGTGTGAGATTGTTATTATTCATGTGTGTTGTTACATTTAGATGTTATTTCATCTTGAGTGATTCACTTTTTCTGTGACGTGATAATTGTTTTTTGAGATTTTTTGAAATTATACACTTGTACAAAGATGTTATGAGAGATGAGTATGAATGTGTAATTATAGGCACTCATGAATTATTGTGACATGAATTATTTCTAGGAATGCACAGAAAAGAAGGTTTTGAGACATTTTTGAAAATTAAAACAATTTACCATGATTGTGAAATTGAATTGAAAATGGTGCCTGATGTGAACCTGAATGTTGTAAAATGATGAATATTCTGAATAATTGGTTGTCTAATGATAAATAGTAAAATTAGAATTATTTTACCCCTTTTAACCATGAACGTAATATAGGATGGTTTATGGTAATGATAGTGCCTCAGTTTTGGCCATGTGGTAGGGTTTGGGTGAATGTCTGGTGATGCATTTTGTGAAACCCTCTTGATAAATGTGTAAATTCTATGAATGTTTCCTAAGAATTATGTTTAGAAAAATATATATATTCTTGAATGAAGAAATTTTATATTAGTAAAATAAGAGTATATTTCTATAAATGATACCGCAGTAGTGGAACGTGAGGCACTACTAGTTCCAGGTGAAGGATTAGGAGACCAGTTCCCTAAGAAATTTTTTCACTTCATTCAGTTTATAGAAATTGACCAAGAGTGGGTTTTCGAAAATATATATGAACATGCACTATAGTTTCAGTTATAATACCATTATACATTTATCAGGGAGGGTGGAACTAAGGTAATAATGTTTTTTTCTGAGTCCATTTGTACTATACATGACTATTTAGATACCCCTTTTGAGAAGAGGGTTAAGTTGGATACTTATATGTTGAAGGGATCGGTGAAGAAATGTTGGGATGTCTAGGCATGGACATGGAATGACAATTATATACTACATATGGGCTTTTGGATATATTCCTAGGGAACTTTTATTGAGATACCCTAATATAGAGGATATCAGCTGAGTTTATATAGTTGAATTAGTGGAGTTTGAATGTGATGAACTATTCTTGTTGATTTACTCTATTGAAGCACTTTTCTCCATCACAGGTATGGGATGGGATAGCTTTAGAAATAAATCTCCATAATGGGATTAAATGTGATATTAATTCCCAAGCTAATATCTTCTATATCAAAACATTTCATCAAGTGGTGGATAAGGCTCTAATAATTATGGGGATCCTAGAAGAAGATTCCAATGGATGACATGTTGTTTTTGTTGGATGATCATGGGGTATGACTTTTTCGGATATGAAGAGTGGTTATGAGAATACAGACCAGAGCTTTGGTATGAATTGTTCTTAGAAAGAAGGGTCAGTTACATAGGATCTTACCTGAGTGATTTTCCACTATTGTGGTAGTTCATGCCATATTCGTATAAATTTTCCCCTACCACTGGAAAATTTACATGGTTATAGAATGATGTGTCATGTATAGCAGTTCTTTATGGACCCATAAAATATGGGAAATTATGTATTAGCTAGGAAGAATTAGGGTGTGGGATACAGATCTTCTACACCATATCATCCTTAAAGATGGAGTTCTACTGGCTAGGGTGGTTGAGGTAGTTTGATATAGTGATTATGGGAAAGAGGACCTGTATCAGTATATTTGTTCATCTTATGATAATCATATTGCATCATAAGGAATTGAAGGAGGACCATTACATGTTTTTCTTTCGACACTAGAGTATAGTGAGTCTAGGCCATCAGTAGTTTGAGGTACTATTCTTGTATCTTATATGCATTCTAGTTCCATATTTGACATTGGTGCCTATCATTTATTTATATCATCCCAACATTTTAATAGTTTGATCTTGGTGGGGGAGTTTTTGAGCAGGTGTATGAAGATAAATACACCATTTAAATTACGGTTGAAAGATATCTATTCATGCAAAGGGTGTTCTCTTGATGTGGGGAAGTATCATTTATTTGTATATATTTACAATCTTTATATTTCATTATTCTACATAATAGTGGGTATGGTATAGTTGGTGGAATACCAAGCCACCGCTTATAGTTACTAGAGTATAATGATGTTTACATTTCCTTAGGGTGAAAATATTTTCATCGAGGAGAGTGAGATATCATTTCTATTCATCAGTGGCTAGGGGATATCAACATCTTGGTTTCTAGACTTTTTGTATATTAATGGGGTGTGAAATATGATGTATTTCCACTAATTGTGGTTCATATTTATAATTGTTTTGTTAATTAGTTATATGGGCTTCCACTATATAAATACATGAAATTTACAATTGATCACATGTCGGGGGACGATTCATTTTCTATTATACCTTAAAAATGTAAGAAAAATATTTAGGTTATTTAGACTCACCTATAAAACCTTATGGATAATTGGTTTAGTTTTCCAAGTATTTCACGTTGGAATTATATAGTATTGATCGCAATGAAGGTTGATGGGTCATTGCAATTAAGTGATTATTACAAAAGTTAAACTAGATGACTGTGAAGAACTAGTACTCTCTTCTGGGTGTTGAAAAACTATTTTAACATTTTAGGGGAGCATGTGTATTCAGCAAGAATATATTGAGATTTATGTATCATAAATTTATGGTTTGACTTTTTTAAATACCCCTAACTGGTTTCATAAGTGGATATGGACTTTATGGGTTTCTATGATGTCGTTATGGATAAAGAATGATCAGGTAGAGTTTATGGCCTTGATTAATAGAGTATTCTTCTTGTACATGGATCAGTTTTTGGTTGTGTCCATGGATTAAATCTTGGTATACTCCATGGCTCATCATAATTATTCCCATAATCATGAAATCATCCTGATTACACTGAGTGAGAATCATCCATACATAATGAAATCTAAGTTTAAGTTAATGATTGATCTTGTACAATTATTAGGTCACATATGCTCGATGGAATGTGTTTCAGTTAACTTTGAAAAGGTTTAGGTGGTTTGTTCTTGGGAGAAAACCATCAATTTTTTTAATATCCACAAATTTCTAGGATTGGAGTGTTATTGTCAGAGGATAAACTTAGACTTTAAACAATTAGTAGCATAACTTTTTGGCTTGACTGAGAAGAGTATAATGTTTGAATGGCATGTAGCACGTGAGATAACATTCCAATTGATGAATAGGAATTTGAAAACCACCCCAATATTGAACCAACCTATGGTGGGTGTGGATTATAGGGTGTTTTTTGACTCTTATGGGATCGGTTTTGGTGTAGTTTTGATGTTGGAAGATCTAGTTTTGGTGTATGGGTTTTGAAGGTTGAATCCATATGAATCAAATTACCCAACAAAAAACCTCTAATTATATATAGAGGTTTCTATTTTGATTTTTTAGTGGAATAATCTTTTGGGTGAATTTTTTACTATGTATATTGATTATAATATCCTAAAGTATGTAAGTTATTTATGAAATTTGAATCTCTAGCAGAAAATATGGTTTGATTATATGTAGTCTTTCAACATTGATGTAGTATATACACCCGAAAAAGGGAAATAGTGTTGCTAACACTTTAAGAAGGAAAAATAAAACTCAGGATGTTTAGTATTCTAGTGATGAGTGTGAAATTAATAATCTATTGTATGAGATACATGTTGTGGCATAGGGGGTATAGGATCAGGTGACTCTTGTATTATTTTTAATGGAGTTTTCAATTTTTTAAATGGATTATCAAGAGATAGTGTGTGGAACATGAGTTCTTGGACATGAGGTAAATCATGGAAGGTGGGGAGTCACATTTATATTGGACCATAGATGAGAATGAGATCATCTATGTTGTGAATAGGCTAGTTGTTCTTCTCGGAATTTGGGAGGATCTGATAAATGAATTTCATTCCTCGACTTGGGTGGTGAATTAGAGTATCAACAAAATGTATCTTGACATATAATGATTGTATTGGATATTGGTCATAAATAAGAAAATTATGGGTGTCATGACATGATGTTACACCTGTCAACAGGTGAAGACAGAGCATCCATGACTTGGGGTTTTACAACATTCGTTGTCCATTCTGAAATGTAAGTGGGAGGATGTTTCCATGGTTGTTTTGGTGGGTATCATGAGGATGAATGAGAATAATGAAACTATTTTGGTGGTTTTGGACCTATGGATAAAATTTTCACATTTCCCTCATATACAAAATACTTTTTCAATGCATCAGTTGAGATATATGTTCCTTCATGAGATATCAAGTGTATTTTTTCATACCATGAACCACATTTTAATTCATACTTCTACAAATATTTGCAGAATGTTCTTGGTAAATATGTTTTACTAAGTAAAACTTTCCACCCACAGAAATATGGGAAGTCTTAGGGTACAATACATGGGGTTGAGGATTTCTTATGAGTGTGTGTTCTTGATATTAGTGGGTATTGGAAGAATCAAATATTTCTCATTGATTTATTATATAAAAATAGTTATCTTGAAACTATAAATATGTCACTATATGAAGGAAATATTTATAGGTCGTGTGGATCACCACTATGTTGGCTGTATGTAGGTGTATCATATATTTTGGTATCGAGTCCCATATAGAAGTCCTCGAAGAAGTTTATGATGATTCAGACAAATATGTATATGAGTTAATAACGAAATATGTTGTATTCTGGTAGACATTGAATACCCTTATAATTTTCAAAGGGTGATCATGCATTCCTTCTAGTGTCTCCAATGTTTGGTCACCATAGAATATAGAGAAAGGAAAAGTTGGTGCCTAGGTCTTTCAAATCATTGGATGTTGTTGAGATAATTATGCATGTTTTTATTGATTGGTTCATCCAAAGAGGTATAGTGACATAAAAAATTTCTTTCATGTGTCACAACGTATGTGGTATCACCCTAACACTTCTCATGTGATTGATGTGGATGGTGCTGATATGTTTACCAATTCATCCTTTGTGGAAAATCTAATACGTGTTTTAGGACATAGTCATAAGGTGTTTTGGGAAAATATTAGGATCATTGTTCCTATATTTTTCTAATTTGGACGTGTTTAGGAAGAAATATGGGAGACATATGTAGATATGCAGGCTCATTGGCCTGAGATTTATTCCTCTGAATCATATAGTTAATTCTGAGTAAGGATCAAGGACAATCTATTATAAAGTGGGAAGATCGATGATCTAATCATTTTCTAGAGATTTCTTGAGATCATTTATAGGTAATATATAAGGCCCCATCCTTAAACCTTACTTAATCTTGAGTTATTACAAGATTACACATTGAGGATCTTTTCAGGTTTATATTTTTAGAGAATTAGATCATGAAACTTGCATTACATTCCACATTTAAACAAAGTGGTTACATAAAAGATAGTATTCATTCCTCCCATCAACAGAAACATATTTAAAATAAAACATGGATTCTTTCTTGACACATCCTTGACACTATCATCACATCATGTACCCTTCCCTTGACCTGTGAAAAACATTTCAAAAACTTGGGATGAGCATAAAAAGCTCAGTAAGGGATATATAGATATGGAAAGGAAACATGAGAACATGTATACATAAGAATGAAATCATACTTTACCCATAAAACATAGGCATATCAAATCATGAATAAATCTTAGAAATCATAAGACATAAAAGTAACTTGACGCATTCATAACATTCTTACGTAGGGAGTAACCCTCTTGGTTACGTTTGGAATACCCATCACAGTATATTCCCTAAATCTCTTCGAAGAAACCTTAACGTTTCACTCCTTCGCGTTACCCAATGCATTGGAGAGCTATATCGGGCTCACCCGCCCTTAGTTTATCACGGAACCACCCATTTTCATAACAATGCCCAAGAACCATAACATAAACGTATCACATAAAACATGCATAAAGGAATCATAACATTCCCACATTTCAATCACAATATAACATTTTAGTATACTGAAATAATGAATCCGTTCAAAAAAAAAACCATTTCCAAAACCATTGAAAACATTTAATAAATAGATTTTTGAATCAAAGTGTCCCATACCACCTTGAAGCTTCTAACATTTTAATCCATTAATATCCATATAAATAAATCCTTAAAACCATTTTGAAAACATGGATATTAATAAGAACAAATCAGTAAAAAAATTTAAAGCGATATTTTGGTTAAATAGTTTTTACCAAAATTAGAGACACTTGAATACAATAATTGAAGAATAACATTTAATCAGAACTTTATAATATCATGAGAATAAATGGATTGATGATATAATATTCCAAAGGACAGTATATACACCACATAAGAGTGAATTGGTGCATAACAACAATGAAGTCTCAATAGGGATGTAAAATGTGATGAAATCCCTTATAAAGAACGTATCCTTAAATTAAGGACAAATCAATCTCAAAAATATGTGTGAAAAATATAAATACACCCAATATAAGTGGATATTAAGTTTAAAACAATAAAAGGTCATTCACACATATTCAATGGATGACATATTCAATGACTACATGTGGAACCCAAAGAAATCGAAATTGGGTTAAAAAGTTCCCCTGACAGCCTAACAGCATCACATCAAAATGAGTTGATGAGAGATAAAAAGTGTATCTCATCACTTGGACATAAAATTTACATCAATAAGGATATATGAGAACATATCCCAACATAAAAATATGTAAATTAAAAGACCCAACAAAAGAAGTCTTTTAAAAAGAGGAGGGTGAAAGGTTCCCTTACCGACTTGGGTATCTTTCAAAACATACACCCCATGAAAGAAGGACAATAGATCATTGATGTAAATACTCATAAACGAAAGTATATTACACCAAGATTAGAATAATGGGCAGTACATACACCACTCAATTTAATTTGTGGCAAATTTAGTATAAATCACACGGGAATAAAAGTGTGATGAAAAATCCCTTACGAAAACTCGGCAGCCTAACGGCGCCACATAAAACTTCCGAATATGGATTGATGAGATAAAATAGGGTATCTCATCACATTAAAATAAAATGTACATCAAGAGGAATATAAAATAACATCCCCCAACATTACAAAGTGGATCTTAAAAGAAGTGACATAAAGGAGAGTACTTAAAAAGAAAGAGAGAGGTTAGATCTCTTACGAAAGTTCGGCAGCCTAACGGTGCCACTCAAAACTTCCAAAATGGATTGATGAGAGAGAATATGGTCTCTCATCACATGAACATAAAAATTACAGTAAGTTTAATATAAAATATCATCCCAATAACAAGAAAGATGAGCTTTAAAAGGAATGACATAAAAGTGTGTACTTAAAAAGAAAGAGAGGAGTAGGATCCCTTACCTTGGGTCCGACTTGACTCGATCGTTCTTAAATCTCCTGAATATTAAACTTCAGTTAATTTCTAATTCCTTAATAACCTTTTTCAAGTTCATTATTCCTTTTATATCACTAATTACCATGTCATAATCATTATGTAATCATTTAAGTTAATAATATTTGTTTTGCCGATATTTTGTTCCTAAGTCGAAAGTGGACTTCTTACAATTACATGTTGTTCATGTGGCCAAATGTTTATTATATCCAAAATTGTATTCATGGTTTAGATATCATATATGTCATATATATCCAGTACATTCATGAATTTATAACGTTACATTATCATTTAGAGGTAAGAAATGAAATGCACCGTTCATGGAGACTGTAAGCCGTACGTACGCATAAACGCTACTTTCATTTCTATTTCGTATTTTATAGAATGGAATAATAATGATATAAAGGTATATTATAATTCCAGTATAATATCAAATATAATATCATAGTTCCATCCTTTATACGTCCCACATATGGTATTTAACGAATCAAATCACTTTGAGGGGGCGGTAGTCCACACTTCCTAAAATGAAGATATCGCGTATACCCATAATGGATGCCATAAAGGTAAGACACAAATGAAAAATACAGAATCATAAGTAAAACATAAACATATTATATATAATATTTAAAAATAGTGACATCATAATGGCCACCTTTGAAGGTGTTAAATGAGTATTGAACAATCATCGTTTCGGGAGGCAGAATTTCGCCATCCACGGATACCGTATGTTCTTTAACCATTTGATGTAGTTGTGTGAGAGTGTATCTCTAATAAATCATATTACAACATCCTAGTATATTGGAGATACTGGTGTTGTTACAAAATAAGTAAATAAAAAGAGTTTAGGGGGTTGGAGAAGCAAAATAAAACAAATGAACATGAGGGAAATGAATTATCTTTAAAAGTGTAACTCCTTTTGATTTGAGCCTAAAGGCTTCCTTTGAAAAGATTCTGCCCAAAGGGAATCCTCTAGGGTGAGGAGAGGGATGTGGAGAGAGTAAATGGGCAGGGGTTGGCTGAGCCAAAGGCTTGAGGAGTGTGTGAAATGAGGTAGAGGTGGGGGCCTTTTATAAGAGGAGAGGAGGGGCACTTTTGGAAAGTAAGAAATATTACTTTATTTGAAAATGTGTTTCGGTTTTAAAAGGTCCCACATTGATATAATTCGTGGATATGGTGATAAGGGTTCGAAATACACCCATACAATAAGTTTTGGACATGTGTAGTTCATAGATTTTACATTATCTTTCCATTTTATTTAAATCATAAAATAATGATGTCATCGCTGCATCATTATTATGTCATAAATAATTTAATTTATTTAATGTCTAAAAATTATAAAAAAATACTATGATGTAGGAAATCTTTTTATCTTTCCAATGACTATTTATAATCAAAACTATGACTTGTAAAACCCCACTTAAAAATTGTTTTCGTAAAACATATTATGTTTGTGTCATTTTTACTTTTACATTAAATAAAAAGTAATTTTTGTCATTTCCCAACCAATGTAGATCCATGGGGTCCCAAAGTTGACACATGGCTTGTCTTGGTCGGACATGACACAACCAATGAGGGTAGGACATGTGTCAATCTCATCTTATTTCATTAAAGAATTATTTTTACCTTAAACTACACTAATTACCACTAATCGCGATTAAAAACTTAATAAGTTACTATTCACCAAAAAATTATTTTAATCTCATTGAACAACATTTTACTTCTTAATGACAACCATGTATGTCAGATTTTCAAAATTCAATACACATTAGTGGTAAACGTTCATTTAACTGAAAAATCAGTTTGCTTGATTACCACTTAGTGGTTTCACTATTCATCAAAAATTGGAGTTTTTCAGAAAATTACCAAAACTTCACCCTAAACTATATTTGATATTCCAAATTCAAAAATGAGGTCCGTTTTATAAAATTCAAAAAATATTAGTTACATTAATTAATTTAAAAATTAATTCCTGCTATCAGAGCAAATAGCGTGTTTTTATAAAACAATAAGTATCAAAAGATTGACACTAGTTTAAGTCTGATTTCAAAGTGAAATTAATTCCAACGAACACTATTGGATTTAATGGTAAAAATATTTTCTAATTTCACTTTAAAACCAATTCAAAATATTATCTAATCATATAAATAAATTATATTAAAAAGTGGTTTTGAATTAAAACACAACATTTTACACTATTCATTAAAAAAATAAACTTTATCGGAAAAATACCAAAAAATTACACAAAGTAAAATTTGATGTCCCGATTCTTAATAAGAGTTTTATTTGGTCCAAAAGAATGTATAAGAGTGATCAAAACTATATTTAATTACAGCTCTCCATTAAAAGGCGATAAGTGAACCTTTAGTGAAAACTAAGGCATATACGCCTAAAATTGAACTTTTTCCGTATTTTAAGCCTTTATATTTTATTGGATAAATGTAAAAACATTAAAAAACATAAATAATAATATTTTAGTTATTTCTATCCATTCCCTCTGATACAACGGCTACATGTTAACTACCATTTGAAATAATATTATTTTATTATTAGAGTGCAACGTAAGATTCCCAAGAAACTCGTTGTTGCGTGTTGGGTCTGCCATCAAGCATAGCGTCCCCTTTAAAGTCATATTAATATTTTATTCACAAATATGGATAAATATGAAAATGTCATATTATTTATTTACCTGGGGTGTTACATCCTTCCCCCCTTTTGGGAATTGCGTCCTCGCAATTTTTAAAATGGAGCTTGGAAACATCCTTGAAAGTCCCACATAGGAACAAAATTCGGTAAAACAAACACTTTAAAATAAAGAAAGATAATTACAAGGGTCACCCGAGTTAACCCATACTAGGATTCCAAGTATGAAAATATGGACATTGGGGAAAAAACAAAGGGTCATGTTCTGATGGAGAGTGATAGAAAACATGTTTAGGAGAAAGTTAACCACGAGAAAATCACAAACTTGTTATGGGTTAAACGGTATTCGATTCCCCAGTAGGAAAAGTTAATAGACAACATTTTTGTTTTAAGTTACTTTTTATTGAGGAATTTATTCATAAGGAAACATAATCTCTTATCATATTGACTTTCAACTTTTATTATATTCCTTACACAAACTCATATTTTCTCCAAAAGACGAGTATTTAGGAAGACATTTTCACATTAAGAGTACTATAATCAACTTCTATAGAATCACCTAATCCACAAAATATAACTATATACTTCTCGTGTCTTTAGACTTTAACCAAAACCAAAAATGTTATTACATGATCAGATAATCCAGAAAAGGATAACCCTTTATAAAAATAAAATCTATTCTTAACCTCCAAAATTTGTCCAACAAAACCCAAAGTTCAACGAGGACCATTCTATAATCAATTTGTCCATAAAATTCTTCAAAGTAAACCAAACTAAGATTGAAAACCAAATATTTGAAGGATTTAGTCACATAGTCTTCCAAGTTAAATCGTAACATTTATCTCCAAACAACATCAGTTGCTCCTAAAGTCTCGTATTGAAAAGTAATTAACCTAATCACATATCCTCCATGATTGGTTAATCATTTTCATAAATAACCCAAAATCAACTTACTCTTAATTCATAAAATCATATAACTAGAAAGAATCGGTCAAAATAACCAGGGACTTCACGTAGTCCAGTGGTAGGCGATAAATACCAGTCGCACTTTGGTTGTGGGTTCGATTCCCGCAGCTTTGTCCGACACGACGGGATGTCACACGGTCTGTGTGTTGTCCTTTTTCCAAAACTATATAATTCTCAAATCATTCCCCAAAATGGGATAAAATCTTCACGAATAATCATAACATATTTTGACCTCAAGATTATCTCATGCCCTTCATTTTCCATCATATCATATAATAACCCATAATTACCTCAAAAGTAAGGATCATATAAACCCTAATGGTTACCTTAATAATTATTACCTGAATTTCCACATGAAGTTGGCCATCTCGTACATGATGCATTAGAGAACTCACCAAGTTTGAAGTGATTGATCATGACTCCTTGATAGTTGGTTTAGAACAACTATGAGATTCCTCATTGAATCCCCCATCTCATCCAGTATCTTAATCAGAGAACCACCACAGTTTCCTTCAAAACCATTGTCACTTTGGTGCCTACTAGATCCAGCCAATTACTAAAACCAAAAAGTTCAGTGTGAGTATATCAACAAAACCATCATGTACTAATGAGGAAGGTAAACACTAAGATATACTTACTCATTCACTTTATCTAAAATTAGGACTCTTTCTGAAATCCTAACCATTATGGTAATGTCACTTATGCTTAAAGAATACCCTAACCTCTAAATTCATCTAAACCGACCTTTGATACCAACTATAAGGCCCTAGCCTTAAACCTTACTTAATCTTGAGTTATTACAAGATTACACATTGAGGATCTTTTCAGGTTTAGAGTTTTAAGAATTAGATCATGAAACTTGCATTACATTCCACATTTAAACAAAGTGGTTACATAAAAGACAGTATTCATTCCTCCCATCAACAGAAACATATTTAAAATAAAACATGGATTCTATCTTGACACATCCTTGACACTATCATCACATCATGTACCCTTCCCTTGACCTGTGAAAAACATTTCAAAAACTTGGGATGAGCATAAAAAGCTCAGTAAGGGATATATAGATATGGAAAGGAAACATGAGAACATGTATACATAAGAATGAAATCATACTTTACCCATAAAACATAGGCATATCAAATCATGAATAAATCTTAGAAATCATAAGACATAAAAGTAACTTGACGCATTCATAACATTCTTACGTAGGGAGTAACCCTCTTGGTTACGTTTGGAATACCCATCACAGTATATTCCCTAAATCTTTTCGGAGAAACCTTAACGTTTCACTCCTTCGTGTTACCCAATGCATTGGAGAGCTATATCGGGCTCACCCGCCCTTAGTTTATCACGGAACCACCCATTTTCATAACAATGCCCAAGAACCATAACATAAACGTATCACATAAAACATGCATAAAGGAAGCATAACATTTCCACATTTCAATCACAATATAACATTTTAGTATACTGAAATAATGAATCTGTTCAAAAAAGAAACCATTTCCAAAACCATTGAAAACATTTAATAAAGAGATTTTTGAATCAAAGTGTCCCATACCACCTTGAAGCTTCTAACATTTTAAACCATTAATATCCATATAAATAAATCCTTAAAACCATTTTGAAAACATGGATATTAATAAGAACAAATCCGTAAAACATTTTAAATCAATATTTTGGTTAAAGGGTTTTTACCAAAATTAGAGACACTTGAATACAATAATTGAGGAATAACATTTAATCAGAACTTTATAATATCATGAGAATAAATGGATTCATGATATAATATTCCAAAGGATAGTATATACACCACATAAGAGTGAATTGGTGCATAACAACAATTAAGTCTCAATAGGGATGTAAAATGTGATGAAATCCCTTATAAAGAAGGAATCCTTAAATTAAGAACAAATCAATATCAAAAATATGTGTGAAAAATATAAATACACCCAATATAATTGGATATTTAGTGTAAAAAAATAAAAGGTCATTCACACATATTCAATGGATGACATATTCAATGACTACATGTGGAACCCAAAGAAATCAAAATTGGGTTAAAAAGTTCCCTTGACAGCCTAACAGCATCACATCAAAATGAGTTGATGAGAGATAAAAAGTGTATCTCATCACTTGGACATAAAATTTACATCAATAAGGATATATGATAACATATCCCAACATAAAAATATGTAAAGTAAAAGACCCAACAAAAGAAGTCTTTTAAAAAGAGGAGGGTGAAAGGTTCCCTTACCGACTTGGGTATCTTTCAAAACATACACCCCATGAAAGCAGGACAATAGATCATTGATGTAAATACTCATAAATGAAAGTATATTACACAAAGAGTAGAATAATGGGCAGTACATACACCACTCAATGGAATTTGTGGCAAATTTAGCATAAATCACACGGGAATAAAAGTGCGATGAAAAATCCCTTACGAAAACTCGGCAGCCTAACGGCACCACATAAAACTTCCGAATATGGATTGATGAGATAAAATAGGGTATCTCATCACATTAAAATAAAATGTACATCAAGAGGAATATAAAATAACATCCCCCAACATTAAAAAGTGGAGCTTAAAATAAGTGACATAAAGGAGAGTACTTAAAAATAAAGAGAGAGGTTAGATCTCTTACGAAAGTTCGGCACCCTAACGGCGCCACTCAAAACTTCCAAAATGGATTGATGAGAGAGAATAGGGTCTCTCATCACATGAACATAAAAATTATAGTAAGTTTAATATAAAATATCATCCCAATAACAAGAAATATGAGATTTAAAAGGAATGACATAAAAGTGTGTACTTAAAAAGAAAGAGAGGAGTAGGATCCCTTACCTCGGGTCCGACTTGACTCGATCGTTCTTTAATCTCCTGAATAATAAACTTGAGTTAATTTCTAATTCCTTAATAACCATTTTCAAGTTCATTATTCCTTTTATATCACTCATTACCATGTCATAAACATTATGTAATCATTTAAGTTAATAATATTTGTTTTGTCGATATTTGGTTCCTAAGTCGAAGGTGGACTTCTTACAATTACATGTTGTTCGTGTGGCCAAATGTTTAATATATCCAGAATTTTATTCCTGGTGTATATATCATATATGTCATATATATTCAGTACATTCATTAATTTATAACGTTACATTATCATTTAGAGGTAAGAAATGAAATGCACCGTTCATGGAGACGGTAAGCCGTACGTATGCATGAACGCTACTTTCATTTCTATTTCGTATTTTATGGAACGTAATAATAATGATATAAAGGTATATTATAATTCTAGTATAATATAATATATAATATCATAGTTTCATCCTTTATACGTCCCACATATGGTATTTAACGAATCAAATCACTTTGAGGGGGCGGTAGTCCGCACTTCCTAAAATGACGATATCGCGTATACCCATAATGGATTCCATAAAGGTAAGACACAAATGAAAAATACAGAAGCATAAGTAAAACATAAACATATTATATATCATATATAAATATAGTGAAATCATAATGGCCACCTTTGAAGGTGTTAAATGAGTATTGAACAATCATTGTTTCGGGAGGCAGAATTTCGCCATGCACGGAAACCGTATGTTCTTTAACCATTTGATGTAGTTGTGTGAGAGTGTAGCTCTAATAAATCTTATTACAACATCATAGTATATTAAAGATACTTGTTTTGTTACAAAATAAGTAAATAAAAAGAGTTTAGGGGGTTGGAGAAGCAAAATAAAACAAATAAACATGAGGGAAATGAATTACCTTTAAAAGTGTAACTCCTTTTGATTTGAGCCTAAAGGCTTCCTTTGAAAGGCTTCTGCCCAAAGGGAATCCTCTAGGATGAGGAGAGGGATGTGGGTAGAGTAAATGGGTAGGGTTTGGCCGAGCCAAAGGCTTGAGGAGTGTGTTAAATGAGGTAGAGGTGGGGGCCTTTTATAAGAGGAGAGGAGGGGCACTTTTGGAAAGTAAGAAATATTACTTTATTTGAAAATGTGTTTCGGTTTTAAAAGGTCCCACATTGATATAATTCTTGGATATGGTGATAAGGGTTCGAAATACACCCATCCAATAAGTTTTGGACATGTGTAGTTCATATATTTTACATTATCTTTCCATTTTATTTAAATCGTAAAATAATGATGTCATCGCTGCATCATTATTATGTCATAAATAATTTAATTTATTTAATGTCTAAAAATTATAAAAAAATACTATGATGTAGGAAATCTTTTTATCTTTCCAATGACTATTTATAATCAAAACTATGACTTGTATAACCCCACTTAAAAATTGTTTTCGTAAAACATATTATGTTTGTGTCATTTTTACTTTTACATTAAATAAAAAGTAACTTATGTCATTTCCCAACCAAAGTGGATCCATGGGGTCCCCAAGTTGACCCATGGCTTGTATTTGTCGGCCCTAACACAACCAATGAGGGTAGGACATGTGTCAATCTCATCATATTTCATTAAAGCAATATTTTTACCTTAAACTACACTAATTACCACTAATCGCGATTAAAAACTTAATAAGTTACTATTCACCAAAAAATTATTTTAATCTCATTGAACCACATTTTACTTCTTAATGACAACCATGTATGTCGGATTTTCAAAATTCAATACACATTAGTGGTAAACTTTCATTTAACTGAAAAATCAGTTTGCTTGATTACCACTTAGTGGTTTCACTATTCATCAAAAATTGGAGTTTTTCATAAAATTACCAAAACTTCACCCTAAGCTATATTTGTTATTCCGAATTCAAAAATGAAGTCCGTTTTACAAAATTCAAAACATATTAGTCACATTAATTAATTTAATAATTAATTCCCGCTGTCAGAGCAAATTGCGTGTTTTTATAAAACAATAAGTATCAAAAGATTGACACTAGTTTAAGTCTGATTTCAAAGTGAAATTAATTCCAACGACCACTATTGGATTTAATGGTAAAAATATTTTCTAATTTCACATTAAAAACAATTCAAAATATTATCTAATCATATAAATAAATTAGATTAAAAAGAGGTTTTGAATTAAAACACAACATTTTACACTATTCATTAAAAAAATGAACTTTATCGGAAAAATACCAAAAAATTACACAAAGTAAAATTTGATGTCCCAATTCTTAATAAGAGTTTTATTTGGTCCAAAAGAATTTATAAGAGTGATAAAAACTATATTTAATGACAGTTCTCCATTAAAAGGCGATAAGTGAACCTTTAGTGAAAACTAAGGCATATACGCCTAAAATTGAATTTTTTCCGTATTTTAAGCCTTTATATTTTATTGGATAAATGTAAAAACATTAAAAAACATAAATAATCATATTTTAGTTATTTCTATCCATTCCCTCCAATACAACGGCTACATGTTAACTACCATTTGAAATAATATTATTTTATTATTGTAGTGCAACGTAAGATTCCCAAGAAACTCGTTGTTGCGTGTTGGGTCCGCCATCAAGCATAGCGTCCCCTTTAAAGTCATATTAATATTTTATTCACAAATATGGATAAATATGAAAATGTCATATTCTTTATTTACCTGGGGTGTTACATAATATCAACCCTTTATTTTAGAATATCTTTTTTGTTTTACCTTGGGGATTTTTTGGGTGAAATTGGAGAATTTTTTGAAGTGGGGAAGAGCACGATTGGTGAACAATTTTCCAAAACTTTGAGCCCATACCAGAAAACCATTAGAACCCAAACAGAGGTGATTCTTATGGTAGTTGCATGGTTTATCAAACCATCAACCCTTTTAGTTGTAACAATGTCGCCCCTTGGGAAGAGGTTCATAGTGTGGGGAAATAGTTTTACACGTATAAGAAACCATGTGCATGGAAAATTAAACCTCTTAAAATGAGATTAAAATTTCCCTATCATCACTTAATTCTCTATGAGTTGACCCATCTTGACCAAAACCTTTTCCTCTCATTTTTTTAGGAACTCAAAGGGATTCAAAGAAATTAGGACCATCATTATTAATGAATCAAATCCTAGATTGAATATCTTCACCACTCATGGTTATAGATTCGCATCCTATGTGGTTTCCTATATCTCTAGTATCTCTTTCCGAATGGAGGAGGATGGTTTTTCTCCATTGGTTATGGTTTATTATATAGAATTGATGTTTCTCTATTATTTTGATCGTGGATCTTGGTTTTGGATCTATATCTCATTATTCTTGATGATCTAATTCATTACCCTTCAATTAAGGATTAAAATTACTGATAATTCTTCATAAATATTTATGTATGTGGTCTAAATTTCAAAACTCAAAGTGTTGATTTAATTATGTTTATGTAATTGTGAAATTAAAATTTCCATAATGGGGAAATTTATTAGTGATTAATTTGATTTAATTTAATATCCTTGAGATAATGATTTGGAATAAATTGGAAAATTTGAAATTGATTTAATTTGGATAATTAATTAGTTAATTCATTAATGGAATATTATTATTGTGTACATTATGGGAAAATAGAGATTGTGTAATTGGTAAATTAATTTGATTTGGAATTAATTGAAAATGATATTATCATTAGGTTGACTTAGCCATAATGGGTTAATGGGTTATATGACATGAATATTAGAAAAATGTTTTGTGGTGAATTTATCATATTATTCCATATGATTAAAATATTTAACCAAGATTTGTTTTAACAGTTTAAATGGAATATTAATTTATGTGAAATTTGATATGGGGTTCGAATTATTTAACCAAGAGTTATTTGATATCTATGATATATATGATATATTTTTCATTAAATGATATTAAAGTGTGTGACACAATCTATGGCTAAAAATACCCATATTTGATAAATGAATTTGGCATATTCCCTAAGGATCTCAAAAATTCATATATAGCATTTAGGTTTGGGATAATGACCTAGGCTCCAAATAACCATAAGCGATTTCATGTGTGGGACAAGGAATAACACTCTAAATACCAATGTGATATTCTAGTATGGGATAGGGGAGAGGATACAAATACACATGGGGTGTTAGAAATGATATTCTAAACCAATGATATTGGAAATGGAATATGGTTTCAATTAGTATTGATATTATTTAAAATGAAATAATGAACGATAACCATAGTATTTTGATATGTGATATGGTTCAGAATCTTGTATAGGGAAAAGTAGGTATTGAGGGGTTAGGATTCCTAGGGAACTCATGGTTTTATGTGGTCAAATATAGAATAATAGAATATGTAAATTGTTTACTGTATTTCTTAAACATCATTATGTATTAAACTAACTACAAAATTATTTATTTGATGTTTTTATAGACATTATTAGTGGTGGAATACTGAGTTGTTCTCACACCCTATATTGGATACTTGATCGATACTCGAATACACTTCATTTTTGTAAGGAATGATAAGGGAATGAGTAATATTTTTAATGGTTGAGTTGTGATGGAGAATGGATGAGGGAACCAGATGCAATTTCAAACACTTTTGGGAGTTTTCAAAGTAATTGTATATTTTAGGTTTTTCCAATTTAATCCTAACATGTATTTCTCATTCTATATATACTCATTAGAGTTCAATACTGAATTTCCTATTTTGGCCATCATGTTTTACTGGTTTGGTTTGGTTATTGATTATATCATATGGATATTATTATTTAATTATTCTATTCTCTTACTTTGATAATGAGGGTATACTATCCCCATGACTAATATTATAACCTTGTTTCTAGTCAGTAGCCTCTAGAATATGGGGAGGGACACCTGAGGTCTTTTGATTGATCAACTCTAGTTATCAGTGTGTGGATCCTTGGCCAGATGTTACATTCACAAAGCACTACTATAAATCCAAAACCTAAAAAACCTCAGAAATAATGATGTTTGAGGTATAGTTTTCTAAAACATATAGAGGAATTAATTTTTCAAAAATGTTCAAAGTATGTTTTGAATCATTGAAATTAAACAGATAGTTACCTTATAATTTCTTCTTAGCTCAAAAATTATTTCTTGAACCCATAAAATCCTTCAAAATCAATGAAATTTAGGGAATTAATGAATTAAAATCATGAATAAAAATTCAAGTTCAGGTTCCTTCATGTTGTGAATTTATTTGAAATATTCATCAATTGTAATCTTGTTGCAAAAAACCATTGATTTTGAAAAAAGAAACTTAACTAAAATCTATTAGTGTGTGTTTAATCTTCAATTTAGGGTCTAATTCCAAAACATTTACCCCTATTTAAAATAAAAAACATTCATTTTTTAAATAAAAAAAATAAATGAGTATTCAATTCCAAATAAATAAAAAATAATGCATGAAAAAAATCATATTTCAGTCTCTCCTCCCTTGTTAATTAATATTTTATTCCCATAAATCATTTATTTTAGGGATTAGGTTGAGGAAAAATGATATTCATTATAATTAAATTGGTTTTATACTATCTATTGATTTTCATTGAAAACATGTTCAAAGATTATAGGGCTTTATATTTTGAAAAAGAAGATGTTTACAATTCAAAAAATCTCCATAAAATTCAAAAATCATTAAATTTTGTTATCGTTCTCTTCTATAAGTTCTCAAAATTGTAGAATTTATTTTTCATATTATTTTTATAAAAAAACTTGATGTATTTTTAGATTTTGAAATCTCTTTTTTATAATTTTATTTAACCAAAGCATATATTTCTTATAATTTTTTGAATTTAATAGGTTCTGATAGAAAAAACACAATGGGATATTCTTCTTCATCTTCAAAATTCCATTTAATTTGATAGAAAAATATTTCTTCAATAATTTAATCATTGTTATATAGATTTTGAAACTTAATATTATCATGATCGATCATGGTAAAACATTGTTTTTCATCAAGTTGTTGGGGTTTTTTCTAAAATATATTGACCTAGAGATATGAAATATGTCAATACTTGTATAAATGAACACAATTATTATAATAAATTTCATACCAACGTCCAACATGACCCGTATTAAAGAATATACAATTAAGAGTCCTCAATTAAGACATTACATAATCTAAAATGAGGAAAAAATATAATTTTAAATAAGGATATACACACATTCATGGTAAGTAGAAACTATAATTTCAGTATAAAAAGTGTGAAAACCAGTAGAATATTTTTTTAATGTTCTAATATATTCAACACTGTTGTTTTTTTACACATGTTCATTCCCTAAAAACAATGACAATATTTTATACATGTGCATTCATTGACACATATTTTATATTTAATTATTGAAAAAATACTAATTAATAGAAAAGGGGTCTGTAGTAGTATCAAATCCATAAGGAATACAATATTAATTGTGTTCCCCAAACAAAAAATCCCAAAAAAATGAATTGTGTAAATGATTATGTGTTGGTTGAAGTGAAACAAAAGAGATGAGGGAGAGACATGAAATAGATGAAATAAGGAGAATCATAAAATCAATACTTAATATAAAATTAATTTCTATACTAAATTTCCGTAAAAATCATTGTTCCATTATCATTGAAGAATGTATCATCAGACACCTAAATATAATTCATGTTTTCTACACAATGTAGTAAACAATCAAAAAATATATCATAAAACTAAATTTCAGGAAGAAATATGTTCCTTTTTGGAAAATATAAGAATAAAATTTTCCCAAATTTTAGATCATTAGATTGTGTTTAAAAGTAAAATGTTTCACTATCATCACCCATTGGTACATATATTAGTGAAAAAATATCATTATCCAGAACAAAATGAAGTTCACTATATGAAAATCGCACTGACAATGTTATGAAAAAAATTAAAAAGATATAAAATTTTCAATTCATTTCAATTAAAAACCCCTAGGAAAAATATGTATGAATTCTATCAAAAATGGAAATGATATTATATGAAATAATTTATATTTATAAATATAAAATATAGAAAAATCGAAACAAAAAATAATCATCGTTATTTATATTTCCTTATTTATAGAAATGAAGATCCTTTTATAACCAATTCAATAATAAATTTTATAGAAATTAAACCATTTATACATAAAATATAAAGGAAAAATTGAATGTGAATTCATTTAAATATTTGAAAATAAAACGTTATTGAAAATTAAAACATGAATGATATATCAAAAATATGTTGAAATTAACATTTTATATCAAACATTTATATAACACATCAGGAATGAATAAAAAAGTTTTTAAATAATTTTTGGAAAAATCTAGTGAGATGCAAATACCATGGTTATATTCCATGAGTTACATCATTTATAGTATATTAGATCCTCATTGGAACAAATCATATTGAATAAGGTTTAGTTGGAGTTTTCATCATTAGTAAATTGCTTGGGAGTTAGAGTCCAGACATGCTTTTCCTAATCACCCACAAGCCACTCAAGATCCCAAGTTCATTAATCAATCTATCAATAAATCATGGAAAATATGTCAATTCATATCAATTCATCATTTTTAGTTAAAATTCCCAATTTCATGTTTTGACAAGACATTTTAATTTCAAAACCAAACCTTTAATATTAATAAATTTCAAGCCATTCAATTCAATATTAATTTAAGTAAAAATTTTCTAATGAATCAACATCAAATTATTTCTCATTTCATTCCATGATTATTTATCAAAATATACCCAAAAATATTCAATACAATTGAAATTTGAGGCTTTTCACAATTTCCATGAAATTTTAAAATATAATTTCCCATCATATCAAGTCATGGTTTTATAAATCATTAGATAGTCATTTTTATTCAATCATGAAATTTATGGATTTAATTTTATGGAAACTTTTTATGTAACCACCTTCCTTTAATCACAAGATCAAAATAAACATATTCAATAGGAATCGCTAATAATGAACAAAGGTGAAGAATATTGAGGGAAAAATCCAATGACAATGATACACCAAATTAAATATATAATCTATTAATAATGTGAGGATTCCCCACTCCCAAAAGTTAGTGAATTATGTAATAGGGAAACCCCAATATATAATAGAAATCACATACTATATAGAAATCAAGATCTTCTATTGGAACTTCTATATGTAAGAGAGGATGTTAGAGGAGCTGACAGATCCTCAAGAGAGCCTCCAAAAAACAAGGAATTTGATTAGGGTCTAATGGGGGTATTAGAGGTTAATTAATGGGTCCTGGTATTTGAAGTTAATTTTTTAGGGATTTAAAAGCACACGTGCACAATATACTTATTGGGTCTCATGGTTACCAGTAATCGTTCCCTGTAACCACACGCCCTTACCGGGATTCTGGAAAGCATGCACGGTTTGACAACAAATTTATCTTAACCCTCAGCTAAACATAAAAATCCCTTCATCTATAGGTTTATAATTTCCTAGGTTAGGCCCCATAGTTTATAAAATCCATGAACCCGCCTCTAGAGAATGAACTTACGGTGCACGGTTTTCAGGTCAAAACCACATAGTTTTCCCTTATTATATCCTGGTATATGATAAGGAAACCCCACCCACCATCATATATAATGCGATCACTAGTGTTTTCTTCCTCAGGGATGTCAAAAATTTATACACACTTGAGGGATAAAAAAATAATTATCCATTTTCTTTAATTTTACATTCTCATTCATTTTATTTTTATTTCAATAATATTCTCATCTTTTTTATTATCTTATTATAGGATTTCAGTGGTACGTATTTATGAGGATAACACAATGCTTAATTTTTTACCACCAAACCAGGTTGCATTTATTTTTTATATTTTTTTTTTCAATTTTTCATATTTTATGCCCATAATTGAAATTTAAGTGGTGGTTTTAGATGCACATGTGAGATATTTTTCTATTATGTAAGGATACCCATTTTTCGGGTTTCTATTTTTAATTTTTAGAGTGTTTTTAGGAATCCTTGAGGTTCACCAAATACTCGGAAAAACGTTTTTGATCTTGGTATTTTTTTAGAAATATTAATTTATTATAATTCATAATTTTTTAAGTGATTACCATAGATGACTTTAGTCCTTGATTTCTTATATTTTCATTAATGTATGGTGGAACAAATTAGAAACACATCTCCACCAGTGCTTCCCAAGGTTTATGTTTCCTATCATGAGAGGTTTCAAATCCTATTTCAAATCAATTTACATTTATATTTCTCTTTAGAGTCTTACGGAATGTCGTATGATATAAAAAATCCTATTTTTTATTTTTTTTAAATTTGAGTTCATAAAATGTGTCAAATATGACTTAAGAATCATTTTATAAATCATTTATTTTAATATAACATCTATTTTGTATTACACATACATATGACTTTTATTCTACCCATAATAGACAAAAAAACAACCATCTTAGGAAGCCACTTTATATAATTGAATCACATTCCAACCCTCTATATAATTACATGCATGATTATGATATATCTCAAATGTGGGGTAGGGATATGGTAGTGTTATGTGTTGCATCATATAAAATTTTACTATTTTGGGTAAGAATATAAAATGTGAAAATATGTAATGAAAGGGAAAAAATTCTTTAAATATAGGAAATAGGGTTCAAAAATATTTTTTAGGATCAAATTGTCCTCTAAAACGTCCCAAAGTAAAAATGTACACTGAATTATAAATCTAAAATGTGTAAAGAAAATTATTCTTCTATGAAGGTATAGATAATAATATGATGAAGGAAATTACTAGTGCTTATCTACTGATGTGTGTTCTACAAAAGAGAATCAATATTTGTTTTGAGGTTTATCATTACAAAGGGGGCGAGGGAGGAAACATTATTGAGTTTAATATTTTATAAAAGATTTTACTTAATTTTAGATAATACCTACCACAATTATCCTATTATTTTCTGATATTTAAAACATATGAAACCTTAACAATAGAAAAATATAAGAAATATTCCTCATTAGTAACACAATTCTATGAAATTTTGAAATGGTGATGCTAAAAATAATGTAATAATATATAATTCATGTAATATCTTGAGAATGAGAAAATATCTATATAAAATTACTTGAGTGATTGAATATATTTTTACATGGAGGATAATACTAAATGGTCTTGAGGTTTTATGAGATATTTATGGAATGGTTATTATTTATGAGGAATTTGGGGTGGAGATTCTTAGATAGATAATGTTATTTATTTATTTGTGATAATTTAATTGTGATTCCATTAATTTCATTGATAATACTTGTTTAACCTAAATATTATATGATTTTTAAGGATTAAAAGCTTTATGAATGTGTGAATTTAAAATTTCAATAAATCCATTATATTTTGATGATATTACATTCATTTTATTAAATCAAATATATTAATTCATCATGTTTTATGATATTTTGGACATAATGTTTCATTTTATTAGATTTTTTAAATATCATTTATAATGGGAAAATTGTGAATGTAATTATTTTTGTGGACTTATGAAGATCAATGATTAGAAAAATATTAATAATCCTTAAATTTAGTTTCTGAAATTAGAAATGATCTTATGTACGATTGATGATATTTGATAAATATGTAAAACAACTCAATGCATAATGAATTATAGAGACATAATTTAAAAAATTATTGTGTTTCCTAAAAATATATGACGGTACATATGATTTTCTATGAAATTCCATTGATATGTGTAAAGTATTTCACTTCATGAAATTTTGTTTAGAGATGGTATGTGAGCATTTAAACATTACATATGAAAAAATGAAAAATCTACGGAAAAGAGTTATCTATACAAAAAAGTGTCTTAGGCCACATTTAGTGCTACTTATAAATTTTCAGTTCCCAAACAATAGAAAATGATTAGGATATGATGACTATAGAAGAATAAAAAATTCAATACAACCTATTATGATTTGTTGTGTTATAAATCCTCTGAACTTCACATTTATGATATTTCCATATATTATATAGACTATTCGCCTCTTTACAATGAGTATATAGAACTTACAAATACCGGAATATGAATTCAAAGAACATTAAATATAACCACTCAAGTAGAAGTATAAAACCTCTGAAATTTTGTGTCCTTAATCCCAATTCACATACACACTTTAATTCCTTTTCCTCTGGTATTTTAAAATTATATTTCATTAGTTTTATGGGTGGTGTAATTAGGTTGGGGGTCTCACTATTTCACAACATGTTATTCTACCTTTTGGGAAAGATCATGGACTCTAAAAGTATTTTTTTAATTTGTAATAATTTTCTACAATTTTAATCAAATTGTTTTCAATTATATTTTTTTACCTATATTATATATTTTTATACACCAAATATGTTTATAAGACTCATGATATTGATTAAATAACCTTAGGTCTTTCATTGGGGAGGTTCTCTCTATATTACTGAATCCTTATTCCTCAATTATAAATGTTTACATTCTATTTATAGTTGGTTGGTGGGTGTGTCAGTGTTTTATATAGTGATTTTCCATATATAAAATTAAATATAAAGTATTTTATTATATTCTATACAATAAAATAAATATATCTATTCTTTCAGTAATGATATTCATATTATGGAGTGATGTTTTTTGTGAAAAGAAAAACAATATGACTGAGCCATATTTTTGAGGGTGTCACACACTTTATTATGATGTGTTTGTTATTTTTCACTATATTTGGAGGTGATATTTACTATGATGATGATATCTAATAGGAATGATATCTTTAATAATAAAATTATAATATAGTGCTTCATATAATATGGGATTAACTTTCAAATATAATTTCAACAATAATTATATATATTGAAGTAATGTTAGCAACAGACCTTAGGACTATGACCTTTCGTGCTAAAACATTTGGGGGTTTTGTTTCATGATTTCATTTATATGTTATGTACATGTTTATAATATTATATATCCCTCCATTTCTTTTCATTTCATAAAATATAAAATTCATGAAACATAATTATTTTATTGATTAGTTAGTGAATTATCAACACTAAAGTCTCCTCAGGTTTGACAACCTTGTCAGAAAATGTGTTTCAATTGGAAAATAAATATTATTTTTATACACCGTGAAATGATTGAGTCACATTTCAACATCATATCAAGAAAAATGGTTGTCATTACTATTTAAATCCAATATTTTACCATCTAATCATTTTTCATGACTTTTCAAATTTTATTGATTCCTATAAATTCATCTTTTGTTTCTAAACACTAAAACCATAAAAATCACTACCACATTGATCAATTAAAATATAAAGAGTAATAATGTTTATTATTAATTATTATTTGATAAAAATATATGGGTGAATTTTCTTAATGAATAATTTTTCATGGTAAGGAGGCTGATTACCCATGCCTTCGTCGAAAAAATATGTCATTAAAGAAAATTTAATGATTTTAAAAATTGGAGTTTCTATTTGAAGGGAAAAATAGAGATTTTATATTAAATAATAAAGAGAGATAATTATTTTCAATTGTGTGGTTTAATTTTTGGAGTATTGAATACTCAATAAAGACATCTGTAAATAGAAATATTTTCTATTTTTACTCAATTTATATACCTTTGGTTTTCCAATACCCACAGGATGGGGAGTTTATATTTAGTTAATATCTTGAAAATAATGATGGATTTATCCATATAAACTACATGTTAGGTTTTTTATAAAAATATAAATATAGATGATATAGATTAATAAATTACAGAAAATATGATCATGAAAAAAATACTCATACTAGAAAATTCCAATGCGATGGAAAATTTTATAATGTTTTATATCAATACATCTGTCAGTTAAACATTTTTCTGAATGAGACTAAATACAGTTCCCTATAATATATATTGGGTTATATGTATCCAAATATAAAATGAAAGAAAGTTAATCTCATTCCCTAATGGATGTTTTATAACATTCTCATTTAGGATTAAAGAAATGTATATAAAATAATTAGATGTTGTTAAATGTCATTATATTAACATTTTGAGAACTAATATGTTAAGAAATAATGTAATATTTAGAATTCATACAAAAGTATATTTATTTGCACCAAAATAAGATATTAGGGAGGTTGAAAAAGATTAGAAATATGATGGGATTTAATAGGTTATACAAACTAATGTTTAGGGAGAGTCTTTATTAACACCTATTTAACATCAATTGGGTAAACATTTCGACCTTGTGCATGAATATTTTGAAATATTTTCTTGTTGATATTGAATAAATTCATGATATATAATAAGGGTTAAATTAAATTATTACTTTCATAGTTTGAAGTTCAACTGTTTTAGAAAATTGTTTTATAAAGGACACTGAGGATGAAAATCCTGATTTTATTTTTTTTCAAATAGATTTTTTGTAGAAGATCAAATTAATGATTTCATTTTTTTGAGAGATGACAAAATATAAATGAAAAAGATATTGTGAATGTTTAAGTAAATATTTAGCTAATAGAATTGTCTAGTAAAGTGAATGAATAAAAATTTGAACTTGGAAATGGTAAGACTAAAGATGAACATTTGGAAGATAAATGTTCCAGTCGACATGTAAAAGTTGTAATAATACAATGAAAAAATAGGTATTATATGAGATAATTAAATCAAAAACCACTAAAGAATAATATCAATCATATCATGAGAATATCAACTAATTCAGATCTATTACATTTTATATATTTCAATAGTTTAAAGAAGAAATTAAAAATTTTAAATTCAAATTTTAAGGAATCAATATAGGAAATAAATGAATGGAATAATATTTTTTTTTTTAAATTTTATTTTGGGGAATTTAATTCGTAAATATTTTCAATGTTATATTTCAGTGAGAGGACGGAATTTTTAAAAGAATAAACAAAAATTATAACTATATCACATACTATAGATATTGGTATATTTTATTTATTTAAAATGAACATTGTAAAATAATTAAATCATTAGTTTGTATTCTTAAGGAGAGGAAACCTATTGAGACAGGTTTTACTCTTTCTTTTATTAAAAAAATAAAGTTCATTAGCATTCAATTAGATACTCTGGACTCCCAATAACACTTTTATATGGTGAATGAAAGAATTATTATTTTATCTTGTGATAAAATCACATTTAAATAATTTTAAATATTTAAACGACTCTTAATTAATAAATCAATGAAAGTAATAATTGATAAGACATATATATTGGTCAGGGCTATTAATTTTAAAAGATAAATACCCCAACCATTTATATATTGTATCAAACCATAATAACACTAGACTAACCCATTAATTATCTGGGACATGAAAATAAATATAATTTATTAATTAGGCATTAAAAATACCCTTTATTAATCTGAAATTCATATATTAGTAAATTAATTTAATTTTATATATAAGAATATTTAATTAGAAAAAATAAATATATAATATTTTAATTTCAAAAAAATATAATTAAAATATACCTTTATCAAAAAAGTTTGGTCTCATATGGGGTTAATTATTAATCTCATTCCCAACATTATTATTAATCGGGATTTAAATTTATGACAATTTCATAATTGAGATGAAAAAATGAATCCCTGTTATACATTTTTTATCAGATCAGCCTTATCAGCCTTGGTAAATCATCTAACCTGTGTTTAGGTCTATAATTTGGAAACTTAATTTTAAAATGTATATGTTTATTAATGTAATTTAATTAAACATTATAGATTTTCATTATCAACTTAAATAGAAACTTCATCAAAATACTCCCGATCTAGATGTTATGTAGTTCTTCTAGGATAATGTTACAAAAAAATTCTAAAAAATAATTTTTTTGGGAAAACTATATAGTAAAATATTTTAATAGATTCATAATATAATAAAAATTATAAAATAGTTATATGAACATCTAAATAAATATTTTTAGTATAATTTTTGGACAGGAAATAAACCTTTAAAACATTAAAGATATCTATTATTATTAATCTAAAATTGAATGCTCGTCTACAGAAGAAAATAAAACTAATTCTTATACCAATGAAAAATATGTAGCCAAATGATAGAAATTTTGGATCCTAAATACATGGATTATTCAATGCATATAACTAATATGATTTTTGAGAATCATTTGGAGGTGTTCAAACTAGTTGTCCAATACATTGAACTATATAATAAGTTGATGACTTAACCAATAAAAACATTAAATAATAGAATATTGTTTTGAGAATTATATAAGCAATGATTTCATATGATGATAAATGTTTTGAAAATATATCTAATAGGATATCAACCGAATGAGAGTATAAGATATACTGGTTCTTTTCTAACTATGTTGTGAATGATGATATGAAGAAAATTCAATAGGCTTGTGTATATTTCTTAATGAATGGTTATGAAGTACTATTGGAATTTAATAAATTTTAAATTAACCAAAGGTTATATCTTTTTATAAATACATTATATGATCTCAATGGAAATGAAATACTTGAAATAGTTCAACCAAACATGACACATATCTTCTTATATTAGTTAATTTATATTTTTTTCCATAAAAGTCATTTCATGAAAGGTAAATGAATGATCGTGACATTTTAAGGTGAACCGATATTTCAATAGAATATAAGAGTACAAATAAATATAATGAAATTATAATCATGCCTCTAGTTCCCCTTAATACCACATAATGTTTTACTCCTGTGTCATATCAATGTACTAAATTTTATCATGTAGAAGTTAATTATACACTACAGATGATTATAGATGTTTTTTAAAAAATATGAATACTTTGAAACACTAAGAAAACATATAGATAAAACACAAGGTATTGGAGTCTCAAAAGAGACCTATAGTTCATTATCTCAACCAAAAACTATTTCCCAATACATGAATTTTTTTATTTTCGACTTGATCCTCCACCTATAGATCTAAAATCTCAAAACACTAAAAAACCATATGAAAAATAAAAATGATATCTTTGTTCTTACCTTCAGAATGAATATTTATCAATTTTAATTAATTATTACTCCAATTTTATATTAATATCACTCATTTTTCAATTAATAATAATTTTGGTACTCCTTTAACTCAATTTTAGTTCTATAAAAGTTAATATGATAACATGTTCTTTATTTAAATATATTATTTTTTATATCACAAAATTTGGGATAATGATACTGCTAAAAGTAAATATTAATTACACTTCTAGTTTTAATGTTTAAATGATTTTATAAGTATCTAATCATAAAATTTGATGTATATGTTATAAAAAGGTGGATATTGTTGGAAAGTTGAAATATTATAATATAACCTCTGTAATCCTATATCTTTATGCTCACATTATCCCTTACCTATTTTATTAATAAATATACATTGATTGAATTTCAGGTCATTTATTATTCAATTATATAAAATATCTCAATGTAAATATGCATCCTATCTTAACATAATTGAGTTTAAGAAGTTTTTAAATGTGTATAATATTGTATATAAAAATTTTATTATTATTTATTCTATAAAAATTATAAACCAATCTTATGTATTGTATTTTTAATCAATGAATGATTCATACCTATATAGATATTATAATTTGGTATGCAGTAAGAATGGGAAATTATTTTGTTTTTATAAAAGTTAAGAAATGTATGGGATATTAGGTGTGTAAATATTATTTGTTTATATGTAAATTTTTCTTTTATTTATGTATTTGAATTCACAGATTAGTGATACAATTTGATATATTTCCCAAGCATGAGACCTTGAGTATACGAAAAAGATGCAATGGATGGAATGTTTACACTTATGAATTGATTTATATTCATTTCTACTCATATGTATTCAAGTGAAGATATTTAATTTTATATTGAAGTAAAAAAATATTCTTACATATCATCATACCATATTCATACATATAATGGGATATATCCTTCATGGAGAATTTTATTCACATGTATGAATATATGGTTTTGTTATTCTTATAGAATGAGATATAATCTATATCCATTATTCATGTGACAAATATATACATGTTATATTATTAAATATGGTGATATTGTAAAACATGTTATTGATATCCCAACTAGGATAAATACCATGAGATGGGGTTGAATCAGGGATTCATAGATTAAAGCAACTGCCCCTTCATATCTAGTTTCATCATTAAACAAAACATTATCCTCTCCATTTCCTATAGAAATGTACGAACATAAATTAAATCATCCACAAAACATAATAATTTTACTTTTTTACACCCTCACTAGGATATGTCCAAGCAGCATACAATGGAAATGTACTGATGTACCAAATCCATTAATCCTCAATACAAAAAATATTTTTTAGGCTAGATCACTTCTATGAACAATCTCACCACCTTTAAAATGTTTAGGGTTAGCTCGCTACTTTATCAATGTTCTCTCCCTAACTCTCCTTCAATGTCACACTACCACTAGAAATGATCGCCCTATTCCTATTCCTTTTCTCATGTCTCTATAAATGAACCATGCATAGTTTATGGACATATATGTACCCTTATTATCAATAATGAATTACTCCTCAACTGCATTTTGAATATCTATTGATGTTATTTCTTGGATGCTCCTTCACATATGTGAAAATTCCTGGATTCTACACTTCCACTTTCCAGACAACTGAATTGAGATTATCTTTGATTTAGACATAGAAATTAGCCATTATTTGGCATGATCATAAAGAGATTCCATGTCTTCATTTCACTTCATTTAATGTAGAAGTGAATGAAATGATTCTGAAATTATTTTTAAATGGTGAAGATATTTGGTTCTTCTTCTTTTTTAAATTTAGATATGACAATGATACTACATATGGGATAATGTAGTTGTGTATCTCCATGAACACGATTATAGTTTTATACCCCTGTGTGAGACCTTGGTTCATAACTCCTTATGCGAGATCTTGGAATGTACCATTGCATGAGTCCTAGCGCAAACCCTTGTATAAACTTCTTGTGAGCCCCCATTTGCGGGAGTCCCCTATCATGGACCCTATTTTTATTTTCATGAGCCTCCTGAAATGAACCATTTTATGCACTTTTATGGATTCTGTCTTATTATGAGTCCCCCAGTACAAACCTTTTTCTTGATTTGTGTGAGCTCCTAGTGTGAACCCCATGCACTAACCGACGGTGTGAATACCTGGCAGGAAAAACTATTGTGAAGCAAGTTCATTATTTTCATTATCTCTTGGCATGAACCCCATGTGTGATACCCTAGAGAAATCCCATATTCATGATTTTTACATGATCTTAGCATGAACCCCTTCTGTGAACCTCCTCGAACATTGCTTCCGATAAAACAATGAATAAAAAAATGGGTGTTTAACTACTAGTTAATGGTATTTATAGGTGAGTTTTCACTTACTTAACTAAGAAAATTATAGATAATCAGCCACCTTAATAGGAATCATGTGATCTATTAACCTACTAACATGAGACCATAGGTAAGGTATTTTTTATTCTTTGTAATCTTTTGGGAAAGAGTCTTTTTCACACTCAGCGGACCTCTGGTCATGAGTCCTTTTCGCACTCCATGAACCATAGTGAATGAGTCCCGGGAATGAGTTCAATTCAACATTCATTCTACTTGAACCTTCTTCCATGAGACCTAGTGAAAGTTTAATTCAACATTATCTCTCCCCAAAAATCCCAATATAAGTTCCTTGTGAGATTTCAATTCAACATTGCATCTTTACAAGCCTCCTTTCACAAGCCCCCGGAGCATGTCCTATTTTCACTCTATGAACCTTTATGAGTGATTACTTTTCACGCTCTGCAACCCTCTGATAACGAGTCATGCTCACGCTCAACGAAGCTCTGGGAATTAGTAATGTTTGTGCTCTATGAGATCTGTTCATCATTTGTGTTCTATGATTCCAATTCATCATTTGGGAATTCATGAACCTTTTCATGAGACCATTCATTTTTTCTTCGGTGATAACACAAGTTTCATGCTTTTGTGATATGAAAAGGTATCTCTTGTGAGAATTTAGGGATTTCTTGCCTGTGTGAGTCCATATAGTTTTCACTTTCACGAGATCCAAACACTCCTACCAGCTCTTCATGCCATCATTCACAACCACACATATTCAACAACCTCAAAACTTTTCAACAAACCTAATCAACCCAAAAATAAAATCATATGGTATTTTGACCTAACAATCTCCCCCATTGTTTTTGTTGAAAACTCTTCTCATTTTTATACCATGTACATGATTCTTCCATCTTCTACCAAAAATATATTCTTCTGATTTTGACAGTGATCATAGATTTACTCAACACGCACTTTATTCCTATATGATCCATCCTTTGAGTTAGAAACAATAGTATCATTAAAATTTCATAAATGAAACACATTATTCCAATGCCACTTTACTCCATTCATTGGGAATTTCATTTTTCATTATATATAACCTTTTATCGACCATCTTTAGCATCATCTGGTTTAAAAATCCCCCTATTATCTTCTCCCCCTAAATTGATTATGACCCTTTCTCCCATTTTATATCCACAATTTCAAAAACTTTCAAACAAATATGAAGGTCACTTCATTATGGTCTACAATATGGTAATGAAAAATTATCAGTATATCAAGTAAAATCGCATCGTACCTCAGGGAGAGGGGGTCCCACATCCTCACATTTTCTAGTACAGTGAGTTGCATATACTCGAAGATCCAGTCGATTCCATTCAAATGATTCTTTGGGTTGGCAATTTTCAGAATGTCTTCAAGATTTAGTTCTATATGCACATATGCCAACAACACAATCCCTTGCTCCACATTCTCCTTGATAAAATGATATATACCTTCAATGTGATTTTTCCTTGAGTTATGTACTATATTTTTACTTAGATTTATATCTCTTGAATTATCTCAATGGATTCTGATAAGAGACACCACATAAACTCCCATATCATCATGGTGTTTCTTCGGTAACAATAATTGTGTGAATGATTGAGTAGCTGCAATATATTCATCTTAAAAATTGATCAATGAAATGAAATCTTGTTTTATAGTTAGCTAAGAAATACACAATCCACTAATAGAGAATACCCCCCCTAACATTGATTTTCTATTATCTGTTGAACTAGACCAATCTACATTTATATAGCCCAATTACTTTTTCTAATAATTTTCATTGTACATCAAATAAAAATCCACCAAGATGTTTATATACCAAATTATTCTATTCATTAAATGTAAGTTGGTTTCCATGGGATTTCATCGATATCTCCATACATGGAATGTGGAAAAAACAATTTTTGGTCTTATCATTTTCATATATAATAGACTTCCAATATTTTTCCTATATTATATGACATCAGGTACATTTCCATCATCATCTCATGATAATTCCATCCAGGTAGCCACGAGTGTCATCATCTCCATGGAATTACCCATTCCAAACTATCTCAAAAACTTTTTAGATTATTTATTTTGAGATGTAAATGTTCCATTATTTTTTTTGTATCTTGTAAACTAAGGTAACATGTCAGTTCCATAGTCATTAACATTTAAAATTTAATTTTTATGAATATTGTAAATTATTCACATTGTGCTTCATCTAATCATCCAATTATTATGTCATTGACATACATTAGCACAGTCACCCTTGGATTAATATCATAGACATATAAATTGCACTAAACTCCACCAAGATGAAAACTAATATTCTTCATGAATTTATCTATCATTCAATAACATGCTATTGGTTCTTGCATCAATGCATATAACTTCTTATTCTATCAAAAAAATTCACATATTCATGAATTAGAAAACAAAACAGATTCTAAATACAAAAATATTCTTCTAAAACCCCATTCAGAAATGTTGACTTCACATCCACATGGAAAACAATGAACCTTATTTTCAATAATATATCCAAGATTAATCTGATATTATCTAGCCTCGCAACCTGTTAAAATGTTTCATCAACATCAATACCCTCTATTTGGGATTACCCTTTTTACACTAATTGTTCATTGTTTTGATTCATTATCCCATATTTATTCATCATGTTGGAAAACACCCATTTGTTCCCAATGCATATTTTTTTGGTATTGAAACAATATCCCATGTCTGATTCATCTCAAATTGGTCAAGATTGGCATTCACAGCCTGAATATAGTTTCTATCTCTAGCTACTTCCTCAAATCATTTAGGCTCTACATGTGATAATAATGATTCTTGTTATATGTTCTTCATCATCCTTATTTTCAATAGAACTGGATAATCACCGATTATGTTTTGTCTATCTATTTCGTCTCTTCCATTTTATCTTTTTGTAGATACAATTTAATACTCGTCATTTTTTATCTTAATCTTCTTCTAAATCATAATTTTAATCTAGAACATCCCCATATCATCATATCTATTTATCACTATCCATGTATGATTGATCATGTATTTGTTGAAGATTCTTCTAATTCACTACTATAGATACATCATTTCATTCAACTATTATTCCCAACAACTGATTGAATCATTTTTATACTTTTCTTTTTTTGAGAATCCAAGAAATATCCCTTGGTCTCCACATGATTTGAACTTCTTTGGTTTCTATATATTGAAAATGAAACACTTACTTATAAAGACTCTAATGTATTAAAATGTTGGATTCATTCCATACCATATCTTATATGGAGTCCCCTGGTCTTTTGGATATAATATTTCTTTATTTGATTTTTAGAAAAATGACATCACTGCTACTTTTTAAAACTTCTCAATAAGATCTTTCTCAATGAGAAGTATTCTATTCATGTTGTATATAATTATAATTCTTCTCTCATTTACCCCATACTACTATGGAGTTATTACAATGGAAACTTGGTGCCTTATCCATATTTCGGTATACAATCATTTACATGGATATTTTTGAACAATTTCCTTTATCTATTTGAATATTCTTGATTTTTGGAGGAAGCATGTTTTTAAATTACCTTAGCTATTATGTAACTGAAAACTTCATATTTTTGGTCGATGACTGAAACCCAAGATGTTCTATGAAAATCATCAATGAAAAGGACATAATATCCCCTCACATCCAAACCTCTTGATGTAATAGGTCTGAAAACATCAATATGTACCAACTGATCAATGTTTTTTTTACCTTTTCTCTTATGTTTTATATTTCCTTCTAATGATGTTCCCTTGCTGAAAATAATCTTTTTTATGAGTAAAATAACATGATAACTTTAGGTGGTATCGAGAATATTCACATTTCACCAAATCTTCCAAGTATTTTTGGCACATGTGGCCAATATGGTTATGACATAACTAGTTTTCTCCAACCTTGAATAGAAAGCACATATCTTCTTCTGCAATTACAAGGTAGAGATTACCTTTTGTAAACATTCCCTACAATACATATAAGTCATATTTTCATAAATGATTAATAATTTATTTGAAAATAATATGGCATGTCCTAATTAAAATAGATGACTTACACATAATAGGTATTGACTAAGCCCTTAAATAACCAAGACATATACATGTGTCATGTTTTTCCCCAAACATGGATTTTCATAAGCGCAAAATTATGAAGACTTCATCATTACCAATCCAACAATAAATTCCTTTTTGTATCTAATTACTATCCCTAGTTCCTTATTTACATTCATATGAGAGGTTCTTTCACTATCAATGATCCATATTCCTCTTTGATTTAATTCTTTGAAATCAATCTCAACAACCACTCCCTATACATATCTTTTCTTTACGAAACAAGTCAACTACTGATATTCATGATGATTTTTTGAGCATGATGGACCGCTTTCACCTTTCAGTTCAATAAATTTATTTTTTTGTTTTCATCGATTTTTCATGATGACTTGAGTTTCATCTTATGACCATATCCAGTCTGCTTTAACACATTTTTCTGCATTGATGATGAAAAATATATTTCCATGTGTTTTAATCCTCCACAACTGAAAACATGACAATGAAATGATGTTTTATAGAATTGAGCTCTGTATAGATGCCTTTCTTGGTATTTTTACTTCTGGTGCATCTTTTCTATGAAACATATATTTTTTTAGTGTCTCATATTTACCTAACAATAACATAAACACAGGGTACATTCATTTCTATCAATACAACACAACTAGTTTTCCATTGGGTTCTCTAAATCTTCTATTTGTTATTAATTCCCAAATCAATCTTCATCCTCAGAGAGGTATCGTGTGGTTTAACTGTGAACATTACTACTTTCTATTTTTGATAAATCCTCATACTCGTGGTATCATTATGATCAATAATTTTATTTTATAAACACTCAATTCTCTATTTCACCAGAACGTTGATTTCTACTTTTAATTTTTTTTATTTCCTTTACATCCTAATTTTATAGAATAAGGAGTTTCTCTTGATATTTCACATTCTTTTTAATACAGAAAACATATCCTCTGTATTATTTGATATGATTGATGTTATCCTTTTCATATATTATTCAAAATATAGATCTCTATTTTCTTTTCATTATTTTTGATTTGGTACTCAACATCCCTTTTTTATTTCTATGGAATAGAATATTTAAGCCTTCCAATTTCATCTTTCACCTCAGACTTCTCTTCCTCCTTCTCCTGAATAAATATTTTTTTGTCATGAACAAACCTATTAGATTTATGGTTTTTCACCCCAATAATCTAACTATTTAAATGAAGATTCTAATTTGACATAATGATAAACTATTCCTTTGCCTTCCCCTTCATCATTATCTCATTATTCTCATATTTTTAAATTTCTGACAACTAAAAATATAGCATTGCTTCGTGAAACATGCAGTCCACCAACTCATCTTCATTTAATTCTTCTTAATTTCATATTCGTTTAAAAGAATATTTTTCTTTTTGAAGGAATTTTTCTTAAAAATTTCTGTACCTTCCACATATGCTGAAGACTTCTTACATGTAATTTCAACTTAATCATCACCATCATCACAGGGAACCTCAAAAAAAGATGTGCAACCATTCCATATTGAAATCATTCAAGTGAGAGTTTCCCTTTTAACTTTCATTTTAACGTTTTAAATTTAAATAAAGGTATGAAATGACATTAAATAACACTTTTTATACCTTCCAATCTTCAATAGTGATATTCATCATGGCCATGAATTTCACTTATTTAGTCATCCCCTTTTCACAAATACTCATTATCATCATTTCACATCACGTATGAAACAAGTGTACCATGAAAGATATAAAATGTCTAGTCCTTTGGATATTAATGTACTAACATAGAAACTTTTAGTTTTGACTGAGGTGGGAGACTTCTAAAGATGTTCTTGACAATCCTTATATCTTCAATAATTTCTCCAAGACCACGCATGTATTCCACAGAAACATTTATATGATCATAGAATTCATCAACTGACTCATTAGGGTGCATTTTTTTCTTCATAATTATTCCATTGAACTTGCAACATTTCTTATCTAAAATTTGAATCACCATTGTAAATATTTACCAACATTTCTCACATATCATGTGATGACTTACATGACATCAAATTTGTATAGATTTCATTATAATGGGGTCCCACTAAGGCATTGATTTCTTTTGCATCAGCATAGAATTACCTTTGCTTAGCTTATAATAATGTACCACTATCGATATTGTCTAAAATACCATGAATTGTTTTTATAATGATATCCATTCTTTATGATAAGAAATTGCGCAACATCTGATTCTTCCTAAATTGAAAATTTATTTCATTGAAGATCATAATCTCTTTTTGTTAAAAACCACCCTTGAAACCAATTATAAAAAAATACTAATATTAAACACTAGCTATGATTCAAATTTTTATCATAATAACATAAAATAACTTATGAGGAGTGAATATTGGTATGATTGATTAAAAAATATCACCTTCAGATCTTTTTTCACTATTTAAAAAATATTTTTCTCCACCTTTCCGGCAGTAATGAATGAACATAAATGAAATCTTGTATGGGAAACATCAATTTTACTTGGTTCTCCCTATTTTAGCTTTGTCCAACAAGCATACAACAACAATGTTCTGATGTACCGAATCCACTAAGGTTCACTGCAAAAGTATTTTTCAATCTAAATCACCTTTATGCCAATTCTCACTACCTTTACAATGATTATGGTCTACTCACTAATTTCCCAAGGGACACTCTATAAATCTATTTAGATGGATCATTACCACTAGAAATGATATGCTTCTTCCTATTACTTTTCTCATAGCTATAAAAATGTTCCACACACAATTTATTGACATATAAGTCACTTAATTATCAATCATGAATGAATCCTCTATTTAATGTAGATTCTCAATTGAGGTTCCTTCATGGATTCTCCTTTATATCTGTGAAAACAAATCGATGCAGCACTTATGATTTCCAAGTAACTAGAATGAACTTCTCTCTTATTTAGATATATAAATTACCCATTCTTTTGAAATTTCTTAAAGATATTCCATTTCTTACAATAATTTTATTGTATGTGTCCATGAATGATCTCCTTCTTCATGTATTTTCAAATTGAAAAGATTAATTATATTTTTTGTTATTCTAAATATAGATATGGAAATTATATTTTTCACTAATTAATGTAGATTCTTATGTTCATGCACAAGATTATATTGTGATACACATGTGTGATACCCTAGAGTATAACTCAATTCGTGAGATCTTAGAAGGTACACCTTCACGAGTCTAGGAAAAACCCTTTTTATACAATTTTTGTGAGCCCTACTATCAAAGAGTCCCCTAGAATGAACAATATTTGTGATTTGAGAAAGTCTCCTAGTGTAAAACCTTGTATGTGCTTTGAGTGATTCCAGAATTACATGAGTCCCATGGTGTGAACCTTGTTCATGCTTTGTGTGAGCTCCATGTGATAAGCCCAAGCACGGACCCTTGGTGTAATCCCCTAGAACAAATCATTGTTTTGAGCCTTGATTGTTCTTTATATAAGATCTAGGAATGATACACATGTGAGAAACCATAGCTCAAAACCTTATTCATGATTTTCGAAAGATACTAGCACAAACCACTAGCATGAACCTATTTCATGTTGTATCTCCACAAACCTCCACGAACATTTTTTCTGATAAAATAATGAGGAAAAACTTCATTGGTGTTTAAGGATTGGTTATGGGTATTTATAGGATATTTTCCTCTACTATAACCCCAAAAATCACCAACAATTTTCCACCATAATATGAATCACGTGATCCACGAACCTCCAAGAATGAGACCTAGGAGTAAGTCATGTTCATGTTCATGAACCTCTAGGAATTAGTAATGTTCATGCTCCATGAACCTTCAGGTGTGAGTCCTTTTAATGCTCTGTAAACCTCCATGAATGAGTCCAGATAATGAGTTCAATTCAATATTCATTATCTATGGACCCTTAGGCATGAGTCCTTGGCATGAGTCAAATTCATCATTCTCTATCTTTCAACCTCCTAGTGTGAGTCCCTAGAATGTGTTCAATTCAACATTTTTTCTTTGAAAATGTCCTTTCCGAAGTCTCTGGCACAAGACCTATTTGCGCCCATTGAACCTCTAGGTTTGAGTAATGTTCTCACTCCACAATCCTATATGAATGAGTCATGTTCAAGCTATGTGAACTTCTAGGAATGAGTCATGTACACACAACATGAGATCAGTTCATCATTAATGATATATGAGATCAATTCAGCATTCACACATTCAGGAACCTTTGTTAGAGACCAAACATTTTTTTCTCATGTGGGATTAAATGCCTCAGGCTTGCATGAGATTAGTGGTTTCATGCTATCATGAGTCTAGATAGTACATACTTTCACAATAACATATATTTTTAACTTTCACAAGATCAAAGTAGTCGTGCCATATCTTCGTTCTTTATTTGAAAACAATCCTTCCTCAACAACCTAAAAACATATCAACAATCACAATCAGCCCAAAAACAAAATCATGAGATATTTTTACCTAACACAATCCCCCTTGTTTTTGTTGAAAAATCATCATATTTTAACATCATGTTAAATCTTCATCCATATTATAAGAAAAAATGGATTCTTTGTATTCTGATAGTGATCATTGGTTTACTAAACGCACACTCTAATCCCACATTATCATTGATCAGAGTGAGAAACAAGTGTATCTTGTAAATTTCATAAATGAAATACTTCATTCCAAAACCACTAAAATTATTTCAACACGAATCTCATTTTTCATGATATATAACATTTAATAGATCATCTTTCTCATCATTGGATTTTAAACATTCCCTATTAGATTCTCCATCATTATTTTTTATGAATTTTCACCGCCTTTTTCAACAAACCCAATGGTCTGTACATTGTGGTTTATAATAGGGTAATGAACATTGATCAACATATCATAGAAAATCACCCCATACCTTTGGAGTAAGGGTACCTCATTTTCACTTTTTCAATTATGGGGATTTGACTAAACTCCATGATCTAGTCGATGCCATTCAAATGATTATTTTGGTTAGGCATTTTTCAGAATGTATGCAACCTTTAGTTCTGTAGCCACAAAATCCAATGGCACACACATTTTCTCCACCTTCCCTTGATAAAATGATACATGATTTCAATATTATTTTTCCTTCTCTGATGGATTTTATTTTTACTAAAATTTATGTCACATGAATTATCTCAATGGATTCCCATGGGAGACATAACTTGACCTCCCATTTCATCATGGTGTTGCTTTATCCACAAATACTGTGTGCATACTTGAGTATTTGTAATATATTCATCTTCCATAATGTTCAATGAAATTATATATTGTTTTATACATATCCATGGAATACATAATCTGCTAAGATAGAATGCACCACCTCAAAAAAATATCTATTATCTGTTGAACCAGCCCATTGTGGATCTGTATACCCTAATAACTCTTGCTGATATTTTTCGTTGTAATACAAATCCAAATCCATCATGACCATGATATAATGATTTCTTATTTCCATTTAAATAATGTGGGTTTACTTGGGTTTTCATTGATATCATGCTGCGTGACATGTGGGAAAAAAATTAGATCTTATCATTTTCATGTTCAATAGACTTCTGATGATTTTCCTCCATTCTATGACATTAGATGAATTACTTTTATCATCTCATGATAGTTTCATCCCGGTATCCACCAGAGTCATCATCTATTTGTAATTATCCAATCCACCAGTTCTAAAAATCTCTTTGTCAAATTTATACTGAAAATTTAATGTGCCATTATTTCATTGTGTCACTACAAAACCAAGGAAAACGTTAGTTCACCTATCATTAACATTTAAAATTTAATTTTCATGATTTCTGGGAACTGGTTGTATTGTGCTTCATCTTACCAACAAATGATTATGTCATCATCACACACCAGCTCCATCGTCATTTGATTACAGTCATTAATGACATATATATTATAGTGAACTCTACCACACTAGAAACCATGATTTTTAAAATATTGATCTAGTCTTGGATATCATGGTCTTAGTGCTTGCTTCAACCCATATAACTCCTTCTTAATCTATGAAAATCTATTCTCATCTTCTTGAATTAGAAAACTATCCATATTCTCAATTTAAAATTCTTCTTCCAATACCCCATTTAGAAATGATAATTTGACATCCATCTAGAAAACATTGAACTTTATTTTCACTACTTTGGTCAAGAATAATATAACATTCTTTGGAATCAAAATAGGTGAAAATGTATCATCAACATCAATACCCTATATTTGGGAGTACCATTTTCACAATTATCATTCTTTTCTTCGATTCACTATTACATGTTCATTCATCATATTGCCAAATTTCCATTTTGTCCCAAAGGAAGTTTTATTTTTCGATAGTGAAACAATATCCCATGTTTAATTCTTATAAATTTGGTCGATCTTGACATTCCTAGCCTAAACCTAGTTTTCATATCTATCTACTTCCTCAAAACAGTTATGTTCTACCTGTGATAAGAATGATTCATTCTGTAGAGTCTTATTCTTCCTTATCTATATTGGCACTAACTGATCAAAGAATATGTTATGTCTATAAATTAGACTCTTCTCTTTAATCATTATATAGTTACTATTTTAAACTCATCCTTTTTAGTATCTGAAATTTCTTTGGATTCATCTTGTAAAACTTGAACATCCCCTGATCTTCTTATCACTTCATCACTATCCACCTATGACTCATCTTTTATTTTCTTAAGATTATTCTCATTCACAACAATAATATAATCATTGATTTCAACTACTATTCCCATCCTCTTGTTGGATAATTTATATTATAATTTTTTTGAGTATCCAAGAAATATCCCATCATCTCCACATGATTCATACATTTTTGTTTCTCTATATTGTGAAAAAGAAACACATACTTATGAATACTCAAAAGTACAAAAATGATGGATTAATTCTATATCATAGATATTATGTTCAATTGGATATAATATTTCTCTATTTGATGTTTACACTACTTTGATCACCAATTCTTCCCAAAATTTATATGGAAGGTCTTTCTCAATGATCATTGTTCTCTCTATATTGTGTACAATTATATTTCATCTCTCAAATACTCCAATATACTTTTGAGTTTTTATAGATGAAACTTGGTGCCTTATCCCATATTTCCCAGGATAATCCTCAACATGGATATTTTTGAAGAATTTTCCCTTCCCCATTTAGAACTTCTAGATTTTTTAACATTTCATCGTTTATAATTACCTTCAATAACTTTTTATGTAACTGAACCCTTCATATTTTTGAGTGATGAATGAGACCCATTCCATTATTTGAAATTCAATAATGAAGAGAACATAATATCTCTTCCCATAAATATCTCTCATTGAAATAGGTCCTCACACAAAAATATGTACCAACTCAACCACTTTTTCTACATTTTCTATTGTTTCTTATGTGTCTATCGAAAGATATTCCCTTTTTGAAAATATTCTCCTTAATGAGTTAAATGACATGATAACCGAGGGAGGTCTTGAGAAACATCACATTTCACCAGATCATCCAAGGATGTTTGGAATAATGTGTCCATGATGTTTATTCCATAACTTGTTTTCTTGTACAGTGTACAGAAATCACACATCTTCTTCTCCACTCACAAGGTTGGGATTCACATTTGAATTATTTCTCTACCAAAAACACTACATCATATTTTTCCTTGATGACAAATAATTTATTTAAAAATATTATGCAATATCTTCAGCCACATAGTTTACTTACACTTATGAGGTTGTGACTAAGACCTTCATTAAATAATACATCCCTATGTATCATGTCTTTTCCCCCAAACATGGCTTTTCCTAAGCCAACAATTCACAGGCGATCAACATTACCAAATAATATAATACCTTTCTTATGGTATCTGATTTCTATCACCAGTTTTATATTTTCATTTCTAGGAGTGGTTCATCCACAATAAATGATCCATATTCCTATGTGATTAGATGCTTTGAAAGAAATATGTGAAACCACTCCCTATTGTTATCTATTCATTCTGAACCACATCGTTAACTAATATTCTTGATGATTCTTAGAGCATGATGAACCACATTCATATTGTAATTTTTCAAGTTGATTTTTTGTTTCCATATCATTTGATAATGAATTGAGTATCTTCTTATGATCACATTCAGTCTTCTTCAGCCCGTTTTTCTACATTCATAATGAGAAATATATTTCCATGTTTTAGACACCAGAAATAGTGAACATCCATTGATTTTCTAGATAATTGAGCTATGTATTGATTCATTTGTTAGTCTTGTTCCATTCCACGCCTATAGTATATGAAATAGTCATTTTAAAGTGTCTCATGTTTCCATAACAATAACATAAAATGTGGGGTTCATTATTGTGTGTCATTACTAAACCACTAATTTTCCCTTGGGTTCTATGAATCTTATTGTTCTGATACATTACTAAATCAATCTTCATCCTTCGTGTGGCATGTTGTGGTTTATCATCATCCATTATATCTTTCTATTTTCAATCAATCCTCATAAAAGCTGTATCATTTTGATCAATCATTTTCCATTCATAAAACTCCTTCATCTATTACAATGGTACACTGAATTATGCATTTACATTTTTTATTTTATTTTTATCCTTCTATTTCAAAATCAAGATATTCGCCTAATCATTAATTTTACTAGTCATACAAAAGACTTCATCCTCATGTGCTTTGATATGTTTGATTTGATCTATTATAATATTATTCGAAAATCGATCACTGTTTTATTTTGTTAGATTTTCAGTTTGTACTCAACTTCCTTTTTCATTTCTCAAGCATTGAATATTTAAGCGTTTAGATTTCATCTTTTAGATAAGCCTTCTATACTTCCTTCTCCTGCATAAAGAATTTTGAATCATGAACTAACCTATTTTAGATCTTTGTTTTTTCTCTACAAACATTTATCTCTTCAAACGAAACATCTTATTAGACCTGTAAATCTACTCTTCCTTTTAATTCTCCTTCTTCATTGTCTCTTTCATCACTTGTTCTGGAATTTTTGGAAAGTTTTTTCATATAATTTTCTTCATGAACCCTACAGTCCTCTAAATATTATTCCTCATCTTCTTTTTAATTGTCTTATTTTTTTGAATGAATATTCTTCTTTTGGAATAATTTTTTCTTAAAAAATATTTTACCATTCATGTATGTCATAGTATTCTTTCGAGGAAATTCAAATTCATCCTCATTGTCATTTTGAAACTTATTTGGGCACCTTGCTTCATGATGTCCAACCATACCACATTGAAATAATTCAAGTGTGAGTTTCCCTTTTCACATTACTTTTTTCACATTATAAATTTGTTGAATGCTATGACATGACCTCATCTGACTCTTCTTCTTTTTACGAATATTCTATAGGGAGATTTTTCAAGGACATGAATACCACTAATTTTGTATTCACCTATTATATAGACAAGTTTTCATCATTTTTAATCCCATATGAAACAAGTTTATAGTGAAAGATATCAAATGTCAAATCCTTGAGATATTTTTCTACCAATATGTAAACTTGTAGATTAAACTGAGGGGGAAGTCTTCTTAAGATGTTCTTAACAATACATAAATCTTAAATAATTTCTCCAATACCATTCATTTCTTCCACAACAACATTCACTCGGATAAATAATGCATCAATAAACTCATTTGTAAAGACCTGTAAAATTCAAGGGAAATTTTTTTCTAATTTTATTTGGGATTTTACAAGAACGCAGTTTCTGACAGAGCCTGATTCCGAGGCTCGGTGTGCCCAGAATCAATTTCCGAACTTTGCCTCGGGTACGTTCAGTGAATGAACGATCGGGTTTTTCTAACTTTTGAACCGGTGCTCAGAATCGATTTCTGAGGGCACCGATGGAATAGCAGCTCCGGTTTTTTCTTAGAAACGCCTCTTTTGGAGTTGCGTTTTCTCGGTTGTGATTTTTATTTTTTGGGGTTTAAGTTAAGAAATAAAATAAAGTTGTACGACAATTTTATTTCATTTCACTTAAAGCCGCTTAAAGACCACTTGAAGCTACTTAAGCTGGGTTGAAGCGGTTAGGGTGCAATTCAAAATATCCTACCCACTTGGTAGGATATTTGTGAGGTGGGACCCACACGAGCCCCACCATTTCTTTTATTCTTAAGTAACGCACCCGCACCCCCCTATTAAACGAAGTCAACTGACGCATTTCCTAATTTCTTAACGCCTCTATTTAATTGGGCAGTTAAGTTTTACAATTAATTCTTTGAAATTAATTGTGAGGGTTACGTCATTTGAATTTTGAAATCGTTGGCGGAAAACAATAAAATAAGGCCTTAGCCTCATTTTATTTTGGGGTTGGGAAGCGTTGCGCTGAGTTTTCCTCTCCTCCTCCTCCTTCGCGAAGAACATGAAGAACGTGCCACCACTGACGAAGAACGCTCATTTTCCTTCCACAGAATTTCTCCCCTTCCGCGGCGAAACTCTTCAACGGATCTTCTTCTTCCCCTTCATCGTCAATTGATCGACGAACAAGATCGGAAGCAGAATCGGGTAGCAAGCGACGACGGCTTCGCCTTCCCTCGAGTCGGACGAACGCCGACCTCCCCCTTCGACGTCGTCATCCTTGCGACGCCATACCACGACGAACCTCGAACGACGACACCTCCTTCTGATCGGCTTATACCCAAGGTAGTGAATTGTTTATGAAATATTAATGAACCCCATTCTACTTCCTTCTAAATCAAAGAACTCGGATCAAATAAACATTAATTTGATTCGCGAAGATTATGTTGCGAGTTGGGTTTTTATTTTTTTGGTGTTCTATTATCTTTTGAGAAAAGAACGACGAGTGCGGACCAACCAATTCCAGGTTGATCCGCGGATCGTTTGTTCATGAGGATTTATGTTGAGGATTATTATTTGATTTGTTCGTGATTATTACCTTGACGATATTCGTGGATTTTTAAAACCAATTGTTATCGAATAACGCGAGGGGGCCGGACCGCACAAACACGGCCGAACCTCCTCCTTTTTTTCATGTTGGTTCCTTGTGGATTTAAATGGGAAAGGCGTGGTTCCATCGCACCACGCGGAATCATGCGACAAGAAAATGCGCGGTGTCGTCGCGTCGCGCCGTGAAAAGAAGAAAAAGGACGCGACGTCGTCGCGCCGCGTCGAAGAAACCCGAAGACATCCGCGGATGGAGTCGGGCCGCAGCAAAGGGGCGCGGCGCCAACGCGCCACGCCAGAGAACCACGAAGACGGCGCGTTTCGTTTTTGACGTGCAAATTGACGGGCGACAAAAAACGAGGCCGCAAGGTAATTTTGAGGCCTCCGCAGTGAAGGTCGGGTCCCGGGAGGACCATAGGCGAAGACGACAGGAGAAACGGACAACCGGAGCGCGTCCGGTGGTCCACGGAAGGCGGCACCGGCGCGCCGCGCCGGCCTCAATTAGCGGCGAAGGGCGGGGGAGTCGCGCACCCCGCCCGCAGTGTCCGCTCGGCCGCGTTGACCGGGCCGCGGCCGGCCGCGCCGCGCCGCGCCGGCCGGGCCGGGCCAGGTCCAGCCGGGTCGGACCCGGTTCGGGCCGACCCAGGGGGGGTCGGGCCGGGTCGGCCCGGGCCCAGACCCCCCGTTTTCGGACTACTTTCGGTCAAATGCCCGTAACATGAGCTATGGGCCTCCAAAGGACTCTCCGTCAGCGGAAACGCGATCCTTGGATCGAGACGGTCGTTTCGGTATATTGCACTCAAGGTTTCAGATTACTTTGGAATCGGTCGGGTTGGTTTGGATACGAAACCAACCGGGCCCTCGGAGCGGAAACGCTTATATCTTGAGCTCCGTACGTCCGATTGGCGTGCCGTCGACTTTGATTGATTCCTCTAAGTGAGACTGATCTTTTGGCTTACTCCGCTCGAGGTTTGGATGTCATCGGAGTGCGGTTGGGTTGGTTCGCTCACGAAACCAACCGGGCCCCTGGAACGAAAAAGTCAATAACTCACAGACCGGGCGTCAGATTGACGCGCCGTCCGTCTCATTGTTTTCCTCTTGATGAGATGGAACTTTTGGCATACTTCGCCCGAGTTTTGGATGCAGTTTGATAGTGGCCGGGTTGGATTGTACCCGAAATCCAACCGGACCCCTAGAACGGAAAAGCTGATATCTTTCAGACCGGACGTCCGTTTGACGAACCGTCAGCGGCGTTGGTGATCACGTTGAGAAACGGTCCCTATGAGAATACACTATGATCATACCCTATGAGATTTCGGGGTACAGTTGAGATACGGCCAGGTTTGGTTCGCACACGAAACCAACGGGGGCCCTGGGACAAAAAGGGCAGTAACTCACAGACCGGGCGTCCGATTGACGCACCGTCTGTTGCGTTGAGACCCCTATGACGAGGAGGTCATTTGAGATACTTTTTAAGGAGACTTTGAGATACTTGTAGTATCGACCTGTAGCTCGTGGAGCGGACCCTCTCGGAGACGAGCGTGCGGAGTATGGAGACCGTGTAGCCGACTGAGATCTGGCGACTGCTTGATCGACTCGACTTGGAGTGAGTCGGCTAGCACAGTGGATGGAGCACTACTTGTGAGGTGCAGACCCATGGTGGAAGAAGCACTACCTGTGTGACAGTGCAGACCCGTGGTACTCGTCTGGAGAGTACCTCAGCAGGCTACTAGGGGGTGTGCACTACTGTGTTTGGGTGACATACCTCGGTGGGAAGCACTACTGTGTTTGGGTGGCTGACCCGCGGTACTCGACAGGAGGAGTACCTCAGTAGTATTAGGTTAGTGAGTAGTACCTCGGAGTCGTGACAGGACCATTGTACACTCCAGAGACGGAACTCTTCAGCAGTTACGGTTTCGATAATGAAAATCCTGGTTTGAGCTGAGTCTGTGACCTTTGTGTTTCCTCATGATTGAGATGGGTTACTTGATAACTTAGGTATATGTATGGGCAGATACCTGGGTAGTGGTTATCCGTTGATTTCATAATCCTTGTGTTTCCCCATGATTGAGATGGGTTACTTGATAACTTAGGCATATGTATGGGCATATACCTAAGTAGAGGTTATCTGTTGAGATCTTCTTTGTGGTTATCCTTGTTGGTTTAGTGAGACCTTGAGGGTCTCGGGTTCCCTACTGAGTATCGTTATACTCACCCCTGCATGGGCTATGCCCGCACCTCATTGTGTTGGTTGCAGACGACAGACAGTGCTGACGGAGGCCGAGTGTTCGAGGACTGGACGGTACCCGGAGGTGGACTACACGACGAGTCAGTACCCGGAGGTGGACTACACGACGAGTCAGTACCCAGAGGTGGACTACACGACGAGACGACACACAGAGGAGGTTGACGGACGAGAGCGTGGAGGAGGCTATATGTACCTACCCTTCAGGTAGGATCCGTGGTGGACGACCAGGAGCTGCGCCATTTGTACCTACCCTTCAGGTAGGATCTGAGGAGGACAACCCGGGAGCCTCTTCCGTCCTTCCAGCTGTTATCTTTTCTGTTGTACTTGTTCAGCTGTAGTTGTACTTTCTTTTGGGTTTTTATTCTGGCCCATTTACTTTTCAGCACTCTCTTGTACATAGTGTTTACTTTTTCTGCTTGCTTACTCTGTGGTGCTTAATTTCTTTTATAAAGGCAATGCCTTCCCAGTTATCGGGATTTACGCCTTTGGTGCTAGTTGCCAGCCCCTGGCCTATGGAAGGCGGGCTTGGGGTAGTCACGGCACGGGCCCCGAGGACGGGTCGTGACAAATTGGTATCAAAGGAGTCGGTTCTACCGCAGAACTTATAACTCTGATATTTTCTTCCTGTGAAGAAATAGTGTTAAGAGTACCGAGTATGGTTTTCAGTTCAGGGAGTCCAGTGTTGGTGCGGACGGCCGACGTATCCATACACCAGGACCCTGAAAACTGATTTCCGACTTTGTGCACGAAAACACTGATTGCATGTGTGTTTCCAGAAGTTTTTAAATGTCATCTCAAACCAGGTCATCTCACCAGGTACAAACGTTTAACCGTGTCACGATGTTTCTTTCAGGATGGCTTTTCACGGACGACCAGCTAGAGCCCGGAGAGATGTGCGTGCTGACAGCCTGTCGAGCGACGAGGCTTCGGTAGAGGGACCTCTTGCAGTTGAGGCACCAGCGGAGGCACCAGTGGTACTGCCATACGTTGGGCCACCGATGCCACCATCCCCAGCAGTACGCGATGCACGCTACATGAGTGCGCTGTGCGAGTTCCAGCGCCAGAGGCCACCCAGGTTCCGGGGAGAGACGGACCTGCAGGCGGCTGAGGATTGGCTAGAGACTGTGGTGAGAGTCTTCAGGCTAGTGGGGATGCCGACAGACTTCATGGTGATCTTTGCTGCCAGCCTCCTTCAGGCAGCAGCAGGCAGGTGGTGGAGCCACTTGTTTCAGTTTTGCGACGGGATGACCTTCACATGGGAAGACTTAGAGACCTTCTTCAGGGTGGAGTTTGTGCCAGTAACTCTACACCCCGTGAGTGTACAGGAGCTTCTGCCTTTGCCACAGGGTTTTTGATCAGTTTCCGAGTCATCTTTGGGCAGTAGACAGATTATGCAGAGGTCCAGGAGGGCCAGACCAGCAGTTGGAAGATCTCGGGTTTTAGGACCGGTGGTGCTGGGCACCCGGGGTGGGAACAGAGCTAGGCGTGCCAGAAGAAGGTTGTGTTACTCATGCGGCGGAAAGGGTCACCTGGCACGTCTCTGTCCGAATCCTCGTACGGTTGATCAGCGGGTGTTGGAGGAGCCACCGAGACAGAAGCAGCGGCTGGTGCTTGAGAAACAGCCGAGCAGTGGACAAGGCAGTAGAGCTCCGAGAGTAGGTCAACAGGAGAAGAACTAGTGGATACGTCCTTTGTACTTCTAGTTCCATGTTGTTTTTGTATTCGTGTCTTTGTACTATGAGCTGCAATAATAAAAAGACACATATCTTGTGATGTTTTCTTTCCTGTCCTTTTTGTTTGGTTGATACTAAGTGGTCCTGGTTAAGACTACTGACTTGACCCTCACTTTCGATATTTCTACTGGAGGAGACCCAGTGACCTCACACTGATGCCAACAATGTGACTAGACCCTTGGAGGCGAGAGTGACAGTTGGATCTCTTGGTAGTTACGTCGAGGCCTTACGATGTCATCCATGGCATGAATGCATCATTCATGTTGGGATTGACTGTATTAGGCAACGAATGTGGTTCATCCAGGGGATGAGACCAGATTTATCTTATCGGCAAAGAAGAAATCATAGCAGCTCTTGTGAGACTAAAGAAGGTCCAGGTCATCCAAGAGCGGATGAAGACTGTACAGTGCAGTAAGAAACAGGAAACCGATGCTAGTCTTAGAGACTCAGGCATGTTAAATGTTTCAAGAAGTGGAAGCTTTAAGGATAGATGAGTCTGCGAAGCAGCAGACGTGGAGGCATAGCTAGGAGAGCAGTATGAGGTGGCGTACATCTTAACATGCTACAACCACCCGCCTTAGTTATCCCCGCCAGGCTCAGGGAGCTGGAGGGCGGTGGAAGAGTGTGGCTGCTTTCGGTCAAGGAGTGTGACCCAATGGCTCTAGAAATGATTCAAGGGACAATCTGTGTCCACTACTAGCTGTTGTAGTAACAGACGTCAATATGAATCATTCCTTGCTTTCACAAATCTTGTTCCAGACCAAGAGTTTCTGGTAAGCCGTGGACTTGACCCTCACGTCGGGAGATACCTTGGGAGGAGACTCGATGATCACACTTACGCCGATGATGTGGTCAGACCCTCGAGGCGAGAGTTTCGGTTGTAATCTCTTGGTGGCAGTGTCGAGGCCTTACGATGTTAGTTTAAGTATGGAATGGGCAATAACTGTTCATACTCAAATTGACGGTTTTAGGAAAACGTCGGGATGGGTTTTCCTTGGTCGGCGAAAAGGAAACCCCAGGCATCACGGGATAAACTCTTTCACAGGAGGGTGTGACCGATCACTCTTGAGTCAGTCAACCATACCCTCGTGGCAGCAGTCTTTTGAGTTTCAGTTCTAACAGAAAATGGAGACCTCTGGAGTTCGAGGATGATGATCACGTCCTTATACAGGTCTCAGCTCGACGAGGTTTACGGAGATGTGGCCAAGGCGGCAAGTTATCTCTGAGGTTCAACAGACCTTTCTAGGTCCTCAGCTGGGTAGGTGGGGTGGTTTACCGCTTGAACCATCCACCTCAGTTGCACCAGGTGCACGACGACTTCCACGTATCTCTACTGAGGAGATACGTGCTCGACCCTTCGCATATCATCGACCATGAGAAGCTGGACTATGGAGATGGAGTGTCTTTTACGGAGGTTCTAGTGGGAATCGAGGATCGACATGAGAGGATCCTTCGAGGACGGCCTATTCCTCAGGTGCGCTTTCATGGGCAGTACAGGAACCTCCGGTTGAGCACATGGGAGCGGAAGGCTCAGATGCGTGCTCAGTACCATTTTTGTATCCCTAGTTTATGTTAAAGCTTTACGAGGACGTAAAGCCCTGAGGTGGGAGTAATGTAAAGACCCGTAAAATTCAAGGGAAATTTTTTTGTAATTTTCTTTGGGATTTTACAAGAACGCAGTTTCTGACGGTGCCTGATTCCAAGGCCCGATGTGCCTGGAATCAATTTCCGAATTTTGGCTCGGGTACGTTCAGTGAACGAACGAGCGGGTTTTTCTAAATTTTGAACCGTGCTCGGAATTGAATTCTGAGGGCACCGATGGAATCGCAATGCCGGTTTTTTCTTAGAAATGCCTCTTTCGGAGTTGCGTTTGCTCGGTTGTGTTTTTTATTTTTTTGGGGTTTAAGTTAATAAATAAAATAATGTTGTACGACAATTTTATTTCATTTCACTTAAAGCCGCTTAAAGACCACTTTAAGCTACTTAAGCTGGGTTGAAGCGGTTAGGGTGCAATTAAAAATATCCTACCCACTTGGTAGGATATTTGTGAGGTGGGACCCACACAAGCCCCACCGTTTCTTTTCTTCTTAAGTAACGCACCCGCACCCCCCCCTATTAAACGAAGTCAACTGACGTGTTTCCTTATTTATTACCACCTCTATTTAATTGGGCAGTTAAGTTTTACAATTAATTCTTTGTAATTAATTGTGAGGGTTACGTCGTTTGAATTTTGAAATCGTTGGCGGAAAACAATAAAATAAGGCCTTAGCCTCATTTTATTTTGGAGTTGGGAAGCGTTGCGCTGTGTTTTCCTCTCCTCATCCTCCTTCGCGAAGAACACAAAGAACGCGCCACCACTGACGAAGAACGCTTGTTTTCCTTCCACAGAATTTCTCCCCTTCCGCGGCGAGACTCTTCAACGGATCTTCTTCTTCCCCTTCATCGTCAACGGATTGATGAACAAGCTCGGGAGCGGAATCGGGTAGCAAGCGATGACGGCTTCGCCTTCCCTCGAGTCGGATGAACGCCGACGTCCCCCTTCGACGTCGTCCTCCTTGCGACACCATACCGCGAAGAACCTCGAACGACGATGCCTCCTTCCGATCGGCTTATACCCAAGGTAGGGAATTGTTTATGAAATATTAATGAACCCCATGCTACTTACTTCTAAATCAAAGAACTCGGATCAAATAAACATTAATTTGATTCGCGAAGATTATGTTGCGAGTTGAGTTTTTATTTTTTTTGGTGTTCTATTATCTTTTGAGAAAAGAACGACGAGCGCGGACCAACCAATTCCAGGTTGATCCGCGGATCGTTCATTCATGCAGATTTATGTTGAGGATTATTATTTGATTTGTTCGTGATTATTACCTTGACGATCTTCGTGGATTTTTAAAACCAATTGTTATCGAATAACGTGAGGGGGCCAGACCGCACAAACACGGCCGACCCTCCTCCTTTTTTTCATGTTGGTTCCTTGTGGATTGAAACGGGAAAGGTGTGCTGTCGTCGCACCACGCGGAATCATGTGACAAGAAAATGCGCGGTGCCATTGCGTCACGCCATGAAAAGAAGAACAAGGACGCGACGTCGTCGCGCCGCGTCGAAGAAACCCAAAGACATCCGCGGACGGAGTCGGGCTGCGGCGAAGGGGCATGGCGCCAACGCGCCGCGCTGGAGAACCATGAAGACGGCGCATTTCGTTTTTGACGTGCGGTTTGACGGGCGATGACAAACGAGGACGCAAGGTAATTTTGAGGCCTCCGCAGTGAAGGTCGGGTCCTGGGAAGACCATAGGCAAAGACATCAGGAGAAACGGACCACCGGAGCGCGTCTGGTGGTCCGCAGAAGGCGGCGGCGGCGCGCTGCCAGAAGGGAGGCGGCCGGCGGGTCGTCGTCAGCCTCAATTAGCGGCCACACCCCACCCGCGGTGTCCGCTCGGCTACGCTGGCCGAGCCGTGGCCGGCCGGGTCGGCCGGGGCCCAGACCCCCCATTTTTGGACTAATTTCGGTGAAATGCCCGTAACTTGAGCTACGAGCCTCCAAACGAATCGCTGTCAGCGGCAACGCGATCCCTGGATCGAGTCGGTCGTTTCGGTATATCGCACTCAAGTTTTCAGATTACATTGGGTTCGGCCGGGTTGGTTCGGATACGAAACCAACCAAGCCCTCGGAGTGGAAACGCTTATATCTTGAGCTCCAGACGTTCGATTGATGTGCCGTCAATTTTGATGGATTCCTCTAAGTGAGACAGATCTTTTGGCTTACTTCGCTCGAGGTTTGGATGTCGTCGGAGTGCGGTCGGGTTGGTTCGCTCACGAAACCAACCGGGCCCTTGGAATGAAAAAACTAATAACTCACAGACCGGGCGTCAGATTGACGTGTCGTCTGTCTCGTTGTTTTCCTCTTGATGAGAGGGAACTTTTGGCATACTTCCCCCGAGTTTTGGATGCAGTTGGATAGTGGCCGGGTTGAATTGTTCCCGAAATCCAACCGGGCCCCTGGAACGGAAAAGTTGATATCTTTCAGACCGAATGTCCGTTTGACAAACTGTCACCGGCATTAGTGATCACGTTGAGAAACGGTCCCTATGAGCATACCCTATGAGCATACCCAATGAGAGTTCGGGGTATAGTTGAGATACGGCCAGGGTTGGTTCGCACATGAAACCAACCGGGCCCCTAGGACGAAAAGGCTAGTAACTCACAGACCAGGCGTCCGATTGACGCGCCGTCTGTTGCGTTGAGACCCCTACGACGAGGCAATCCTTTGAGATACTTCTTAATGGGAGTTTGAGATACTTGGAGTATCGACCTGTAGCTCGTGGAGCGGACCCTCCTGGAGACGAGCGTGCGGAGTACGGAGACCGTGTAGCCGACTGAGACCTGACGACTGCTTGACCGACTCGACTTGGAGTGACTCGACTAGCCCAAAGGACGGAGCACTACTTGTGACGTGCGGACCCATGGCGGACGGAGCACTACCTGTATGACAGTGCAGACCCACAGTACTCGTCCGGAGAGTACCTCAACAGGCTACTAGGGGGTGTTCACTACTGTGTTTGGGTGACATACCTTGGTGGGAAGCACTACTGTGTTTGGGTGGCTGACCCGCGGTACTCGACAGGAGGAGTACCTCTGCAGTGTTAGGTTAGTGAGCAGTACCTCGGAGTCGTGACAGGACCACTGTACACTCCAGAGACGGAGCTCTTCAGCAGTTACGGTTTCGATAATGAAAATCCTGGTTTGAGATGAGTCTATGACCTTTGTGTTTCCTCATGATTGAGATGGGTTACTTGATAACTTAGGTATATTTATGGGCATATACCTGGGTAGTGGTTATCTGTTGATTTCATAATCCTTGTGTTTCCTCATGATTGAGATGGGTTACTTGATAACTTAGGCATATGTATGGGTATATACCTAAGTAGAGATTATCTATTGAGATCTTCTTTGTGGTTATCCTTGTTGGTTTAGTGACACCTTGAGGGTCTCTGGGTCCCTACTGAGTATCATTATACTCACCCCTGCACGGGATATGCCCGCACCTCATTGTGTTGGTTGCAGACGACAGTCAGTGCTGACGGAGGCCGAGTGTTCGAGGACTGGACGGTACCCGGAGGTGGACTACAGGACGAGTCAGTACCCGGAGGTGGACTACACGACGATTCATTACCCGGAGGTGGACTACACGACGATTCAGTACCCGAAGGTGGACTACACGACCAGACGACACATGGAGGAGGTTGACGGATGAGAGCGTGGAGGAGGCTATCTGTACCTACCCTTCAGGTAGGATCTGTGGTGGACGACCAGGAGCTGTGCCATCTGTACCTACCATTCAGGTAGGATCTAAGGAGGACGACCCAGGATCCGCTTCCGTCCTTCCAGATGTTATTTTTTATGTTGTACTTGTTCAGTTGTAGTTGTACTTTCTTTTGGGTTTGTATTCTGGCCCATTTACTTTTCAGCACTCTCTTGTGCTTAGTGTTTACTTTTTCTGCTTTCTTACTCTGTGGTGCTTATTTTCTTTTATAAAGGCAATGCCTTCCCAGTTATCGAGATTTACGCATTTGGTGCTAGTCGCCAGCCCCTGGCCCATGGAAGGCGGGCTTGGGGTAGTCGTGGCATGGGCCCTGAGTACAGGTCGTGAAAAATTGGTATCAAAGGAGTCGGTTCTACCACAGTACTTATAACTCTGATATTTTCTTCCTGTGAAGAAATAGTGTTAAGAGTACCGAGTGTGGTTTTCAGTTCAGGGAGTCTGGTGTTGGTGCGGGCGGCCGACGTATCCATACACCAGGACCCTGACAACTGATTTCCGACTTTGTGCACGAAAACACTGATTGCGTGTGTGTTTCCAGAAGTTTTTAAATGTCACCTCAAACCAGGTCATCTCACCAGGTACAAACGTTTGACCGTGTCACGATGTTTCTTTCAGGATTTCTTTTCACGGACGACCAGCTAGAGCCCGGAGGGATGTGCATGCTGACAGCCTGTCGAGCAACGAGACTTCGGTACAGGGCCCTCTTGCAGTTGAGGCACCAGCGGAGGCCCCAACGGTACTACCATACGTTGGGCCACTGATGCCACCATCCCCAGCAGTAGGCGATGCACGCTACTTGAATGATGCACTATTAAACCACCACTTTCAACCCCCACCTCAAAAATACAAAATTCTTTGAGGGATGAGAAATGATTCGACGCATTTCAATGTTCTGAAATGCACCGAATCATTTCTCATCCCTCAAATCATTTTGTATTATTGAGGCGGGGGTTGAAAAGTGATGGTTTAATAGTCATCATTGACTTTGGTAAAAATGGGGGCTGTCCACATTTAATGAAACTGAATTGGGGGGTTAATATGGATGTAGGAAGCTGTGGTGGGGTGACATTTCATTTTTTTTTGAAAAGCTACTTCTATAGGAGTTACCGAAGTTGGTTGAATGGGTGGAAGGGGTGGGCGTGGGGGTTGATGTTTCCTTGTCATCCCCATTATCCTTCAATTCCAGGGTCTAACAGTTTTCCCCATCACCAGAATTAACTAATTACTTTTCTACTACTTCTTATATGTTTAATCTATGTTCTAAGTTTCATTTATATGCGTCATTAAGTTTATATTTTATAGGCTTTCAAAGTCTCATATCTGAAATATTTTTGAGTTGAAAGAAGTATTTTTGAAAGCTTATAATTGTATTTCATCAGCAATTTTTAATAAATGGTTTTTATTTTCAATTACTTATTATATGTTTAATCCATGTTTTAAGTTTCATTTCAATAGATCTTATGGTTTATATTTTATGGGCTTTCAAAGTCACTTACTTGAAACATTTTTGAGTTTTAGAAAGGTGGTTTTGAAACCTTTTAAATTATTAATCAGATGAAAACACCAATGATTCCACATAGCCCAGTCAAAATGGATTGGAATATTGCTATTGGGTACTTACACTATTTGTATCATTCTTACGTTAAGGGGTATTTCAGTGAACATGAGATTAGTAGTTTTTCTTGCAAAATGCTGATCTTATATGTTCATGGTAATGTGCATATTCAAAGGAATGAGGTTTTACTTCCCCATAAAGTAAACAAATTGGTTGAAGTGTTTGACATTAATACATGGAAGACATAAGACTATGTGAAAGTTAAGGTGGATTATCTCCAGCCTGAAAATTTTGAAGGAACATGCACATCTAGTGGGGAACTGACACATTTCATTTAATGGTTTGTCATAGCATTGCACATTTCTAGAATCCCTCTTCCTGATGGTATAATACCTCCCTTCTCATCTCACCTTACATGAAGAAGTAATGTCAGTGTCTATGGTGAGGCTCTGTCCCACAAGGTGGTGTGCGAATGGTACGTCCATATCGAGAGCGACGTGTTCCATGCTGGGATGGAGTATGATGACCTGGAGAGGGATGATCTTCGGGCACTGGAACATCAATCACGGGAGCCTCTGTCGTAGTCTGAATGGAAGGAGGTGTCGGAGGGATGTCATCGTGTGCACGAGATCCTTCTCCCACTAGGTAAGTAGAAGGGGTTGTCAGCATACCCTCGGGAAACCATATAGGCTGTGAAGGATCTGGTATGAAAGATGGCGGCATGGGAGATGACCCCTGATAAATCCCTGGAAAATAAATATCTGGCGAATACTGTGGATATCCGGTCAAAAAAGATGGATCCCATGCTGCATCCTGCTGCACGAACCCAGAGGGGTCAGGCTGGACTGATAGAGCACCGACCTGTGCCTCTGGAACAGGTGAGGGCTCACGTGCAGCAGGACGCGGTCTCCATCGCCGTTGTCGTCGCTAGGGAACAGCACCAGCTGCTGCTGCAGGTTCCTGAGTAGGACCCTCATCTCCTGGGATAGGAGCATCATGTTCCTGAGCAGGAACATCATGTCTCTGGGGTCTAGGATGGATGATACTTTCATGAATAGATCGACAAATCGGCATCGTCTCCTCCAAAGCAGCATGGATCACAGATAAACTAGCAACCTCCTCCTCCTCAGGATCAGTCATGCGACATAGTCGTCGTAGTCTGGTATGCTGTACAGAGATTCAAAATAAATTATAAAATAGCATAATAAATATATTATGTGAAATTTATTGACTTACCAGATCCTGAATCCCTCTCCCGTGCTGAGTCAGATACAATATAGACTTCATTCTATACCATGGATCATACTCTACCTAATCTGATAGGTAGAATCGCATCGTACGTACACCTGTGATACGATGCTCTGCTCGATTGTCCCATATGGCGACATATTGGGCATGTCGTCGTCGCCAATCGACATGTTGTCTCCCCGTGAGCTTCAAGCCATGAAGCGCTGGTAACTGTCGTGGTGCAGGTGGAATCAGCTGAACACAGCAAAACTGACGCATAACTCTATCGGGCTGGTGCCACTCAATAATATGAAAGTGAATAAGTGGCACTACAGCCATAACCTCATGAAGTCCAGCAGTACAGTATGTAGGTAAGTCCTGAACCAGACTCCAGTATGGCATCCAATGAATCTGTAATGACATGTGACATTTCATCAGAGAAATTTGTTAACAAAAAACAAAAATGATGATATATACTTACGCTGTCAGGTAGTAAATTGTCCAACATGAGACGATATGCAGCCAAATTGTGGGTTGGAGCATCGATGAAACGATGTGCCTGACTCCACCTATCAAATACAACATTGAAAGTGATAAATAATTAGAAATTAAATATAATAAATCATAATACAATCAGAAACAAATAAATATGACGGACCATACCATCGTCCACGTGGAGCGTCCTGTAGCACATCTATAGGAAGCCTCTGACCAACAGTAACAGGGGCGAGGACAGGGATGTGCTCCCATGCCCACAACTGTATAAGGACGAAACATCCTCCTAGATCTGTGTGATCTGAGTGGCATGTCGTACATAATGCTCTATAAGTGTAGGCCAAACATGCAGATCCCCAGCTGTATCTCCCGATCCGATCAAAGTCCTCCAGTAAAATAAGATACATCATGTGCACATGCACACCCGAGTGATCTGAACACAATGTACCTCCAATAAGTCGTAAGATATATGCCCGAGCATAACACATGATGGTCTGCTCATCAGCATCAGCAGGTAAATGTGCAAACTGCAAAGCAAGCCAAGGCATAGATATGGACCCACCATCTGTAGCAGTATGATCAGCCAAAATATCGACACCTAATAATCTCTGTGCCAGCTCAGCCCAATCCCCGATGGTGGGTCCAATAACTGCATCTCCCTGAATAGGAAGACCGAGTAACACTGCCACATCCTCTAAGGTGATAGTCATCTCTCCCTCTGGCAAGTGGAATGTGTGAGTCTCTGGTCTCCATCTCTCGACCAAGGCAGCAAGAAGGGGATGATCAGTGTAAGTGAAATCAGAAACGGCAATGCCGTAGAAGCCAGCACGACGTAAGTATGGTATAATAGCAGCTGGAGGCGCCATGTGTCGAAAATGGTGTGCTCGCCGCACCCTAATCCATCGAACATCCCGACCCTCTATCACATCACGAGAAACATGCCTATGTTGCTCGGTGAGGAGTGGAGCATCATCCATCTGGAAGCCAGAAAAGGAAATTAGTATTCACTATAAAATATAAATATAATGTTAAACTTAATAGAATTTAATGATTGGTATAATGAACAATATGTGATGTTTTTTTAGAAAACATTAAGGGAATGTCTTCATATTTTGGAGAACATTTATCTATCGTGTCTTTATATATGTTTTTACCATGAAAATTATGTTTTTTAAGATATGGTGTCATACATTTATATATATAAACATTTTATCCGGGTTATGTATGATTTATGAAGATCATTTATGATAAATGTTTTAATAATTTTTTGTCTTCGATGATAAATAACATTTTTTTAATAATGTTTTTGTTCTCTAAGATTACGTTCAGATTAATGGATTTAAAAGTATTGAATACAGAGGTTCGTTATTGGAAGGAGAGAAGTTGCTTATTGGAAATGTGAAACAATTATTAAAAAGTTCATCTCTGATATTAACAACATATAACTGACTACATGAAAAGATCATGTTGGATACAACACATCATTGTGGCTGAGTGTGTGAACTCGATCCAGCAATGTTAGGACATCGTTTCCGGTTATGCCCTTCTTGATGACATAGACGACATCTCAACCTTTTCCCTTGTTCTTGAGGCCAATCCATCTCATTTCGTATCCTGTTGGTCTTAGGTCTTCCCCGTGGTCGTAATCTACTGATGTTAGGAATCAGTATGGGCTGGTCTTCAGGCATTGGGAAATATCGAAACTCCCCAACAGGCGTCCATGGCGCAACCTAACAGTTAGCAATGGCCTCCAATCGGTATACTGGATCAACATAAGCTTCCCATGATACGTTCACAGACGCACATGCTGCGATGGCATGTGCGCATGGAAACCTTAATGCTTGAAACTTTCCACACTGACATTGTTTTGCTTCTAGAAGTACCACTAATTTTTCACCGCTGTTACCTGTAATGGGGTTACAATACTCTTGAACTTCAAATGCCGAGTCTTCCCGACGGAATAGACACACTCGATAACTGGAAGCTTCTTCAATGTTCTTGTCAATATCTCGTTGAAAGTTTTTTCCAAATCTTAACCCCTGTTGAATCCCATCTGAGGCCAGTTTTTGTCTATCAACGAAGTACTTGACACAATGATAAAATGTCTCCTGAACTAGGGCAGTAATTGGTAGCTTGCGAAGCCCTTTGAAGATGCCATTTATACACTCCACAATGTTTGTGGTCATGTGTCCATACCTCTTCCCCCCGTCATAGGCCAGTGTCCATTTCTCTTTTGGAATCTTCATCATATAATCATACACTTCTTGGTTAGCCTTGCGGATTTCTTCGTAACGCGCCTCAAACCTTCGTTGATCTGGCTCATATGATACATAAATATGATCACAGGTCATAGAAAATATATTTTTATTTACATTAAAATAGTAAACATCAATGACAACATTGCTTACCAAGCCTCGTGATTGCATTCTTCATAGCCTCATTATGGAAGGTTTTGCGCACGTTACTAGCAATGTGTCTAATGCAGTATCGATGATGTGCATTTGGGGGCCTCCATGAATCAGGATCCGCATTGATTTCCTCATTGATTGCCCTATGTCGATCAGATATCAAACATACACCTCGAATGCGTGTGAAATGGTTGCTGATGCATACCAAAAACCAGCTCCAAGATTCATAGTTTTCCTTATCTACTATTGCAAATGCAAGCGGAAGTGGTGAACGGTTCCCATCTTGGGTTGCCGCAATCAACAATACGCCCTTATACTTTCCAGATAGAAATGTTCCATCAATTTGTATGAAATGTTTACTGAAACGAAATGCGGAAATACATGGGAGGAATGCCCAGAATACCCGATGAAATTGAACACGAGATTGATCCAATCGATTATCTTCAAACACATGTTCCTTCGTATTTATATGGTAGACAACTTGGTTGTTGTGGCTCAGCATGGCTAATAATTGCGGCAACACCCGATACGAGTCATCTCAATCACCGTAGACCTTCACAATTGCCTTCTGTTTCGCTATCCATGCCTTGTTATAAGAAATCTTATAACCAAAAGTTTGAAGAATCCTCTCTTGCACAAGGGCTATAGGAACATCTTGACAGGTCCTAATCATCTCAACGATAACAGTTGACACAAATTCGGCATCCAAAGCAGTGTGATCTTGTGTCAAATTTTGCTGAACACAAGAATGAGCTGCCTCAATCTTTGAAATTCTCCATCCACCAAATGAAATGTCTGGAATCGCCCTCAACCGGAATCTACAGTCTTCATCAAATTTATCACACCGTATAACGTATTTTTTTCTACATGATGCCTCAACTACATATCTACAATGCCTCTCAATATGAAATCTTTTTAAGATGCTCTTCAACGCATCCTTACTTGGAAAATCCCTTCCATTATATAATGTTTTGTCCAACTCACTAAACCTGTCCACTATAACTCCAGGAAACTCTGTTGCAGGTGTCAGAACATTGTTGTCAAATTCAGGTACACGTTCCATTGCTTCGGACCAAGATTCAAAGGGTGGTGGATGATTTAATGTTGGTCGAGAATGTTCTTGAACTACTCTACTTCGAGAAACTACTACCTTATCTTCTCCAGCTCCCTCCCCACCTCTCGCTCCCTCCCCATCATCATTGTCTTCTCCGTCTGTTCCATCGTTTTTAAATTCCTCATCTGAAGAATGATTTATATGTAAATCTGGTAGATCATCTAAGTTGTCCTCCTCCACAACAGGGCGAACATCCTCAATTTCTTGGGATGAGGCTTCTTCAACAACTATTTGTGCATGTCTACGACTTCGAACATTTTGATGTTTTTGTACATTAGAAACTTCAACATATAACTCCATCATTGCACCATCAGACCGTTGGGAAAATAAAGTTCCCGCTTGGACCCAGTGCTCATCAGAAGCCAATGGACAAGCAAGATGCCATAACGTGGCAGGGAATTGCAAATGTCTATAACTAATAGACTTTATCTCTTGATGAGGACCGAGATTTAAGCAACCACGAATTCTATCTTGAAGATCAGTTATGGTAACACAATTAGATGTGTTAACCATAGATGTTGGTTGTATACTATAAGAAGCTCCTTGCTCGGTTTGAATTACCTTTCCATAGCAGTAAACACAAGCAAACATGTCTCTCTACATGAAAAATGTTTACTGATCACTGAATATGTCAATAATGTTTTGTTACGTGTTAAATAAATTTTTTTATCTTCTTAAAGGTATTTTAGTACTTCATGAAGTAAATATCAATCATCTAAAACATATCCCCCGGGAGTGTCAAACCAGGAGTGCAGCAAGGCCCGTTGTCGTGTACCAGGATACCCCGGGTCAGGCCCGAAACTCCTTGTCGGGGCTTTCACCCCTAGGTACAGCTGTTCCAGAGCCACATCATCCACTTGTAGTATCCAGACAGGGATTTAATTGCTTAGATAACGACATAAACTTTCATGACACCAAAATTTTAAAACCTTCCTAAATTAAGCCACTAATGTTTCGTAGAACAATTTTTTAACTTTCCTAAAGATATGTTCAATGATCTCTAAAAAATAAGATTCATTACAGTGCAGTTTAATCACTAGTTAAGTGTCGGTCACTACTTAAGTGCTGGTTAATCACTACTTAAGTGCTGGTTAATCACTACTTAAGTGCTGGTTAATCACTACTTAAGTGCTGTTTAATCAGTTAGGAGTTGGTCATTCACCACGTAATCATCCCTTAATCTTTACTTAATGACCCCTTAATCATCCGTTAATCGTTAGTTAATGACCCCTTAATCGTTAGTTAATGAACCCTTAATCATCCCCTAATCATCCCTAGTTAATCACCCCTTATTCACCCATTAATCGTTAGTTAATCACCCCTTAAACATTCTTTAATTACCCCTTAATCAGCCCCTAATCATTCCTTAATCGTTAGTTAATCACCCCTTAAACATTCCTTAATTACCCCTTAATCATCATGTAAACATTCCTTAATTACCTCTTAACCATCCTCTAATCATTCCTTAATCATTAGTTAATGACCCCTTAATCACTCCTTAATCGTTAGTTAATCACCCCTTAATCGTTACTTAATCACCCCTAAAACATTCCTTAATTACCCCTTAATCACCCCAAAATCACTCCTTAATCATTATTTAATGACCCCTTAATCACCCCTTAATCACTCCTTAATTACCCCTTAATCATTAGTTAATCACCCCTTAAACATTCCTTTATTACCCCTTAATCACCCCTTAAACATTCCTTAATTACCCCTTAATCATCACTTAATCATTCCTTAATTACCCCTTAATCATCCCCTTAACCCCTTAATCAGTCCTTAATTACCCCTTCATTCCTTAATTACCCCTTCATTCCTTAATTACACCTTAATTAGTTAATGACCACTTAATTAGTTAATGACCCCTTAATCACCCCCTTAATCCTTAGTTAATCACCCCTTAAACATTCCTTAATTACCCCTTAACCATCCCCTAATCATTCCTTAATCATTAGTTAATGACAACTTAATCACCCCATAATCGTTAGTTAATCACCCCTTAATCGTTACTTAATCGCCCCTAAAACATTCCTTAATTACCCCTTAATCACCCATTAATCACTCCTTAATTACCCCTTAATCATCACTTAATCATTCCTTAATTACCCCTTAATCATTAGTTAATCACCCCTTAATCACTCCTTAATTACCCCTTAATCATCAATTAATCATTCCTTAATTACCTTAATGACCCCTTAATCATCCCTTAATCATCACTTAATCACCCCTTAAACATTCCTTAATTAATCATCCATGGTTAATTACCCCTTTAATCATGACTTAATTATTCCTTAACCATTATCTAATTAGTCTATGATTATCTCTAAAATATTAATAAATTATTATTATCCCTAATTAACTAATTAAAACATTAATAATATAACTATTTATTTCTTTTCTTTAAATAACTACTACTACATACTTAAATATTTAAAATTAACTAATTACAATTAAATAAATAAATAACTTTAAAATAAAAAAAATACCTCTAAATGAAGCTTGAAACAAAAATCTTGTACTCTTTGCGTCTCCGGAAGCACCACGAAGAAAAACTCAACTTAGAGAGAGGAGCTCTCAAAATTTTAGAGAGAAGAGGGTTTTTTGAGTGAGGAAGGGTGGGAGGGGCGGCTCCCTTTTATAGGGAAATTTTTGGCGAAGGCGGCAACTGGGAAGCCGCCTTCGGCCATTTAAAACACGAAAGGCGGCTCTTCCGGAGCCGCCTTTCGCAGAAAGAATTTCGAAAGTCGGACACTGGTGTGCCGCCTTTCGTTTCCCCAATGGTGGAAGGCGGTTCCTGGAGAACCGCCTTTGGCCCGGTGGAAACCGAACTGAAGGCGGCACACCATGCGCCGCCTTTAAAATGTAAAATTTTTTTTTTTAAACCTCGATGTATTTTTTAATTTTTTTTTTGAAAAAATGTAAAAAAAACAATAACTCGCGACATCCACCCTTGAAAACTGGGGTGGCACACAGCTTCTCTTCGACAGACCTTGGTTTGGGCTTGACTCCCATAGGCGGCGTTGTAGTCCAGCAGCGTGACAGCTCGGTCTCGAATCTGGCAGCATCAGCCTCGGCTCACCCTCCTCCTCATACAACGACACAAACTCCTAATTCACCTGGTCTAGCTCTAGTTCGTAGTGCATCAACCTCGACTTCGGCCTGGTGTGCATCACCTTCTCCTTTAAATAGTGGATCCCTCCTTGTCGGTGGAAACTTCTTCCAGTGATGCAACTCCAACCTCCTCTGAGCAGTGGTGAAGCTTCAACCGATGGTCAGTGACTTCAATCAGATCCAACTCAGCAGGACTCCCCAAGCTTCAGCGGCAAAACACAATCCTCTTAATCCTTCAGCAGATGCAGTGACGTAACGACACATTGGTGGTACTACTCGGACAACGTCGATGGTGCGGCTCAGCCCCAGCATGCTGGGGCGGTGACATAAGGTCTCCATAGTGTGGGAAGGGAGGTTATTCGGTCTTGTTTTCTTTAGAAAAGAATGTGGTGGACATATCTTCTTCTTCAGGGAGTGGGTGAATTCACCTCATGTGGCAGGTTCAAATATCAACTCCTGATGGATGAGTTTCTCCAACGTCGTCCTTGCTTTGATTGCAAGATGAATCATGGTAGAATACTGAAGGTGGATGGAGCAAAAGGTTCAGAGAACGGTTGCAGAGTTATAAGCGAGAATATAGAGTTTTTGTGGCAAAGAGTAAGGGTAAGAACCAGATGCACCATGAATAGTGGGAAGTTCCAGGAGAAAGAAAGTGAGTGATGGGTGGGTGGGGCTGCAGTTTTTGTGGCACCGTGATGGATGCAGTGCCAAGGGATACAATGCCATAGGTTACGCTGAGATAGAGAAATTTTGTTATGGCACCGTAATAGAGTTATAGTGGAAATAAATGAGACATGGTAAGGTTATACAGTGAAAAGAGTAAAACGGTGTCACCGTGAAATGGACCCAGTGTGTGGTGGAACTGTAAAATAAAATGGTTGTTGTGGCACCATGGCAAAACCGTGAACCTGAAAAATAAATAGAGGGGTAAAATAAATTAAAACATAAATAAAATATGAACAAAATAATTAATTAAAACTAAAACATAATTAAAACAAATGAAAATTTAAATACTACATAAACATTAATAGATTTATACCACCAATTAAACATATGTTAAATTATTAACAACTTCAATTTGTAAAACATAAATTGTTACTGTACTAAAACTAAAATTAAAAAATAATTAAATTACCAAAAGTAAATATAAAATATAAACATTTAATTTACAAAGTTAAATAATTAATAAGAGTTACTTTAACAAATTAAATTAATTAAGGTATAAAGTTAGTTATTTTTTAATTAAATACTTATGTTAATTAATGATGTTATGTTAATGTGATTAAGACAAGAGTACCAACATTTAAAACATTAATTTATATTTAGTAAATTACGATAAGACAGTTAATAATTAAGTTATGCTACATTAGTCAAATGATATTTAATTCATGAGATGTTAAACAAAAACATCATTGTAAAAGTTCAACAACATAATTAATTAAATAACTAATATATGTTAATTTATTAGATATGTAGGCAAAAATAATTAAAATAATAAATAATCATTAGACCATAAAATTAAAGTGTGATAAAATTTAACTAATTTAAAGAATAAGGTACACGATTAATTATAAAAATGGATTAATTGATAAGTTTATTTATAAAAATACAAAGGTGTAAATATTTTTTATAAAGCAGAAGAATATCCAATTAAATCATTAAAAATTAGTTAAAATGATGTTGAAAAACATGTGTTTTAAAGGCCACATCAAATTCCCCCACACTTAATCATTATTTTCCCTAAAAAAATTCCATGTTTTATTATCATTGAAATCAAAATTATGTTATTATTGATTTTGCTCAAAATGTATCATGTCCAGAAAATTGAAACAAAGGACATAAACTTGTCATTAGGCTTAAGAAATAAATTACTCATATGAATCTTACATAGAACAAATATTCAAAGGTAGTCAAGAGAGAAATGAATCAATAGGAAATGAAAGTTTCATGCTTCATATGTGGTACTTCTTAGTTACTAACTTCAATCCAGGCACAAGTCCAGAGTCCCAGAGTTACAAAATGTAAAATTATTAGTGGAATTAAAAACATAACCAGAGTGTGTTTGTGCTTTGAAATTTCTCCTAGGTTCTAAAAATAAATATATTTTTTTTGTGAATCACCTTAATGATACAACCTAAATGATTTCTATATAAACTAGTTGACCCCTTCTTCATCTGGTATTCATCATTGGTCTCACCTTAATGAACTCATTTTTGACCCGAGATATTTAATTTTATTTTTTCCAAGACATGTATCATGTGCTAAGAACTGTGCAATGCACTTATTCAAAGTGTATGGATGGTATATAGTAAACAGAAACGCACCCAGCATCTAGGGTCTCAAAGACACATCGTGGGATCCTTGATGCCCAAATTACTCCAGTTTCAAAATATTTCTATGAAAACTATTTACATTGGCTCATTAAGATGATTGCATAAAATAAATAACTATGAAGGGTGTCCCCTAGGATCAATTCAAACTTCCAGTTCCAAGGATTATATACATAATTCCACTAACAAGTAACCCATATCACTCTTGGAGGTAGTCCTAAGCTAAGATCTTATTATACCACTAAGCAAGACCACTCAACAATCATCCATTGTCACTAATTTCATATTCAAAGCAATTATTTACATCCATCAAGGTACTTCTCCTAGGAAATAATCATTTTAAAACGGATTAAAGCCTAAAATTATGAAATAAATTTGAATAAATTTAACCATTTTTTATAAGAAATTTTAAATTGCAGTGGGAGTTAATGAGCTCACAATTAATAATAGTTAAACATAGTCAAAAATTGACCCCTCCCCCTCAATTAAAACCCAAAATTTTCCCAGATGTTGAATTCTAAATATGGAGAAGAACAATTTAACAATTTAAGTTCAAAACAGATTTTCAATTAAGTAGATTAATGACATGTATAAATGGTCAAATTAAAGTTCAAAAATAATTTTTTCAACAATGAATAAATAATCAGTAGGTTCATATCCAGGTACCGACATTAATATTTAATTCTAATGACACAGATATTCAATACGGGTCAAATGTAAATGTGAAGTTTATGTGCACTATGAATTGGGGTTAAAGCAAGTTTAGTAGAATTATTTCAGTTTGGTAGTCAACACATCATAAAATTTTCAAGCTAAAAACCCCAACCCAAAGTAGATTCAAAAGACCATCAGCATGTACCCCCCCCCCCCCCACACTGAATTTCATATAGTGAAAGATTATTTCAATATTTATCAATGAATTCAAATTTAATTAAGAGGCAGATGTAGAATTTTACAATTCATCTTAGTGACATGCAGAAAAAGTTTTTTTTAGTATGTAAGATATGCAGCAGATTTTTATACAGTTCAAGTCATGCAATATAATCTTTAGTAAACATATAGCATAATTTTCTAACACAAGAAGAATTTTTCAGTGAGCAGAATTTTTGTAACAAAAACTGGAGCAGAAATAAATGCAGAAAATTAAATTACTTCCCTGAATAGGTTCTTGTATAGAGATGATCATGGGAATTTCACTCCATAAATGACACAACAACATCATCCTATAAACACAAAGCATGTAAACTAGGAACAATAATCCAGTAGAGATATAGCATATGGAAGACAACAAAGAAACACTTTATTAAACACTAAAAAGTTCAAAAATGAAAACAAATAAAGAGAAAGGGTTGACTCCCATGAAGAACTAAATTTAAAGTCTTTAGTTAGACATTATTTAATTACACCTTTTTATTGAAAACAAAAGAAAAACCACGGGTTGCCTCCCATGCATCGCTAGGTTTATAGTCCCTAGCCGGACTCACCTAGCAACTAACCATAATAACTAGGTGGATTTGGTTTCCTTAATAAGAACCACCACATGTATTTGGATAAATTAATTTTAAAATAAAGATGAGTTTTGTTGGAAACAAGACTCGTCACATCAATAAATGAATTCTCAAAGCCTAAAATAACCCCTATGTAGCACCCTTTGACAATTGTGGGTATAGTGTTGTCCACATCAATAATAAGTTAATACATTTCAAGATTTGATACACCTGAAGGGACAACATAAAAATATGTGTTTCAAAGGATGTGAAATTATTCTTATGGCCATCTCTCTCTGCTTCATCATTAACCTATTCATATTCCAAGGTTCTCATGGGTGAGTTCTGGTTAGTAGGTTCAAGAGGGAATTCAATTAAGTGCTGAACTGAATCATGGACAATGGAACAAAAGTGTGATTCCCCCTCTATACTACTATCAGTATCATGAAAAGGCTCAACACCCTTCATAGTTGAGGATGTAAGTGACATATAGGGAAAAGAATTTATTTTTTCACTATTCAAAGATTCAGGTTTAACAATGTTGTAAATCTCTTCCAAAAGATCCTCATCTATTAACTCATTGTTGGTGCCAAAATGTTGGATGAAAAGAATGAAGAAAAAGAGGCCCCACAACCTTCTTTACGAAGCCACGGTGCAGAGTCCCCCCAAGAAATATGGCCACTGCAAAGCACCGGAGGCGGTACACTCCGCGAACGCCCCTGACGTTCGCGACCTGCCGCGAAGCAACCGAATCCCTCTTCACGCCGTGTCAACTCTGCTCCATAGTGCCTCTTGCCTATAAATACCAAAACCCCCTGATCCAAAGGACGGACAATCTGACCTTTCACCTTCTTAGCTCCCAACTTGAAAAGCACCCTTTGCTCTATGAATCATGAGCTACGCGAGGTATTTTTGCATCGCGAGGTGCCTCTACATTGTCTCATTTTGATCCCCTCTTCCGAGAGGGATGCCCTTCGCGAAGCCTAAGGGCGTTCGCGAAGGAAGCGGATCCCCAAGGGGACTCGGGTTTTTGTGGATCATTTATGCTTTGCGAAACACCCCTCCTATACAGGTGATCTACATGCCAAGGCAGGGTCACTGTACTTCGCGATGCACACTGCTTCACGAGGAACCTATGCTCCACGAGGTAGTGCTCCACGAACGCTCTTCCACATCGCGAAGCACCTCCTATTTTCACCTACGCCAAATGTTAAGGCTCAAAAACCCCACTTCTTGAAGCACAACCCTTCGCAAGTTCCCTCTACTATGTAGAGAAACTGAGCTCCACAAGGCCCCTGCCTATAGATCCATTTTCTTGGAAATTCCTTCTCTCATGCGACCCTCAATGTCTAAACGGTGTGACTTCAATGTCCCCTAGACTATACCACCAGTGGTGTTGCATCGCCTAATGCTTCTTCACATAGGCATACTAATGGGTATTGCTTCTTCACATAGCCACGCTAACGTGAACCCCTCGATGGTTCTCTCTGCGACCCCCCTTCAGCACGACATTGTCGGTACCTTCACTCCCATAAGGATAAGAGGGTGTCAGTCATGTATGTCCCGGGGGTGCAGAGTAAACCCACCTCATCCGAGCTGCGGGACATTAAACTGCTAAGCACCCTTATCTTCAACACTCGACATTAAACTGTGACATCACTTCATGCCTCTCACGTGGGGTTCCCCCACCTTGGACATTCTCCATGCCCCCTGGTCTCCACAGGGGATGATATCCTCATTCTGGGATTGGCGTTTGTCTGCGGGGAAGGGCGGCCTCCTTGGTATAATCCCCTAGCCTTTCTTGTAGGAGGTATCACCCATGTACCTCCGTACTTCCCCTCTCTCTCAGCACTTTTTTTCCCTTAGGCCTTCATCTTGGAGTAATTCCCAACACCATGGGCCGCCCAACGCGTAAGCCCCTCTTACCTTCTCACGGATGCACCCTTCACGATGTGATCGTCAGGTCTCTACCACCTCTTGTTTCTCACACCAAGCATGACTCATGTGGTCTTAGAGTAAGCATCGTCTATGGAACCAACCCCCATCTCTCATGACAACAAACTACACACCATTTGATCTACGAGTTCTTTGATCCATGTCAAGGCATGGTATGTAGGAATCCTTCATGAGGTTTAAGCCCACCGCCTGATCGTTTCTTCATGTCAGGTTCACCACCTGTCCTGCATTATGTTAAACTGCATTCCAGCCCAGTGGTATGCCATTGTGACCAACCAGAACTATGTGGACTTTGATCCATTTCAAGGAATGGTACGTAGGAAACCTCACAAGGTTCAAGCCCAACATCTATCGGGCTAAGGTCCATCTTCCCGTCAGTCCTCCGAAACACCTTTCTGAACTACGTGGACTTTGATCCATGTCAAGGAATGGTACCTATTATGCATTCATCAGGATCAAACCTACCATACACCTGGACCAATGTCCTTATTCACATCGGTTCTCTGACACGCCCTCATCCTGCATGACGTTAAACTGCATCCCAATCTAGCGGTAAGCTATTGTGTCCCAACCATCCAGTTGTTCCGACACCCCTTCATGTCAGATCAGAAACCCATTTCTCTTTTGAACTATTAGGTCTTTGATCCATGTCAAGGCATGGTACGTAGGAATCCTCATAAGGTTCAATCCCATCATATATTGGGCCAAGGTCCATCTTCACGTCGGTTCGCCGGCGCACCACCCTGAACTATGAGGAATTTGATCCATGTAAAGGCACGATATGTAGGAAGCCTCCCTGAGGTTCAAGCCCACCACTTGGTCATTCCTACAACATTCACATCGTTCCTCCAACACACCTTTCAGAACTATGTGGACTTTGATCCATGTCAAGGCATGGTACGTAAGAAGCCTCCCTGAGGTTCAAGCCCAACACTCATTGGTCTATCCGGCCACTATTAACGTCGGCTCTCACAAACTGAACTACACAGACTTTGATTCCCTACCACAGGGATCTGTAGGAGGCCTCTTCAAGGCTCAAGCCCATCACTACCATCATCTTCAAGACGGTACCATCTCATTCCTCCTCCACTCCATTCATCTATCCAACGTCCATCTTGATTCAAACCCAAGACGCCACATCCTGGCATGATCATGCCACCCCATTCCCCTCCACATCATTCGGGAAGCCGCCCATGCGTTGGACCCCCCATATCGGTGATCCCTCAAGGGGGTTCCTCAATCTGATCCACCTTCATCGGTGTTCTGATCAGTCTGATCCGTCTCCACTGGATGTTAAACTTGCGGAATACCCTATGTTAAAAATCGGAAGCCGAGGAAAACCTCAGATACAAGCCTACGGAAAATGATTCCCCGCACTCGATATGGGATGCCTCTAACTTCCATGCCCTTGAGAATCCCTATAAAAAGGGAAAAAATACAGACATGCCAATTCCCCAGCGTCCAAACACGCCAATGATGCCTCGACGTGACTACTCCACCATCTAAATGTTTTTGCCCTGACCGGACCCCTTGTAATGTCCGGACAGTAGCAGTGTAATTAACCACTGCCCATGGAAACATTGTACTTTGAAGAGTTTCATGAACAACGTATTAAATCTATAGGGGAGACCCAGACTAGGTGACGAGTTCTGAGGAGGAATACACATAAGGAAGAATCGACATCCCATCATCCCATTTTGATCAAAGAGAAGATGCCCCTGATTAAATAACAGATTCCTCCCGCCTTTGGAAAGCTGGAATGTGGGGAAACAGCGCCGCACCAACTTCCCCCGAACACGACGGATGCACGCGCCCCGACGAAAGCATCAGAAACAGAAATGGTGAACCCGACGTGAATATTCTTCTTCTTTATATGGAGATTAGTAACGCTCGGGGAATCCATGGATTGACGTGTCACCGGATCCAGATATCTAGTGTCGGGTCCCACCAAGAAAATAACGGGCCCGGAGTGAAACTCACCAGATGATGGGGCAGTAGAACGTTAGGCATCCCGTTCTGCGATGTTGTCAGTGTGGATCCCTCTTACCAGACATGGAAGACGGAATGGTGCTGGGGCACTAGTTGTCGATTTATTTTCCTATCAGTGCTGACGAGTTAATCTCCCTGCTTCTCAGGAATCAGGTTGCCGCCATCGGGACACGATCACCACCGACCCGCCTACGCAGGGGAAGGGGAAACACCAGCACAACCGCTGCGCATGGCTCCACTGCTGCCACAATGGTGTCTGCATCCACAAATGTGGGGTTCCTACACCCCATCTCCCCATCAGAAGTCATCCAATGAAGGGTGATTAATGACCTCGTACGTTGTTACGAGAAGGAGTTCATAATCCCAACCCAGGATATGGCCCGCCTGGACCTTGACGCATCTAAGCCCCGCTGTCAACGCCGCCCCCAAGGGCCGTGCAGGGAGACATTGCTCCCCACTCTGACCTTCAACCATTTCGGGAGCCTCTCCCTGGAACACCTCTATGACTCCGTACCCTACGCTGATGAGGTAGGGGATGTTCAGGCCCAGAGTTCCGTCCCAGGGGATCCCAACGAGGGCCCCCTCCAGGCTGCGCCAGCGCCGCCACCCGGTTCCCTGAGCTGAAGAGCAGGTTGACTACCTACCTACACCACCCGCACTGGCACGGCTGACCCGACACCAACGTTGGGCATAATCCAGGGAGGGAGCTTGTCATGGGGCGTCGACGTCAGTGGTTACTGCGGCCCAAGCCACCGCTGACGTGGATCATCATCGCCCTGCATATGCCGAGCAAGGGCAGCTATACACCCAACACAGATCGAGGACCCAACCACTCCATGGGGAGGATGGGTAGACTCTCCTAGTCACATGCACAGATGGTGGCCAACGTGTACTAACCCACAACAACTCCACCCAGTACGGAGACTCTCCCCGTGCAACCACCACGGTGGACGCGGGCGTTTCCCGTTCCCAGGCCCTACTCAGATGTATGGCCCATGCCACCTTCGACACGAATGAGGGCCTTCCCCGTGGTAGCAACACCTCATACAGGATCCTCTCCCACGCTCATTACTCTAGGTATGGAGCCATTCCTCCTTCCACGGACCGCCGGAGTAGGGAGGTTGTACATCCAGTCACTCTATGATGTGAGGACCTTCCTCAAACCCTTATAGCATCCAATGGAGGACATATTCTTCTTATCAACCCAAGTGGTGGAGATCAACTTCACTCCACTAACACCCATCATAGAGGTCCTACCCGTGTTCAGTCCGATAAGTACATGGACCTACCTCGCACTGACATCACCAAGGGAACCATGCATGGAGGTCCTACATGTGCTCCCAATAGTTCCAGTAGGGGTCCTACCTGCACCAACACATGGCACAAAATTACTCCTCATGTCCCCTTTGACATCTTCCCTAATGCTCCTCGCACTCTGATTCACTCAGGCGGAAGGACTCCCCAACCCAACACTAATACGGCCGAAGGAACTCCTCGTGCCGGGTATTGTCCCTTCCCTGAAGAGCCATCCCGGGGTTGGAAGGTGGGTTGTCACTCCCATTATAAGAATTCCAAAAAATCTTCAGGCTGAGATCAAACCGGTATACTTCTCAGATTCTGAATCAGAGTACGACTCAGCGATGGAACCCTCCCCTCGGTCCTCTGTGCTAAGGACCAGGGTAGGTACATGGCGAATCAGCCTCATCATTTCAGAGTGGGAAGTACGCTAGATTCCTGTCTCACTTCGCAGGTACATCCAAGAGGAGTAAATCATTAGTGTCCCACAGGTTCCAACAGTGCCGTCACCAACATCATCACTAGAAGCGCCCTCTACCTCGACCATAGATCATGGAGAGCTATTTTGGGAACCGATGGTGGCTGAGCAACATTGTGACCCTTTGCCAAAAATCATGATACCTGCACCGGAAGCTGTGGTTGTCAACCTTTCGTATCATGACATTGTGGTCAGGTCACTGCACTCCTCGGAGGATGGACCAGAATTCACTGGACAGTCGGCTCGTTTGTCGTATTCTCCACTACCCAGTCTACTGTCTCAACGGTCCGCTTCAGTACAGATACCAGTTCCTCAGCCACCTCTGGTTGACGAGTTGGGAAATATGGGGCTAGACCCTGAATCTGAGCCCATGATCTTCTAGAACATTCTTACGGCGGATCAATTCCCAGAGAATTTCTGGCCAACGGTGGCATCAAACATATGTGCACTATAATCTCTCACACAAGAGGAAGTTGAGTGCTTCCATCAAACCCTATGGGCAACGCACTTCCGTCTTCATTATCATCTAGTGGTGTACCCCAGGAGCCAACTGCACTTTGAGGAAATTGGCGAGCAATGCCATCTGGTCGATTTGGTCGCACTCCCCGTGGCCTAGTGCCCTGAATCACCCGGTCTCCAGAGGACCCTCCAACAAATATGCGTTCAGAGATTCGGGATACTCCACAAAATCATCAGCGAGGCTACCCCCACGTGCAAGTCCGTGACTGGGGGATATAAGCTACCCTACTCTTCAGCCCTATTTGATGACAGGACAACTGGATATGCGATATTGAGGACGTTCCCCTGGGGAGGGTCGCGGTCCATATAGATGATGTCATGGACAAGGAGGATGAACTAGAATTTCTTAATGGTGACTTCCCCACTGAGGGTGTTCCACCATTGTTGGACCCGTTAGGGAGGATTAATCATTAGTAGAGGAACCTCCTAGGTCTCTGGTTGCACCCAAATTTACCCTACTGGTAAAAGCGATCGATGTAGTACATGTAGGGGTCAAATCCACAGGGACCGAAGAAGTAACCTTGAGACGTTATGATTGTGTGAAGGATGGGCTATGAAGTGGCCGACTTTGGATTTGATTTTGGATGGTTTTTAAAGAACACTAATAAACCTAAGTGAATTCAATTAAATGGAAATGGGTTGATCTTAGGATTATGCTCGGGGTGGATTGAATGAATTTTACTTCATTAGACAATTTTGGTTTTATTAATTTTTGATGAATCCATTCATCAAAAATAACATTACATTCATTATTTTCTGGTTTGGTGCTTACTAAACACAATTACTAATCCCGTATACACTTAGAGAACCAAATTCATGATCTCTCCGAGGTATATGGTCATTTAGTAATTTAATTTAGTTTGCTCAAACACAGTAAAGATGAATAGTAGAAATAATTGAAGAATGGATGTCTTAAATTAATTATCCCATTAACAACAATTCATTCATAAAATAACATTCAATCCAGCCTTTGAATCCTCCTAATATCATCCCATTTAGGTTTTAGCCCTCCATTTATGGTATACTCTCAATGGTGGGCGGAATATGGCTAACAAGAATTGGATTGAAAAAATTAAAACCGCGGAAATAATGAGCACTACTCCGTGTGTGTGAATGAAATTCACACCTATGTGTGAACTAATTCACAACAACACAGAGATATCATTGTGCTTTGTGATAAAAAAGTTTTAATAAAATAAATTGAAAATATTTAAGTGAATGAAGTTTATTAAGAACATAAAGATACAAAAAAGAAACTTACATGGAAATAGAAAACATTACAAAGGAAATTTGGAAGCATAACCTTACAATGAAACAAGCAACAAAAGATGATATGAAAAATATACACCCCCATTCCATTCACCAATAGCTACTTATATAGGCATATTAGGATCCTTAGGTACATCTCCAAAAAATTAATTCCCCGCAACAATTAAGAGAGTCAAAAGGAGGGTGAAGAATCAAAAGGAGATTAACGTTACAAAGTTGACCACAAAACCAGCCAGATTCATCCCCCATTTTATGTGTGCGTTTGACACTTCATATGGCCGAATCCGAAGGTGTCATAAATATAACATATCTTATTAAATGTGCCTTCTAGAAGATCTCAAAATTTCAGAAATGTTGGATCAGCCGTTTGGATGTTATGGTCAAAATGGTGGGACGGATTTCTGTGCATTAATGTCGGGTCCACCATTTAAATCTCCACTTCAGATCCATTTATCATCATGAAACCATCAGAATTAGCTCTGGTCACAGTTGAATAAAATGATCCTCATATTTTTATATTTCTACTGTATATATTTGAGCTTCATTGGTCTTGGTTTCTGGTCCCCACATTTGTTTGATGGGCCTTAGACCCATTATGCTTTTTCCAGCAAGTTTCGGCCTTCAGGCGCAAAATTCTCCATCTTCCTTTGGGATTTATCCATCGGACCTAAAAGATAAAATGTTCCAAACAAAGTGATAAATCATATCCCAAAATTTCAAATTCAAAAAATGAATATAATGTTGTCCACAAATAAATGAATGATTGGGCCCAAATTTGCATTTTAAACATGAATTCCATTTTTGATGAGAAATGAAGTTCTATTTATGTAATGCACTAAAAACAATGATTATGGAATTTGGAACAATGAATATAAAGATATTAATAATTAATATTAGCCACTTTCAGTGACTAATCACACCCCCCAACTTGAGTTTTTCTAGACCAGAGCAAAATAAATTACAAATATGAAATTCAAATCACCTTTTCCAAAAACATTTTAATACACATTGGTCACCCAAATATCTAATACCAAAAAAATTATGAAAACCCATCAAAATCATTAAAATCAAGCTAGGTCCATAAGCATATCCCAAGCCCAAGCCCATTCCGTTTTTTAAATTCATCGCCACATTTCACCCAATTCCAATTAAGCATGATAAAGTGTTGTGCATCATAAAAGATATGGGGCCCATTTTATTGTTCAAGGGGAAAAAATAGAAGCGCTAGGTGGGAATCACATTAAACCTTAAAATGAGTATCCATTTTTTTTTGTTTTTTTTCTTTTACCACAATAGATATGAAAATACTAACTCTGGGCAAGACAACTATGGAGTCACGATCCCCAAGTGCCGGACGCCACACATATTTTGAATTTCATGCTCTAAAATAGAGATATAAAACCTAACTCTGGGCAAGACAACTATGGAGTCATGATCCCCAAGTGCCGGACGCCATGCATTTGGACAAAACATTGCTCTATGTGGTCATTTTTTTTGTTTTTGTTTTGTTTTTTTTTTTGTTTTTGTTTTTGATACTCAAATTAAACTAAAAGTGACCCCAGAACCCTATGCTATAATGAAAGGGACCTGAGAACTCAAATTTACACCCACAATCCAGTATACGTGCATTGTGGAATTTTTATTTAGAGGATGAAAATGTAAACATTGAAAAATCACATCGGACAACCGCACTTTCCAAAAACTATGCTCATGAACTTAAACTTGCATTACAATCAGAATCAAGGCATACAAAATTATTTGATATCCAATTTTATAGTTTGCAATGTGTGTTATCATGTGCAAGGTTAATGGAATTTTTCTTTTCATGTATGTTTTTATTCACAAAAAATCATTTTTTATCTCCCCCCAACATAGAATAACACTGTCCCCAGTGTTTAAAGAAAAGAAAAGTTAGAAGGGGGTAGGAGAGAAGTTCAAAGAAAAAATTTAAAATGAAAATCATGGAATGAAGTCACCTGGTGGTTGATGATGATAGTGCATTCCATAGTCTCCCTTCAATCCTGGATTTGAGTCTCAGCGGCTTGGATGGTGGTGAAAGGATTTTCATTATGGCTTACGACATGTCCTTTTATTTTTTTTAACCTATAAAAACATAAAAATAAAACAAAACAAAATAAACTGACGATACATTGTCTTCTTTTTAGATTTTTGGGTAAGGTATTACTCAGAGATCACGCCACGTGACACGAATTAATATGGCGCTCTCCTTTCATACCCATCCTTACTCATAAAAGAAGAACAGGTCAACAGTCTATCTTAATTTATTATATGAAAAAGAAAATGATTCAAAATGATTAGAAACATGAAAACCATGGGTTGCCTCCCATGCAGCGCTTTTGTTTAATGTCATTAGCTCGACTTGAACCCCCCAACTTATCCAATTTCAACTTTCAAAATTTTAATTAACCCATCTTTCTCCACTTCAACAAGATTGAGATTGATTTCTTTTTTGAAATTTGTTTCGTATGAAATCCTATTTTCAACAATGATTGGTAAAATCCAAGGAATATCTAAAATGGTTGATTGTGTTTTATCTGGAGTATTTCCTATGATTTCAAGGTTCATTCCTACATGGAGAGATTCTTGATGAAAATTGATGATAATTGAATGGTCTTGGTTATCATAAATAGAGGGATTATTGAGTAGGGAAGGAAGTATTAAAACATCGAGCTCAGTTTGATTGAATTTTCCTAAAGAAGAATGATAATTTGAATCAAAAATTGTTTCTTCTTTAAAAACATTTGAAAGAATTGGTTCCTTTTGAAAAGATGATTCATCCACAAAATTTTCCATTTGAATTTCATGAGTGGGTATAGACAAAATATTCGTTATATCTCCCAATGGTTCAATGATCGGTGTTTCTAAAAAATTGTTATTAGAGCAATATTCCGAACAGTCAATCCATGAAGACAAATTTTCCCCTTCTGAATCCAAAAAATTAATTTCATCCTGATTTAAATACCCTTCAACATTTCTTTGATCTTGTTCAGTTATCCCATATCCAAAGGTTAGTTCTTTTTTCAATTCATGGGAGGTTTTTGGGATAAAAGATTCATCTATAAATGATGATTAAAGAACAAATTTGAGTGGGAACGGGTTCCTCAAAAGTCTTAAAGCTTTGTAATTCTAATCTGAAAGATGAAACTTCTGAATTCATTTTATCCATTTGTTCACACAATTTTCCAAGAATTTTTTCAGGATTAGGGTTGATATATGTTTTTAAATCATGGACTTCCTCATTATTTATCTTTTCAATCATTCTTGATAGGTATAGAAATTGATCTTTTAAACATTCGACATCCCATTGATTGTACATCTCATCTGGTGTGGTGTATTCAATTAAGGTTTGGTCAATGAAATTCCCTATGTGAGGTGTTTCAAAATATTGATTTTCCAGTTTATTATAGCCTTGGTATATTAATGGGTATTGTTGAAGATAATCCATTTGAGTTGATTTAAAGTTGTTTTTGGGATTCATTGGACACACAGGAACAGAAAGGGGAAAATAGAAGAGAAATTTGGGTGAGAATAGAGAATTTGGGGTGAGAAAAGAGGATGAGTGTCTAAGGTACTTACTTGGGTCCCCGGCAACGGCGCAAAAATTTGGTTGCGCCCAAATTTACCCTACCGGTAAAAGCGGTCATTGAAGTACAAGTAGGGATCAAATCCACAGGGACCGAAGAAGAAACCTTGAGACACTAAGATTGGATACGGGATTGGCTATGCAGTGGCCAACTTTGGATTGAATTGATTTGAAGAAATACTAATTTAATTTAAAGAACCAAACAAATAAAATTACTTGAATTAAAATAACTAATTAAGGTGAGTCAATCCTAGGTTGTCTTTTGGGCTTTATTGGATGTATTTGTTTTTCATTTGATTTTCTATTCATCAGTTCAAGCGGTATCCATTAAATGAAATAATCCCTCAATATCATTCTCTGATTTAATCAATACACAATTTCAAGGATAATCACCAATTCACTGAGAGGATCAATTAAATGAGCACTCCAAGTAATTGGATCGTACTAGCACTCAAAATGTGTCATCGTTAAAGTTAGTGAAGACAAAGAAGAAGATAAATCAATGAAAGGAACTCTTAAAATAAAGAACAAATTTAAGAATTTAAGAACATCAAATAACATTCAATCCAACTCATGCAACTTCCTAGGATCAACCCATAAAAGGTTAGCCCTCCATTGATGTTATTCTATCAATGGAAGCGGGTAATTGACTTAAAGAAGCAGAATTGAAGAAGAAAGAAAAAAAACATTAATCAAAATGAACACTCCACCGTTGTGTGATGAATTCACAAGTGCGGGTGTGAATAAATTCACACTATGATTCAACGGTATCAACGTATGAAGAAAAGGAAAATAAAAAGTTAAAAAGAATAAATTTTATTAAAATACTAAACGTGAATGAAAAACTTACATTAGAGAAATTGACGATGCCATTACAAAACGAAAGCGGGAAATTACAATTGAAAGAAAAACTTAGATTCAAAGGAAAATGTTAGATGATTATTCCCTTCACCACCAGCTCCTTATATAGGAATATTAGGAGCCTTAGTTACATCCCCCAAAAATTAATTCATCCCCCAACAATTAAGAGAGTCAAAAGGAGGGTGAAGAATCAAAAAGAAATTAACGTTACAAAGTTGACCACAAAACCAGCCAGATTCATCCTCCATTTTACGTGTGCGTTGGACACTTCATACGACCGAATCCGAAGGTGTCATAAATAGAACATATCTTCTTCCATGCGTCTTCTAGAAGCTCTCAAAAGTTCAGGAAATTTGGATCATCCTTTTGGAAGTTATGGTCAAAATGATGGGACGGATTTCTATGCATTAATGTCGGGTCCACCATTTAAATCTAAAATTCAGATCCCTTTATCATCATGAAAACATCAGAATTAGCTCTGGCCACAGTTGAATAAAATGATCTTCATATTTTTATCTTTCTACTGTATAATTTTTAGCTTCATTGGGCTTGGTTTCTAGGCCCCACATTTGTTTGATGGGCCTTAGGCCCATTATGCTTTTTCCAGAACGTTTCTGCCTTCAGGTGCAAAATTCTCCATCTTCCTTTGGGATTCATCCATCGAACCTAAAAGATAAAATGTTCCAAAAAAATGGATCAATCATATCCAAAAATTTCAAATTCAAAAAATGAATATAATGTTGTCCACAAACAAATGAATTATTGGGCCCAAATTTTCATTTTAAACATGAAATTCATTTTTGACGAGAAATGAAGTTCTATTAATGTAATGCACTAAAAAATATGTTTATGGACTTTAGAACAATGAATATAAAGATATTAAAAATTAATATTAGCCACTTTCAGTGACTAATCAGTCTCCATGCGCCAACCAAGTCGTTGGTATACAGTCGGAATACCGGTAAGGGTATAGAGCATGTTAGAGCTGTCAAGCACTCCGACCCATCCACCTCAGTGCAGAAGATGGAGGAATAACCCGAGAAGGCCACGTTGCACCAGCAAATTGCTGAGCAGAAGAGTCTGGTCGACGAAATCCTAGTCGAGCATGCTATAGAGTGGCGACCCGACTATGGTGATCCTAGGTCGGGGCAGCAGGGGCTGGAATAACTCCCCCTGGCGAGATGCCTCCAGGCAACCCTAATCATACCGCTCCCACAGACAGAATTGAAGTCGGGACTCATGGAAGGAGGCCGTGATACATCTCACCAAACCCTACTGAACGGCGTGACAATCTGATGAATCTGTCCCGGGTTCCCCCGACTGCACTACAGGACGCTCTACCGGTCACTCCACGAGCCGTTGAACTCGTCTACCATGTTGAAGAGACCTACAATGCACTCTGTAACACCCCAATCTTCTACGGTACGCTTCTCTTTGAATAATGTGATAGCGTGAGTTGTACGCAACACCGAGTTCTAACACACCATAACTAATCAAACTAGCCGTTATGAATAGTAATACCTACTTTTTGAAATTATATATATTTTATATTTGAAAATGGACTTCATTTTTGGATTCTGAATATTGAATTTATCCTAAGGTGAAATTTTGGTACATTTCGGATAACTTTCATATTTTGATGAATAGTGAAAATTACTAAATTTTAATTAAAAACAACTTTTTTAATCAAAATAATTAATAGTGATAAATTATGAATTTGAGTGGTTTTAAAGTATATTTAGAATATATTTTTACCATTTAATATAATTTTGGTCATTGGACATAATTTTACAATTAAACCGAACATAAACAAGTGTCAATCTTTTGATAGTTATTATCTCTTAAAAACACTCTTTTTGTTTTGACAGCGGGAATTAATTTTAAATTAATTTCTGCCACTTCTGTGTTTTGAATTTAGGAAAATGGATTCCATATTTGGAATCAGGATGTTCAAATTGTGTAAATAGGTAACTTTTATTTTGAAACATTTTGAATAATTACTGCGGTAAATATTTTATTTACCATGGTTAAGGTTAAATCTGGTAAATAAGGGTTAAAAAATAATATTATAATAATACTAAATTACCCTAAAACGTGTCTTAACCCTATTGGTTGATACATTGTCGACCATGGGCATCTTTGGGTCGATTTTGGGACCCCATGGATCCACTTGTAAGTGATAATGACACTTTATTTTAATTAAGTTAAAATGAATACAAAAATGACACAAGCATATATCTTTTAGCAAAACAATTGTTACATAGGGTTATATATGTTGGATTTTAGATTATAAATATTCATTAGAAAGATAAAGATATTTCCTACATAATTATATTTTATTTATAATTTTTAGACATTAAATACGTTATTTTATTTATGACACAATGATGATGCAGTAATTACTAAAATAGTGAAAAATTAAAATAATTGATATTATAAATACCCAAATAATTATAATATAAAACCTTTAATGAATTAAATTAATTTTATAGGATAATATTATATATTAGGATTTATTTAATGGACTTTTTTCGAAGTAATCAATCTGTTATGAGTTTCACAAAAATCAACTATTGAATTGTGTCAAAATTGACATAAAAGAGTTCTTAAAACAAATATTATATTATTAATTGATATTAAATTCCTAAAAATCTAAGGTTCGGCCAAGAGACTTATATAATGATAGTTTCATCATTAATGGACCACTTGGGGGTCTCTTGGATGTATATAGTAAGTTTATTAACCATATTATATAAAAATACAAAGAGACATTGTAAAAGTGAAACTAATTAACTTAGAGTTAATACTTAAAGATAAGGTTAATATAAATACCCAAACCTGTCTAAATTCTATTGGTTGAGTTGTTTTAGACCCATACCCACCTTAACCTTTGAATATTCAACTTTGGAGCCATTAGAAACCGAATATGAATTTATTATAAATTAATATTTCTAGCTTTTCCAAAGGTGCCCCTCACCCCTCTTATAAAAGGGCACTCCTCCTTCCCATTTCTTCACACCTTCAAAGCCTTTTGGTTCGGCCAAACTCTGCCCAAATAATCTCCCAACATCCCTCAATACAACCTAGAGGCCATAGTTGTATCAGAAAGCCAACCTAAGAAGCCCTTTTGATCAAATCAAAAGGAAGAACCCGAAGAAGAGGTAATGATTTCACCACCCTTCTCTAAGTTCATTTCTTCTTCCACTTCTTCTTCCTTTGTTGTTACCATTCTAAAATAATAAATCCAGTATCATATATATACTGTGATGTTATTATAAATATCGTACAACCATATTCAGTATTCTATCCACCCTTTGAATAACATGTCACCATACGTGCGTACGTACGGCTTACCGTCTCCACGTCGTGGTGTAATTGTTATTCAATATAATATTATTTGGATGGGTATAATAATGATGTGTAACTCATGTAAATAATAAATATAACACGTTAAGGATTCTGTATATATGATATACCATCCTGTATATATTATTTTAATATCAAAAGAATGATATTGTCGCTCGTGCGTACGTACGGACTACCGTCTCCACGAACGCGATGAGATTCATTCTCCATCGTATCCATTCAAGTATAATTATCATTTGATGATTTAAAAAATGATGTTTAAGGACTTGATATAATTATGGATATGAATAATATAAAACCTATCCTTTACAAACATGTCTTATGTAACAAAACATATAAAAGAAAACAAGTAAGTTAACACCCGAAACAACGATAATACTAAGATATTATTATCAAATCAATATTAAATGATCATATATGATATCATATTAATGTATATGATTATTGTATAATTTAATAAAAATTATTTCACCATTATACAGGAGGTTAACCTACCCCAACCAAGGAAAAGTACAAGGTAAGGGTTATTTTACAATCTCTTCATTATCCGAGGTTGTTTATATGTAATAATCTACTGGGATCTCTTTATCATCCACATCCATGTTTCTTAAAAATGTATTTCAAAACATTTTCACTATTTACTAGAATATGAGTTAAAGTGATTTATACCCTTTTTGACTTTTATAAGTGTTTTATAAAGGAATCTTTCTGTCATTTTCAAAACAAGGTCCCTTTTAACCTTTTCGACAGAATTAAGGTAAGAATGTTTTTTTAACTTATACGGCGGGTGCGGCTATTTTCCGCCGTTATAAAATCTTCAAAGATTCCCTTACAAGCTTATAAAATTATTTGCAAAGAAAATGTTTTATTTTATATGGATCTTAAAGGATTTCAAAATAAAAGGATATATTTCTTTAAAAAGAATTTTGATTTCATCTATGTCAACATCCTTTGATGGATTTTAAGATTATTTGAAGTTGATTTATTATGATACAAAACTTCTATATTGTATTGAAGGTTTTTTGATATGTTTGACTGTGGATGTGATATTTTTATACCATTCATAGTTTATGGTGAAAGTATTGACATTTCGTATGCTAGTTTTAATACGAATGTTTATGTTATATTTAAACCTTTTCATATGGGAATGCATTGGACTTAATATGTGACGGGTGGAGCCCGCTATAGCTCCTCGATGCATCGGTAGGTCTCATGAGACAAACTAGTGTCTTGGCACAAGGCCTTGACAAAATCTTATTTGTAGTCTTGGCACGAGGCCTTGACTATGTGGTTATGATAGTCTGGCATTATGCATTCCAACATTATGAAAGTGGTTATTGATTTTTGCATGTGATTATTCGATTAGTAGAATATCCATGTGAATAATTAAATGGCATTATTTCATTTTATTTATGCCATACCATGTTGAATGTTCATGTTTGAAAGGCTTTTATTTTAGTTATACTTTTCCTTAAATGTTTATTCTTATTTATGAAAGTTTCCGTTATATTGTTATCCTTACTGGGCATTTGAGCTCACCCCTTTTCTATGTTTTATTTTTCCCAGGAAGTGAAGAAGTAAATTATGAATGACCTGTAGGGATATTATGTGGGGATATGAGTGTGTTTTATGGAGACAATATGTTGTTGTAGTAGTTTTTCATTTTATGATGTAATGTAAGACTTATGAATATATCTAGTGTTTCCAAGGCTACTAAACCAATCGGTCTTTCGAGATTTGATCTTTCTTGTGATCATGCCAATGTTATGTAATAATGCACCGACTCTGGGTAACTGGGGTCGGGGCGTTACAGTTGGTATCAGAGGAAGTTTAGTACAAACCTTGGAAGCTAGATTTAGATAAACTCTGATTAGAACACGTAGACCTAAGATGAACTTTGAGAATTAGTATAGAATAACTTCCTAAAATTTTGGTATTGTAGAGATTTTGTGAGTTTTCCGAGCAATACATCCCTGTCTGGATACGAGCAGGTAGAGGCGGCTCTGGCACAGATGTACCTAGGGGTAAAACCCGAAAACACCGCTTTGAGCTAGACTCGAATGGGAACTGGTGCACGACAACGGGCCTTGCTGCACTCTTGGTTACGACACTCTCGGGGGATATGCTTAGGATAACTCTCATTTTCATTACAAATCATTATGAAGGGTTTATGAGTATATAATTCCTCAAAGAAAACATTTTTATGATTATGGATTATATCCATAAATAGTTCAATTTATGTTAAGTGTTTTATAAGTATGGGATTATGTATTTTGATTCCTGGATCAAGGCCTATATCGAAGACCCCTTACAGAATGGCTACTGTAGAGTTAGTCGAACTAAAGAAACAACTAGAGGAATTGAGTAATAAAGGATTTATTCACACTAGTGTTTCTCCATGGGGAGCCCCTGTTCTTTTTGTTAAAAAGAAAGATGGATCTATGAGGTTATGTATCGACTACAGGGAGATCAATGCTATAATGATAAAGGAAAAGTATCCCCTACCTCGTATTGATGATTTATTTTACCAACTACATGGAGCTCAATACTTTTCAAAGATTGACCTTAGATCTAGATACCATCATTTGTGTGTGAAGAAGGAATACATTCCGAAGACAGCATTTCGAACCAGGTACGGGCATTACGAGTTTACCGTAATGCCGTTTGGATTGACTAATGCACCCTCTATATTCATGGATCTGATGAATAGAGTTTTGAAGGAGTATCTCGATGAATTTGTGGTGGTATTTATTGATGATATCTTGGTATACTCCAAAACCTACGAAGATCATGAAAATCACTTGCGCATTATCTTGAAGACTCTGAGGAGGCATGAATTATATGGGAAGTTTAGCAAGTGTGAGTTCTGGCTTCATGAGATTTCTTTTCTTGGACATATTGTCTCTAAAGATGGAATCTCTGTTGATCCTTCTAAGACCAAGGAAATCCATGAATGGGCAGCACCTATGAGTATAACTGAGGTACGCAGTTTTATTGGTTTGGCAGGTTATTATCGACGTTTCGTCCAGAATTTTGCCCGATTGGCTAACCCGTTAACGAAGCTCACACGTAAAGGGGTTAAATTTGTTTGGACAAAAGAGTGTGAATAATGTTTTGAAGAACTGAAGAAAAGATTAGTCAATGCTCCTATATTGACTCGACCATCGGGGAATGATGGGTTCGTTATTTATAGTGATGCATCAAAGAAAGGACTTGGCTGTGTCCTTATGCAGAATGATAGAGTTATTGCCTATGCATCACGACAGTTGAAAATTCATGAACAAAACTATCCTACTCATGATATCGAGTTAGCAGCTGTGATCTTTTCTTTGAAGATATGGAGACACTACCTCTATGGTGAAAAATGTGAGATTTATACTGATCACAAGAGTTTGAAGTATATTTTCTCACAAAAAGAACTCAACATGAGGAAAAGGAGATGACTTGAATTACTCAAGGATTATGATTGTACGATACACTACCACCCGGGGAAGGCAAACAAGGTGGCAGATGCTTTGAGTAGAAAAGAACATAGAGTTTTGAACAATATGAGAATTGAAAGGGATCCAATTTTCATGGATCTAGTGAAGATGGACATGGGAATAACCAGGGAAGGTGAAACATCAATGCTTTTTCAAATGGTTGCCAAACCATCTTTACTAGAAATGATTAAGAGTTCTCAGACCGATGATGAAGAATTCCAAAAGAAGATTAAAGCTGTGAATGATGGGAGATTGAGAGACTTTGTGTATGAAGATGGAATTTTGAAATTCGGGAAGAGACTTTGTGTTCCCGATTTACCTGATCTAAAAAGGGAATTGCTGGATGATGCTCATAGTTCCAATTTCTCTATACACACTGGGAGCACAAAAATGTATAGAGATTTGAAGGAACATTTTTGGTGGGACAACATGAAGAGGGAGATTTCTGATTTTGTGTCAAGATGTATGGTTTTTCAACAAGTGAAAGCTGGAAGGCAACAGCCTGGTGGAGTCATGCAACCTCTTCCCATACCGGAGTGGAAATGGGACAATATTACGATGGACTTTGTCATGGGGCTACCAAAGACTCCTAGAAGGAATGATGCAATATGGGTTATTGTTTATCGTCTTACCAAGTCAGCACATTTTCTTGCTATAAGACAAGATCTACCCCTGGAACGTCTAGCAAGACTATATATTAATGAAGTTGTGAGACTTCATGGATTACCCTTATCGATTGTTTCTGATCGTGATCCCCGTTTTACTTCAAGATTTTGGAAAAGTCTTTAGATGTCCCTGGATACTGAACTTCATTTGAGCACTGCTTACCACCCTCAGACAGATGGACAATCAGAACGGACTATTCAAACCTTAGAAGACATGTTGAGATCTTGCTCACTTGACTTTCAGGGTATGTGGGATCAATATTTACCACTTGTAGAATTTTCCTATAACAATAGCTTCCATTTGAGTATTCAGATGGCACCATATGAAGCGTTATACGGAAAGAGATGTCGTACACCAACCTGTTGGGATGACGTTGGTGAAAGAAAACTTGTAGGTCCAGAACTGGTGGAGGAAACGATGGAAAAGGTGAAGGTAATCCAAAATCACGTCAGAGCAGCTCAAAGTAGGCAGAAGAGTTATGCCGATAATCGAAGGAAGGATTTGGAATTTCAAGTCGGTGATCATGTTTTCCTGAAGGTATCTCCATGGAAGGGAGTCATACGTTTTGGTAAGAAAGGTAAATTGAGTCCCAGGTACATCGGACCCTTCGAAATTCTAGAACGAATTGGGGTTGTAGCTTACCGATTGGAAATGCCGCCAAGTCTCTCCAAAGTTCACGATGTGTTCCACCTAACTCTGTTGAGGAAATACATGCCTGATCCAACGCATGTACTCACCTATGAGGAATTAAAACTGGAACCTGATCTGTCTTATTGCGAGGATCCCGTCAGGATTCTTGATACGAGAGAACAAGTACTGAGAAACCGGACGACGCGTCTGGTAAAAGTTTTGTGGAGAAACCATAAGATGGAAGAGGCAACGTGGGAACCCGAGGAACTTATGATGAAGAACCACCCGAGTCTTTTAATGTGATTAGTATTCTAGAAATTTTGAGGATGAAATTATTTGAAGGAGGGGAGAATGTACCACCCCAAGCTTCTACGGTACGCTTCTCTTTGAATAATGTGATAGCGTGTGTTGTACGCAACACCGAGTTCTAACACACCATAACTAATCAAACTAGCCGTTATGAATAGTAATACCTACTTTTTGAAATTATATATATTTTATATTTGAAAATGGACTTCATTTTTTGATTCGGAATATTGAATTTAGCCTAAGGTGAAATTTTGGTACATTTCGGATAACTTTCATATTTTGATGAATAGTGAAAATTAATAAATTTTAATTAAAAACAACTTTTTTAATCAAAATAATTAATAGTGATAAATTATGAATTTGAGTGGTTTTAAAGTATATTTAGAATATATTTTTACCATTTAATATAATTTTGGTCATTGGACATAATTTTACAATTAAACCGAACATAAACTAGTGTCAATCTTTTGATAGTTATTATCTCTTAAAAGCACGCTTTTTGTTTTGACAGCGGGAATTAATTTTAAATTAATTTCTGCCACTTCTGTGTTTTGAATTGAGGAAAATGGATTCCATATTTGAAATCAGGATGTTCAAATTGTGTAAATAGGTAACTTTTATTTTTAGACATTTTGAATAATTACTACGGTAAATATTTTATTTACCATGGTTAAGGGTAAATCTGGTAAATAAGGGTTAAAAAAATAATATTATAATAATACTAAATTACCGTAAAACGTGTTTTAACCCTATTTGTTGATACATTGTCGGTCATGGGAATCTTTGGGTCGATTTTGGGACCCCATGGATCCACTTGTCAGTGATAATGACACTTTATTTTAATTAAGTTAAAATGAATACAAAAATGACACAAGCATATATCTTTTAGCAATACAATTGTTACATAGGGTTATATATGTTGGATTTTAGATTATAAATATTAATTAGAAAGATAAAAATATTTCCTACATAATGATATTTTATTTATAATTTTTAGACATTAAATAATTTATTTTATTTATGACACAATGATGATGCAGTAATTACTAAAATAGTGAAAAATTAAAATAATTGATATTATAAATACCCAAATAATTATAATATAAAAATTTTAATGAATTAAACTAATTTTCTAGGATAATATTATATATTAGTATTGATTTAATTGACTTTGTTCGAAGTAATCAATCTGTTATCAGTTTCACAAAAATCAACTATTGAATAGTGTCAAAATTGACATAAAAGAGTTCTTAAAACAAATATTATATTATTAATTGATATTAAATTCCTAAAAATCTAAGGTTCGGCCAAGAGACTTATATCATGATAGTTTCATCATTAATGGACCACTTGGGGGTCGCTTGGATGTATATAGTAAGTTTATTAACCATATTATATAAAAATACAAAGAGACATTGTAAAAGTGAAACTAATTAACTTAGAGTTAATACTTAAAGATAAGGCTAATATAAGTACCCAGACCAGTCTAAATTCTATTGGTTGAGTTTTTTTCGACCCATCCCCACCTTAACCTTTGAATAGTCAACTTTGGAGCCATTAGAAACCGAATATGAATTTATTATAAATTAATATTTCTAGCTTTTTCAAAGGTTCCCCTCACCCCTCTTATAAAAGGGCACTCCTCCTTCCCATTTCATCACACCTTCAAAGCCTTTTGGTTCGGCCAAACTCTACCCAAATACTCTCCCAACATCCCTCAATACAACCTAGAGGCCATAGTTTGATCAGAAAGCCAAACTAAGGAGCCCTTTTGATCAAATCAAAAGGAAGAACCCGAAGAAGAGGTAATGATTTCACCACCCTTTTCTAAGTTCATTTCTTCTTCCACTTCTTCTTTTGTTGTTACCATTCTAAAATAATAAATCCAGTATCATATATATACTGTGATGTTATTATAAATATGGTACAACCATATTCAGTATTCTATCCACCCTTTGAATAACATGTCACCATACGTGCGTACGTACGGCTTACCGTCTCCAGGCCGTGGTGTAATTGTTATTCAATATAATATTATTTGGATGGGTATAATAATGATTTGTAACTCATGTAAATAATAAATATAACACATTAAGGATTATGTATATATGATATACCATCCATTATATATTATTTTAATATCAAAAGAATGATATTGTCGCTCGTGCGTACGTACGGACTACCGTCTCCACGAACGCGATGAGATTCATTCTCCATCGTATCCATTCAAGTCTAATTATCATTTGATGATTTAAAAAATGATGTTTAAGGACTTGATATCATTCTGGATATGAATAATATAAAACCTATCCTTTACAAACATGTCTTATGTAACAAAACACATAAAAGAAAACAAGTAAGTTAACACCCGAAACAACGATAATACTAAGATATTATTATCAAATCAATATTAAAAGATAATATATGATATCATATTAATGTATATGATTATTGTATAATTTAATAACAATTATTTCACCATTATACAGGAGGTTAACCTACCCCAACCAAGGAAAAGTACAAGGTAAGGGTTATTTCACAATCTCTTCATTATCCGAGGTTGTTTATATGTAATAATCTACTGGGATCTCTTTATCATCCACATCCATGTTTCTTAAAAATGTATTTAAAAACATTTTTACTATTTACTAGAATATGAGTTAAAGTCATTTATACCCTTTTTGACTTTTATAAGTGGTTTATAAAGGAATCTTTCTGTCGTTTTCAAAACAAGGTCCCTTTTAACCTTTTCGACAGAATTAAGGTAAGAATGTTTTTTTAACTTATACGGCGGGTGCGGCTATTTTCCGCCGTTATAAAATATTCAAAGCTTCCCTTAAAAGATTATAAGATTATTTTCAAAGAAAATGTTTTATTTTATATGGATCTTAAATGATTTCAAAATAAAAGGAGATATTTCTTTAAAAAGAATTTTGAATTCATCTATGTCAACATCCTTTGATGGATTTTAAGATTATTTGAAGTTGATTTGTTATGATACAAAACTTCTATATTGTATTGAAGGTTTGGTGATATGTTTGACTGTGGATGTGCTATTTTTATACCATTTATAGTTTATGGTGAAAGTATTGACATTTCGTATTCTAGTTTTAATACGAATGTTTATGTTATATTTAAACCTTTTCATATGGGAATGCATTGGACTTAATATGTGACTGGTGGAGCCCGCTATAGCTCCTCGATGCATCGGTAGGTCTCATGAGACAAACTAGTGTCTTGGCACAAGGCCTTGACAAAATCTTATTTGTAGTCTTGGCACGAGGCCTTGACTATGTGGTTATGATAGTCTGGCATTATGCATTCCAACATTATGAAAGTGGTTATTGATTTTTGCATGTGATTATTCGATTAGTAGAATATCCATGTGAATAAGTAAATGGCATTATTTCATTTTATTTATGCCATACCATGTTGAAAGTTCATGTTTGAAAGGATTTTGTTTTAGTTATACTTTGCCTTAAATGTTTATTCTTATTTATGAATGTTTCCGTTATATTGTTATCCTTACTGGGCATTTGAGCTCACCCCTTTTCTATGTTTTATTTTTCCCAGGAAGTGAAGAAGTAAATTATGAATGACCTGTAAGGATATTATGTGGGGATATGAGTGTGGATTATGGAGACAATATGTTGTTGTAGTAGTTTTTCATTTTATGATGTAATGTAAGACTTATGAATATATCTAGTGTTTCCAAGGCTACTAAACCAATCGGTCTTTCGATATTTGATCTTTCTTGTGATCATGCCAATGTTATGTAATAATGCACCGACTCTAGGTAACTGGGGTCGGGGCGTTACACACTCATGGTTAGGGATCCCCACCAAGACAGGGACCCCCACCCAGATGATCCTATAGCGGCACTCATCACCCGCCTCGAGGCGTTGGAAATGCGGTAGTTGGAAGTCCCACCAGATGGAAATACATATCCCGCATGTGTGGATGATATGCCTGCCCCATGGGGTTTTGAAAATCCTACCTTTTTGCCCATTAACGGTACAAGAGATCCGCCGCAACACCTGGCCCACTTTTCCTCAAGGTGTGGCCCCATGTTGGGGACCCCAGCACAGTAGGAAGCTCCCAAGCACCAATGATTTGTGCAGACATTGGAAGGCATGTGTTTGTCTGGTACAACTAGCTCCCCATTGGATCAGTGACTGGATGTGAAGATCTGCGCCAACAATTCCTATATCAGTTCAGCTACACGACATGAAAGACCAGCATCACAGACCTCTTCATGTTAAAACAATGGCATAATGAGAGAGTCACAAACTTTATCGCTTGGTGGAAGGGTCTCACATACTCCCTAGACATGCCACTAACTCAGGAGAAATTACTGACGATGTGCGTAGGGAATGTCAAAACAGAACTGGTTCCTTCCCGGATCACGTAGAACTACCCTGGAGGGTTCCGAGACTTCTTAGATAAGGCCTAGTGCCTCGAGGAAGCTCTGCAACAAGCTAGTCATGTGCGTCCACTGCCCCCTGTGATCCCAGCAAGGTGGGATGCTAGAGCCCAGCCCGCCGCGGTGGCCCAGATAGAAGCCCCCATTTAGTTAGAATTGTTTCCGGTAGCATGGAATCTACATCCTCGTAGAGTCCCGCCACCACAAGCGCAACCTCCTACCCAACATCGACCGCCTCAGAATCGGCAGGTTCCCCCGCACAGCCCGCCACCGCTGCCTAGGCGTGAAAATTAGGCACTGCCTCCTCGACAGGCTCCTCCGACCCCGCATTAAGGCCAGGCTCCTAGATCCCCCTATCCTTAAAAAAGACACGAGACATGCTCGTTCAGTGAAGATCAGGTCCCTGGTAACTTCCGTAGTTCCCTAGAACAGGGGATTGTGCGCTTACCAGAGTGCAGAAGGCCGACGGAGGAGAATCTCACCGATTGACCCAACTAATGACCCTATCATCAGATTCTGGGGCACACCCTAAATATGTGATATGTGTTTAAAGACTGTCTCCAAGATCAGGTCCATAAAAACATAGTCAGGCTGGGCCCAGCCCCGACACAAGTGGCTGGTGTCTTTGTGAGGTCAGATAGCGGTATCGATGATTAAGTTGAGTGGAAGCAGGTTCGTAGCCGTGGATCCTAGAAGTACGATGCATGGATGGATCATAAAATAGTCTCCCATGCCCATGGAATTATTTGGGCACGCCTGAGCCAGCTGTAGCCTTCAGAGGCTGCATCCAACGCCTCTGTATCATCATCTCAGCCTACCTCTTCCCATAAGAGAAAGCAGCGACGACGCAAGAAGAAGCAGTGCGCTCCACCAATGTCATCGTCATCCCAAACCCTTGATGACTTAATGCCCACAAATATGGGGATCCCTCCCAGAATCCGCCCAGTGGTTGATGATTCATCAAGTGAAAGTCAAGGGTGCACTTCGGTTAATACCGTTGAGTTGGTAAATCCCTGTATGACTCCTGACGAGGGGGAACGCCAAGAAAACCTCCCCAACGTCCCTAGCCGACGCTAGTGTTGGCGGAACCGAAGCCATATGGGCCGTCAAGGCACATCAGACGATGCTTTCAGCTAGTTCGTGCATGCCACTGAGACCAAACAGTAGGCCCAACGCATAGCTCAGCACACGCAACCTCCTCATCTGGCGTCCTCTGATCTACTTCCACCATTGTTTGTGCTACTAGATCAGGCAGAGCTACATCATCCATACCTCGGCCAGTATCTCCCCGCTACATGATGATCTCAGTTTTCAGGTCCTCATCCGTTAGTAACTATTCAGGCCTCAACTAGTGAGAAATGGGGCGTACCTAGCACTAGCCAGACCCCAGTCCAGCCGGCGCATCCCGTCATGCCTACAATCGTAGAGAAGCCTCCTATATGAAGAAGTTCACACCTGGCATGGAAGTATGACGTTCTGAAGAACCTGGTAGGCATCCCATCGAGGCATTCTATTCACGAGGCTCTTCACCTAGCATCAGACATGTGTGAGGCACTTTCCGAGGCTCTAAGGAGCCCCATCCCGTTTGAGATATAGGTGGAAGCTGCAAAAGCCTTCCACACTAAGGAAATTGAGAATGCTGAATTCCAGGCAGTTATCTCGTTCTCTAGTGAAGATGAAGACCCTCCTATACAGGGGCACATTCTTCCACTATACATCACTGGTCAGTTCTATGGTGTCGAAGTCCACCGCTGTCTTGTTGACATGGGTTCTGTGATTAACCTAATTCCAACTCAGACTCCGTGGAAGATGTGTTTGTTTGAGGATGATCTAACTCCCTCCGACCTCAGAATCCAGGGATACGACATGACCGAGCAGACCCCAGTCGGCAAGATCCACTTATTGACCCAGTTCGGTGGCCTAATTTCCAGTACCGAGTTCATGGTTGTCTCCCTGGACACCACCTACAACGCATTGATGGGCTGGCCATGGCTCCACCTGCATGCGGTGGTCCCTTCATCGTATCACCAATGCCTCAAATGCTCCCTCAATAGTCAATTAGGCATGCTCTAAGGACATGCGTCTCCTCTTGCCTCTTGTGAAGATCCTTATCTAGATGCTGACTACTACATGATCATGGATAAGCATATTCTGGAAAGTGAGGTTGAAACTTCCACTCCTACAACTGATCCCTGGGAAGGTCTGGATGATGCCTACACCCTCTCGATCCATCAGTTGGAGGCCAAGACCCCCAACATGGGGCAATGCTTTGTCGTTTCAGGTGCGAGAGGAAGGAAAATTATCAGGTCCACGCGACGGAAAAAATAACCTCTCACTCCTACACCAACTAGGCTCGGGTGATCCCGGATCCTCCTACCCCTATACGGTATCAGGATGTCAGGCTCATGGAAACGACAGTAAATCTTACGTGTCTGTTTCGCCAGGCTGGAATTAACTGGCTCAAGCCGATGCGCCACTACCGCTTTGATGTTATCAACCACAGCCCCATGGGCCGATAAACAGATGGGATTGGATCAAATTACTTGATCGCTATAGTCTCAACAGCACATGAATCTCTTGATATGATGACCACTACCACTCAGGACGGCACCAGCCTCCCATAGGAATCTGGTGGCTCAGAGACAGTTCTCCCCATAGAAGATCCCTCTACAAGTTGAGAAGAGGATCTAGAGGATGCTCCCCTGCTTTTGAAGATGGCATCTCTACCACGGTCAATGAACTGGTACAGGTGAACCTTGGTAGCGAGGCAGATCCCAGGCCCACATTGATCAGTGTCGTCATGTCCCTCGAGGAGCAACAACGATACGCGAACTTTCTTAAGAAGCACCGTGATGTATTCGCCTGGAGTTATGGAAAGATTCCAGGACTAGATCCTCAGGTATCTATCCACCGCCTTGCCCTCCCGATAAACCATCACGGGTTCATGCAGCCTCCAAGAAAGATGCACCCTTCTCACGGTTCCATGGTTGAGGCCAAATTTGACAAGCTTATCAAATACAACTTCGTCAAGGAGGCCCATTACCCCAAGTTTCTAGCAAAAATTGTTCCAGTCAAGAAGAAGAACTGGCAGATCAGAGTCTACATCGACTTCTGTGATCTCAACCACCACTGTCCGAAGGATGATTTTCCCCTCCCAGTGATAGAGTTGTTGATTGATGCTACGACCAGGTTTCAAGACCTCTCCTTCATGGAAGGGTATTCTGGGTATAACCAAACTTGGATGCCTCCCAAAGACGATAAGTACGCCACTTTCAGGGCCACCAAAGGTACTTTCTGTTATGAGGATACACCCTTCGGCCTAAAAAATGCAGGTGCCACCAATCAGTGGGCCATCCACTGCATATTCAAGCCAATTCTCGGAACACTGGTGGAGTGATACGTGGACGATCTGGTGGACAAATATCACCAGTATGAAGACCATCTCAAGGACCTTGAGAAAGTATTTAGCTTCCTCCGTTCCCACCACCTAAAGATGAACCTGTTGAAGTGTGCCTTTGGGTCACCGCCAGGAAGTTTCTCGGCTTTGTTGTCAGATATCGGTGCATCGAGATTGACCCATAGAACATCAATGCCATCGGCCAGATGCCTCCCCGGAGTAATATTCGATAGCTTCGAGGTCTTCAAGGAAACTTAGCCTATATACGCAGATTCAGTGTGAATCTAGTTAGAAAGTGTAATCCCTTTTCCCGGCTCATGAAGGAAGTCTCTCCCTATGAATGGGATGAAGAGTGCCAAACTACTTTCAAGGAAATCAAGTAGTATCTGCTCCATACTCCAGTCTTGATGCCACCCATCGCCAGAAATCCGCTGGTCCTTTATGTGACCGCCTTGGAATGGTCTCTCGGCGCCCTGCTCGCCCATAAAAACAACGAGGGGATAGAAAACATCCTCTAATACCCCAGCCGCATGCTCCTCGATACAGAGACCAGATACTCCCCCATGGAAAAGAGTTGTCTTGTACTCGTGTTTTCCTTACAAAAATTGAGACAATACCTATAGCACCATGAGGTACAGTAGGTCTCTCAGGTAGACCAACTGAATTACATCCTGAACCACCCCATGTTTTCTGGACGACTAGCATGGTGGGCGGTAATTCTCCAGCAGTTTGACTTCATGTTTGTGCCTCACAAGGCTATCAAGGGGCATGCATTGGAATACTTCCTAGTTGTCCATCCAACCCCCACAGATCAATCCCTTGACCATGATTTTCCTGATGAGGTAATCCTCTCAGTCGATCGTGCCATCTCATATTGGAAATTGCACTTCGATGGTTCCTCCCAGAGCCACACCGGTAGGTGGTTCAACGATCCTAGGCTCAATAGAGTGTGCTTGGGTATCGTCTTCATTACTCTGGCGCAAGCCATTCTTCCATACTCATTACTTTAGTTAGAAGGCTACACCAACAATGAGGCATAGTATCACCCTCTCATCACTGGCCTCAAGCTGGGCCTTGATATCGATCTATCCCATTTTCATGTGAATGAGGATTCTGAACTAGTCATCAAGCAGGTCAATGGAAACTATGTTGTCAGGAAGCCAGAGCTCATGCCATTGTTGGAGTGCACCCTCCATCCAATCACCCAGTTCTCTTCTCGACCAGAGGTTACCCATATCCATCGGTCATAGAATGGTCGAGCTGACGCTTTGGCTGGTTTAGCTGCGTCACTTGCAGAACCCGAGCAGGTTGATCTGATTATACATATGGCACACCAGAGAGTCAATACCCCAGTCATCTCAGAGGATGACGACGACCTACAGGTAAGCCATCTTACTACCGGATTCCCAAAATCAGGAGCCCTAGGTTCTTCAGATGCAATGGTTGAGACAACTCCCAACTAGAGAGAACCTTTTGTAGAGTATCTCCAAAATGGTTGCCTCTCGGATGATCAGACCAAGTGCGAGCGAATCCGATGCTGCACACAACAGTTTACCCTCTAGAGTGGTCCCAGTCTTGAGAAGATCCTATATAAGCGTGGTTTCGAGGGTTTTATCCTCTGTTGCATTCAAGGAGTCGAGATCTCTCAGCTTATTCAAGAGGTTCATGCCTGTTCCTTCAGGGGCCACTAGGCTTGGCCGAAGCTGTCCCATCAGATCCGGAGACTGGTGTACTTATGGCCCTCTATGATCCACGATTGTATTGAGATCTCCATGAGGTGCCATGCATGCCAAGTTCATGATAATTTCCTACATCGGCCACCAGAACATCTCCACTCTACCAATTACTCTTGGCCCTTCGTGGTGTGGGGGCTCAATGTTATGGGGCCATACCCACCAGCGACAGCCCGCCAGTGCAGGTTCATCCTGACCGCTACGTATTTTTTCTCCAAATGGTCAGAGGAAGTCCCCCTCAAGGAATTAAAGGCTCGATCCATTGTCGATTTTTGAGCTCCAACATCATCTACCAATTTGGATTCCCTCATGTCGTGGTCACTGATAATGACAAAAAATTCCGAGCAGCAAAGCTGAAGAAATTGTACGCCTAGTACAATATCCGTTCGAATCGTACCACTCACTATCATACATAGACAAATGGGCAGATTGAGGCATTAAACAAAACACTCTCTAACATTTTGAAAAAAATGGTTGGTCATAACAAGAAGAGTTGGCCAGAAAAGCTCCCTAATTCCCTATGGGCTTATCGGACGACGAATCGCAATTTCACCCAGGTGACTCCATATTCCCTGGTGTATGGGGCTGAGGCCGTCCTACCCATTGAGATGTCGCTTCCATCATTACACACTGTAGTCTATGACTATAAGGCACCAAATAAGGTGGCTGAAATCTGTATAGCTGAATTGGAATCACCAGACGAGAGTAAGCTCCGTGTCCTGCACAATCTGGAAAGGCATCAGAATAATATAGCTAGAGCCTTCAACAAGAAGGTTCACCTCCTATCTTTTCTTCAAGGCGACTTAGTGTTGGCCCTCCAGCGGCAATGATCCCTAGTAGGAAACCACCCATGTTGGTGCCCAAATGGGAGAGACCTTACATCATTCACATGGTTTACTCCAATGGAGCATATTCCCCGGTGACCATGTATGGTGAGCGCATAAACCCTCCCACCAATTCCATGTTCCTCAAGAAATACTTTTCATGAGCCCCTCGGTCTGACATGACCATAAACTGGACGGTCTTGGATGACCTTAAACTGGACGGTCCTGCATGACCTTAAACTGGACGGTCCTGCATGACCTTAAACTGGACGGTCCTCCATAACCTTAAACTGGACGGTCCTGCATGACTTTAAACCGCATGGTCTTGAATGACCCTAAACTACACTATGGTTCTGCATGACATTAAACTACATCTTGAGAAGTATGTAGGGCTTGATTTCCATGCTCATCGGATACATAGGAATGCTCAGACGCCTCGTCTTGGGCCCAGCCTTGAGCTCTTCTCTTTGGATGTCCCCTGGGTATAGTCTCCTCGGAGGATCCTTTCATAATGTGGAGTAGGATTCCTTAGCCCCACTCATACGAGGATTATAATGGTCACACCATGTTCCCACCCCTGTTCTTCTATCCTCCCACTTCCTCCACACAAGATGTTAAACTGCATGGCCTTCAAGAACAACGTATGGATTGATTCTCATCGTCATGGGATATGTAGGAATGCCCGGAAATTTTTTCTGTTGGCCCAGCCCAAATGCCACAATATTCCCCTCAGGATAAGACATATGGTAGGGTGTATACGTTTTCCCCAATTTGCGTCGATCTATCCTCGATCCGGCTGTATTTCCCCCTCTTTAGAGATGTTCGCCTCTTTCGTAGATGGGTACAGCTATGCTTCAGTCTATCCATGACTGTGAGTCCATCACCTTCCCTATCCAAAAGGGCCCCTGAATGGAATGGATTCTATGCCTAAGAGACCTCTTACCACATCGGGCCAACACCCTCAAGGATGTCGAGCAACAATCTGATATATGTCTCACGTTTTGAATGTGGTCAGAGGTCGATGCTCATTTGTTGCTCCCAATTCAGGTCACTATAGGGACGCTGTGTTTCGAACATGGTCAACAGTTGTCCTAGATCGTTAGGACCACCCCAAGATGTCCCAAACATCGAGTGTAGTGGTTCATTCTTCCTCATCCCCAAGAGACGAACTCCCCTCGGGTGATTCCAGCTATTACGCCCCATGGCTTTTCAGGCCCCCAGCCCATGTTTTCTCTAATAGGATTATACAGCATGGTGTTGGATTATGTCCTCATTCACATCAGGTTACTAGTCGTGTTATACATATCCCGAGATGAGACCTTCCCCTTTTCTCTCATCCTCACTGCAAGACGTTAAACTACAAGCTGATTAGGCCTCCCTGACCGAGGCCCAACCTCAGGCCCCTCGTCCTTTTCAGCCCCCGACCCTCGTCCTCACAGCAAGACATAAAATTGCATGCTATTCAGGCCTCCCTAACCAAGGCCCAGCCTCATGCCCCTCGGCCTTTTCAGCCCCCCGAACCTCTTCATCACTGCTAGATGTTAAACTGCAAGCTGGTCAGGCCTCTCTGACCAAGGCCCAGCCTCAGGCCCCTTGGCCTTCTCATGAACTAGCCTAATTTCTTACCTAGAGGGTACGGTGTGGTGTGGGATTATGTCCTCATTCATGTATGGTTACTCGCCATGTCATACACCTCCCTTATCTGGGGTATATTTCTCCTTTCCTTGTCCTCACTGCATGAAGTTAAACTACAAGTTGGTCATGCCTTCCAGACTGAGGCCCAGCCTCAGGCCCCTTGGCCTTTTGGGCCCCCGGTCCAGGACCTCCCTTATGGGAGTGTATGGTGTGGTGCAAGATTATGTCCTCATTCATTCACTAAACCATACACCTCCCTTGTCTGGGGAATCCTATTCCCTTCCTCGTCTTGCATGACGTTAATCTAAATCTAGAGAACTATGTGTGGATTTATTCCAATCCTTATGGGATACGTAGGACCACCCGAATGTCTAGGATTCGGGTCAAGCCCCATCTCCAGGAAACCTCTATTTCACCTTGTCCCCTTGGCCTACCCTTCCTCCACTGGGGGAGTATATTGCATGGCATGGGATTATGTCCTCATTCACATCGGTCTTGTAATGACCACGCCATGTAGCTATCCCATCTGAGCCACTTCGTCGACCATTTTGAGCGGTTCACCAATGTGCCTAAGGGTACTTTGGTCTAGTACCTAGAATGTCGGACTCTGATTGGACATGTTCTCACCCGCTTTACAGGCTTTGTGTTCTCCTTCATCAGGGCTTTCATCACCTTTCACACCAAGAGGGACCCCAAAAACAACGGCCTGGATACAACACCTAAGGGATATCCTACCGTTACAGGCCAACGCCCCTGATGGTTTCCAAAAATAAAGTGATAAAAATCCTACTTTGCGATAGCGTTCGATGCTCATTTGTTGTTCCCACTTCAGGCTGACGCGATATGGATGTTATGTTTCCTCCACGGTTAACAGTTATCCTCCATCACCACACCAACCCCATTAATCCCAAAATGTTGGATACATGATTCAAATATTTCTCCACCTCATCATGTCCAATTAGAACTTCAAAACGATTGGTACTATTCCTCAGTGCGCATTTGCACGTTAAGGGGACCAAAGCTATGATAGGGGTGTCATTCAGGGCTCCGCACCGATTTCCCCTTTGGTGTGCATTCCAGGTATTGCAAAAGATATCTTCCTCCCTTGTTTCCCACACTGAGTTTAACTCACATGGGCTTAGGGATCAGGTTGAGGTCTGCACTTACTTGGAAGGTTTTCACTCCATCTATGATCCGGGATCTATGACCATAAACTAATATCACATCCAGAACTACGTGTGGATTGATTCCTATCCATATGGGATACGTAGGACCACCCATATATCTAGCATTTGGGTCTAGTCCCATATATTAAAGATCCCCCGATCTCCTGGTCACCTAGGTCCCTTGACCTGTCCCTCTCCAAGAGGGGATATATAGGTGTGGTACAGGGTTTTTGGCACCATGCCCCCTTCTCTCGAAAATCCACCATCTCTTGGCCTCCCTCAAGTTGAGTTCCTCGACCCCTTTTAGTGGTTCTCCCATGTGCTAAGAGTACTCCAGTCTAGGTCCAGGAGTGTCAGATTCAACTTAAGAAGGTTCCTTCCCCTTTTCATGATTTGTGTTCCCCTTCATTCAGACCTCCATTATATTTCACACCCTGAGGGACCCCCAGGAACAACATGGATACAATGCCCAAGGGCACTCCTGCCATTACAGGCCAATGCCCCTGAGGGTTTCGGACAACAAATGGATACAAATCCCACGTTGTGAATATGGTCAGTGGTTGATGCTAATTTTTTGTCCTCATTTCTAGCTAATGCGACATGATGTTGTGTTGCGAACATGGTCAGTAGTAACCCTCCATCATCACACCAGCTCCTTTAGTCCTCGAATGTTGGGTGCATGATTCAAATTATGTTCCACACCATCATGTCCAGGTGGAATCTTGACACTTTTGGCGCTATCCCTTAGTGCACCTTTGCATGACTAGGGGATAAAGCTACAATACAACGTACTTCGGGGCTTCTACGGTCCGAACTCTACGACCATAAACTAAGATCTCTCCAGAACTACATATGGATTGATTCTCATACTATTGGGTTACGTAGGAATGCCCAAACCCCTCATCTATGGGTCCACCTTGTGTTCAACTATTTTTTCTTTTCTATCCCAACTTTGAGACATTTTCTACAGGACCACGTGGCGTGGTGGGGGATTATGTCCTCATTCACAATAGGTATGCAATAGACGGACCACGTGCACCTCATTCTAAGAATTAGCTCTCCTATTTCCTGTCCCGCACGACATTATATGGCACCATCCAGATCTACGTTCGACCTGTCTCCCATCATTATGGGATAAATAGGACCACCCGAGCGTCTCATTTTTGGGTCCACTCATTTCAGAGCTACTCTCTTCCCCCTTTACCTCCTACCTCTAAGTAGGCCCCTTGGCTTGAGGTCTCCCTCATAGAATTTTGTACAGTGTGAGGTGGGATCATGTCCCCATTCAAATCGGTTATGTTGCACAACACCGCACACATTCCCCAACTAACATCGTCTCTGATACGTCTGCGCTGCATGACGTTAAAATTCATGCTTGGTCCTATCACATGACCCTAAAATGTGACATTATCGTCCTATCTGCACAACAAAAAGTGGCACTGCATTTTGATGACCTCATCATAGAGGACTTCACATTGGGTATTGTCCATAAACCATTCCAGTTGTCAACGCCTAATATGGCTTGATTCTTGTGGTGACGCCCGAGCTTGCTACCCTAGGCCTGTCGCATAAAAAAAAACCCAAACCACTCACCATAAAGGACAAACCAGATTTATCAAATAATGATTCTCTTGGTGTGAGGACCACACCCGCACGCCCTTTCATCCTTTTCACTGGTACCTTACCGTGCAGTTCCACCCTCAAGAACTATGTATGGATTGATTCTCATCCTCATGAGATACGTAGGAGCGCCCATGCACTTCCTTGTGAGCCCAGCCTAACTTCTATGTTCAATCACTTAACTCGAGCACTTCCCTAGAGAACACATGGTAAGTAGGGCTTATGTCAACATTCATTTCGGGTCTTACAACCACCTTACCATGTGTCCCCTGCTCTCCTTACCCATCTATGGTCCGAGTTCTATGACCTTAAACTAGGAACCTCTCAAGAACTACGTGCGACTTGATCCCCACCATCATGGGGTACGTAGGAATGCCTTTTCACTTTGCCTCAGACCCAGATCAACTCTCGTTTTCAATCACTTGACCTAAAACCTTTCCCAAGGGGTGTTTTGCGGTGTGGTATTGGATTACGTCCTCATTCACGTCGGGTTGTTCACCGCATCATACACATACCCGGTTCCCATTCACATCAGATATTTGAGTTACCCCACCATGTGCCTCCTGTGTCTCCTCCCATCCATGGTCCAAACTCTACAACCATAAACTAAGATCTCCCTGTGGGAAGGGACTTGACCCCCTCTCTCTAATACATCTCATTAACATATTCAGATGCGTTTTCGAAAAAGAGCCTAAAGTGTGTAATTTCCATGGAGACATTCCTCTCATTCCATGACCAAGCTTTATGATCTCTCCATTTGGATCCTCATCCTCTTCCACATCCCAATGGACCCTCGGACCACATGGATGCTAGGCTTAAGGGATATTCATGTATATTGGGACTAAGGGATCTCCTATCATTTTGGGCTAACGTCCCTAAGGATCTTGGATGACATCTGTGACAAGTCTCGTATTTCGAACATGTTCAATGGTCGACCCTCATATGTCTGTCCCCATTCCAGGCTAATGTGATATGGATGATGTGTTTCTGCAACTGCCAACAGTTATCCTCCATCATCACACAACCATCATTGCGATCCAAATTTCAAGCTTCATGATTCAAACATTTCCACTTACTCATGTTCAAGTGGAATTCCAACATACTCGGATTTATCTCTTCGTGCATCTAGGTGTGCTACATAGACGGGTTAGCATTATTGGGTCGGTATTCATCGAGCATCCCTTTTCCCCACCATGTCCCTTCCTATGTCGGGAAAGTTCCCTATTACTTATTGTTTCCCACATCGATCACGAATCAAGTGGGTAGTGTTCCCTCTGTCCAAGGATTAAGCTTGTTGATATTACTTAGAAATGTTTGTTAATGATTTCTTTAATATGAATCTTAATAAAGAATGATTTTTTTAAATGATGTATAATAAAAAATTATATGAAATTTAAATTTTCAATTTCAAAATGGTAATTTTGATTTAATGAGTAATGTGTAATGATGGAACATTAGGGACACTAGAAATATTTAACCCGTGTATTGTGACTTGAACCTATGTATATCTGGTTGGGGAAGTGAGAGTTACCCAGTTTTTGATTCCTTGGGTTATGAGCTGTGAAACCTGGATGGGTTTTGTTGCATAGGTTAGTGAATTATTTCAGATTGTGCCATTAGTTTGGGTACGATGATGAGGTTGTGAGCTATTGTGAAGTAATTTCAAAGTGGTAACTTATTTGGGATGAGACATGGGAATTGGAGGTATGGACCATAGGGTTTGTTTTTGGATCATAATTTCGATTTTTCTATGTGATTTTATTTGGTGTGTGACCTAGAGTAAATAGGTTCAAGGTGTATTAGAAAGAGTGTTTTTCAGAATGGGTATATAGGTGATTCTCGTGAGTAATGAATTATTAAGGGATGATGTTAATGGAATGGAGGAATATCCTATGGAATTTTAAAGATGTGACTCTAGTTTAGGGAGTGGATATCATTTTATCTTCAAGGATACCCTTTGAGATAGTTTGTTTGAGTTGTTACTAATATGTATGTGTGAGGTACCAGTGGAGGTTTTGAGCATTTGTTAGTGACAAATAGAGATTATTATCTTGTGTTGGTTTGTGATAGAGGACTAAATGGGAAATTAAATGGTTTTGGTGATGTGACCTTAGTTTATACTATACACTAGTGGTTTTGGTAATTGAGGTTAATCATGAGGGAGGTCATCGAATTATTGCAGTTGTCTAGAATGTGAATCACATGTTGTTGTTTTTGAGGTTGAATCAATGCATTGTTGGTGTAATTGGATTTAGGTATAATTTATGATTAATACTTTGATTCATTCTTTGGGAATAACCTGAGTGATTTTGGTCAGTTATAAGGTTGGTTTCCGTTGAGGTAGGGTAATTTGGGTGCCTGGACTATTGGTAAGATGATGATTAATGATGGAATCAATTTAAAATTTTTGGTATGAATGATAGACTTGACCAAGAAGTGATTTTTTAATAAAGATATACTTGGAGTGATGGTTGGTCACAAGGATTAGATTTGGTTTGTGAAAGGTTTGGTGGTTAAAAGAGGACATTGAAATATTCATGAGTCTAATGAGGAAAATAGACAAGGATGCGAAGTGTTGTTTGGGATTTGTGAATAGTGGGCTCAGAATAAGTTCTTATTGTTTCTATGAAATAAAATTGGGGTGTGATGGTCATGGGTGAGGTATTTTGGTTTTGGATCTGTGATATTGATCATTGTGACTTGTTGTAAATCACCAGGGTTGTGTAAGAAGAGCTCGGATGGGGTGGCAATTGTAGAACCAAAGGGGATCTTTGGTCACAACTTCATTGAAAATGGTCATGAAGTTGTTGTGAGATTCAGGTATAAATCCCACTTGACCTATGGTGGATGATTTATTGAAGTTTTTATGTGTGGAGTGATGTGTATGATTTTGACAAGTTAAAGTGACACAACATTGGGTGGGGACATCATTAGTGGATCAGGTGTGGTTGTATTCGTTGAAGACAACATAGTTTATTTATATACTCAATATGATCATGCCTAAGATCATGAAATTTTCCATGGTACACCAAGATATAATTGGATATACCCCATGTTATATAAATGGGTTTTCATTTTTTTTATCTAGATAATCTATTGAAGTTTTCATTTGAGGAGTGGTATAAGTGGAACTGTGATGTGGGAGTTTCATCACATTGAGTCTCTATATAATGTTGGTGACATTTTTTAAATGTCATAAAATGATAATGGTTTTATTATTAGAATCTATGGATGAGTGATGGTTGATGTTTCATTTTTTCACTCATGTGAGGGTGAAAAGTTTATAAACACATCTTGGTCACTGTAGTGATTGGGGTATGATCCATGGTTGTCGGAATTTTTGGAGGAAAGTGGTGACCACAACATTTGTAAAAAAAGGAGCGATATGTATGTATCAAACTATTGTATATTAATGAGGTATTTAATTAGTGGCATCATGATGAAAATGAGAAACATTTATAGTACATGTTTGGGTTCCACTAGAAAGTATCGATGAATCTTAGATGTGCGGGTTGATCGAGCTAATCATTGGATTTGGTATTTTGGTGTTTTTAAAAAACATATGAAGTTCTAATGTTAGAGTCATCGATGGATGATTTATGGAATGTCAATGGTTAATGGGGATAGGGTTTTGGTGATATAAACTCATCGAGAGTTGTATATGGACTCTATTATGTGAATTTATATGGTGGTGGTGTTCCCTAGTGTGAAGGAACCATGACTAAATGATGTGGTGACATAGAAATTGTGGGAGTTGGGTATTCCGGGATGAGTAAACTGAGGATGGATCAAATTGTATTTTGAAATGGAATGAATGTGGTGGGTTGTAAACCACCTTTGTTTGTTGTTTTAAATGATAATATCACTTAATAACTAGAAACAAGATTTGAGGATGAAATAATTTGTGTTTATTTGAAGTATGGATGGTGTATGGGCATCTATTCCAAGTTGTTTTGATTGTATGAAAGGATTCCATTGATGGAAGGTGTTCCCAGGGAATTTTTGGAATAATGAGTTGGGAAACACATCAGATATGTTGTGGTATTTGAGTTATGGATGTGTTAATCTTTTTAATGGTGGGGTAATAAACACTAGAGGTTTGTGGTCCTATTCTCAACCATATAGTGGGGAAAACAACAATGTATTATTAACTGGTTGACAAGGTGATAAGTGGTTCATATTGGGTGGTCACAGGGGTGTTCCATATTTATGATTCAGTTTTTCAATGGGTATTGGATTAGTATTTGAAAAACTATGTGTCTTTAGATGATTATATTTCTTGGGTTGTGTCTTTTGGATGTTCAGGTGTGAAATGAGGCCTTAGGTCCTAGATTGTTTGAGCAATGTATGTTAGGTAATTTTCCTGTAATGATTGTATGTTTCCCCAAGTGATTCCAAATTTCTGTCACCGATGGCTTTAAAAACAAGATAAGTGGGTAAAATGGTATGATGGGTTTTTAAGAGTTATGAAGAGACTTGGACTATAGATTTACTGAATATATCTCCCAAGTTAGTTTAGTACTTTTTTCAATTCCCTCTTTGTGTGAAATGTTTAGTTGTATTACCCAAACTAATCCCTTATGTTTGATTTTGGTAATGTTTGGCTTGAGGAAACTGCATCATTGAAGAACTTATGATAGTAACATGAATAAAATTGGATGGTTTAAAATGAAATACCCATATTTGATCCTATTTGTTGAAGGAATGGCAGATTTCAGGAGGCAGATTGAGTAAGGGAAGTAGGTTTTTTGGCCATGTGCCAGATTGTTTTCCTTGGTGTAAAGGGAAATTTGATGCTTCATCTCAAGGCCAGGTTGTTTTAAGTTGTAGATGTTTTAATACCACATTTTCATTATATGGTACATTCCGAATTGAATTTATGGTTTATGTAATATTTCCCAGTTGTGTGACAAATCTCAGGGGTGTTTCATGGATTGGGACGTAGAAAAGAAGAAAAAAAGGCCAATTATTGAGAACACATGAAGAACACGGTTGATGGTAACTGTGTCCCAGAACAAAGTGTCATATATGAGGGGTTCCCATGCTTATGTAATCTATGAATAATGTCATAGGAGACCATGTGGATTGATCTCCCCTTGAACAATGGTGAATGCATGGTCGCCACATAGTTTATAAAACCATGGAAGTGTCTATATAAACTATGAAAAACTGTTTCCTATTGGAAAAAGGGATCCACATGGTTGGAACACAGTTTTTAACAATATGTGGCCAAACAATGTTCCCAAATAAAAGTGGAGTTTTACAATTTTCTCCTCCAAGTCATAAATTTTTCTTCCCTAAATTTCTCCCCCATTTCACCCCATATTGTTGGGGTGATAAACCAGTAGCCCCCTTCATTTCCATGGGGCTTTATCACTCAATTTATAAGCATTTTAATTCTTGTTTAGTATGAATGAAATCATCCATTACATATCTAACTCAATTTCATTTCAATTTATAGAATATGATTTTCGTTGGTTTTCACTCCTTTTGAACACAAAAATCCCTCTTTTCCAGTAGATTCTATATAGGATTGTAATGGTTGTTGGGATTTGATCAAGGTCCAAAGATGGATGAGCGGTTGATTATTATTAAAAGATATATAGTATTTAATTTCATTCCTATATTCTTTATATATTATATGTGTATCACGTTGTTTTCATTTGTTGTATTTCTATATTTTTATTTCCTTGGATAAAGAATTTAATTAGGACATAAATCATGGTGTGAAACCCTTCACAATCCTAAATAGGTTTGTTGATGAAATGATACTACACCTAGGGCTACCCATGTGGTATTAAATACATTTGAAAATTGTTAAATTAATTGGTAAACATTGAGCAAAAAAACTTTTGAGAGTGAATGTGCAGGATTTTCTGATTAGTAAATGGTCATATGTAAAGAATTGATTGAAATGTTCATAGGATGGGGTTTTTTATATTTATATGATTGTATTTAAAAAGGTTTAAATTACGTGTGATGAATTTTGATCTAATTATCACTTGTATTGAAGGAAAATAATGTTTTGCAAGTGGGTAATGTTTTAAACGGATTTGTAGACTTCAAAGTGATTTGAAAAATCATTATCTTAAATAATTTGATATAATTATTTTAAATGAGTGTGTAGTTCCATAATTTGTATAAAAATGATTTTATGGATATTTTTAATGGTTGGGAATAAAAATGAAATCTTTGATGTCATTTTTTAGTTTTTTTGATGAGGATGAACCATATTATAAATGGTGGATTCAATTTTATTTTAAAACGGGTATTTGGATTGATGTTTTCATCATAAGAAATGTTTTCATCTTTATTTAATTCATGATTTATTTTTTATGGTCTATATGGACTTTTTTAAAAATAATGATTATGTGAGTAAATGTTGTAAATGGTTAAATATTCATTTCCATTGAGTCAATAGTATGTTCGGGGTATTGGACTAAGGATTCACTCCCATGATTCAAGATAGATTGAATCTATAGGTGAAAAAAAGTGTTGTATCAATTGAATAATGGAATGAGTCTCAATATGTTTATGTTGAGAAAAACTAATCTTATAGGCCCCACTAATGTTTCTCATAGATTAGGATATCAGACTGATGATCTAGGATCCTAATGATAGTTGGGTTCTAGATGTTGGATTGAGGATCTATGTTCCCAATGTATGGATGTGATACAGTTACCTGAATAGATGATCCAATGTGTTTGTTTTACCTGAATTGATTAGTGAATTATCATTGTAACCCAAAGCATGTAACCCCTTACACAGTGGTTTAGGTTCCGATAATATCCTGAGTGGGTTTTTTTGTTGTATTTCTTACAGGAGTTTTATGTATGAAATGGTTAATTCATATTTTCTCATAATTAAAATATGATATCATGTTTAATTATTTATTTATACCACCTCAATTATCTATGTTCATAAATGAAAATTTTATTTTTGATTTATCTACTATTGGGGGTTACTTACTGAGTTGTTATCACACCCTTCATAGGCTACCATGATACTTGGGTACCCAAGCAGATGCTACTTCTTTTCTGATAAAAGATCAGGACAAGGACCGGGTGTTTGGTTTGTTATTGGGATGAGGGGTTAGGGGATGTGATGTTTGGAACATGTTGGAATTTAGATCATCTTTGAGTTTAATCATTGTTTTTTATTTTTGATCTTTATTTTATGAATTCCAAACTAGTAGTGTACCCATAATATTGTTATGTCATGTGTTACTTGGTAACTTGTGAGCTCTTTCTGTTGATCATTTAGTTTTAATGTTTCTTTGGGAATTTTTATCTATTGATATTATTTCCATTACATTTTATATTTTATAAGAAGGTATAGTCTACCCATTTTACCTCTATAGACTCTCACTACTAGTCAAATGATTCTTGCATACCGGGAGGCGCACATGAAGTCATGTGGTTACCCTACTTGAGGAACCAGTTATAGTGGAACCAGAACCGAGTCATTACATATCAATCCAAGGATGAAAATAAAACCTTTATAAAATTTAATTCCATTATATAAGCCTTAATATTAATTATGATGATTATTTTTCCACATGATTAGAAAGAAACTGCATATTTTGATTTTTCTATTTAAAAAAATAGATTAGAATTCTAGAGTTAGCCATTTTATAAGGATTGATACATCATTATAAATAAAAACCTTTCTCGTTTATATCTTAAGGAAATCCATAACAATTTCGTGAGCGAATAATAAATAGAATAGAAAGGATTCAATTTATTTCATGGGATTTTTTTAATGCCCTAATATTTTACTATATATTTTTTCATTAAGACTTAATGCATTAAATATCCTGTCTCACATGAAATACTATACAAAAAATAAATTGTGACAATCTAAATAAAATTATTTAATTTATATGATATAATATATCTGTTAAATTATTTTTTTAAAGGATGTAACTGTTTAATGAAATGTATGAAAAAAATGACAGAAATGGCATCTGTTAGTGGAATTATCTCTAATGTAATTAATTTTTATGATCTGGGAAAGGATATAGATTCACATTGGTTTTCACTAAACCTATATCAATTAAAACTCCAACAATTATAGTATCTTTGAAACATATTTTATAGATGTTTAAGCTCATAAAAATTACCATTATATTCGTGCCCATGAAATCATGACCTGCGACTACCACCAAAGCTTACCTTATTCTTTGATCTTATAATTTAGATATTGAGGGGATATGCCACAATAAATTAGTCTGATTTAGTCATGTGACTATTTAATTGATAATTTATTTATCCCATTTTTTTATGTGTGTTTAATTTTTATTTTACATAATAAGATTGTTAATTTACACATGCATTGATAAAATTAATGAGATAATTTTATTCATAAAAATTTATTTTTCTAATATTATTTTTTTGTACTGTATTTATTGAAACTACATATATAATTTATATTTTTTATATGAGTAATATATTATGACTAATTATTAATTTATATATAATATGTATAAGATCAATTAATATTTTAAATGTAATTTTAATATGAAAACAATTTTCACTATATTTCTTATGTTTTCATTTAAAATATAAATTATAAAAATTTAGAATTTAAATTACCCAAATTTAAATTAATTTTTGGACATACATTAAAAATATTATCTTATGATAAATTTTTGGGATATATATGAAATAATTGATTTTAGATGAATAGTGAAATAAATATATTTTCCAATATTATGATTTTTATGAATATATATTTATATAAGTAATACATAAATGTCTATAAAACCATTAAATTGACTGATTTTGTATTTTTGCAACTAATATATACTTTTTAAAAATATTATGTTTAATTTATAAAATGCATGTCTAACATTTAAAAATTGAGTAATGTTTTTTCAAATATTTATTTTAGTATGTCTTAAAAAAATTCACAGGCATAAATTCAATTATTTATTTATTTAAAGTAAACTAACTCTCATTTTAGAAATTAATACATGAAATTAATTTTCACAAAATCAATTAAAATTCTAAATTTATCATATACATTAATTTTATACTTAAACATACACTTATCTAAAATGTTGTTTTAAGGGGTACATGTGGTAATGTAAAAATTATCTTTTCATTGGAATATAAATTTTATTTAATAAAATGGATTCAATATTTCAAATTATATGGTATAAATTATTTAATATATATCATTTTTTACTATTTTTTTGAGAAAAACAGATATCAATAATGACGAATATCAGCAGACGTACAAATGAAATGCCACGAAGGAAAATTTTCCAGCCAGAGCTGGTTGGCCTCGAAGTGGCTTGGTGTTGCCAACTGGTGGGCTGGATCCACTTTGTATTTGAACCATGTTCTCTTTTTATATTAAGAAGTTATGTTTCAAATAACTAATTTTATGCACATATAAAACCAACTCACATCCACATAATTAATCCTCTAATTACAAAAAATTATATTGATGAAGTCTATATTCTAGTATATCCAAAAATATATCATGAAATCATATATTCTTTGTTTCTTCCAATAGGCTAGATTACATATCCTTAGTTTCTTACCCAATAGAGAACTTCTAAAGATAGATGTAGTGTTCTTAACTAGGATCTGTTAATTATTTTCTTATTCTAAACCCTAAAACCTTTTCGATCAATGAATGTGTGATAACATAAGTGTTAAAATTATGATTAAAAGTTTCTTTAAAAATGTAATATAACTTATATTCCTTCCTAAAAAAATTAATTAAAAAAATACGACACCAACCATACATATGGACTACCGCCACCATGAAAAATGTGGATGATGTTTCGAAAATGCTTTACATTTCTATCCAAAATAATTATCTAATAAAATAATATAATATGCATAGAATTTTTAATAAATTTAATGTATTATTATTTATTTTTTTACCTCCACCCAATCAAAGAAAAAATTGAGCATCATCCACTTATATTTGTAGACTACCACCTCCATGGAGGATTTATGTACAGTCTTCATCGTCGTCGTAGTCACAGCCAGCTCTAGGGTTCTCGCACACAACAAGCTCATTCGGGAGGGTCCGCTCCATGTGCCGAGGGGCTGATACATCAACTGACACTTATTCCGGAGTTGATGTATCCAAAAGTTCCGTATCTTCAATAGGAACTCAACGTCACTGATGGCGAGTTAATCGGACGCCCGGTCTGAGAGTTATTGGCTTTTTCGTCCTAGGGGCCCGGTTGGGTTTTAAGACAAAACCAACCCGACCGTACTCCAACTGTGTCCAAACCTCAATCAAAGTAAGCCAAAAGGTCTGTCTCACTTAGAGGAATCCAACAAAGTCGATGACATGTCAATCAGACGTCTGGAGCTCAAGTTATAAGTGTTTCCGCTCCGAGGGCCCGGTTGGTTTTGTGTACGAACCAACCCGGCTGACCCCAAAGTACTCTGAAACCTTGAGTGTAATAAACCAAAAAGAAAGTCTCGTTCCAAGGATCGCATCTCCGCTGACGGTGCGTCGATCGGAGGTCTGCATCCCCTGATATGGGCAAAAGACAGAAAGAGGTCCGGATGTGGGGGTTTCTTGTCCGGACTGACCCGGCCCGAGACCCCCCGGGCTGGCCCGAACCGGGTCTCGGTCCGGCCCGCTTGGGTGCGGCCCGGCCCAGCTGGTGCGGCCCGACGTGCTGGCCAGGTGGCTCGGCCGAACAACCGAGCCGTTCAGAATGCGGGGGGGGGGGGGCTGCCCCACGCTTGTTGTAACCGCGGCCCCTTAACGGGGGCCGCTCACATCCGGCCAGCCGGGGGTTTCGAAACCCCGGCTCTTCCACTGTCTAGCCGGCCGACTGCAGCCGACTCCGGAACGACAAGGGCGGTCCCCCTGCTCCGACGCCGATGGCCCGGAACCGACCGCCGGTTCCCCTGCTCCGCCACGGCCTATGCGGCGGCCTTGGACCGTCAACTGTGGTGCAACGGCGCCACGCCCCTCCGCCGCGGCCCCGCTCTGGCCGCGGTGTTTTTCGGGGTTCTCCGACGCGGCACGACGGCGCTGCATTCTTGTTCGATTCAAAGGCATGGCGCGATGGCGCCACGCATACCATGACGCATGACCCCGCGCGGTGTGACGGCACCGCACCATCCTCATTCCATTCCACTAAAAGGAAGACAAGAAAAAAAGGGGAGGAGGGTCGGCCGTGTTTGTGCGGTCCGGTCCCATCCCGTTAACTGGTAACAGGTGGTCCAAAGTACGAGGAATGATGACAAATGAAAACACGAATATCATCAACAATAAAAGAATTCCCTACCTCGAGCGTAGCTTGAATGGAGGTTCATCGCGGAAATAACCGTCGCGGAAGGAGGCTTCGCGAAAGGAGAATCGCTGCAGAAGAAGGCGTCATTGGCGTCTCCGTACACGGCGTCACGTAGTCGATCTCTGAGGATTCGGCGTTTTTCGTCGGAGATCAGTGCGTTCTTCACGTTCTACGCGTTCTTCGTGTTCTTCGATGAAGAAGATGAAGATCTTCAAGCCTCCCTTAGCTTTTCTCCCAAACCTCTCAAGCAATAAGTCCCCAACAAAAATAAAATAAGTTCATCACTTATTTTATTAACATAACTTAAGCTTGTGAATTTCAAAAGTTGAATTAATTCTCTCAAATAATTAACTCAACTTGAATTATTAATTGGAGGGTTATGGAAGGTTAGGGAAGATGAAGGGGTGGGGTTTGTGTGGGCCCCACCACTCTTATAACCTCCCATGGGAAGTTGGGTGGTTACCCCAAAATCCAATCAATGGATAAACCACTTAAAAAAATGAAAATTGTAACTCAATTTTTATTTTAACTTCCACAAATTTTTAACAACACCTCCCGTGAAAACGCAACTCTAGAAAAGGTGTTCCTAAGAAAAAATTGACACTGCGAATTAATCAGTGCCCTCAGAATTCGATTCCGAACACCAGTTTAAAAGTTAGAAAAACCCACTCATTCATTCACTGAACGTACCCGAGCTAATCTTTGGTTAGAAATTCCGGGCACACCGGGCCTCTGAATCAAGTGCCATCAGAAACTGCGTTCTTGTTAAATCCCAAATAAAATTAAGAATAAATTTCCCTTTAATTTTACGGGTCTTTACATTAATCCCACCTCTAGGATTTACGTTCCCGTAAAGATACATCAAAAAATAGGGGAACAAATGTGGGTACTGTGCACGCATCTGAACCTCTCGCTCCCAAGTTCTCTCCTGGAGGTTCCCGTGCTTCCATATGATGCACACTAGAGGAGTCAACCATCCACATAGGAACCGCTCTTGTTGATCATCTATCTCCACTGGGACATCCGCAAAAGTCGCCCCATTATCAATGTCCATCTCCCCATGTTCAATGATATGCGTCGGGTTGTGCACGTATCCCCTCAGCTGAGATACATGAAAGACGTCATGCACCTGGTGTAACTAAGGTGGTAGAGCCACGTGATAAGCCACCTTGCCAATCCTGGTGAGGACATGGAATGGTCCGATGAAGCACGAAGATAACTTGCCACCTCAGCCAAATCTCCATAATCCTCGTCGACGTGAGACCCGCAAGAAGACATGGTCGACATCCTCAAACTCTAGTGGCCTCCGCCTCCTGTCAGCATAAGACTTCTACCGACTCAGAGATATCCTCATCTGCTCCTGGATGACCTGGAACTTCTCTGTCGTGGCTTGGATCATCTCCGGTCCCACAGGTGCTAACTCCCCAAGGTCTGTCCAGAACAGAGGAGATCTGCAAGGTCGGTCGTAAAATGCCTCATATGGTACCATCCCGATGGTGGAGTGATAGCTTTTATTATACGCGAACTCCACAAAGGGTCGGCGGTCCTTCCAGCAGCGACCAAAGTCAAGGAAACATGTGCGGAGAAGGTCCTCGAGAGTCTAAATGGTCCTCTCCGTCTTACCATCCGTTTTAGGGTGTAAGGCGGTGCTCAGATGTAGCTGCATCCCGAACGCCTCCTGAAACCCCTTCCAAAGTCGGGAAGTAAAGTGAGCATCATGATCAGAGACGATAGATGATGGCACACCGTGAAACCATACAATCTCCTGAACGTAGAGACGTCCCATTCTCTCTACTAAGCCCTGCTCTCTGATGCGTAAGAAGTGATCCGACTTGGTGAGTTGGTCGACAATCACCCCAATGGAGTCGTGACCCCTGGAAGTGCGTGGAAGTCCAGTCATGAAGTCCATATATATCCCTTCCCACTTCCACTCCAGGACCTCCATGGGGTGTACCAAGCCTGCTGGTACCTGGTGCTCTGCCTTCACCTGCTGGTAGGTGAGGCATCATTAAACGAACTCTGTCACTGCCTTCTTCATGCCTGGCCACCAGTGTTATCGTCTGAGATCCTTGTACATATTCTCCACTCCAGGATGTACCGCCAAAAGGGATGTGTGAAACTCCCTCAGAACCTCCTCCCATAAATCAACTGGTACCAAGGTACGTCCTATGAAAAGGACATCGTGTCCTCCTCCTAAAAAGAAACCATCAGGTGCCTATCCTGAGGATACCTATGCACGCCGTGTCTTACAATCGGCGTCCCCATGTTGTGCCTCTCTGACCAGCTTCAGTAGTGGAGGAGTGACTATGAGTGACTGAAGAAAGTCTGCTCCATCGCTATCCACGAAGGATATCTGCAAAGAGGCTAGATGCCCTGTCGCCCCCCAAGTAGCTGAATGCCCGTCCTCCTGCTGAGGGCATCAGCTACTACGTTCCCCATTCCAGGAGTATAGACTATCTCAAAGTCATAGTCCTGGAGGAACTTGAGCCATCGTAGCTGTCTCATGTTCAGGTCCTTCTACGAGAAGATGTACCTGAGACTCTGGTGGTCAGAATAGACTGTAAAGTGCTCTCCCATCAGATAGTGTCGCCACATATTCAGTGCGAAGACCACTGCTGTTAACTCCAGGTCATGGGTAGCGTAGTTATACTCTTGCTGCCTCAAATGATGTGATGCATTGGTGATCACTGCCCGCTCCTACATCAGGACACATCTGAGTCCGGTCCCTGATGGATCGCAGTAAACTACGTATCCAACCCCCTCCTCCGGTAGCCTCAAGATAGGCGCGCTGGTCAATCTCTGTCTCTGCTCCTGGAAGCTCTGATGACAATTGTCTGACCAGACAATGGGTTTCCCCTTCTTTTTCAAGGCTAAGAGTGGTGCCGCAACTCTAGAGAAGTCTGGCACAAATCTCCGGTAGTATCAAGCTAGTCCCAGAAAACTCCGCACCTCTATCATGCTCTTGGGTGGCTCCCAAGCTAGAACTACCTCGATCTTCACAGGATCCCCTGAAGCTCCCGCCTCAGATATGGAATGTCTCAAGATGTGGTCCCCACATGTCCAGAACTAACACTTAGAGAGCTTTCCATAAAGCTGCTGCTCTCAGAGTATGTCCAGTACAACCCGCAAGTGGTAGGCGTGCTCCTCCTCAGTGGTCGAGTATATCAAAAGGTCGTCGATGAAGACTACGAAAAATCGATTGATGTATGGCTGGAAGATCCTGTTCATGAGGGCCATGAACACAACTGGAGAATTGGTTACACCGAATGGAATAACCAAGAACTCATAGTGGCTATACCGACACCTGAAGGTCATCCTCTGCACGTCCTCGTCTCTAACTTTGAGTTGGTGATAGCCTTACCGGAGGAATATCTATGAGAACCACCGTGATCCCTTGAGTTGATCAAAGAGGTTGTAAATCCTTGGTAGCGGATACTTGTTCCTCACGGTCACCTGGTTCAAGCGACGATAGTTGACACAATTTCACAAGCTCCCGTCTTCCTTCTTGGCGAACAATATCTGGGAAGCCCAGGGTGAAACACTAGGTCGGATGAATCCCTTGCCCTGCAAGTCCTCCAACTGTAACCGTAGCTCTCGAAGCTCAGCGGGGGCCATCCGATATGATGGAGTGGATATCGGGGCTGTCCCTGGGTACAAGTCAATATAAAAGTCTACCACTTTTTGAGGAGGTAGTCCTGGAAATTCATCGGGGAAAACGTCCGCATACTGATCCACCACTGCAGGAAAACCAAGACTCCGCACGTCAACTACTCCTGGGATGAGACTAGCCAACTTATGAGTGATGAGATGTCCTCTCCTCTGCGTGAGTTCATCCGGGGCTGCGAAGGCTCCCTTATCGCCGGTGAAGATGAACATGCTTCCGTCAGTGCATACACATTGCACCTTGCACCTTATACAGTCGATCTGAGCATGGACTGTAGATAACCAATCCACGACCAAGATGATGTCGTAAGGCCTCAACGCCACTATAAGAAGATCCTAGCCCAAGCTCTCGCCTCCTAGAGTAAGCTCACACTTCCGACATTAGTGCGTAATCGTCGTGTCTACTCCTGTAGGATTATCTAGCCGTAAGGATCGAACCAACGGCTCCGTCGGAATCTCTGAGCTCCGAACAAGGGAAGTGGATATGAAATAATGACTCGCTCCTGTGTCTATAAGAACTACAACAAGGGTGGAATAGACACAGATAGTACCTTGAATCTTCTCGGGAACTCCGTGGTCGTAGGCCTCCGCTGCTTGAAGTTGTGCCTATCTCTGCCCACCAGCTCCCTGTGGTCGGGGTGGACCTCCTGGTGGTGGTGGTGGTGGTGGAGTCTCAACGCGTCACCCACCACCTGCTGCTCGGCCAGCTCCTCTGCCTCGTCCGCCTGCTCCCTGCGGACCGCAACGGTCGACCCTCTGCCTCTGCCTGGGTGGTCCCTCAACCGTCTGGTGCTCCTCTGCACAGCGGGTCGGGCAGTCACGAGCCATGTGGCCTAGCCCGCCGCATGCGTAGCACTGTCTGCCTATCGAAAGACTGGCTCCACACTGTGTGCCCCGCACCACTGATCCAGTGTCCTGAGGTCTTCTTCCTGAGGGTCTGGTCTTCCTGGACCCATGAGTCATCCGTCGACTGCCTACTACAGAAGACTCTGCTATGTGCCGCCCTGCGGTAGGTCTCGCTGCTGATGTAGGCTCAGCAAGGAAGCTCTCGATCAGAAGGGCTTGCTCCAGTACCCCAGCCTGAGTCGGAATGCTGAGGGAGATCAGCGATGCCCTAATCTCATGCCTCAATCCCTGCTCAAAGGTCCGGGCCTAGAAGAATGGGTCTCGTACCATGTCTGTCGAATAGCGTGAGAGATCTGTAAATCTCACCGAGTACTGGGCGACTGTCAAGCTGCCCTGCTGCAGCTGTAGAAGCTCCTGGATGCTCACTACATGGAGGATAGTTTGGACGAACTCCAAGAGGAAGAGGCTCTCAATGTCCGTCCAGAGGATTGATGCCTCGTCGTGCACCTGGAGCATCAAGCTCCACCATATGCCTGCTACCACGTGCAATAGGCTCACTGTGAGGATCACCTTGAGGTCTCCTTGTGTCCTCACTAGCTGAAAACCCATACAACTACCTCCTGCCAATCCTCGGCTGCCTGAGGGTCCATCTCCCAGCGGAACCTGGATGATCGCTGATGCTGAAACTTGTGCAGTGCATTAAGGCGACATGCATCATCATCGGCTGGGGCTTGTAGCATCGGTGGATCGGTGGGTAGCGGTACCGCGAGTGCCTCTGCTGTCAAAGGTCCCTGCACCGAAGCCTCATCGCTCGGTGGGCTGTCATCAGGCACAAATCTCGGAACCCTAGCTGGCTACCGTCATGGGGCCATCCTGAAAAGAAACAGGTGCGCCACGGTTAAAAAGTATACTTGGTGAGCTGACAGAAAGTAATCACAAAGAGAACTTTAATCACACATGAAATCAATGTTTTCGTGTAGTAAGTCAGAAATCAGAAGTTAGGGTCCTGGTGTACGGATACGTCGGCCGGCGCACCAATACTGGACACCCTGGACTGATAAACACACCCAATATGCTTAGAACTATTGCTTCACATAGAAGAAAGATCAGAGTCCAAAGTTTTGCGGTAGAACCGAACTCCTATGATACCAATTTATCACAACCCGTCCTTGGGGCCCGTGCCGTGACTACCCCAAGCCCACCGTCCATAAGCCAGGGGCTGACGACTATCACCAAGGCGTAATTCCCGATAAAAAGGGAAGGAATTTCCTTTGTAATGTAAACAAACACCATAGATAAAGAATGAAGAAGAAGTAAACACTAGGTAAAACAGGGTACAACAGAAAGTGCGGAAAAGTAAGTGGGCCAGAATACAAACCCAACTGAAAGTAAAGTACAACTGAAAAGAGAGTAAAACAACTGAAAAGTAAAGCCGCTGCGTTGAGCTATCCAATGGAAGTCCCACCTGAAGGGTGTGTACAGATAGCGTCCACAGCTCTTCAGGTCCAGCCGTCCGCTCCGAGTACGCCCCGCCCAATGGTCTACCTCTGGGTACCGTCCTGCTCCTCGTGCATCTACCATGATCAGTGCTATCCATCGTCTGCAACCAACACAATGTAGTGCTGGCATAGACCATGAAGGGGTGAGTATAAGCTACTTAGTAGGGACCCCCGAGACTCCCGAGACACCCGAAGGTTGCATCCAGCTCTAGGGTTCCCGCACATAGAAAGCTCGTTCGGGAGGGTCCGCTCCACGTGCCGAGGGGCTGATACATCAACTGACACTTAGTCCGGAATTTATGTATCCAAAAGTTCTGTATCGTCAACAGGAACTCAACGTCACAGACGACGCGTTAATCGGACGCCTGATCAGAGAGTTATTGCCCTTTTCGTCCTAGGGGAACGGTTGTGTTTTAGGACAAAACCAACCCGACCATACTCCAACTGTGTCAAAATCTCGAGCGGAGTAAGCCAAAAGGTCCTTCTCACATAGAGGAATCTAACAAAGTCGAAGGAACGTCAATCAGAAGTCCGAAGCTCATGTTATAAGCGTTTCCGCTCCGAGGGCTCGGTTGGTTTCGTGTACGAACCAACATGGCCGAACCCAAAGTACTATGAAACCTTGAGTGTAATAAATTGAGACGTACGTCTCGTTCCAAGTATCGTATCGCCGCTGACGGTGCGTCGATCGGAGGTCCGCAGCCCATGATATGGGAAAAAGATCGAAAGAGGTCCGGAAGTGGGGGTTTCGGGCCCGGACCGACCCGGCCTGAGACATCCGAGGCCGGCTCGAACTGGTTCGACCCGACCCGGGTCTGGGTCCAACCCAGCTGGCTCGGCCCGGCGCGCTGTCCAGGTGGCTCGGCCGAACGGCCGAGCTGTTCAGAATGTGGGGGTGGGGGGGCTACCCCCCGCTTGTTGTAACTACGACCCCTTAATGGGGGCCGCTCACGTCCGACTAGCTGGGGGTTTTGAACCCCCAGCTCTTCCACTGTCCGGCCGGCCAGCTCCGGCCGACCAGTTTCTGCCGACTCAGGACCGGCAAGGGCCGGTCCCCTTGCTCCGATGCCGGTGGCCTGGAACCGGCTGCCGGTTCCACTACTCTGCCGTGGCCTATGCCACGGCCTTGGAATGTCCGGCGCGGCGCGCCGGCACCGTGCCCCTCCGTCGCGGCCCCGCTCCGGCCGCGGTGTTTTTCAGGGTTCTCTGGCACGACACGATGGTGCCATGTTCTTGTTCAATTCAAAGGCGCGGCGCGACGACGTCGCACATACCTTGCCTCTTGACCCCGCGCGGTGCGACGACACCGTGCCATTCTCGTTCCATTCCACCACAATGAAGACAAGAAAAAACGGGAGGAGGGTCGGCCGTGTTTGTGTGGTCCGGCCCCTTCCCGTTAACTGGTAACAGGTGGTCCAATGTACAATGAATGATGACGGATGAAAACACGAATATCATCAACAATAAAAGAATTCCCTACCTCAAGCGCAGCTTGAACGAAGGTTCGTCGCGGAAATAACCGTCGCGGAAGGAAGCGTCGCGAAAAGAGAATCATCGTAGAAAAAGACATCGTTGGCATCGCGGTACACGGCATCGCGTAGTCGATCTCCAAGAATTCGGCGTTCTTCGTCGGAGATCTGTGTGTTCTTCGCGTTCTTCGCGTTCTTCATGTTCTTTGACAAAGAAGATGAAGATCTTCAATCCTCCCTTATCTTTTCTCCCAAACCTATCAAGTAACAAGTCCCCAACCAAAATAAAATAAGTTCATCACTTATTTTATTAAAATAACATAAGAATTTGAAATTCAAATGTTGAATTAATTCTCTCAAATAATTAAATCAACTTGACTTATTAAATGGAGGGTTATGGAAGGTTAGGGAAGATGAAGGGGTGGGGTTCATGTGGGCCCCACCACTCTCATAACCTCCCATGGGAAGCTGGGTGGTTACCCCAACTTCCACTCAATGGATAAACCACTTAAAAAACATTTTAACTCAATTTTTATTTTAACTTCCACAATTTTTTAACAACACCTCCTGTGAAAACGCAACTCCAGAAAAGGTGTTCCTAAGAAAAAACCTACACTCCTAATTCATCGGTGCCCTCAGAATTCGATTCCGAGCATCAGTTCAAAAGTTAGAAAAACCCACTCGTTCGTTCACTGAACATACCCGAGCTAATCTTCGGTTAGAAATTCCGGGCACACCGGTCCTCAGAATCAGGTGCCGTCAGAAACCGCGTTCTTGTAAAATCCCAAAGAAAATTAAGAAAACATTTCCCTTGAATTTTATGGGTCTTTACATATTATTAGATTGTTAGTGTTTCATATAAACTAATCTTATGATTATTATATAATAAATATAATAATATATTGTATATAATTATAATATATATATAATTTAAAATTTTAATAAAATATAGGAATACAGACACATAATGATTTTTTAAAACAAAATTTCGAAAAATATATTAATTGTTGAAATTTTTAATAAATTATCTAATATTACAAACAGATATATTTTTGCATTAATCTATTGCTATATTTTTTGACAAACATATATATTATTTGTTGGTATCATTATAATTTCAAAAAACTCATTTTATATGTCGTAATTACAATTATGAAATTATGTTTTTTGAACCAATTTAGTTACAATAGTATATTTCTTTTGAGAAATGCTTTACCATAATGAAATGTTACTTTACATATGTATTACCTTATAAGAAAAATGAAAATATTTTTTATGTAAAATCGTGCAACAATCATTTTAAAAAGTAATGACATAGATATTATGGTTCTTAAGAAATTTAAATTTCAATATATTTGGGGTCTTCATTATTTTACTAAAGGAAGTGAAATTTTCATAGGTGGTAGTGGGCCACCATATTAGAGAGGTATTATTGAACTCTTTCTTAAAAATATGAAAATATTAAAATACATAAGGTAATACAATAGAAATCCATTTTGGGAGATCATTGAAATAATGAGGATGTTTGAGAATGATATTTCTATAGTTAAAAATATATTTGATCAAAATCCAAATTTAGTTAATTGTGAATCATTTCTAAGATTCATAATAAATATATTATAAGTCTACCAAACAAGAGAAAATATTTTGAAAAAAAAAATGAAAGGATAAATTTTTTTAATTTGTGATTTCTAAGTTGAATATTTTTAATTTTTAATTTATTTATAAATATGTACATCGATATATTATATAGATTAAATACTCCAATTGTCTTTGGATTAATGGATAATATTTAATTGAAGATCATTTATTGAGGTTCATGGAATGTTTATATGGTTTAGAGGATGTTATTATCAAAGTATATATTCTCAATGACGTTTTGAGATTAATTATAGTCCTAAAAAGTTTCAATATTTTATGAATTCCAAATTTGATAGAAATATTAAAAGTTGTTTTTTAGAAGAATGGGGATAGTTCTCTAGACCAAATGAATATTTTGATTTTTTTACATCATGTTCATAAATTTTAATATATGGGATTATTTAATCATTAAAAGATATATTTTTATAATATCTTATCCCTTGAGGAATTGATAATGTGAAAATAATTTATATTTCTAAGAAAATGCATCCCCCTTTCAAAAGATATTTCAGACCCATTTGTTTATCAAATATCATTTTTGTGGTTTTTTTAAAATTATTGGACAATATATTATTGTATATGATTCAGAGACACATTTGGAAATATTAAATTTTATTTTTAAAGGGAATAATATTTCCATGAATTCCCTTTTTTAATTTGAGTTTATTCAGTTATTTTGTAGATGTATAAAATTGGTATAATGTGACTTTATAATTGAATTTTTAAAATTCTTTTGATACAATTTATTTATATTTTCTTCAAAATATATTTCTTTAATTATCATCTGACCTTATTTTTATCAAAAACATTATAGTCTCATTAAACTTAACCTTCAAATTTATAGTGATAAATGGGAAACCTTTTGATTTCTTCTATAATAAAATAGGGGTTAAATAGAGAGATCCACTTTTTGAAATCCAGTTTATTTTGAATTTAGTAGATTTTAGTGTAAGGATTAATAATTTGAAACATTATAAAAAAATTAAGATTTATAATTTTCAATTAATTTCTATGTTAATTGACATGTTGATTTTCAAAATGAATCAACACTATTTTAATGTTTTTATATCAGATCGCTCAAGAATATCATGAGGTTTATTAATAAGATCCAAGAACTTTTAAGGTGGTTGATCAAAATAGAGAGAAATTTTTTTATGATTCTTGTATTATTAAAAGGGCTCTAATCATCCAAAGATTCATATGTATGAAACCATAATCCACCCCATTTTCTTATCTAAAAAACATGATTTTGTATGGTAGAAACAGGGGTTATAACTATCCTCTTATACTCTAAAAACATTATATGTGTTTTTTGAGTTAAAGGGAAAAATGATTTATTATCTAAGGGTTGGTTTATTCTTTTTAAGATTGTTCTTTTTGTATTCCATTATAAAACAGAGATACTTTCAAATTCTCAATTGTGATAATCATGTGTATTAAAATAATTTTGGCTGATTATTTATATGATAAAATGGAAAAAAATCCAACTACATTAGTTTTTTGGGAAGAAAATATGCTTCCTAACTTAGGTGAATTTTTTATTGATAAAAAATATGAACTCTCTTTTAGATACATCTTGTTTTATGATATGGGGAAAGCATAAATTTTTAGTTCTTTATGAATTCATTTTATACATAGAAAATATAAAATAAATATTGGATATGGTTATTTGAAATGTTATAAAGATATTTATATGATTTTGGGGGTATTTTCTGATAAAATTGATGATTTTAGTAAATTCTTTTTCGATCCAATGTTTTTTGACTTTTATTATAATTTTATAGAAAAAACACAAACTTATTTGCAGGAAAGGGTTTTAGAATCCAACAAGTTCATTAAAGGAAACTTTTTTTATGCGGATACTTATAAATCCATTTTTACATTTCATGAATGTATGAGGAATTTGGTTTCTAAAATTCAATCAATATGTTTCTTTTTTCAAAAATCAGTGGATTTTACAAACTATGTTTTTTAATGGGTTTGAAATAATATATTTCATTAAAATTCACAATAATTTTTTTATCAATCTTAAAGGAAGTAAATAACTTCAAACAATGAATTTTACCTATTGGTGGGTTAATTATATAATATTTTTTCATGCAGGTGTCATTTACCCATTACATTCCCTTAATTTGTTTTTTATTTTTGGGTAACTAATTTTATTTATAATTGTATCTTAAATTATTTAAAAAATTAATTTAGTTGGTTTAACAAATCTAGTGGTTATTATATATATTATTTCCATTAAGGATGATAATGAAATTTTAATAATCATAAAAATTATTTTTAGGAGACCATTTATGAAATATATTTTTTGATTACTATTTTTATGTCCCAAATTGGTGACTATGATTTACATAATATATTTTTTAGAGGCGTTATAAGGAATTTTTTGGTTTCAAGAAATCATAATTTTAGAATATTTTTATTTAGGAGTTTTCAACTTTTTGTTTCATTCAATTAGTTGGTCCAAATTATTTTCCTAATTTGATCCATTAATAAATATACACTCATGATTCCATATTTTATGATTTTTGAAACAAATTCATTGTTTACTATTCAATTCCATGATGGTGATGTAATGTTTTATCTTCATCCTTAATGATGTTAAATAATATATTTTTTTTAACGAAGGATGTTCATTTAATTTTTTATTACTCTTTTAGAGAATGGGATATTGATGATGAGCATTCAATTTCAAAATATCTTCTTGATTTTGGTGTGGATTTGGTAACGTATAGATATTTATTATTCAAAAATAAAAGGTATTCAAATATATATATTTCTATTGTATGTATCATTATGAAAACTTTTATTTTTTTAGGATAGGATCACCTCTTATTTATGGATGGATTGTTTACATTGTTTTCTATTGATTCATGTTATTTTAGGTAGTTTTCATCAGTAATATTGTATGGAAAAAATCCCTTTTTTAGTTAATTTATTTATACCAATTATTGGTTATTTATTTCTTAGTTTCTACTTTGGTATAGGGTTCTCTTCAATGATCTTCTTCTTCAGTCACTACTATGTTTGTAGTGTGATTTGGTGTTGGGAATGGGTGATTTTTTGGACCTACATTGTTGATTCTACTATGATATAATGGTAATCCATAGGGTAAAAAATGTTAACTAAATTATTATATTATGATGTTTTATAGGTTTGAGACTGTTTTAACATGATATATAATGTTCTTTTATACTGAAATTAAAAAATCTAAGTGGTTTGGGTGAGACTCGAGGTCAGAGTTGATTAATCAAAAATAAATAACCACTAATATACAATGAATTGTTTCTATGATCATTATAGAAAATAAAAAAATATTCCCAATTATAGTTATTATTTTATGTCAAGATCAAAACATCGATCAAAATATATTATAAGTTATAAACATACATTAATTTTGATAAAATACAATTTCACATGATTTTAAAATTTAAAAAATATATCAAATCTAAAAATGTATATAATAATTTTTTTGATCTTATAAGATAAAAAATATATTTATGATATATTATCATGAATATATTTGGTATATTAACTCATATAAATGAAAATAGATTTATTCAATAAATAAAAATAATAAAAAAGCTTCGTCAACAACCTTCATTCTTCCCAAAGACCTTTCTCTAGTAAGGAGGTTTAAAGAACGATTCCATCTTAGGAAAACTAAACCTAAAAATTAAAAATAGGTAGTGTGAGATGAGAAAATAATTCTTTATCTGCTTTTTTATTTTCAATATATTTGTTATTAAATAAATTACATCAGATTGAAAATTGATTCTAAAAAAATCTACATCAAAATCGTGTGAGGATCACGCCATTGATAAACATACCATTTTAATATTAATAGATAAATTTTTCATTAATTATGAGTTAATTTTCTATGTCAAATTGACCATATTACCTCAAGAATCCAAATAATCAAAATTCTCATGGAATTATATAAATTCCTACATTGGAAAAGGGTGAATCATTACATTCTCTTCCCATAAAAATTTTATCCCTCACAAAAACATTAAATCCAAATTAAAAATAATGGATAGTAAAATTACATATCTTATTATGGATCCATAATCACTATATGGTATTATTATGATTATTGGGGTTGGTCTTGTTTCTTGTGAGTTTGGTGCGAGAATTATTTCCATATTTTTTTCTTGTCTTATTGATTATCTACTTATATCATTCATATGGAATAAAATATTTCAATTTCGTCAAGATAAAAGAACACAAATCATTGTTTTATCCTAAATTTTTGTTTTATTAAAATTAAGGAAATAATAAAAAATAAAAGAAATTAAAATAAAAGAATCCACAAAATTAAAAATTCATTGGACTGAAATTACCAAACTTGCTTAAGAACCACATTCTATAATGAGGCTCAAAAGTAAAAATGTAACACCCCAGGTAAATAAAGAATATGAAATTTTCACATTTATCCATATTTGTGAATAAAATACTAATATAACATTAAAGGGTATTCTATGCTCGATGGCGTACCCAATACGCAACAACGAGTTCCTTTGAAATCTTACGTTGCACTCTAATAATAAAATAATATTATTTTAAATGGTAGTTAATGCCTAGCTGTTTTAATGGCAAGAATGAACATAACTAACTAAAAAATGATTATATATGTTTTTCAAATATTTTTACTTTTTACAATAAATGTTAGAGGATTAAAAATTCGAATGAATCCAATTTTAAGCGTAAACATTCTAATATTCTTCAAAAGGTTGATTAACCACCTTTTGATGGTGAACGCTTTTTAAATACAAATTTTTACATTTTCATATGTTATATTGGACCAAATAAAATTCTTGTTTAGAATCAGGACATCAAAATTTACATTGTGAAAATTTTTGGTATTTTTCCGAATAGTTCATTTTTTAATGAATAGTGAAAAATGTTGTATTTTAATTCAAAACCTCTTTTTAATATAATTTATTTATATGAATATATTATCTTTTGAATTGGTTTTAAAGTCCAATTATAATATATTTTTACCATTTAATCCAATAGTGGTCATTGGAATTAATTTCACTTTGAAATAGGGCTTAAACTAGTGTCAATCTTTTAATAGATATTGTTTCTTAAAAACATGCTATTTGTTTTGATAGTGGGAACTAATTATTAAATTAATTAATGCAACTTATATGTTTTTAATTTTGTAAAATAGACATAATTTTTGAATTCAGAATATGAAATATAGCTTAGGGTGAATTTTTGGTATTTTTCTGAAAAACTTCAATTTTTGATGAATAGTGAAACAACTATGTAGTAGTTAAAGAAACTGATTTTTCGTTTAAATGAAACTTTGTCACTTCTGTGATTTGATTTTCAAAAATCTGACATACATGGTTGTCATTAAGAAGTAAAATGTGGTTCAATGAGATTAAAATAATTTTTGGTGCATAGTAATTTTTAAGTTTTATTAATCTCGATTAAAGGTAATTAGTGTAATTTAAGGTAAAATTAATGTTTTAATAATATGAAATGACCTAGAAACATGTCCTACCCTCATTGTATGTTTCATTTCCGACCAAGAAAATCCATGGGTCAACTTGGGGACCCCATGGAGCCACTTAGGAAAATGACATAAATAGCTTTTTATTTAAAGTTAAAATTAAAATCTCACAAACATGTGTTGTTTTACTAAAACAATTTTTAAGTGGGGTTATACAAGTCATATTTTTGACTATAAATTCTCATTAGAAAGATAAAAATATTTCCAACATCATGATATTTTTTTTATAATTTTTAGACACTAAATAAATTAAATTATTTATGACACCATGATGATGCAACGATTACCTAATTATTTAACGATTTAAATAAAATGGAAAGATAAAGTAAAATCTAAGACCTAAACTTTTCACAAACCTATTGGATGGGTTTATTTCTAAACCTTAATACCTTATCATCTAAATATACCCTTTTGGGACCTTTAAAATCCGAAAATCATTATATTATAAAGTAATATTTTATAACTTTCCAAGACTGCCCCTCCTCTCCTCTTATAAAAGGCCCCCACCTCTACCACCTTACCCCCACCTCTCAAGCCTTTGGATCGGACTAACCCTTCCTATTGAATCTATAAACATACCTATATTAATCATTAAAGCCTCACTTTGGGCAGAATCATTTCCAAGGAAGCCTTTGATCTCAAATCAAAGAGAGTTACCTGATTTAAAGGTAGTGTCCTCTCTTGTGTTCTTAGGTTTAATTTTGCTTCTCCAACCATCTAAACTCTTTTAATTACTTTATTTTTTAACAAAACAAGTATCTTCAATATACTAGGATGTTGTTATGTGAATTATTAGAGCTAAACTTACACACACCTTTGTCTAATAGTTAAAGAACATACTATTTCTGTGGATGGTGAATTACTGCCTCAAGAAACGATGAATGTTCAATATTCTTTTAAAACCTTCAAAGGTGGACATTAAGATGTCACTATATTTATATATGATATATAATATGTTTATGTTTTCCTTAAGCTTCTGTATTTTTCATTTATGGCATCCATTTATGGTTTCCATTATGGGTAAATGCGATATCTTCATTTTAGGAAGTGCGGACTACCACCCCCTCAAAGTGATTTGATTCGTTAATGCCATATGTGGGACGTATAAATGATGGAATTAATGGTGTTAAATATGAAATAATACTGTAAATATAATATAACTTAATATCATTATTATTTAATTCCATTTAATACAAAAACAAATAAATGAAAGTAGCATTCATGCGTATGTACGGCCTACCGTCTCCATGAACGGTGCTTTTAATTTTTTATCTCCAAATGCTATGGAATAGTATAAAATAAATATATAATGGATATATATTATATTTAAAACATAAATACTATTCTGGATATGATATACCTATAACTACATGGAAAATTATTTTCCAACAAGTTTGATTTTTACTCATGTACCGAACATCGACAAAAACGTCTGATATGAACTCACTTTATTAACAAATTATTATAACATTATAATATGTTATATTAACTGAATAATAATATTTAATTTAGGTCCTTATGAAATAATAAATTGACCAAATTTTATTATTCAGGAGATTAAATAACGATCGAGTCTTGTCGGACACGAGGTAAGGGATCCTACCCCTCTCTTTCTTTTTAAGTACACTCTTTTATGTCATTCCTTTTAAGCTAATATTTATTATTATTGGGATGTTATTTTATATTACTCCTACTTTAATTTTTATGTTCATATTATGAGAGACCCTATTTTCTCTCATCAATCCATATTGGAAGTTTTGAGTGGCGCTGTTAGGCTGCCAAATTTTCGTAAGGGATCCAACCTCTCTCTTTCTTTTTAAGTACTCTCCTTTATGTAATTTATTTTAAGATAATATTTCATATGTTTGGGGATGTTATTTTATATTCCTATTACTTTAATTTTTATGTTCATATTATGAGAGACCCTATTTTATCACATAAATCCATTTTTGGAAGTTTTAAGTGGCGCCGTTAGGCTGCTGAGTTTTCGTAAGGGATTTTTCATCTCACTTTTATTCCCGTGACATTTATGCTACGTTTTCCACTATTTACTTTGATTGGTGTTTGTAATTCCCATTATTATACACTTTCTATAGTATAATATCATTTATGGGTATTTACATCTTCATTGTATGACACTTCTTCCATGGGGTGTACGTTTCAAAAGTTACCCAACTTGGCAAGGGGACCTTTCACCCTCCTCTTTTTAAAAGACTTATTTTTTTATGTATCTTAATTCACATAATATTATTTTGGGATATGTTCTTATATATCCTTATTTATTTTAATTTTATGTCCAAGTGATGAGATACCATTTTCTCTCTCATCAACTCATTTTCTGAATTTTAAAGTGACGCCGTTAGACTGTCAGATTTCTATAACGGAACTTCTTAACCCACTTTAAATTCTTTGGTTTAAACCTCTACATCTTGATTTTATTATTCCAAGATTATGTTCACAATATCTATGTTTTAATTTCCACAAACCTTTTTGTAGATATACTATTTCTACACATAATCCTCTCATTGATAAATTCTTATGAACTTGTATGGGAAATCACAACTCAATCTCATTTAATTGAGTTAAATATCTATGTCATTGGTTTTGTTTTTACAAGATTATGTGTGAATGAACTATGATTTCTTCACACATAATATCCACTTATATTGGGTGTATTTATATTTCTCACACATAATTATGTGAATGATTTATCTTTACTTTAAGGATACCATCTTTATAATGGATTTCATCTCAAATTACATTTCCATTGAGACTTCATTGTTGTTATGCACCAATTCACTCTTATATGGTGTGTATACTATCCTTTGACATATTATATCATCAATCCATTTATTCTCATGATATTATAAAGGTAGGATTAAATGTTATTCCTCAATTATTTGTATTCAAGAGTCTCTCATTTTGATAAAAACTCTTTAACAAAAATATAATTTTAAATGTTTTAAAGATTCATTATTCTAAATCCTTATCTTTAATGTCCATGTTTTCAAAAGTATTTTCAGTATTTATTTATATGGACATTAATGTTTTAAAATTAAAATTCCAGTAAAAGATTCAATGTGGTATGGGACACTTTGATTCAAAAATTTCTTTTAAATGGTTTTTGAAAATGGATTGATTAATTCTATATCTTGGAATTACTTATTGTGATTGCAAATGAAATTTTGTGATTGAAAATGAAATGTTATTATTGAAATGTTTATATTTTCAATATTTTATGTGTAATGATGGTACTTGGACATTTTACAGGTGGTTACGTGATAAATCATATGACGGTGGTGCTGTGAATACCAGGACAGGTGGTTACGTTATAACCTCCAATGCATTGGGTATGTAAGTCGGCCTTATGGCTATTCCATTAAGTATGTGTGGAAGTCGACCATATGGTTATTCCATTTAAGTATTTTTATGTCCCAAGTTACCTTTATATCTTATGTGATCTTTATAAGGGTTTTATGGTAATATTTTGGTTACAAAAGGGTAAGTAATGATCTTTTATTCAGTGATGAGTTTTTACTACTTCATAAAGGTGGAAATTATTACTTTGATAAAGTATACATGGTTTACTTGTTGTTTTTAAAAACTAACAGTTTTCATTCATTGTGTATCCCTTTCTGAGATTTTTATGCTCACCCCATGTTTTTGAAGTGTTTTTCACAGGACTTAACGTGGAATAGGGTAAGGATGGGATCAACGGAAAGTCATGCTACCCAAAACATGGAAGTAGACATGTTTATTTTTAATAGTATTTATTTTAATGAAACATAGTAGAAGTTTCTACTTTGTAATCTTTTGAGATGTAATGGTTATGACCTAATTCTCTAAAACTCTAAACCTGAAAAGATCCTCAATGTGAATTATTCATTTAATTCAATATTAAGTAGGGTTTAAGGTCAGGGCATTATAAAAAACTCTACCAAAAACTCTATAGACTTGTATGTTTCAATGTCTATTACTATTCAACACATAATGTCACAAACTTCCAAAAATACCAAACCACAAATTCTTACACATTTTAAAAAAGTATTAGGATTACAAGCTTCTCAATCTATCCCATGTAAACTATACAGGATAAACAACCAATGTTTTACCATTTTATAAACGACCCTAAACAAACCAATAAAACATTAGAACATACCTTTATGGGCTGGCCAGTATGGTCTTGAACTTTCTCATATTTTTGAAAATAAATTTATTTTTTAATTAATAAAAATATTGTATAATTTAATTATTGTTAATTAGTTTATAGACATATATTTCAAACATTTTAATGAAATTTGATATGACTTTTTATTGATTAAATTTTCTTAATTGAACATTAAAAATATTATTTATTTAAAATTTGTGAAAAATACGTATACTCACCTTATCACACCTAAAAATTTGGGATATGCCTTCGATGCAATACCGTCGTGATAGCCTTGAAAACGATGGAAATATGAGAATTTATCTTATTAACAATGTCATTTAACCTTGGTTGTGATTTGGGTTAGTATATAAATCTATATCCACATTTCATTTATTGTTATAAGAATCTATGACCACTATTTTATAAACCACAGTGATAACTTGTTTAATTGAAAATGAAACCATAATTTATTATTCTGCACTATTTTCTTCTATTTTTAGTCACTAAAATAGTATATTAAATTCAATTATTTGATATATGTTTTAACATTATTCTATTTCTCTAAACAAAAAAATTCTAAAATAATAATTAATAATTAGTTATTTATGATTATTACTAAATAATTTTAAAATATATAATATTGAATAAAAATTACTAATTCCATAATATTAATAAATAATAATTATAAATATTGTTATGATTTATTTAAAATTTAAAAAAAAATTGGAGACAGTATTTAGGTATACTATGATTAAAGTTGATCACAAACACTATTTTCACTATTAGGTCTATAAAGGTGGATGGAGACTAGTGTAGCCCCAATCTACATCCATTTTTGTTTTTTAAAATCATGGAATTATCATTACACAGCCACAATGTTAAAACCCCTAGCAATAAAATAATTGAAAATTCCAAAAATTATATTATTTTTTTATTTCACAATCTATTTTTTAGACCACCTTAATCTATGTACCCCTAAACCCCATAACCATTCCATGGTCTCCATAAAACCTCCCCCACAACCAGTAAATACTTATTCCCTTCCCCATTAATCTGTATTCCCCACCTTGAATTATAAATTTTTCAGATAAAAATCGAACTTGTGGGATTGATTAATACTAGATAAAAATCATACCAAAATGAGGGAACAGTTGTGTGATTTGTGATGATTTTTCCCATCCCACCTATTTTTCACGTCTACCCAAAGGGAAACACTCAATGTTTATTGATAATAGGAAAAATAAAGATATCTAACTTACAATATGGTCCCATATATGCCTTTTTTTCATCCCTTAGAACCAAAAGTCATGCTATAAACGGAGGGATCAAACTAACATTGAAATCATTCAATGATAAAAAGACCATTTAATTTTGATACTCAATTATTATTAAATATTTTATAAATATAGAACATGACCATAAATATGATTATATATCGTCTTGTGTTTATATATTAATGATATATGATATTCATTGGATTTGAATTGTCCACATATTTTTATGTTGATTATCAAGCCACAAAATCTTGTGAAACATCATACGATGATGCATTAACTGAAAATTTATTGTTGGAAATGTTAATGATGACATATATAATAGTGGTAAATGATAAAATCCTTAATATACATGTAATATACGAATTTTATCGACATTATAAACCTTTTATTTATTTATTGATGATATATTATATTTTTATTCACTTTATGCATAATTTTTATATAGTAGATCGTACTGATAAAAGTTAAAACATTCTCTATTTTATCTTATATTTATACTTAGTGGTATTACTAACATTATATTATAATGAAGAATATATTTCATTGAAGTGTTTTGGGTTTCCATTACATGGTGGATGAATATGGGGGAAAGAATTTTTTATTAGTTGTTAAGGGATCTACTAATCAAGGAATATTGGAATTTGAATAGTAAAGTAAATATTAATTATTCAATTTACTTATTTTACATCATTACACCACTAATCAATTTGTGTTTGTTATGAGTTTTATTCCACTTTTTAACAATATGGTTAATGCCAAAGATATTGGGTATAAACTAATACAAGGATATCATAATATATAATATCCCTTCAGTTGTATATTGTGATATGCATATGTCATATATCATATATATGGATTTATAGTATTTAGTACATAGAAATTATATGGCATATTTAATGTATTCCAAATAGAATATTAACATTTGTGAATCAATGAGTAGATTCATTTACATCTATAAAAAAGTACAATAATAATTTATGTGTTCAAAAAAAATATTAAACCCCAAAATGAATTCATTATCTTATCATATATTGGTCTTTATTTAATGGTAGAAAATCTTAAACCTCCTCCATTTCATAAATTATCCAATATAAAGGATATAGATCCATCTGTTGTGTAGTGTGAGATAGATATGGCATAGTTAATAATCTCTTCTTCTATGATACTATGTTTATATTCATGGAGAAGTTCTTATCCCAAATTTTTTATTAGGGGGTCCAATTATAATATATGAGGATTCTTGTGGCTACTGATATCCCTATGGAGGAAAGAGTCTAATATATATCAATTGGTGATCCCTATAAAACCTTCTCCATCATAATCAACAGATATTGTTCTCACAAAATTTTAGGTTAATCTATGTTATTTATGTACGTCACATTATATCAATGTTTGATGATGATAGATTTTGTAAAATATTGGGTATTCTTTACTTAGATGATCATGTAATGATCCTATAAAATCTTTCACTTGTATCAGAGATGTGATCACCATCATATCAATATGTTTTTCATTTACTTTTATGAAGAAAAATTATATTATAATGTGTTTTAGGACAGATATAATGTCAATCATCGAATTTATTCTCCACATATTATTTCTTATGATAATTTAATATGCATTTAGAGCCTAAAAATTCATTATAAGATAACTTAATCTGAGTTTATTGGTACTAGGGTATGTATTTTTCATGTTGTAAGATAGGATATGTTGAATCTAATGTTTTTTTTGTAGAGACCCGAAGCCTGAAGTACATGGACATTACATTACATTTTAGGAATACTTAATACATAACAAAAATAGACACACAAGGACCATAATAGTTTAGTGTCTTTGGAAACATGGAACATAATCTTCTAATCGTGGTGAATGATCATCAACATCTCCCACAAATATCCTCCAATTTTTGATTCCTTACCTAAAACCTTTATTTTGATCCTGGGGGAAAATAAAACATAAAAAGGATGAGCTCAAATTCTCAGTAAAGGTAAGCATGCATAAAATAAAACATACCATATACATTTGAACTTAAAAACATGAACATAATGTTTAAACATCAAAATCTTGAGAAACGACATAAAACATGGAAGTACATAAGGCATAGATCATAATGGAACATAAACCATGATAAAATAGTATGGGAATAAAACATGTAATTGTGGCATCCATTAAGCACATGTAATGATTTCCATAGTATCCAAGGCATTGCTGCCAAGACCATCTTAGTGGACAAAGTCCCATTCTGAATCGAGTTTACTCCTCGTTTCAGTCTTGTAACACTGAACCGGATTAACTTACCGTTATATCCATGTCTATGTCATGAGATATAAAACCATTACCCAATGAATTGGAGGGAGATATAGGTCCAACCCATCTCATAATGAAATCATTCTTACTTGTGCCAAAAAATAAACATACATAATTTATAAAAACCCAATAAATAAAATGGGTTTCATAATCATCATCCCATCATCATATAATCCATATAAAAGAAATGGATATCATTTCATAATAAGAAAAGTTAAACCATGTAAATCATAGAGACATTATACTTGAAACATACACATATGAAATAATGTCATCTTAGATGAAAAATGGTTTTGATAAAACACTTGAAATGAATTCATGAGGAAAATATCCTTTTTTATTCAAAATCATTTTCTTTTCACAAAATGTCATACAATTTTAAAAGAAAAGGATTTTGTTGAAAATAGTCATGAAATATTTTTGGGAAAGCTTCATGAAAATAAGGCTTTATAAAACCGTAAAAATCATTTCATGCCGTATAAGTTAAAAAAACATTCTCCTCGTACTTTTGTCGAAAAAGTCAAAAAGTGTCTCGCACGTAAAAAAAGAAATATTCCTTACATACCATGTAGTAAAATTCAAAATGGGTAAAAAAGACATTAAAAATACATAAAAACACTTTTATAAAACATGGACATGGACAATAACAATAACCCCAGTAAATACTTATGAATAAGCATTCTCGGATAAAAATGAGATTAGCAAAATTATCCCTTACCTTAGGTCCGATATGCTTCATACGTATCCGAAACTCCTGTATAATGATTTAAATAATGTCATTGACTTATTATAGAATCATATTCATTGTTATGATATCATATATGTTTTACTAATGACTTTATATTACCCGTTCTTTTGTAAATTCCATGTTAAAGCAGCGTTTTGGGTAAAATCATTTTATTTATCATATGTGTTTCGACTTGTCGTTCATGATATTATTACTTATATCCTGATTTACATAATTACATAATGTAAAACATTATTTATATAAAATATATATTCATCATATACATATATATTATAGATCGATAAAAGGAATGAAATACACCGTTCATGTAAACGGTAGGCCGTACGTACGCATGAACGCTGTTTTTGTTTCCCTTTTGAATTGAATGGAATTAAGTAAATGACATACATATATATATATATATACATAAATCCAGTATCATTATTATGTCATATATTTAATTATTATTAATTATATATAATTTATAATCATTCATGAATGGTTAACATGGAGAGTGAATCTCATCGCATCGTGGAGACAGTAGTCCATACGTACGCACGAGCGATAATATCATTCCCAAGATCATGGAATTGTATTGGAGTGTATGTATATGATTTCAGAATCAATATAACTTTACAATAATCATATATAGTTATTTAGTTTAACCATTATACCCATCCAAGTAATGTGGTGAAGGAAAATAGATTACACCACGGCGTGGAGACGGTATTCCGTACGTACTCACTCGTGGTGATTTCATTTTCCATAGGATGGATAGATGGTGAAATAGGGTTGTTTCATACTTATAATACCATACCAGTATATTATTTATTCTGATGTTATTACTTCATAATGAAACAACCTATGAAGAAGAAGGGGAAGATAAAATAAAGTTGAAAGAATCGGTAACGGACATTACCTCTTCTTTGAAGCGCTTCTTTGAGACCTCCTTTTAGGGCACTAAAATTGGTCTTTGAAGAAAACCAGGACCTCTAGGATGTCTCTACGGAAGTGGAGAGAAGAAATTGGGAGGGGTTGGCTGAGCTTGAAGGCTCAAAGTGGTGTGAGGAAGAGAGGGAGGAGGTGCCCTTTTATATGGGAGGAGAGGGGCACCTTTGGAAAAACTAAAAATATTATTTTATTATAAAGCCATATTTGGTTTTAAATAGCTCCAAATTGATTTATTTCGAAGCTAAGGTGGGGATGGGTCAAAAGCCTTTTATCCAATAGAATTTTGACAAGTTTAGTTTACTATTTATTTCTTATCATTTATTTTTAACTTTAAGTTAGATAATTTTACTTTTACCATGTCTTTTTGTGTTCTTACACTATAAAGTTAATAAACTTACTATAACAAGCAAAATGAACCCCAAGTTGTTTATTATTAATATATATAACCTTTAAAAAGACATTTGGCCAAACCTAAGATTTTTAGGAATAAAATAACAATTAAGAATATAGTATTTGTTTTAAAAACTATTTTATGTCAATTTTGACACTATTTGGTAATTGATTTTTTGTGAAAATCATAATAGAATGATTAGTTCTAAAATATTTAATTAAATCAATAATAACATGTCATATTAACATATAAAATTATTTTAATTCATAAAAAGTCTCAAATTACATTTATTTGGATATTTATAACATCAATTATGTCAATATTTCATTAATAATATAATTACTGAATCATTTTTGTGTCATAAATAAATTAACTTATTTAAAGTCTAAAAATTACTAATAAAATATCATTATGTATTAAATCTTTTTATCTTTCTATGGAATATTTATAGTCTTATTCATCTTATGTATAACCCCATATTAAAAATGATTTACTTATTAAACTGTGATTTTAACTATTTTAACCCTTCTTTAAATAAATTAATTATAAATGTCCTAATCTCATCCAAGTGGGCCTAAATGGTCATATTTTATTCCTAGGGTTGTTTTTGGTCGAATTACTCTTATCCATTAGAATTAGGACATGTGTTAGGGTAATAATAATAACACCTTTACCCTTAATTGCTCTATTTACTTTTAACCATGGTAAAAAAAGTAAAAAGTTACTATTCACCAAAAATTATTTTCATCTCATTGAACCACATTTTAGTCCTTTATATTAACCATGTCTCTCAGATTTTCGAAATTCCACTCACAGAAGCGGTAAAATTATGTTTTATGAAAATTTCAGTTTTTTTAACTACCACTTAGTGGTTTCACTATTCATCCAAAATTGAAAGTTTTTAGAGAAATACCAAAATTTCACCCTAGTCTAATTTTGATATTCCGAATCCAAAAATGAAGTACATTTTGAAAAATAAAATTTATAAAATTTCAAAAAGTGGTTATTACTATTCATAATGGCTAGTTTTAATAATATTTTAATAGCATATCGTTGTTTAGTGAAACTCGGTATTGCGTACTACACACGCTATCGAGGAAGGTCGCGATTTGCGTGTAATGCAAGGAAAGTCAAGGATGCGTGTTGTGCAAGCTCTTTTTGGTGTAGCATAAAACACAAGACATTAATGAAATTAAAAGAATATTTTTCATAAAATCTCGGGGTGTTACATTCTACCCCCCTTAAAATGAATTTCGCCCTCAAAATTCATCGGGGTTATAAATGGTTTACTAATTGAAAGTTTCTTTAATAGAAACCTACATCGTAAAAAGGAATACCAATACATGGCTTTAAAAAATAAAGTCTGAAATTTAACGGTTACCCAAATTAACTCATCACTGGGTTTCCACGTAGGAGAACATAGGTGAAAATATGGATATGGAAAAACAATCTAACCATCAAGTTCTAATGGAGAGTGGTAGAGAACATGGCTATGAAAAAGCCATCAATCACAAAGCCATAAATTTGTGATGAGATAAGGTACCATCTGATTCATCGGATATAAGAGTACTAGGACAACATTTTTGGTTTTCAAGATCATTTCCCTAAAGTTGATGAAATTAGAATTAGAAGAAATACTTTCTTGATTTTGGTATAGTCTCACCGTTGGTCGTTCTTTGGACAATTTACACTTCATCTCTTAAATAAATGAAGTTGAATTTGTCATTCATGATGTGTTAGTAGATCATGTAATAGAATGACGGGTCATTCCATCTGTCTCAAACAAAAGGTTAGAAAAGTTATCAAAAAATACATAAGTCCATCTATATTGAGATTAATCATATATGGTTCCTAAAATGGACTTATACTTCATATATTATAGTGATTCATATAATAAAACTAGTTTCTACTAAACAGGGACTTCCTGTGTGCTAGTGGTAGGCGATATAGGCCAGTCGCACTTCGGTTGTGGGTTCGATTCCCACAGCCTTGTCCGACGCGATGGGCTGTCGCCCGTCCTGCAGGTTGTCCTTTTTCTAAAACTACATTACTATAACATCCCATAAATAATATTCAAAAAACTTTTATCCTTAAACAATACTAACTTATGTCCAACATAATCCATTCCAATCTTTAGGCTTATTTAAAATAATGTTGTTAATATCATAATATAGTGAAAACGATTACCAAAGAGTTCATACAACTAGCATGTTAATACCATCGTTGATCCCCATATATCATGAGATATGTCTTTTTGGTCACATTTCAAACATTCGAATGCCTTAATCATGTATTCTATTGAAAAAAATAAATACCCATTGAGTCTTAGTGAAAACATGAGTGCTGTCAAAAGTTAACTCTTTTCACATACCAAAACCTCAAACCATGATATAACTATATCCTTATATCAGTCATGATCTCATGAATACTGTCAAACATTTAATTTTCTCATTTTCCCTTCATTATGCGCATATAATCTTTTTTCCAAAAATATCTCAATCACTTTCATGGTTACCAGTACCATAAAATTATTGAAAACCACAATAGACCAATACATAAATATTCCAATATTCCACGATACTATATACAACATTACTTAATCATTCCACCCCATCGTTGTCATATTCAAAATCACCAATAGTGATAGCATGTGACTTCCCTTTGTCCTTTGCCTTAATTGGTTTCTCATTTCGATCATCACTAACCCTTGGATTAGGGAATTTATTAGCATAATGCCCCATTTCCTTGCACTTGAACTATTGAAGTGTTGGTGGTGCGTTCTCTGCAGTATTTTCATTATTCACATCATTAGAAACCCTTTTTCCTTTACTTCGACACTCAGCTACTCGATGACCTTATTTTCCACACTTAAAACATTTTCTAGTCCCTTTAAGACTATCTCCACTATGCTTCTTTCCACACTTTTAGCATAAAGAAACATTCATCTTCTTTTCACCATTATTCTGAGATTTCACCTTGACCTCCATCTTTCGCTTCTTGTCAAAACTATGAGATGGATACGTAATACCAACTTCCATTTCTACCTTGATAGCACAACACACAATTTCTTAATAGCTACTAAAGTCTCTTATAGCTAATTCCCTTAGATGATTTGGTTTTAAGCCACTGAAGAATCGATCAAATTTACTTTCGGGTTGGATGATAAATCCAGATGCATACCTTGCAAGCCTTGTAAAATTCGCTTTGTATATACCAACAGATTCATCATCCTTTTTCTTTAGTTCAAGAAACTCATTCTCCATCTTTGTTCGAAGAATACGAGGGAAGTACTTATTGAAAATTAAGTTCTTGAACTCATCCCATTCCGGGGACTCAATTTCATCTATTGGCCTCGTATTCTTGATAAGATTCCACCATTGATCAGCTTCACCTTCCAAAACGATATACTACTAAGATGACTTTATCATGTTTAGAACATTGAAGAACTGGAAATATCTTTTCAGTGGCACTAATCCATTGTTCAGCAACAAGTGGATCAGAAGACCCACTGAAAGAAGGTGGACGTTGCCTCATGAAGGACTCAATAGAATATTGTTCCCTTCTTTGCTGATTTGGATGTCCAGAATGACTCATAGCTTTTGTAAGTATAGAAATAAGATTTTCCACTCCATCTCCCATAACATTTGTTTGTTCAGGAGGAAAATCATTGCATTGTCCATTGCATTGATCAACACGGTTCCTTCGGGTTCCAGCCATCGTCTAAAACCCAAAAAGAATAGTGTGAGAGGAAAAAATCATGCTAGGGAAAACAACATAATAAAGGGGGATTACCTTCAATATCTAACATCATAGGTTTAATTCTAATATCATTACCGTAATTCTCAGACTATAATCTATACTTATACTTAACCTTAGGGACATCCCTATACATACCTTAGAAATATCTCTAGGGATCTCAGTAAAGATCTCGTATCCTAGTTTCCAAAGGTTGACTAAACCTTTCTCTGATACCAACTGTAGAGACCCGAAGCTTGACGTACATGGACATTACATTACTTTTGCGAAATACTTAATACATAACAAAAACAGACAAACAAGGACCGTAATAGTTTAGTGTCTTTGGAAACTTGGAACGTAATCTTATTATCGTGGTGAAAGATCTTCAACATCTCCCATAAAGATCTTACACTTTTTGTTTCCTTACCTAAAACCTTTCTTTTGATCCTGGGGGAAAATAAAACATAAAAAGGGTGAGCTCAAATGCTCAGTAAGGGTAATCATGGATAAAATAAAACATACCATATACATTTGAACTTAAAAACACAAACATAATGTTTAAACATCAAAATCTTGAGCAACAACATAAAACATGGAAGTACATAAGGCATAGATCATAATGGAACATAAACCATGATAAAATAGCACGGGAATAAAACATGTAATTGTGGCATCCATTAAGCACATGTAATGATTTCCATAGTAGCCAAGTCATTGCTGCCAGGACCATCTTAGTGGACAAAGTCCCATTCTGAATCGAGTTCACTCCTCGTTTCAGTCCTGTAACACTGAACCAGATTAACTTACCGTTCTAGCCATGTCTATCTCATGAGATATAAAATCTTTACCCAATTCATTAGAGGGAGATATAGGTCCCACCCAACTCATAATTAAATCATTCTTACTTGTGCCACTAAATAAACATACATCATTCATAAAAACCCAATAAATAAAATGGGTTTCATAAAAATAATCCCATCATCACATAATCCATATAAAAGAAATGGATATCATTTCATAATAAGAAAATTGAAACCATGTAAATCATAGATACATTATACTTGAAACATACACATATGAAATAATGTCATCTTAGATGAAAAATGGTTTTGATAAAACACTTGAAATGAATTCTTGAGGAAAATATCCTTTTTTCTTCAAAATCATTTTCTTTTCACAAAATGTCATGAAATTTTAAATGAAAAGGATTTTGTTGAAAATAGTCATGAAATATTTTGGAGGAAGCTTCATGAAAATAAGGCTTTATAAAACCATAAAAATCCTTTCATTCCGTATAAGTTAAAAAAACATTCTCCTCGTAATTTTGTCGGAAAAGTCAAAAAGTGCCTCGTACATAAAAAAAGAAAGATTCCTTACATACCATGTAGTAAAATTCAAAATGAGTAAAAAATAAATTAAAAATACATAAAAACACTTTTATAAATCATGGAAATGGATGATAACAATAACCCCAGTAAATACTTACGAATAAGCAATCTCAGATAAAAATGAGATTAGCAAAATTATCCCTTACCTTAGGTCTGATATGCTTCATACGTATCCGAACCTCCTGTATAATGATTTCAATAATGTCATTGACTTATTACAGAATCATATTCATTGTTATGATATCATATATGTTTCACTTATGACTTTATATTACCCGTTCCTTTGTAAATTCCTTGTTATAGCAGCGTTTTGGGTAAAATCATTTTATTTATCGTATGTGTTTCGACTTTTCGTTATTGATATTATTACTTATATCCTGATTTACATAATTCCATAATGTAAAACATGATTTATATATAATATATATTCATCATATACATATATATTATAGATCGATAAAAGGAATGAAATACATTGTTCATTGAGACGGTAGGCCGTACATACGCATGAACGCTGTTTTCGTTTCCCTTTTGAATTGAATGGAATTAAGTAAATGACATAAATATATATATATATATATATATACATAAATACAGTATCATTATTATGTCATATATTTAATTATTATTCATTATATATATTTTATAATCATTCATGAATGGTTAACATGGAGAGTGAATCTCATCGCGTCGTGGAGACGGTGGTCTGTACGTACGCACGAGCGATGATATCATTCCTAAGATCGTGGAATTGTATTGGAGTGTATGTATACTATTTCAGAATCAATATAACTTTACAATAATTATATGTAGTTATTTATTTGAACCATTATACCCATCCAAGTAAGGTGGTGAAGGAAAATAGAATACACCACGGCGTGGAGAGGGTATTCCGTACGTACGCACGCGTGGTGATTTCTTTTTCCGTAGGATGGATAGATGGTGAAATAGGGTTCTTTCATACTTATAATAAAATATCAGTATATTAGTGATACTGATTTTATTACGTCATAATGAAACAACCTAAGAATACTAAGTGGAAGAAGAAATAAAGTTGAAAGAATCGGTAACGGACATTACCTCTTCTTGGAAGTGCTTCTTTGAGACCTCCTTTTAGGGCAATAAAATTGGTCTTTGAAGAGGACTGTGACCTCTAAGATGTCTCTAGGGAAGTGGAGAGAAGAAATTGGCAGGGGATGGCCGAGCTTGAAGGTTCAAAGTGGTTTGAGGAAGAGAGGGAGGAGGTGCCCTTTTATAAGGGAGGAGAGGGGCACCTTTGGGAAAACTAAGAATATTATTTTATTATAAATCCATATTCGGTTTTAAATAGATCCAAATTGATTTATTTCGAATATAAGGTGGGGATGGGTCAAAATACTCTCATACAATATAATTTGGACAAGTTTAGTTTACTATTTTAACCTTATCATTTAGTTTTGACTTTAAGTTAGATAATTTTACTTTTACCGTGCCTTTTTGTGTTCTTACACTATAAGGTTAATAAACTTACTATAACAAGCCAAACGAACCCCGAGTTGTTTATTATTAAAATATATAACCTTATATAAGTAAGTTGGCCGAAAATTATATTTTTAGGAATAAAATAACAATTAATAATATAGTATTTGTTTTAAAAACTATTTTATGTCAATTTTGACACTATTTGGTAATTGATATTTGTGAAAATTATAACAAAATGATTAGTTCGAACATATTTAATTAAATCAATAATAACATGTCATATTAACATATAAAATTATTGTAACTCATAAAAAGTCTCAAATTACATTTATTTGGGTATTTATAACATCAATTATGTCAATATTTCATTAATAAGATAATTATTGCATCATCTTTGTGTCATAAATAAATTAACTTATTTAAAGTCTAAAAATTACAAATAAAATATAATTATGTATGAAATCTATTTATCTTTGTAATGAATATTTATAGTCGAATTTATCTTATGTATAAAACCATATTAAAAATGATTTACTTATTAAACGTTGATTTTAACTATTTTAACCCTTCTTTAAATAAATTAATAATAAATGTCCTAATATAATCCAAGTAGGCCTAAATGGTCATATTTTATTCCTAAGGTTGTTTTTGGTCGAATTACACTTATCCAATAGAATTATTACATGTGTTAGGGTAATAATAATAACACATTTACCCTTAATTACCCTATTTACTTTTAACCGTGGTAAAAAAAGTAAAAAGTTACTATTCACCAAAAATTATTTTCATCTCATTGAACCACATTTTAGTCCTTGATATTAACCGTGTCTCTCGGATTTTTGAAATTCCACTCACAGAAGCGGTAAAATTAAGTTTTATGAAAAATTCAGTTTTTTTAACTACCACTTAGTGGTTTCCCTATTCATAATAAATTGAAAGTTTTCAGAGAAATACCTAAATATCACCCTAGGCTAATTTCGATATTATGAATCCAAAAATGAAGTCCATTTTGAAAAATAAAATTTATAAAATTTCAAAAAGTGGTTATTACTATTCATAACGACTAGTTTTAATAATATTTTAATAGCATATCGTTGTTTAGTGAAACTCGATATTGCGTACTACACACGCTATCGAGGAAGGTCTCGATTTGGTTGTAATGAAAGTCAAGTCAAGGATTCGTGTTGTACAAGCTCCTTTTGGTGTAGCGTACAACACAAGACATTAATGAAATTAAAAGAACAATTTTCATAAAATCTCGGGGTGTTACATTTTTTCTATGGTGTAATATAAAATTTGAGTGAAATCGTAGACTATCACTAAATATCAGGTTTTAGGAAAAAATAGTATTAAATAATAATGGACATATAAGTGATATTTCTTGTTATTATTCACATATGAATTAGATTCATCGAAATCATATTTTGTATGAAGGAAGATAGAATAATTGTTAGTGTATATTATATCATTGGTTGTGTCATTTATCTATCATAAGAACCATTCGATGTTGTTCCTGATTACAGATTTATGGAGGATCAACTCCATCATATGATACCCATGTTAGATTCCCTATAATTCCCTATGTGTTCCACTCACATTTTATTATTATTTTTATTTAGTTCATTATTATTGGCCTCATTTTAATTTTTTGGAATTTATTAGACCAAACCATCATTTTGTATAATTTCTCAATTTTATATAGTTAAGTGGTAACCTTGAAATCTTTATATAATAGGGAAATTAAATATGAATTTTTTGAGTGGATAGTTCATCTTTCTTAGAAAAAAATGTTTCAATCAATGCATGGGAAATATGTATGAAATTGTGATAGAGTTTTTTGGACTGGGGTGTTTGAACATTACATACACATGGCTACAAAAAAACTATATGAGTGTACAATGAATAGTTATGTAGTTTTTAGTTGTGGTTTTATCACAATTCCTTCATCATTGGGTAAACCACAGGACCAAACAATATAGGGCGTCACAAATGGATCTAGTGAATGTTGCATTATTATCACATGGTTTAACCATGTGATCTACCCAATTTTTATAAAAATATTATTTTATCCTTTTCTATCATGGTTTTAAGTGTTTTAAAACCTCCTTTACCCATCCCATTCCTATAATGAATCACTGGTGAATGATGGGAGTCTCTCCCTTCTTTATTTCTGGCCACATTTTCACCGATTATTTAGTAGAAAGCCAATGTAATACCGTTATTTCTCATGTTATTCTCTCATGAATATCTTTTAAATTATGTTATTTTTTATATCCAGTAAACTATGGGGGATTTTATATGAGAATATGATTCATTTGGTTTCGAGTTCTAGTTCTTAAGACATTTACAACTCTTACAGTGTTCCTCTTACCTGGTTGGGATTATTACATTAAAGGGGAAATGTTTCTCATTGGTTATTCTTGATTAGAGGTTGGTGTTTTGTGAATATTATTTAAATTGAATTTCATTGAAATATTATTAAAATTATATTAATCTTATTTATAATTATCTATATATTAAATATTTTTAATGGGTTTTATAAATTTTATAAAGTTGTTAACCACATGGAATAAGGGTTTCAGAGGATTCTTAAATTTCCCAAGATATGTTTGTATACCACGATTTTTTGTAAATTTTTAAAAGAATTATTTGAATTATATTAAATTTTTTATAAAATATTGACCCTATTTAGGTATATTTAATGGAAGGAAGTATTCTTTTAGCTCGTTTATTTTTATTTAACAAACTGTTTTGGTAATGTTAACGGATTTAAAAGAATTCAGAATTGAAATTTTTTAATTCTAAAATATGGTTACTCATGAGTGGATAAAATGAATGCTTATAAATATAAATTAAAATTATGGAAATTTCATGACATACCAATTATATTTTAATAATGTATTGTTGGGTAATTTTAGAATTATTTTCTTAAAAAAATTGTACCCCTACTATTTGAGCCACAAGTATGCATTTCATTGTATCTTTTAAGGGGATTATTATTAAATAATGATGGTTTTTAGATTTATGTGTTTAGGGAAGGGTATGTATAAAAATACTTTGTTACAGTTTTGTATGTATTATTTAAAAGGATTTCATTATTGATTGATGCATTGATCTTAGGGATTATTTTATTGATCACCTCCATTGATTTATCATTGGAATCCATGGTAGCTATGTAGAAGTTTTAGATGTGTGTAACACTATATTGGTGTGAAATCACAAATTATTACTATAAGAGAGTTTCACTATCTTATGGGTTTGGATTCACATTGTGACCCAAAGGCGTGAAAAATTGGATGTTCCATTTTCATTAAGGTGATTAAATAGTTTGATCTATGGAAACAAATTCCAATATCAATTATCTTAGAGCCTATTTTTTTCTTCTGATGCATTCAAACATGATTATATTATATAGTGGATATCAATTTTTCCAAAACTGAGGCTCCTTATTCGATTATAATTTATGTAACCATTATAACACAATAGATCTACACTCTCGAGACTATTTACACAAAATCATATGTTACATTTTGGATCAAATAAAAAATTTAGTTTATAAGGTATATGACTCCCATAATTAAATTAAGGAAATAAAATATTTCATTATATATATTTCTTATAAATTTTAGGTTTCTCATTTTAGTGAATTAAGAAAACAATAAAATAATAAAGCCAATGACTTTCTTAATTAATGGTCATGTTTTCAACTATATACGAAACTGCTTAAACCATATTAATTCTTCAACATATCCCTAAAATACCTATTACATTCAATTATTTTATTCATACCATGCATAATACGTTTTTCATAACCAAGGGAAATTGAAACACTGGAAGGGGTGATAAAAAACACTTAATCACGGAAAACATGAAACTGAGGAAATCATGGAAACAAATTATATATTGTTTGGAAGTATTATGTAATTATTATAATCCTGTAATCTACTAAAATTGTTATTATAATATATCCCTAGATATAAAATAAAATAAATAAATCACTTGGATAATAATAATTGAATTTTCTGTGATGGAATGTATTGATTCAAAAATCATGATACTAATATCATGTCCTCAACCAAGAAATAATTATTTTCATTAAGGCCATGTTCAAGAAATATTTTTGAATTGGGAAGGCAAACACCAAATCCCCAAACGTTTTTCTCTCAAGGTACAAATGCACTGAGTGGATATATAATTCCAATCCCCAACCATTATTTTTTACTACTAATGATTTAAACATATGAGATAATGAGTAAATAATACAAAATCAACTTTTCCACTAATTTTATTTATTGGAATAAAAATAAATTTAATAGAAATAAATTTTTCCAAATGAATAAAAGGTATAACATCATCAAAATACATCCAGATAATAAAGTTGGATGGTTAAAAAATATATATTTGACATTTATAACTAATAAATATACATCTGTAATGGGATAAAAACAATATATACTTTCAATGTATCTATAACCAATAAATTGAATTGATTTATATGTAATCATCCCTCATACTAAAAAATTATGGAGTAATGATATATAGTACATTCAATAATTTTTCCCATAAATCTATATATGGAATCTAGGAGAACACATTTCAATCAAAGAAATGGAAGATAAGGTATTCACACAACAAAGGAATTATAATAAAAGTTATGTCCCTTCATAGTGGATGGTTAGGTTAATACAATCACAGTGATTTAATGCATCATTTATTGAATATAAAATTAAATAATACATCCAAAGAAAACATTTCTATGGAATAAAAGGAACATATCCTTTGTGAAATGAAATAATATCATAAGAATGTTTATATAGATGAAAATATCATTGCCGGAGAATTATTTGAACTATACTACTAAAGACATGATCAAGATGTAAATTTTATGATACAAATGGTTCAATCCCTCAAATTATAAAAATATTTTTTTTATTATATATTAAATCATGTAACATAAATCCCATGACTATAATTCATTTTTAATATAAAATAAAAAATGTAGGTGATGACTTAAAAGTTATTTCAGAAAACTAGTTTTACATTAATGTAATATCAAAACATCCATTTCACATTCAAATGTAATTTTTGAAATATAAAGTGAAATATTTTTTAAAAATTTACTTTTAAAAATAAGCTCAATTAACAAAGACTTGAAAATGAAAACAAATATAAAAAATATTCTATAATGACAAAAAATTTGATTATAAATGGAATCCTTTTAATATTTTGAAATTATGTTTGTAGAAATAATAATATTGTAAAAAATGAAATAAAACCATATTTTTATCAGAAATTAATTTTCCCAAATAGTATTACCAAATAATATATAGTAAAAAATAATTGTGTGAGAACCGAATCATAAAAGAACAAATTTAATGATAAATCATTCTAACTTAATATATAGAAATTTGAGCTCTTAGTATCCATTATGAGCAACATACTCCAAATCGTATGAAATATTCAAATGGATTTATGTTTTAGGAATTTATATCCATAGAAAAATAAATAAATAATTCCAAATAATTAAATAAATAGTATAATGTACCTAACTAAAATGAAATTTGTTCAAGAGAATGATCATCACTCAATGAATGAATGATTAGGTAACAAAAAACCTTTACTTAAGGGATAATAACTGAATAAATATCCATTTGAAGAAAGGAATATAATTTGTTTGATTATATCCTATGAAATAGAAAAATTTATGATAATTATACATATTTCGATTAAAAATAAACCATACAAGGAAACATCATGTAGAAAATTTATAATGGTATAATTTTAGGTTGTAAGGTTTTTCTTGTTCTCAATTATTATAATGAAGTAATTTAGTGGTATTATAATTATTCCAGAAGAATAATGATATTATTTAGCATTTATTAATTTAATTCATAATTATTTGAAATAATTTTATAAGTAATACCTCATATATAAAGATATTTTATATTATAATGAAATCATTGTAATATCTTAATACCATTTTGGGAAATTGAATTTACCAAGATTGATTAATTCTCATATTATTAATAGATTGTCAATTTTTTATTTATAAAACCTTAATAATACAATAATAATTTTATTAATATGTTAAACCCATATTTATTACTATCTCTGTAATGTGGAGGTGAAAAAAAACTAAAATAAATCATTTCATTGAGGTTTTAGTCCACACATATGCATGATAATGATTTTGTTTTCCATTAAACGGGGAAAAAGACTAATAGGATTTATCATTACAGAAAATAAAATATTTCATAAATATCATACTCATATAATAAATTCTTTATTATTACCATATTTATAACACGGTAAAATATAATGAAACTTGTTTCATTTGGTAGGTTGTAGTTCGCATAGCACATGATTGACATTTTCGTTTTTATTACTAGAAAAGGGAAAGGTGGTTAATTTATTTACCTTAATTACAATAACATAAAAGTATAGTAATGATACTAATGTTATAATTTTATTAATATGAAATGGAATTTTTGAAATAAAAAGTGATCATAAATAAATAGAAATAAAAACGGAGCTGTTAATAATTTATACCTCCCTTATTGGATTATCTATTTTGTGGAAGGGGTTAATCCTTTGAGGGATGGTATTTTGATAAGAAAAAAATTATTGATGTTGTATAATAATTTTAGCAGAGGTTTTGATAGATTCTGGTACAAAATATTTATGTCTTGGTGTGAGGGGATGTGGGCAGAGGAGTAATCCATTTGTATGAGAAAATAGATGATATTTTTTGTAAATACCCAAAGCAATTCAATAATGGGAGATAATTCTCATGGAAAATATTTCAAAAATTGACTAACTAATGGATAAAAGAATGCATAAAGTCTAAAAATGCCTCAACCATACAATCCCACAAATGTTTCAAACATGTTTTTGGGTTTTCCTCTTAGTTAAACCATTTTTTTCCATTTTTTGTTTTTACTAAGGTAACTAGTTTTTAAAAAATTAATTTATCCTTTATGATTATAAAATTGGTCCCTAATATATAATCTTTTCCAAATATTTCCAAATTTTGAAATACATCTTATTATATTCTTTTTGTAATTTTGATTAATATAAATATTAAAAAACAAAATGAATAATGTATTAAATTCATCTTTTTGAAAAATATAACATTATTTCTCAAATGAAAAATGTTGATTTTAAAACTAACCCCATTGTTTTTAAATTAAAAAATATTATTAAAAAATATTTATTATTATAAAATTATTTCATGAATTAAAAATTCATATTAATATAATAATAATGATATAAAATTCAAATTATTTATAAAAATGGTAAATTTCACAATTAACCTAAAAATAAATATTTTTAGAAAAATACAAAAAAATTAATCATTCAAACATAATATTATGATTAATCAATAAAAAATAATTTTTTAAATAATAAAATTATAAAAATTTATAAATTATAAATTAAAATAAAAGTATGAATATATTGAAAAATATTGTTTATATAAAAATATTTTTTATATATTATTAAACATTCAATTTATATTTTATACAATTTAATAATTATGTTAATATTGACCAATTTTTCATATAAAATATAATTTATCACCATTAATCATAGTTTTCATTAAATATAAATGAATATCATATAAAATAAATAAATATTTTGAAAAGAAAATTCGAAAGAACAAAATGATCACATTAGACATCCTAGTTATACCTATTAAATTTAATTCATATTAAATATAGAATATATTTTCTTTATATAAATATTTAATAAAGGTATTACTCAATTTAATTTCTCTATATTCAGATTATAGGATTTAATAGTCTAGACCTATCACAATTTTGTTTTATTTTAGTGTTTTATTGGTAAGAAGCTATCAAAAACATTACTTTGTTTAGGGAAAATGTATAGTTAAATCTCATGTCATTGCATTCTACCCCAATAAATAAATAGCACCCATAAATTTTAAATTAATACACATTGAATTGACTGTGTGGGGTAATTCTTAACACATTAATCATTTGTGGTATAAACTATAAAATAACTTCTATGTTAATCTCTTTGGATATATCATTTTCTTTATCGTTCTTCAATCAACATTATCCATTCATAAAATCACATACCAAGTATGTATATAATCTAATCATATATTTTCAATAACATAGTTTTTCCAAAATATATTTGAATCTCTATGATATTATAGAAAAAACCATATATCCATTAAGAAATTAAAAATATATTAAACCCTAACATAGTGTAAAATCATACACCAACCATCATATACCTCAATAAAAAAGTTTTGAGAAAATTTTGAAAAAGTATCAGGAATGTATTATAAAACATATATTTTCCAATTCTTTACAACTATCTTTTTAAAATAATTCAAACATTTATTATCTCAACATCAAGAATATATTAAGGATAATATTTTTCGATCCCTCAATCACATGTTCTGCGATATTTATCAAAAAAATAAAAACGAAGTCACTTTTCATGTTTTTTGATACAATTTAATATATGTTTATAATAAATTAAAGGGGAATCATTTTTAGAACAATTTATATAAGTCTAAAATAATTCTCATAACATTTAAAATATAATATAATATTATAGGAAATATCTCTCACTAATAAAGATAATTAATTTCTATTTGAATACCATCCTTGATATATTCGGTACTACTAGGATAAAAACATGAATATAATAAGATTCTCAATCATCTATGTGTGGTACATTTTTTTGCTAATAATTTATAGTGGATTATAGATACAAAAAATTCCCAAATTCATTTACTTGATCTTATTTCAACCAAATACTATATAAAAAACGATTAGGATATCCAATAGAATTAGAGTAAATGATCATATGAATATGAAAAATAAATCTTCTATAATAACACCTTCATTTCATTCTGTGATTTTTTCCAGTCAATCTACATCAACTTAAGTTATATTCACTTATAGTATATAGAAATTGATGTTGATTCTAATAAAAAAACACAATATCTTCTTTAACTAAATTTTAGGATGGTATCTTATACATAGATTTTACCTATGGTTTTTAATAAAGTTTTCTTATCCTAATCCCTGTAATATTACCTCCGCTTACCTAAAGGTTATATATACATTGGGAAGTATAATTAACCAAAATGTATCAACCATTGTAAAAACTTATAACTCCTAATTTATTCTCAAATGATATCATCATAATATTCACAGTTATCTAAACTCTACTCTGATACCAAAAGTAGAACTTCAACCTACACACTATAGCCTAGTGTTATAAACACAAACATTATATAATAGATTAGATACCAAATGTAGATTCCCAGACATAATTATCACAAAATAGAATGAATATAATAAAATATTTTGTTAACTTCAATCAAATACAATTTTTTTAGAGCTTTAGAGAATTATGAAATAATAATAAACAAATAAAAACCATTTCCATCTCAACAAATGGGAATTTTTATACTATATTGAAAAATTATTAATCCATAATAAGTCATAAAAATGTCCTATAAATATCATATAATACCTTTATTATAGTCATATTATGTGTAATACATTTTTCATAACCTAGGTAAATGTAATTATAAGGGTTGGTGAGATAAAATTCTAAGTAAGGGATAATATACAACTAAGTAAATTATGAAATAAACATTTCATTAACACCTTTGTAGGAGTAAATAATCAAAATAAATCCTTAATCCAATGATACTGATAGAATAGTATATCTATGGGTATAAATTAATATAAATACATCACATGAATAAAAATAAGTAACTTTTTAGAGATGGAATGAATAATATTAGACATCATGATCTTACCATCAACTCATCGTCCAATATGTAATATCCCGAATCAAATTACACTGATATAGTTCCTCAATTATGTACATTATAAGGATTCAAGAACAACTCTCCATACACAAGAGGTTGCAGACTAGAATCTAGGGCCTAAGGTGTGTCCTTAGAGAGACTATACCCTCATATCAAAGTAGGAAATGGAAAAAATAACCCAATATCATCCATATTAGTGAACTAACAGAGTGTGAAATAGTTAAATATTAAAATTATTTTCATAATAATTAAAATATACTAAATCCCCAAACATCCATGTGAAAATGGTAGAATTTATTTCCCATTGGTCAAATCCCATATACAAGAGTAAATAAAATACAATGAAATAAAATTATAAGGCTCTATTACCAACTCAGATCCATTCAAGATACTTGATATCCACATACATATTTGAGTCATCCAGCTCGATCATTCTCAGTCCTAATCCAATTCTATTCATCCAACTATGAAATCATATACTTGACTTCCCTCGTTAAATGGAATCCTAATAAGGGTGTGAGTACAAAACATAGCTAGGAACCACCAGCGTGGTCATGTACATATACATAAAATTAATTTAAAGTATAAGTTAGCTACTCATTATGATAACAATAATAATAAATTATGAATATAAATCAAAGATAAAAGTCGGAATGAATGATTAGGTTATAATAGAATATTCATGAAATATGCTCAGCCTAGATGAGACACATCTAGAAGTAAAACAATAATATAAACCCATTGTATATCCTTCGATCTATGGTCCTAATCTATTGGACATCCTCTGAAAGAGGTATTGTGTTGGATGCAGTACCACCAAAGATATGAATTATTCATGTCGATCCTTGGGCCTGTATTCATGATTGATGATTCGTGCTTTAGCCAGTTCCAAAAATGACTCTATGAAATATTCCTCATCAGACGGGGTACATTCTCTTACCTTAGGATCATCTTTAACTTTCCCTCATCACTATAATGAAAAATTCTAGGTTAAATCTTTACATCCCTTAAATGGTCATTAAGATAATCTCTATGCCACACAATTTATGTAAAAACATCTAATAACTAACTATTAGGTCCCAACCCATAGGTAAATCATGTAATTGTGACAACAATAATCCAAAAATGGGATGATCCTTAGGTGATATATAATTAAATAACTCTTTATCTATGTACCTTCCTAGAGTTTATTCAATAAAATGAGTCAATTGACTACTCTCATCAAACTCATGAATTTATAGTAATGGTGAGGCCACCCGACTATATGGAGTAACCTAGGAATCACATGAGGAGATCACAATCTAGTCAAATTGAGTGTTTAGAGATGGGTCTGACAAACCCCCAGCAACCTACCCCTAAAACCCTCTATAATGTAGGAATCTCTGTAGAATATATGAACTCTTAAAATGGTAACATTTCACCATGTAAGGCTTTTAAGTTGTATCCTAGGAATCAGTTTTGGGGATCCCAAAAATGATATTAGCTCAACAACCAGATTCTAGGGAGTACCTCTCGGAAAAACAATAATCATGAAAGATCTATTTTATGATCCTAGGATGTTTATATGGGTATCCCAAAAATATAAAACACTATAACAAGGATCAAAATCCAGATCCCAATATGTGCCACCAGTCATAATTGTCATATTGATAACCATGTTAGGCTCATTCGCCCAAAATACCAAGAATCTCCTCTGGGAATTGTAGCTTCATCAATTGTTACCAATTGAATGTATAGATAAAAGAGAAAATGTGTCCAAACACCTAATCCCAACAATCCTACCAATCCACATAGACTTAATTATTTGGTATGAGTTCTACGTTTATAGATGCTACCATCTCTACCCAAACCCATGATGTATTAGCTTAGGTTCGATCAAGCATTTGGGAACCCACTAGCCCCCTGGGTATGTAGGGAATAGATGTATTCTTCTCAGGATCCTTTAGGATCACATGTAAATAGAGGCCACCCTCTTGGGATCCTCTAAGTCAATACATAAGTAAGGGAATCCCTCTTAGGGTCCAAAAAAGGAATAACCAAGTAGGGAAATCCTTCACGGAATTCTCTTTTTTAGATCATAAATATATGTGTCCCATAGGGGATCTATGATCTCATTTTTTGTATCAATTTGAAGTATAAGGCCAATGCACATGGGTCGTTACTAACCCTTAGAATTCATACATTTAATTTTACCAATAAAACATAATTAAACAGTTCAATGGAATGGATTTAAATAGGATTAATCACCCTTAGTTTCGAGCCCAAGGATATAAATAATACAAGAAACATACAAAGATACCATTTGGAAGGTATCAAAGACCATTTACCTCTAAGAAACATTCCATTTAATTTTCAAGGGTTGGAAACAGTTACCAAGGCATGTCCAAGATCATCTGAGGGAGAAAAGTTCCAATCTAATAAAAAACTCACTAATGGTTAATTATTTAAAACTAATATAATTAATTAATTTTACTTAATACATTATAAAAAATTCAAAAAATATTATCTATAAGGGAATAAATCACGAAACCTCACTTACCAATCCTGTCACACCGGAATCGCAACCTAGTGCCCGCTAACATCCTACAACATATTTCCACCCGAAAATCAATAATAATACCTATGAAACGACAACATAAAAGCATCCAATACTGTAAAGTTTTTCTAATAAGTGTAATAAATTTACCATTGCAATTTTCCATGATAAAACGACACACAATGAACTTCAGAAAAAATATCATGTCAATATTTTCCAATGTAGCATGAAATACCCAACACCAGTATCTGATTATACCATGATTGGGTGGAATAAGTACAAAAATACATAATCATAGAATATAATTTTATAATATGAAAAAAAACTCGATAGAAAACAACTAGGTTGGAGGCATAACTCATATCTTCCGACACATCTGATGGTGTTCAACTCTAACCAAGAACACGAAATGAATTTTATGGAGGAAGAGAGATGAATGGTGACATGCATGGGGGAGATCAAGAGTTAATATAGGGAGGGAAAATGGATATGATAAATTAACATTTATAGAGGAAATTTCATTTTTAACCTTTTTAATAAATTTCACGATTATACTGCACAACTAAGAAATCTATTTCCAAACCAAGTGCTGTTACAAAATCTATTCACATCCACCTCGTTGAGTTGAAGTGAATTGTTTATCAAACTATACACCAACCACGAAAATTATACATAAAACAAACATATACCTAACCATAGTTCCTTTTATCATGCCACATAGTATCCCAAACTATGCACCTATACGATATGGATCACGTTGTTGGGTTGCACGATTAGTATTAACCATAAGCCAACTATAATACATGAGCTGCACCAAAATTAAGCCCCAAACTTATGGTATGATCCAAAAACATCAAATTCATCTATCAATACTCATTACCCATATAAAAAATATTTTTATTCATTCCAACCTTATAATTCCCATTTAGTTTCTTCGGTCAATAATTGATCAATCCAGCTATAAAAAATTCAAAAAACAAACAGATATTTCAAACTTGAAAAAACATGGGATCATACAACCCACCCCAAATAAAACATATCAACCTAGAAAAACATTATTGGGTGTGAAAATGAATAACATTACCTTCTTGAGTTACTATATTCGTTTAAACAACCACACTATTTTCTTGAATTCCCAACATGCATATAATGCCACTTTAATCACACATTGCCAAACCAGCAAAAACTCGAACCAACCCTCATTACCAATTCTACAACATTAGAATGGTGCTTACTCGAGATCATATAAAAACTATGATCAATTCATCACATGATTGATCAAATGTCATATGGAACTCCTCACTATAGGTTCATTCTTTTTAAAGTCCAATTCCAAGCCACGATACTACCACCATCATAATATCCAAAATAAACACATCCCTAGTGTCCTAATGTTTCTTCCATCATATTTCTCACTTGTGACATATAATCACACATTAGGATAACACCCTTGATCCTTGATTATACGTAATTTCATATGTCTAACTGACCAAGCTCAGTATAGTCATGTTATGTTCTCTTTGAAAATCCCTAGCCAACCCTTGCACTACCCCCATCTCATCCCAAAGGTGTGCCTCTAGAGATTCCTCACCGACCGCATCCAAAATTACATATGATTCTATGAATAACTAATTACGTATGACTATTAAAAACAAATATCACCTCTCACAGATGAAACACCCTCTAAACTTGATTCCTAATGCATTTATCCAAAGGAACACAAATATCATCACTAAGAATGTTTACCAGAGTCTATAACAGACATTAAGTGACATTTCAATGACAAAACATATACTATACATTTTTTTTGAACATGAACTCATACCTAAAATTCATAATGTAATCTAGTAATACACTAGTATATTTATCGAATAGTACAAAAAATCATATTGAACCTCTAACAACTCGTCTCACAGACCAAGGATTGATATCATGTGAGGGTCAAAAGTTGGTGAACAACACACCACTTCAGGCCTCAGGACCTTCCTTATCCTTATTCCAATGAAATGAATTCATGATCAAAATATAACATGATTGTCTCTTTCTAGACATAAAAACTTGAATGGATATAATCTCACTCATATCGAAGCATCAAAGAAAATGACACCCATCGCCCCTTACAGATCCAAATAAATGGTACCCATGATAATAGAGGAATTCAAACTAAACAAGTCACAACGTTGAAATAGACAATATTGATATCCCCACCATTTTCACTAACATATATAACTCTTTGAGCACAACTCCCATGGATTTCATTCCTCAAAACCAACGATGATATTTACAATGAAAATGATTTTGGAATATATCTAACACACCCTCATAGTACTCAGAACAATGATAATAGATATGTCATAATTGTCTCTAAACTAGGAGTACACTCAGATTCAATAAAAAGGCATGTATCACTCACTTAATCTGGGATCACAAAAAGTAGTCTATATATGCCTTTAACAAACCCTTCACACCACATCTCCCAACAATGTGTGTCCAGGTATAACCATGGGTCAAATGACTCACATAACCCATCTAATCCTCAATGTATCCTCTTTCACCGAAATACATTATTCATTTAATAACAACGCTTAGGAGATCATAACAATAACACCTCTTTGAAACCATACATACTTGGATTACTCCTGGCCACACATCAAACTTTGATTTAAATATTACCATACATGATAGGCATGTACCATTATCACCTAACTCATTATCCCATGAGTAATCCATCATAAGGCCAAGATGACCATGCTACACAATATTCTAGTCTCACTAATCCAGAAGATACCTTAAAACTTCTCTTCCAAATCAGGCACTTCTCTTTTTTCCTTGATTTATTACAAGACCACCTACCACTTGGGATATTCAAAATATTATCTTCTTCACAATCTCTAACAAACTGCTAAAATGTATCCATTAGTCAACATGGTCATGAATCGGTATAGTCATTTAAATTAAACTCAAACATAATACATGAGAACCCAACACAGTTCCTTAAAAATATAAGACACCATCATTCCTATATCAAAAAACCCAATAACATCTCATATATTGATCTCAAAAAGATAATACTACAAATCCCACTACCTCTAACTCATTTGTAAAACTGGGCCAAACCTAATCACATGTTTCCATCAATCGAACCAAACATCGAACTAAAAGGGTGTTTTTCAAAACAGAGGGCCTCTATGTCTCCCACCCAGCCCAACTTATCAAGGCTCATTTATAGGAACAACCTCTTACCACCAAGCCAACCAGTGTAACCACTCTATGGTCCATCTCATTGGCTGTTATCCACACACCTTTCTCAATGAATGACATCTAACACCCCCATAGACACTCTAAGAAATAGTTTAATAATAAATCGACCTACACGGGTAAAAATATCTTCTATCATCCAATCTGGGACATGATTATATACAAGAATCCTCATAAGGTTGTTTTCCTTGGAGTTTAAGATTTAAACATAGATGGAAATATGAACTGAAACTCACTGAGAATCTATAAATGGTAATACCCCCTCAAGGTTCCAGGTCACAATAAATGTTTAGGTATATATTGGAATTTTATAAATAGACCCGACTAGAGTGCCATAAAAGAATTCATAAACTACCGATGTTGACCTATCATGGTCAATATTATTCACACAACATCACCTCAATGTTCTATGTAATATCATAATCATTTCTCTTAGTTATATAGAATTTCATTTCAAGCTATGTGAGAAGTCACTATATACGTTGTTATTGACACAGTAAATATAAGAACCAAGTAAAAAATACCCCATGAGGTTTTCATCACTATTAACTATATACCCTATCAAACTAGTAGGGTCTCACCACATCTCATACATGATGTCTGATTTAATAGCCTCATTGTCAAATTCCTTGGCATAGATCCACACAACCTTCTATAAGAACGAAATATATATAATCATCTGGATATTTGAGTAAAAATTCCCAACGAACCTATATCGTAGAAGATAATTTTTTTTCATAGTCATTAAAAAATTGTCCTATATCATCCATAAAATCACACACTAATAAGATTATATCATGTGGACCTTATTTGAAAAATATGATGCATCATATGTCTCTTACCTTTTCTGTCAAAGAATCTAAATCAATCACTGGCCTCTTTACAATGTGGAATGATATATAAATATATAATAAATAAAAACCATCCTCACAATATGTGCATCTCGAAAATAGTATGTAATATAAAATTGTAACATCACATATCTAGAATAGCAATCCCTTATCTGTGGAAAACAAGATTTTTCACCAGAACACGTGTTTTCGACACACCAGTCTAATAACCATAATAATATTTGAAAACAAAATAATGCTCCTCTTTAACATATCCTATATGATAAAAAATTTGGAAAATAAATAAAGGTCCCTAGGTCACCCTAAGAGGGGGGTGAATGAGGGTGTCACCTTTTTCTCTTCTTTAATGGATCACATTCCCCAATTGGTAGGAATGTAATTAAACCTATATGATGAATATGTTTAGTAATTAAAACATTCACATGCATAAGGAAAAGACAACATTTTTACTTGGCTCACCACTAAGGGTTACATCCAAGAAGTATACACTGACAAATTTTTAGTCTTACCTGATTACAATATTCTTCACTAGATGTGGATTACATGGTTCAGTTATAGTCAGTCTATCCAAGGCACACTAACTTCACAAAAGTTTAGGGACAACTCATTGATTCCCTCAGATCGCTCCCATTGACTCCCCTTGGCTCACTGCCCTGGGTGAAGTCACACTCAGTTTATGGACTTGACGGTCCCTTTAATAAATAGGCATAGAAGTATTTTTATCCTATTTATCATGAGAACTTGCTTGAATTGTGGTCGAGAGTTTATTATCATTAACGTTTAATTTCTTATCTAGTTCAAAAACTTGATTTAATAAGTCTTCTTGTTCTTCTTGGATAGAATCACAACGTTTTTTGATTATTCCAACACTAATAAATAGCTCATTAGGCATCATCAGAATCGACCCTTCTTCTTCAATGTGTGTATGTGACCATCCATGTGACAATTTATATATTCTCTTCCTCTTTACTTATTTACACATGAGAACCCTATGTTTAGGATGCTTCTCTTCAAATAATTCACTTATGCATGTGCATGCATGAACATCTTCTTGTACTTTATTATATGAATGCACAAATAAATATGGGACCTTTAAGAACACATGTGGCCTCCTTTCTCCTTTTCTTATATCTTGATTTGGATATTATTGGGATTTTATTGTTTTCTTCTTCAAGTCATGCATATGAATGCATGCACTCGCTTCCCATCACCATGCACAAAATTTGTTTCCCTTTCCTCATCACACATTATCCACATTATTTTTTTTAATATTTATAAGTTAGTGATTTTATTCAAAAATCAATTTATGCATTTCGGTATAGAATTGTGTTCTTGTTCTCCTCTTACACATCAAGGGCATAGGGCTCTCTTATGAAAAAGTGTGCTGGTCTCCTCCGTGAACCATGAATATTTGTGGCCCCTCATTGCACAAGGGATGTGTGGGCACTACTAATCACATGAAGTGAGAAAATCCTTCTCATAACAAGTGGTACACAGTTCTTCATCTCATCAAAATATAGTTGGTTCACTAGACCTCCTCTTTTCAAAACCCGAACTGCACACAGTTCCGTTTCCTCGAGAACCTAGAATGGTTCACGAGAACTCACTTCATGAACCAAGAACAATTTGCGGATCTTCTACTTCATGTACCTAACCAGTACGTGGTTTTTTTCTTTGTGAACCCGAGAGGAATTCTGAAATTCTTCTCTTGGTGCTACTAGAGTGGTTTATATTTTACTATTCACAGACCCATAATGATTTTCAGATCTTTCATTCCCCTTGAGAACTGGAAGATCGGAGAGACTATGTTTCTCAACACAAGATCCCTCAAAAACTTGGGATCAACAAACTCTTTTCAAATCAATGGGTATCATTTTATAATTAGAGATTAGATCTTTTCAACATCCAAAATTTCCAAGATATGCTCTTCAAGATTCTACCTTGAATAATCGATATCTACAATTCTTTAATATCTTCAAACTCACATAGAGATATGATACTTATCTTGGATGTTTCCTTTTTCAAACATAAAGCCTTCTCACTGATCATTCATGTTTTGAAGATGGAGTGTACTACATTTTGTGTCCCTGATCGATTCCACATGGCCATGGACACTTTTTTCCCTCATCCAATCGCTTGTTCTTCATTTCATTCGCATGAATACAAATGTAATTGGATTCATGTGTTCATATAATCCAAACGATCACTATGGGATTCAACTAAGCTCAATCGATTCCCATAGCGGTGAGATCATCATTCATCTTATGTATTGGTTCGCAGGATCATGAGGGTGTCCGGAGGTTGAAGAAAACTATAGTGGATGAGATGGGAAAGTGTTGGTTGGATCATACAAGGCATGGAGAAAATTAAAATCCCAGATTATATCACTAGAGATGTGATGCGATGTGTGGTCCAGGTCGTGTGATGGATCAGCTGGATGGCTTAAATTAGATTTTTCATTAAAATATTCCTCCCACAACAAAACAAATATGTGGAATAGATGATGTTTATCAATAAATTCATGTGGTATTAGCGCCAGATTATGCCTCTTCGCCCTCTGGTGCCCTCCCACATTGGTTCTCCTCAGGCATGCTCCTAGCGCCCACTCTGCCACCTCAGTTGTGCTCCTAGAACCCACAATACATTCCCTTGGTCTTATACATGGTCACCATGCACCTCCTACAGGCTAGTTGTGCTTGCTTCCCTATGGGTGTGGTCCACCCCTGTGGTCCTACATGAGCCTCAAGTTGAGTTTGGCTGGCTGGCTAGTGGGTTGACCATATTTTTTTTGTATGGATTATAAAAATTCTTAGTATAAAACTATGTATGAATTAAAATGCATGGAAACTTTTCAATTCCAATCCTCCTCACACCCTTTTCTTCTCCTTTTCTTTTACTTCTTCCAAAGAACACTTAGGATCAGTGCTTCAATCATCTAAATTCCATTCTTCGTTTCACAAAAAAGAGTTCATTTATTCATGTTTGATCATAATTGTCATCCGTTAACACAAATTTTGAACAAATACAAACATCATACAAAAATTGGTCCAAGTAATCAATTGATCAACTCTAATTTCTAACATCTCGGCCAGAATGTGAGTGATTTGGTTCCCTAAACATGTTTTTTTCTAGACTGAAGTTTTCCTATCAATCCACCATAAACATTCAACTAGTAGTGGGGGCCTATGGTATATCCAAGGAGAGAAAATTCCCTCATATTAGAGTAATAAATAAAAAAAGTAACCATATTTCATCTATAATATAAAATAAAAATAGTGTGTAAGTGTTAAATATAAACAAGGTTGTAATAATAAATGAAATATAGTAAATTCTCATATGACCAAGTCACACATACTACACTGATCACCCACAAGGCCAATCACATATATAGGAGTAAATAAAATGTATCTCCACACACATTTCTTAGTCATCCTTCAATATTAGTCACATGTTTTATCCCATCATGTTCCTACAACCAAGTGAACATCTGATGAGATTCCCCAGTAAAATGGTGCACCAAGAATGGTGTCAATATGAATCTCAGTAAGGAACCACCAATGTGGTCCCATACATAGCCATAAAAACCAATGTTTTTATATTTGAGCTACTCATTGTGGTAACAATAATAAAAATTAATGAAAATAAACTAAATAAATAAGTTGGAAAAAATAATGTTGTCATATGTGCATACTCAAAAAATTTTCTTTGGCCTACCAGGGGCATGAAAAAAAGTAAAAAAAATAACATCATAATGTCATCGATACTTTGGTCTATGGTCTTGATCGACTAGAAATCCTGTAAAGGATGCATTGAGTAGGATGTAGTACCACTCATGTTGTGTATAATTAATGTTAATCCTTGGATATGTAATCATGATCGATAATACATACATTATCAAGTGATGGAAATGTATTTGAGAAACCTAAATCACAATAAGAGGATACATGTCCCAACTCTGGGTTCATATATACCATCCTCCCATCACTATAATAACTGATTCCCTGTAGTATTTCTATATCCTATAAATGGTATCAAATATGGATGCCCTAACACTCAATATAGGTAAATACAATATAATTTTTGACTAATGGTTCCTTTAATGATGGTAAATAATAACCTCATGACAAGGATAATACCTAAGGGGATGACACTTAGGTGAAATGTAAGGAATGCTCCCCAAATCTAAGTACTTGTTTAGGATCTATTCAATACAATATTTCATAATCCCATTATAACAAAAGTATAGGGAGAATATAACGGAGTGACCACTAATCCCCAGGGAGTACATAAGGTGTCTCTCATGAAGATTTTAATCTCATATATGAAATTATTGAGGAGGGGTCTAATAATCACTTACAAACCTAAATCAATAACCCTTAGTAGGGTAGTAATCCCATTTATTGATGGAACTTCTTGAAATGTTAACCTCTAGTCATGTAATTCTTATTATCCATATCCATGGAAGTGCATATAAGCATCAAAATAATAATACAATCTCAATAACCGGATTCCAAGATGTAAATTTGGATAATCTAATAGTCAAGTATATTCAATATCTTGATCCCCAGAAATACATCTCGACATCCCAATAATATCACAATTAAGAAAAACTCTCCAAATATAGATCCTAAGAAGTTAAACTTGGAATCCTAGTCCTATAGCTTACAACATCAGGCACATCATCCCAAAATACTAGGAAGAACCTCTTCCAATCATAGGTGAATCAATCGTTACCAAGTGAATGCATAAATAAAAGAGATAGGATGACTGAATGCATAACCCCACTACTCCTTCCATATCCCCTTGGATATGTATGTTTGGTAGTTGTTAGAATGGAAAAAACACAATAATATTTAACGAAATACATTATATACTTACTGAAGATCATTAAAAAATTGGTTAACCCACTAGGTCCCCTAGGTCAATGCTGAAGAGATTCATCTTACTCAGGATCATCTAGGTGTACATCAAAATATCGGGATCCCTCTTGGGATAATATAAGTCAATAAATAAGTATTATAATCCATATTGAGGTGAAACAAAGGAATAATAAAGTTTAGGAATCATACATGGGACCCTTTAGGTTATATAATAAGTGGAGGAATCTCGTAGGGGTTCCCCGGTATTAGTGAAAGTCTCACGTCAAATTATGTAGCTAGTATACAAGGTTTGTTAAAAACACATTTCACTGATCAACTAAATTTAGCCAATAAAAATAATTTAAATATTCATTAGAATGAATTTAAGCTGGATACATCACCCTCATAGGTGATACCAATCATATACACACTACCATAAACATTTATAGACACCATAGGGTAGGTATGATAAGACACCTACCTTTAGTAAGATTTCTATTTAATATGAAAGGGATGGTAATTGTATCCAAGGCCCGTCCAAGATGGTTTGAGACATACAAGGTCCTATCTCATAATGAAACCACTAAAGGATAATAAATTATAACAATTATAAGAATTTAAATAAATGTAAATGGTTACAAAAAAATTAAACAAAACTAACTATAATGAATTAATGCTAGAAACAACATTGACTAATAATGTCGAACCAAAACAATGACCTAGCACCCTCTAACATCCCAAAATAGAAGTCCAACCTCCAACCATGAATAATCACTATGAAATAGTGTCCAGAAACTATCCAAAAATAAAAATTTAGGCTTACAACCATTATAAATTCATAGAATTAATCTACCTAAACTAAATGACTATTAATGAAATTCAAGCGTATTGTCGAGTAACCCTTTTCCTAAGTAGTTTGAAATAACAATAACTGTCACCTAATTCAACCATGATCCAATAGAATCAAGACTAAAATCATTAACCATTGAATCCAAGATTTAATGAAAATTAATAATAAATTAATGGAGTCTAATGGAGTTAAAGTTCTTCCCAAGGATTCTAATGTATCTAATATCATTCTCTTCTGACCAAGAATGTGAAAAAAACACCCATGGAGGAAGGGAGAAGAATGATAGCATGCTTGGGGGGAGCCCTTGTGTGAAATAAGGGAGAAAAAAGGGTATAGACCGTTCTGGGTCAGAGGAGGAAAATATTAATTTTCCCCTATTTAATAAAGTTCATGGTTGATCCACAAGGAGTAGAAAACATCACACCAATGGTGTTATGCTAACTCCCCCATTCACATAATCCTATCATCGCTTTATTAGAAAATTAATCAAAATGTGCATTGATCAATCGAAATTTCCACAAAAATTTAATACCCCCAACATAGTTTTCTCTAGCCTAACGCCCATTTTCCTCATTCGTTCGCCTCTACGGAATGGTTTACACGGTTAGATTGTATATATATCACAAAATATGTTCCAAACATATACCATAATATGTATCATTCCAAAAATATAGATTCTGATCTCAAACTCCTTGTACACTCCTAAAACCTATAATTCATATTTCAATCCTCATTCTATATCCAAAAACATTATTTATAGGCATTCATCCTTTCAAATTTCCATTTTGAATCTATAATCAAAAACTGATTTGTCCAGTGACTAAAAATTCAAAATTCCTTAGAAATTTCAATCTTTAAAAAATGTGTGATCTTATAGAAGACATCATCTTCCAGCAAAAACATAAGAAAAAACATATTTAAGAATTGGGATTGTATGAAATAAATTCCCAAAAGTGTTTTATCATGATCCATACTAATACATTGATGGGATATATAATACCCATCAACACTGATAACATTTCTATGTATAATACATTTATAATATCTGATAGTTAGTGAAAAATACATAATAAAATTTTCAAATAATCATATTTTTTCGATAAGAACATAAGGAACACCAATAATTTTCTCTGTTTTAATAAAATGGATAACATGAACGTGACCCATTAAGGGAAAAAATGTGGATGGTTAAATAATATATATATATATTCAAATTTCTTGAATAATCAAAATATATGTTTATTGAAAAAACAAATATATTGTTTTTCAATAGTTCTCTAATCCATAAATTTAATAGATTTATATATAAGAATCCCATAAGCTAAAATTGTACTGTGTATTTTTATATTCTTTAGGAATAATTTTACCCAAATCAATTGGTGTATGAAACCTTGGTGATCTCTCTTCAATCAATGGAGTGGAAAATAGGGTATTCTCACTGGAAATTCATTCGATGAAAATTTTTACATATTCATGGTTGATGGATAGGAAATAAAAGGGTGGTGGGAGATCATATATTTGATAGATTTTAACATTACATAAGCTATATTGAAAATTAGGGTGGGTTGTTGAAAAGGAACCTAATCATAGTGTACTAAATGAAACTCATATGGATGTTGTCATTGATGAAAAATAGCTTTTGAAATTAATGGTCTCGATAGTATCATAGAAGAAGTGATTAAGAATGAAATGGTTCAATACCATGAGTTCAATCAAAAAAATGATAAATACATACTTTTATTCTATAATAGATCATGAAACATAAATCTCATGAGTGTAAGTCTATTTAAAAAATAAATGTAAAATTTAGGAGGACAAATAAAAGAGTTTTTTTGAAATAAATTAATGTTGATGTGAAATAACAAGTTATATGTTACTTTATAAGTGACTTTTGAATAGGTGGAGTGAATGATTTTGAAACATTTTACTATCAAAAATAATCTCTAAAAATTTATCCTTTAAAATGAAATAATGTTTTCTATAAGAAAGTTTTAGCCAATAAAAACATTTTAGTATTAAATGACCATTTTAATACATTGAAATTATAATTTAAAAAAAAAACATAATACTGTAAAAGGGTAATGTAATAATTCCAAGAGTATTAATCTAATAGTTTTTGAAAATGTATTTTAAGATAAATAATAATGTTCCTCAAGGTTTATTGAAAATATGGATGGTCTAGGTTGGTGAAAACTTGGTGTGTTAGAATCTCAATAAAGAAAGTTTAATTTTTCAACAATAGAATAATTGAAAACACATGTTGAAGATGAAAAATGTGGAAATGTGATCCTTTGAAGATTGGTAATTACAAATGTGAGTTCAAATATGAATATTTTAGGGGAATTTTTATGGAATCATTTATTTTCAAAATATTCTCAAAGAATGAAAAAGTGATGATTAATCAATTAGATATGTCTATAAGATAGATGGAAGTTAAGTCCAAGATGAATATGCTTGGATAACTTTAATTGAATAATTAGAAACTAAATATTTTAATGAAGACCAAAGTGATGATTGGATATGTGATTAATTCTATAAGCTAGTTTCAAGTGATTTACCATGTTTTTTGTGGTGAATATTTGAAAAAGGATACTTGAGGATATTGTTGGTGATGATTTACTTGAGTTGTGTAAAGGTATGGAATGATTTTTAAAACCCATGTAAGTGTAATCTATGTATTTAAAAATATTTTTGGGTATAATCATTACCTAATGGTAGAATATTCCCTCCATAAGGGGAATAGAATATCGTGTTATGGTAAATCCTTAGCCATATAAGGGTATTGGTAGCTGCATAAGGGTATCTGGGTGAATGTAAACTGATATTTCCAACACCTTCGTAAGGGTAATGAGGCTCATTTAAGGATAATCAGGAAGAATTTATAATGTTATATGTTCTCATAAGGGTAGATAATATTATTTTGAAATGGTTTCCTAGCCTCATGTAAGGGTATTCCTGAGATTCACGTAAGTGTATACCAAGTTTTCTTATACCCACATAGGGTAAATCATATACCATTCACAAACGTATGTTTAAAGAAATAACACTCATGTAAGGGTATCTATAAGTTTTTGTGCACTGTGTAAAAGTGCATGTGAGATTTTTTAACACCCCATTATCCTTTTTATGGTATCCCTCTTATTTGTTTTCTAATTTCCTTTTTTGGGTGAATTTTAATAATCTCATGAATGGAGTTATTCTGTAGGGTAAAATGACCAAAAATATGGGGATGATTTTTTTTTGAATTAAGTTATTTGGGATAAATTTATTAATATATTTAGAGAGTTATATTTAGGGGATGAGAAATTTTTTTTGGTTCATAAGATTTATATAGAAAAATGGGCTATATATAGCCTACTAGACACATTCACATCATGAATGGGTTACATAACACGAATATATTGTAGGGTAGAAGATGTGAATCTCATGAAGGTCATGAAAATTTTATAATATGTGAAATATTTACAAGTCAGTTGAAAATCAATTTGTATTTTATTTAATCTAAGATGATTCCATTTTTAGTGTAAATTTTAATACATGATATTTCATGATGTAAAGAGATCAATGATGTGAATTTCTCCAAACTAGTGGTTTTAAATACAATTCACACTTGATGATTTATCCACTCAATGTGAAAGATTACTTCTCAAACCCTATGTATTTTTTGGATGATTTAGGGTGATCTCCCTCTTCTCAAACTTCTTTATCTCGTGCTTATTCCTTTAGTGGTTCCATTGCATATCCCTAATTTTTTTTTGCATCATCATTTCCTTTGGTCACATCAGCATCGTTGGTTATGGTTGTGTTTCAGATTCATAATTAATTGTTATTTTTCATTTAAAATTTTCCATTTCATATCATTCCTTATCTTATAAAGTCTTATATGTGTTTTTTGGATATCTTTTTGTCGAAGTTAGATAGGATTCCATCAACCATGAAGTTGGTGGATCTATGAAATTGTTTATAGTTCTTGATTTTTTATATGTTATTGTCGATTCCTTTGGTTTGTTCATTGAAAGATAATTTATTTAGAGAAAAGGGTTTTATTAATTGTGATCATGGTTTTTAATTTTTTTAAGAAAGATAGTACATTGGGAACCATCGGTGTGTTAGGAAATAGACATAGTTGACCCATGTTTGTGTTGTACCACTCGGTATTACTTATTATGATATCAAAAACCAATGTTATAACGCAAAATAAGTTGAAACCAATTTATTCTTTGTTTAAAATTCTTTTATTTCTAGAATGTATTCCCCTAGGCTAGGGTATATATGGTGTGGTTTTTCTTATATCACTTGTTTATCGAATGGTGGTTATTTCATGTTTTCTTTCTATCCTATTTAAATTTCATGATTTTCTTCTCGACCTCATATATTTTTATATTTTATGAATATAGAAATAATATATGGAAAACAAATAGAATTTTTAAAATTATTTTTTTATTTAATTGCTTAATAAACTAGATTTTTTTAATATTTATCTTCTGAATTCTCAATATCAAACTAATATAGATTCATTTGTGGTATCCAACTAGGATCTTTGCTCAAACCCAAAATTTTTCCATTGGGATTATTTAGACCTTATTTTTAAATCACTTTGGTAATACAGTGAATCATGTAGCATGTCGATATCTTTATTCATTTGTTTCCATCATAGAAAAATTGTTTTTAGGTGATTGTTGGTCACCAGGAAACTTGCAGGTCTCGTCTTTTCATAATTTTATAGATTACCCTTTTCATCATGGGTTTCATGGATAATATTTTAACTTTTTATTCCTCATTTTCATTTGATTTTATGTATTATTGTGGTTATATTCAAAACATTTTTCTATTATATTTATATAACGTACCATGTGGGTGACCTCCTTGGGTGATTTTTCTAGTTAAATGAAGTTGGTTATTTAAAATTTGTATCATTGGGATTACCTAGCTAGATGATTTTAAGAACTACCTAGGTTTAGTTTTGTTTCATTCATATATAGAATTTATGACCATTATAATTCAGATATTAAGTGAATAAAATGGACACGTCCTTCTCACTTATTTGTATAAATGTGACTATACATGGGTGGTCAAAAAATATTTACGAAGTTTTAGACTTAGTGTTTGAGGTCATTTGAATTAACTATATGAGGATTTTATTTCAATATACTTGTTCTTTATATAATGTGTTTCCTTATTCTATTAATTCAAAATTACTTTTGAATTATGTTTTTAATGCATTGATATTAATACCTGAATCCATCCCTTTTATTTTTGAAATATTCTCATGAAAGATCAATTTTTTCCTTATGATAATTAGTCAATGACTCTTATAATAAATATTCAATGTATGAGTGGGTAATATATGTGACAAGTTTAATAAGAAAATCGTTTGGTTAACCATTCTTTGGTAAAATTTGTCATCCATGCTATTCAAAATTTTGGTCAAGTAGGTATCCGAACCAAGGGATGAGTAGAGGATCATGGCTCAGAATTTACAAAACAGTATCATCCTATCATTAGTACTGAAAAGGATCCTAAGAATATAAATAGTTCAATTATTGGATTTATATGACTTTAAACATTCTAAAGTATCATGAGGACTCTATGGTGTTTTTCCATGTATATTCTTTGAGTATCAGAAAGGATATAAATAAACTATACTGTGAAAATTATGTTACACGAGGATTTTAACTTGGATACGTTTAATAAAATGTTACATCATAAATTTTAAACTATATAATTTCTTGTGTAAAATACCTTGTAGTTTTTGACCATAGTGTATGAAGAGAATACCGTTCTTTTGTATTCCACCAATTTTTCTAAGTAGGTGTACTTGGCACTTAAGCTAGTCACCAATGATTACGTAAAGGCTTAGAGGTCTGATTTGGGGTTGAGGGACAATATTTGGTCAATATTTATTCTCTTATTATTTCAAAATATTGTGGATTTATTTTATAAGGAATCATTATCAGAGGCTAGAATCACATGAAAAAATATTTTTCGGTGGAGCTTCAGTTGGTACTGTTGTATGCCAGGGAGTATCATTTAGCCAGAAAAGGATAAGAAAGTGTAACATCCCAGGTAAATAAAGAATAAAGAATTTTCATAATTATTAATATTTTCGAATTAAATATTAATTTTACTTTAAATGTATTTCTATGTTCGATAGCGTACCTGATACGCAACAAAGAGTTTCTTTGAAATCTTACGTTGCACACTAGTAATAAAATAATATTATTTTAAATGGTAGTTAACAAATAGCCATTTTATTGGCGGTAATGGATATAAATAATTAAAATATGATTATATATGTTTTTTAAATGTTTTTATATTTATCCAATAAAGGATAAAGGCTTAAAATACGAAAAGAATTCAATTTTAGGCATATATACTCTAATATTCCGTAAAGGTCCACTAATCGCCTTTTGATGGCGATCCATCATTAAATATAGTTTTGGTCACTCTTAAACATTCTATTCGACCAAATAAAACTCTTCTTTAGAATCAGGACATCACAATTTACTTTTTGTAAATTTTTGGAATTTTTCCGATAAAGTTCATTTTTTAATGAATAGTGAAAAATGTTATATTTTAATTCAAAACCTCTTTTTAATCTAATTAATTTATATGATAATATTATATTTTTAATTAGTTTTAAAGTTAAATTAGAATATATTTCTACCATTAAATCCAATAGTGGTCGTTGGAATTGATTTCACTTTGAAATTGGACTTAAACTAGTGTCAATCTTATGATACATATTATTTCATAAAAACACGCTATTTGTTTTGACAATGGGAATTAATTATTAAATTAATTAATGCAACTTATATTTTTATAATTTTGTAAAATAGACATCATTTTTGAATTAGGAAAATAAAATATAGCTTAGGGTGAAGTTTTGGTATTTTTCTGAAAAACTTCAATTTTTGATGAATAGTGAAACCACTAAGTGGTACTTGAAAAAACTGATTTTTCATTTAAATGAAATTTTACCACCACTATGTTTTGTATTTCGAAAATCCGACATACATGGTTGTCATTAGGAAGTAAAATGTGGTTCAATGGGATTAATATTTTTTTGTGAATAGTAACTTTTAAGTTTATTAATCACGTTTAGAGGTAATTAGTGTAATTTAAGGTAAAAATAATGTTTTAATAATATGAAATGACCTTAAAACATGTTCTACCCTTATTTTTTGTGTCATGGCCGACCAATACAATCCATGGGTCAACTTGGGGACCCCATGGAGCCACATTGGTAGGAAAAGGACATTAATAACTTTATATTTAATGTTAAAATAAAAATGTCACAAACATGAGATGTTTTACTAAAACAATTGTTTAATGGGGTTATACAAGTCATAATTATGACTATAAATATTTATTAGAAAGATAAAATTATTTAATACATCATGATATTTATTTTATAATTTTGAGACATTATATAAAATAAATTATTTATAACACCATGATGATGCAGCGATTACCTCATTATTGAACAATTTAAATAAAATGAAAATATAATGTAAAATAGAAGACCTAAACATGTCAAAAACCTTTTGGATGGGTTTATTTATAACTATTATCACCTTATCCTCGAAATATATAATTTTGGGACCTTTTAAATCCGAAAATCTTTTTATAATAAAGTAACATTTTATAACTTTCCAAGAGTGATCCTACTCTCCTATTATAAAAGGCCCTCATATATACTACCTTACCCACACCTCTCAAGCCATTGGCACGGCCAAACCCTTCAAATTTTGTCTCTACACATCCCTATCTTACTCCTAGAAACCTCACTTTGGGAATAAGTCGTCCCAAGGTAGCCTTTGATCTCAAATCAAAAAGAGTTACCCGTTTTAAAGGTAGTGTTTTCTCTTGTGTTCTTATGTTTTATTTCGCTTCTCCAACCCCCTAAAAACTTTTTATTCCTTTATTTTGAAACAAAACTAGTATCATAAATATACTAGGTTGTTTTTATGTGAAGTATTGGAGCTACACTTACACACACCTACATCAAATGGTGAAAGAACATACTGTTTCTGTGGATGGAAAATTTCTGCCTCACGAAACGATGATTGTTCAACACTCATATAACATCTTCAAAGGTGGCCATTAAGATGTAACTATATTTATATATGATATATAATATTTTTATGTTTTCCTTAAGCTTCTATATTTTTCTTTTATGTCTTACCTTTATAGATTCCATTATGGGTAAACACGATATCTTTATTTTAGGAAGTGTGGACTACCGCCCCCTCAATGTGATTTGATTTGTTAATGCCATATGTGGGACATATAAAGGATGGAGTTAGTGTTATTATATATGATGTTATATTGTAATTATAATATACCTTTATATCATTATTATTTCTTTCCATTAATGTATGATATAGAAATGAACATAGCGTTCATGCGTACGTACGGCTTACCGTCTCCATGAACGGTGCATTTCATTTCTTATCCCCAATTGTAATGTCCTATTATAAGTACATATAAATAATGGATATATATGATGTATGTTAAATCTAAATGATGAATATAATTCTGTAATTAAAATATATATATCTATCATTTCGTTTTACTTCCATTAATATGACATTGAAATGAAAGTAGCGTTCATGCATACGTATGGCTTACCGTCTCCATGAATGGTGCATTTCATTTCTTACCTCTAAATTATTATGTAATATTATAAATGCATGTATATAATGGATATATATGATATATATTATATCTACATCATGAATATAATTCTTGATATAATGGATATTTTACCACATGAACAACGTGTAATTATAAAGAGTTTATTTTTGACTCAAGTACCAAGGATCGAAAAAACGACCATTACTAACGTAAAAAATTACATAGTGTTCATAACATGTTAATAAGTGATATAAAAGGAATAATGAACTTGAAAAAGGATCTTAGGCAATTATAAATTAACCCAAGTTTATTATTCAGGACGTTAAAAAACAGTCGAGTCAAGTCGGACCCGAGGTATGGGACTTCTTCTCAATCTCCTTTCATTGAGGCATATTTTGTTTTATATACAAAATTCTTTTATACGGTATATAAACCCCTTTGAATTTTAATTTTATTCAAAAGGAATCTTTTTATAGGAAGCGTTTTACTAAACGAAAAAAAGTAAGTTTCTTTTAACGTATGTGGTGACAATGACCTTTTCTGCCTCCGCGAGTATTATTTGGTTTTTGGCTTCCTCAACAAGCTGTAATGTTTTTTTAAAGTGAAATAAATACCATATACTCTTTTATGTATTTCAGTGTTGAAAATGGTTTTTATAATGGATTTGTTATTTCAATATATTTAAGTGATATAGTGTGATCAAAGTGTGGAAATGTTTTCTTTCCATTATATTTGTTTTATGTCTTATTATTTTATAATGGTACTTGGACATTTTACGGGTGGTTACATGATAAACCATATGATAGGTGGTTCCGTGAATACCAGGACGGGTAGTTATGTTATAAAATCCAATTCATTGGGTATGGAAGTCGGCCGTATGGCTATTCTATTAAGTGATATGTGTGGAAGTTGACCGTATGGTTATTCCATTTAAGTAAGTTTATGTCCCAAGTTACCTTCATATGTTATGTGTTATTTATATGGGTTTTATGGTAATATTTTGGTTACAAAAGGGTAAGTATTGATCTTTTATTCGGTGAAGAGTTTTTAGTACTTCATAAAGGTAAAAGTGTTACTTTGATAAATTATACATGGTTTACTTGTTGTTTTGAAAAACTAAGAGTTTTCATTCATTGTGTTTCCCTTACTGATCTTTTTATGCTCAACCCAAGTTTTTTTTAAAATGTTTTTCACAGGACATAATGTGGAATAGTGTAAAGGATGGGATCAAGGGAAATTCATGCTATATAAAACATGGAACTAGACTTGTTTCTTTTAAAGAGTTTTATTTTATGGAAACATAGTAGAAGTGTCTACTTTTTAATCTTTTGAGATGTAATAGTTAAGTTCTAATTCTCTAAAATTCTAAACCTGAAAATAACCTCAATGGGAATTATTCATTTAATTCAATGTTAAGTAATTTTTAAGGATGGGGGCTTATAGTTGGTATTAGAGGTTGGTTTAGACAACATTAAGAGTTGGAAAATTGTTAAATTATTAATTAATTTATGGTATGATTGAAATGATATAGAACTTAAAGATTAACTTATTGCTTCGCTTAAGATATTTCTGTGTTCAGAATGGTTTTCTGCAGAGGAAACAAAGTAGCTATGTTGGGACGACATCAGGAGGAAGAAAACATTCCAAATCAGCAACCCGAGATGGTCGGAATCAGAACTGAATAGTTTTTTTAAGTGATGGAACAGTTGACTCAGGCTATAAGTGGTGGTGGTATCTATGCACGAGATCAGCCAGATCAACCGCAGAGGAACATGTTAGTGGTGGAACATTTCATGAGGCATCATCCCCCATCATTTAGAGGATCATCTGACCCTGTGCTAGCTGAAGGGTTGATTAAAGTGATGGAGAAGATTTTTGATGTCATGGGGTGTTCAGAACATCAAAAGGTTAGTCTTGTTGTTTACCGTTTTGAATGTTAAGCGGATCAGTGGTGGTCGATGATGAAAAATATCAGGGATAGTGATGAGATTGATGATCTTCACTGGGACAAATTCAAAGGTATATTTCTTGAGAAATAATTTCCTAAGGTGGTTCCTCTTAGGATGGAAAAACAATTCCTAGAATTGAGGCAGGTGGATGATTTAGTGGCTGCTTATGAGGAAAATTTCACTCGACTAGTAAGGTATGCGCCAAACTTCATACGAGATATTGATAGTAAAATAAACCATTTTTACTCAGGGTTAAAGCCAAGGAATTGAAGGGCTTTAGCTTCTTGTGAGTTCAAAAGTTATGAAAAACTTTTTCGATGTGCAGAGAAGGAGGAAATGGAGTTTGCTAATGATCAGGTGATCTTTGAAAAACAACAGAATAAGAGGTCCAGTTGGTAGGCAAAGGGGAAGAATTCATCAAAGAAATAAGGTGGTAAGAAAACCAAATATCCATACTGTGATAAGTGTGGTAAAATTCATCCTGGAGAATGTTTATCCTACTCTGGAAATTGCTTTCGGTGTGGTAAGTCTGGTCATATTGCTCGTAACTGTAAGGAAGATGATCAAGAAGGAAATGAAATGCCAGCTGTAAGATATTTTAAGTGTAATTAAATGGGTTATTATGTAAATGAGTGTCTAATGAAGAACTCAACTGAGGGAAATCAGCCAAAATACAAGAAGAAAGGGGTGTAAAAATCCTTTGCAACAACTTCAGTAGATGTTGGGGCATCGAATGAAGTAGTATCAGGTACACTATTTGTTTGTTCAGATTTTTCCAATGTGTTGTTTGATTCCGAGTCTACACATTATTTCATTTCTGAGAAGATTTCTAGTAAATTGGAAATTCCATCTCAAGATATGAATCCTGAACTTATGGTAAAAACACCCAGAGGGATCATTGTGACAAAAAGAAATCATAAGAACCTTCCTATCCTTGTGTGCGGAAAGAATCTACCAGCAAACCTTATTGTTTTTCCTCTATTAGAGTTTCATGTTATTTTGGGCACATATTGGATTTCATTTAATCATGCTAAGAATGACTGCAGAGATAAAATGGTTTATTTTCAAAAAGATATTCAGTTTGTGTACAAGAATGATCCCTTGCTTTTGATAAGATATCAGGAAGTTGAGAAACATTTAAATGATTTAAATGATTGTTACCATGGAAATATTGTTGAAAATAAAGGAACTATTTAGATTAATGATGTCCCAGTGGTAAATGAGTATCTTGATGGTTTTCCTAATGAGTTGCCTGGTATTATTCATTATCGAGAAGTTGAATTTACCGTTGACTTAGTTCCTGATTCTAATCCAATTTCAAAACCCCCTTATCGAATGGCTCAAGTTGAACTTTTAGAGTTAAAGAAGAAATTACAGGAGTTATTAGATAACGGTTTCATTCGACCTAGAACATCACCATGGGGTGATCCTTCCTTGTTTGTTAAAAAGAAATATGGCTCAATGAGACTTTTCATTGATTATAGAGCCTTGAATAACCTTATTATTAAGAACAAGTATCCTTTTCCTCATATCGATGATTTGTTTGATCAGCTCCAGGGAGATCAGTATTTTTCGAATATTGACTTGAGGTCGGGGTACTATCAGTTGGAAGTAAAAGAAGAAGACGTTTCGAAGACTGTGTTCTATATCTGGCCATTATGAATTTGTAGTTATGCCTTTTGGGTTAACCAATGCACCTGCTATATTCATTGACCTTATGAATAGAATTTTCCATGAGTTATTTGATATGTTTGTGGTTGTTTTCATTGATGATATTTTGGTGTTTTATAAAATTAATGAGGAGCATGAAAGTCATTTAAGGGTTATCTTACAAACCATAAAATAAAAGAAACTGTATGGAAAATTCAGAAAGTGTGAGTTTCGGTTACAACAAATTTCTTTCCTTGGTCACATTGTTTTAAAAAATGGCATAACTATTGATCCTACTAAAAAACGTTGTTGAAGAATGGCCAAGACCCACAAAGGTAACCAAGATCCCTAGTTTTCATGGTTTGGTAGGTTACTACCGAAGGTTTTTTGAAATTTTTTCACGGTTATCTAGTCCAATGACTAAGCTAACTCTGAAGGGTGTTAAGTTTATCTGGAAAAAATAATGTGATGAATGTTTTCAGGTGTTGAAAAGAATATTGTTGAGTTCTCCAGTTTTGTAACTTCCTTTCAGAAATGGTGAGTTTGTTATATACAATGATGCTTTGTTAAAGGGACTTGGTTGTGTCCTTATGCAGAATGATCAGGTAATTTCATATGCTTCACATCAGTTGAAAACTCATGAGGTAAATTACCCTACACATGACTTGGAATTAGCTGCTGTTGTTTTTTCTCTAAAAATTTGGAGGCATCATTTGTATGGAGTAAAGTGTGAAATATATACTGATCACAAAATTTTATAGTATATATTCACTCAGAAATAATTGAACATGATATAGAGGAGATGGTTGGAATTAATCAAGGATTATGATTGTACAATTCATCACCATCCGGGAAAAGCAAATAAAGTGTCTGATGCTTTGAGTCGAAAAAGTAATGCTTCATTAACCATGCTATGTTTGGAACAGGATCCTTTGGTTTTTGATTTGATGAAATTTGGCATAGAAGTTTTTGGTGTAGGATGTTATTATGTTTTGTTTCAGCTATCAGTGAAATCTTCTCTATGAGACAGAATTAAGCAAGTGCAGAAGCAGGACAATGAGTTGCAGAAAAAAGTAGAGCTGGTTCAGAAGGGTAAGTTTCATGAATTTAACATTGATAATGATTGTGTTTTGAGATTTGGGAAGAGATTATGTGTGCCTAGTGATTCACAGTTGAAGAATGAGTTGTTATGTGAGGCTCACAGTTCCCCATTTTCAATTCATCCTGGCAGTACTAAGATGTACAGAGACCTGCGGGAGTATTACTGGTGGGATGGAATGAAAAGAGATATTGCTAATTTTAAAGTGAAGTGTTTGACTTGTCAGTAGGTTAAACAAGAGCGGCAATAACCAAAAGGGATGCTTCAAACTTTACAATTACCAGAATGGAAATGGGAGAATATATACATGGACTTCATTGTGGGATTGCCGAAGACACCTCAAGGTAATAATGCAATCTGGGTTATTGCTGATCGCTTGACTAAATCTACTAATTTCCTTGCTATACGAGATAATTTTTCCCCAGATCAACTTTCTCATTTGTATCTTAAAGATATTGTCAGGTTACATGGAGTTCCCCTCTCCATTGTATCCGATCATGATCCTAGGTTCACTTATAACTTTTGGAAAGTCCTTCAGAAGTCATTGGGTACTGAATTAAATTTTAGTAAAACTTTTCACCATCAATCAGATGGGTAGTCAGAACGAATGATTCAGACTTTGGAGGATATGCTACGTGCTTGTTCGATGTATTATCATGCAAGTTGGGACCAACATCTTTCTTTGGTTGAGTTTTCTTATAATAACATTTTTCATTCCAGTATACAGATGGAACCATTTGAGGCATTATGAGGGAATAAGTGTCGAACTACAGCTTTCTGGGATGATGTGGGTGAAAGGAAGTTGATGGGACAAGAATTTGTAGAAGAGATGGCAGAAAAGGTTCAGTTGATTCAGAAACACATGAGAACAGCTTAGAGCAGACAGAAAAGTTATGCAGACAACATGAGGAAGGATCTCTCTTTCGAGGTAGGTGATCATGTTTTTCTCAAAGTCTCACCATGGAAAAGTGTGATGCGATTTGGTATGAAAGGAAAGCTGAGTCCAAGGTTCATTGGACCATATGAAATTCTAGAGAAAGTTGGATCAGTTGCATAAGAAGTGGCTTTACCTCCAATTTTATCTCAGGTACACAATGTTTTTCATGTTTCGATGTTGAGAAAGTATATGCCAGATCCATCTCATGTTTTGAGCCCAGAGGTAGTTCAGTTGGAATAGAATCTCTCATATGAAGAACAAGAAGTCCAAATTCTTGACCGAAGAGAGAAAGTGTTGCGAAATAAGGTAATTCACAAGGTAAAGGTTTTGTGAAAAAACAATATGGTTGAAGAGGCAACGTGTGAATCTGAAAATGCTATGAGGGATAAATACCCCCACTTATTTTGATAAGTGAATAAAATTGCGAGGACGCAATTCCCAAAAGGATGGAAGGATTTAACATCCCAGGTAAATAAAGAATAAAGCATTTTCATATTTATTAATATTTTTGAATTAAATATTAATTTTACCTTAAAGGGGTTTCTATGTTCGATAGCGTTCCTGATACGCAACAAAGAGTTTCTTTGAAATCTTACATTGCACACTAGTAATAAAATAATATTATTTTACATGGTAGTTAACACGTAGCCATTGTATTTGTGGGAATGGATATAAATAACTAAAATATGATTATATATGTTTGTTAAATTTTTTTACATTTATCCAATAAAGGATAAAGTCTTAAAATACGAAAAGAATTCAATTTTAGGCATATATACTCTAATATTCCGTAAAGGTCCACTAATCGCCTTTTGATGGAGATCCATCATTAAATATAGTTTTGGTCACTCTTAAAAATTCTATTGGACCAAATAAAACTCTTCTTTAGAATCAGGACATCACAATTTACTTTTTGTAAATTTTTGGTATTTTTCCGACAAAGTTCATTTTTTAATGAATAGTGAAAAATGTTATATTTTAATTGAAAACCTGTTTTTAATCTAATTAATTTATATGATCATATTATATTTTTAATTAGTTTTAAAGTTAAATTAGAATATATTTCTACCATTTAATCCAATAGTGGTCGTTGGAATTGATTTCACATTGAAATTGGACTTAAACTAGTGTCAATCTTATGATACATATTATTTCATAAAAACACGCTATTTGTTTTGACAACGGGAATTAATTATTAAATTAATTAATGAAACTTATATGTTTTTAATTTTGTAAAATAGACATCATTTTTGAATTGGGAAAATCAAATATAGCTTAGGGTGATATTTTGGTATTTTTCAGAAAAACTACAATTTTTGATGAATAGTGAAACCACTAAGTGGTACTTGAAAAAAATGATTTTTCATTTAAATGAAATTTTACCACCTCTATGTTTGGAATTTAAAATATCCGACATAAATGGTTTTCATTAGGAAGTAAAATGTGGTTCAATGGGATTAAAATAATTTTTTTTTGAATAATAACTTTTATGTTTATTAATCGTGATTAGAGGTAATTAGTGTAATTTATGGTAAAAATAATGTTTTAATAATATGAAATGACCGTGACACATATCCTACCCTTATTGCATGTGTCATCGTCGACCAAGACAATCCATGGGTCAACATGGGGACCCAATGGAGCCACTTTGTTTGGAAAATGACATTAATAACTTTTTATTTAATGTTAAAATAAAAATGTCACAAACATGAGATATTTTACTAAAAAAATAATTTAATGGGGTTATACAAGTCATAATTTTGACTATAAATATTAATTAGAAATATAAAAAGATTCCAAACATCATGATATTTTTTTATAATTTTTAGACATTAAATAAATTAAATTATTTATGACACCATGATGATGGAGCGATTACCTCATTATTTTACGATATAAATAAAATGAAAAGATAATGTAAAATATAAGACCTAAACATGTCAAAAACCTTTTGGATGGGTGGATTCCGAACTATTATCACCTTATACTGGAAATATATAATTTTGGGACCTTTTAAATCCGAAAAGAATTTTATAAAAAAGTACCCTTTTATAACATTCCACGAGTGCCCCTCCGCTCCTTTTATAAAAGGCCCCCACCTCTACCACCTTACCCACACCACTAAAGCCTTTGGCTCAGCCAACCCCTTCCTATTTCTTCTCTCCACATCACTCTCTTACTCCTAGAATACCCACCTTGGGCATATGTTTTCCCAAGGAAGCCATTGAGCTCAAATCAAAAAGAGTTGCCTGTTTTAAAGGTAGTGTTTTCTCTTGTGTTCTTATGTTTTATTTTGCTTCTCCAACCCCATAAACTCTTTTTATTACTTTATTTTGCAACAACATCAGTATATTCAATATACAATTATGTTTTTATGGGGAGTATTCGAGCTACACTTTCACACACCTACATCTAATGGTTAACAAACATACTGTTTTTATGGATGACGAATTTCTGCCTCACGAAACGATGATTGTTCAACACTCATATAACACCTTCAAAGGTGGCCATTAAGATGTCACTATATTTATATATGAGATATAATGAGTTTATGTTTTCATTTTTTTTTATTTTTCTTTTATGTCATACCTTTATGGTTTCCATTATGGGTAAACACGATATCTTTATTTTAGGAAGTGCGGACTACCACCCCCTCAAAGTGATTTGATTCGTAAATGCCATATGTGGGACGTATAAAGGATAGAGTTAAAGTTATTATATATGATGTTATACTTTAATTATAATATACCTTTATATCATTATTATTTATTTCCATTAAAGAATGAGATAGAAATAAAAGTAGCATTCATGTGTACGTACGGCTTACCGTCTCCATGAACGGTGCATTTCATTTCTTATCCCTAAATGTAATGTACTATTATAAGTACATATATATAATGGATATATATGATGTATGTTACATCTAAATGATGAATATAATTCTGGAATTAAAATATACATATCTCTCATTTATTATTAATTCCATTAAAATGACATAGAAATGAAAGTAGCGTTCATGGGTACGTACGGCTTACCGTCTCCATGAACAATGCATTTCATTTCTTACCTCTATATGATTATGTAATATTATAAATGAATGCATATACTGTATATATATGATTGATATGATATATAAATCATGAATATAATTCTTGATATAATGGATATTTTACCACATGAACAACTTATAATTATAAAGAGTTTATTTTTGATTCAAGTACCAAGGATAGGAAAAACGACCATTACGAATGTAAATAATTACATTGTATTCATAACATGCTAATAAGTTGTATAAAAGTAAAAATGACCATGAAAAAGGTTCTTAAACAAGTATAAATTAACTCAAGTTTATTATTCAGGACGTTAAAGAATGATCGAGTCAAGTCAGACCCGAGGTATGGGACTTCGTCTCAATCTCCTTTCATTGAGGCATATTTTTTTTATACACAACATTATTTTATATGGTGTATAATCCCCTTTGACTTATAATTTTATTCAAAAGGAATCTTTTTATATGAAGCGTTTTACTAAATGACAAAAAGGAATGTTTCTTTTAACGTACGTGGTGACAATGACCTTTTTCGCCGCCGCGAGTATTATTTGGTCTTTGGCTTCCTCAACTAGTCGTAATGTTTTTTTAAGGTGAAATAAATACCATATAATCTTTTAAGTATTTCCGTTTTGAAAATGGTTTTTATAATGGATTTGTTATGTCAATATATTTAAGTGATATATTGTGATCAAAGTGTGGAAATTTATTCATTCCATTATATTTGTTTTATGTTTTATGATTTTATAATGGTACTTGGACATTTTACATGTGGTTACATGACAAACCATATGACATGTGGTGCCGTGAATACCAGGACGGGTGGTTACGTTATAACCTCCAATGCATAGGGTATGGAAGTCAGCCGTATGGCTATTCCATTAAGTGATATGTGTGGAAGTAGACCATATGGTTATTCCATTTAAGTATGTTTATGTCCCAAGTTTCCTTCATATGTTATGTGTTATTTATATGGGTTTTATGGTAAAATTTTGGTTACAAAACGGTAAGTATTGATATTTTATTCAGTGAAGAGTTTTTACTACTTCATAAAGTTGAAAATTATTACTTTGATAAAGTATACATGGTTTACTTGTTGTTTTGAAAAAATAACAGATTTCATTATTTGTGTTTCCCTTACTGAGTGTTTTATGCTCACCCAAAGTTTTTTTGAATTTTTTTTCATAGGACTTAATGTGGAATAGTGTCAAGGATGAGATCAAGGGAAATTCATGCTATATAAAACATGGAACTAGACATGTTTCTTTTTAAGAGTTTTATTTTTTGGAAACAAAGTAGAAGTGTCTACTTTGTAATCTTTTGGGATGTAATAGTTATGATCTAATTCTCTAAAACTCTAAACCTGAAAAGATCCTCAATAGAAATTATTCATTTAATTCAATGTTAAGTAATATTTAAGGCTAGGGCCTTATAGAAAGCGTGGTGAGTTTTATTTATCACCAGTTTTTGGAACTTGATTAGGGTAGTAGAAATATTCTTACCCTTACTGTGTGAGGTTAGGTTATATGAAACCCAATTATATATAGGTTCTTAAGTCATTTCATATCTATCTATGATATTGACAACAACAAAAAATGATGAAAGGATGTCCCAAGTTAGTAAGGATGGATCCACATTCAACATGGACTCACAAGTTCATACTGATGCCTCCAAGTGTGGTGGGTATTATCCTTGGGCTAATGGAGATGTATATATGGCTAAAAAATATCATGTAAGAGTTTAGAATGGATGACTTTATATAGTGGATTATGAACTAGAGAAATCTTAACCAAGGCTAGCCAAAGCTATAGTTATAGTGTTTATCTTTTCTTATATTATGCTACATATGATTGATACATTTTATACTTATTATTTTATTTCATCAATGCTAGTGGAGATGTTGGGATTATGTTTGGAGCATGAACTATTCTTTTTAGATCTTTCTACACCATTGGTAAATTGGAATGGACAAGGTTTCTAGATCCGAGCTTATTGAGTGATGATAGTTAACTATGAGGTGGAGTGGGACTTCTTTGTGATCGATCTATAAATCATTAAATAGAATATTTACTTGTATTTTATGATAAGTTCGATGTCCCAGATAGGCAGTTATCATTAGTGTGGTTAGATATTGTCTTTTAGTGGGGACACTCATGTTTTTTAGTGTGGGTAAGAATCTATATCAGAAAATGTGGGAATGTCTCACCATATGATCGGATAATATCATGCAAGTTTTCCAACATGTTTATTTATTTTATGGACCATTTTTTGGAAATAATCTACCTTAACTAGTGTTTTCATACCCAAAGGTCATTCAAAATAATTTTTTATGTTTATCACACCAGATATAGGTCATGTTTAATATAGAAGTTCTACCAGATATGGTGCCCATTTTCTATACAATAATACCATATAGTGCCTTATGATTTTCTCTAACTTAAGTTCTAACTTTAGGTTATTGATTAGAAGGGTTTTATTCATAATAGTGTGTCTCCATGGGCTTCACAAATTTTCTTTACTATGACTACATGTGGCTACCTTAGACATTTTATTGGCTATCAAATGTTATATCAAGTGATAGTCAGGAACAAATATCCATTTCCTAGGATTGATTGTATCATTGATATATTTATATGGGATTGCTGTATTTCAATTATTGCCCACTGATCTGGAAACCACCATTTGAGAGTCCAAGAATACGACTTCCTATCATAGTGTTTAGGTGCTGATATGAGAGTTTTATGTTTCAGATTATGCCATTTGGACTAAATAAATCTTCTACTGTGTTTATGGAATTGATGAATTGGATCCTTCATCAGTTTTAGGGCTCTTTTGTTATAATTTTTGTGGAAGATATTTTGTTTTTATCCAATTATAATTTGGAGTATATTAACTATTTAGATATCATTCATATAACATTGAGGGAATTTCTTTTATATGGTATTCTTTCCAAATATGAGTTTTGGATTCAAGAAGTAATTTTTTTGGGGAATTTCATATCTGATATGGGAATCTCAGTAGATCATGAAAATGTATGGGATGTTATTTATTAGTAGTTTCCCAAAAATGTGTTTTAGATCCAAATCTTATTTGGGTTTTTTGGTCATAATAAGCGGTTTTTTTGGTACATCTACATGCTTCCATATCTAATGGTATATTTTGCCAATAACAGTTTACTGTTTGAGTGGAAAAACATGTGTAATAGGCCATTTGTGGAACTGAATGTGACTACTAGTTTAAATATAGTTTTGATTCTTCTATAAATTGGTTCGGGTTATGATGTTCTCTTTGATGCTTCAGGAAGAAGTTTTAATTTCAAATGTGTTAAGGGGAAATAGGTGGAATCCCATGAATCTCAATAAATATTCCCTCATCAGAAAAAATACCCTACCCATTATATGGAGTTAGAAGTGGTTATGTATGAACTCCAAACATATCTTCACTCCCTCTATGGAGAAGAGTTTAAAGTATATCCTGATCATAATTTCTTGAGGTATATTTTCACCTTGATGAATATAACATTTTAATAGAGTCTCTGGGTGGTGTATCTCTTGAAATAGTATTTCAGTGTTACTAATACAACTAGAAATGGGAATGTGGTCACTGATAAACTGAGCGGGATATTTCCAACATATGTATTGAATGAATTAGTAGAAAGTGACCATTTTTGAGTTTGTTTGTTGAGATGATATTTTGAATGGAAGAAGCTGGTGGGAAGGTATGTTTGGATTCAACAAAGGATAACTTGTCATTTGATGAGTGGTTTAATTTTGTGTAGATGAATAATCCTGAATTCCATGGATTTAATAAAATTATTTATGGTGGGGAGACATCGGTAGAGTTGTCTCAATTTCCCAATGGCCCATTGTGATTTCAAAAAAGGATTGTTTGTTCCTTTCCCCCTGAGGTAGGAGTTGATGGATAGTGGAAAACATTATTATTATTTTTGAACCCAAGAACTACCACGATTTATCATTATTTTATACTTCAGTATCTTTGTATTGGAATGAGATGGTTGATTGTGGATTTTTTAGCGGTGTGTCTTACTTGAAATAGAATTAAGGCATAACACCAGATACATGTGGGTTTTTTGAAACCCATAACCACTATGGTGTGGATATTGGATGATATTTCCATGTAATTCATCATTAATTTAGCACGAAATTCTAGTGGGAAGGTTTTTATTTGGATGATAATTAATAAACTTGTGATATCAGGACATTTCCTCCATATTAATGAAACGATGATGGTGGAAAGGCATGGGGAATTGTATTTCAAAATGATTTTGAGACATCATGGGGTTCCATATATGGTTGTTTTAAATATAAACATGAGGGTCAAATCTAGTTTTTTGAATGTTTTATATGAATCAATGGGATCCTATTTGAAAATGAGGATAGAATTTCATTTCTTGATGGATAGAAAAACAAATAGAGTTATCCAGGTTCTTGAGGATATTCAATTTTCCTGTGTTTGTGATTTTGGTATTTCTTAGGAAAACATTTTTCCTTGATTACATATTTCCAATAACAATAGTTATAAATCCTTGATCAAAATTTTACCCTCTAAGTAATTTTATATCTATACATTTAGATATTCCATGATCTGAGAAGAATTGGCATAGAGTTACTTAGTCGGACTGAGTCTTTTTCATGGAATTATGGAGAGGGTCGAGTTCATCAGATAATGATTAATCAATGAACCAAATAATTAAAAATGTAATGTGGACCAATATCACTAATAGCTAGATTATGATGTTAGTGATCAGGTCTATCTTAGAGTTTCTCCTCACATAGAACATCATCGATTGGTGTGTTTGATGCTTCCTAGTTGAGGTGGTATCAACCATATATTTTCTATGTGATTAAATGGGGGTATGTCGGTCATAACCCAAAATCATGAATGTTGGGAAACCTATTAAAATTAAGTATCATAGAGAAAAGGTGTTCTATGGTAAAAATATTCCTTTAGTCTAGGTACTATTTCATTGTATATGATATAACCATCAGACATGGAAACTAGAAATATCGTTAATGTTGTAGTCGACTTCAATTTTTAAGAGTCCAAGATATTGAGGAATTTATAATGATATAATGCATTTATGGTGGGGAGATTATAACACCTTGTTACCTTTCTTTAGGTACTCCTTGTATTTTTTTATGTTATCCATTTTTTGTATTGGTTCATTGCAGGATTCTCCAAAATGGGGATCCTTTTATAAGGAAAATGACCAAATTATCTAGTAACTTTGTTTTTTTAATTAATGAATTCCTCATTTAAATATGTAAATTGATTTTTTGGGATATCCTTGGGAACTCATATGATTAGGTATTTTGGAGGCATTATGTAAAAATCTATTCAATTTACAACATACAGGACACATTCATATTATGAATGTGGTACACGAATTTAATATGTTGTAGAGAAGAGGCCCTGAATCTTATGTAGGGTATGAAAATTTTACAAGATGTGAAATATTTTCATTCCATGAAAATATTGATCTATAATTAATTTAATTATAAGAGAATCCATTTTAATGTATTTTCAATATGGGATATTCTACGCCATGAAATGGATTAACCACATTAATTTATTAGGACCAGTAGTTTTAAACATTTTTCATACATGATTATTCTTCCATTCATTGTGGATGCTCCACTCTCGAAACTGAGGTTAATTTTTTGTGATCTCACTCCATCTATATATCTCTTTTTAGCATTTAATTCATGTGGTAATTTTATCACATATTCCTAGTAACCATTCTTTCATATTTTTCATTACATTTGGTCATGGTGGTGGTGATTTCTAAGGTAGTTCATCATATTAATGATGAATTGATTTTTTATATGGATCATTTTTACATTATTATTTTAAATTTTATTTTGAAGGAAAATATGCTGTTATATGATCACCATTATAAAATTAAGTTAGTTTTCCATCATTCTTGAGGTATCTGAGTCTATAGAGTAGTTGTTAATTCTTAAATTGTCATATATTCCTTTTTATTCCTTTTGGATGTTCATTTAAATGGAATTTATTTGGTGAAAATTGGTTCTATAAAATGTTTTCATGGTTTTGGAAATGTTTGTGAACAAGTTTAGAACATTGTTAATTGTGGGTGCATTAGGAAATCGACATAAGTGACCCTAGTCTAGGTGGCACGACAAGAGGTTACTATTGGGATATAAAAGGACTACGGTAGGACTCAATATTAGTTTGAACCAAATTATTTTTGGTTTAGACCCCATTTGTTTCTAGTAGGTATTCCCATAGGCTAGGTCCAATTTTGTGTGCTCTATCTTTAGATCTTAGTTTATCGTATGATGGTTTCTTTCATGGATATTTTCTAACTTGTTTAATTTACCTATTTTTCTTCCATTCCAAATATATTACTGGATTTTTTTAATTTATAATTCATTTATGGAAAAAATGGAATTTTTACAAATGATTTTATTTATGAAAATGCATTATAAAATACATTTTATTTTAAAGAATAATTTTTCACATTCATGATATTAAAACTTCTATATATACATTAGAGGTATCCTAGTGGGATCTATGTTCATACCCTTGTTTTACCTTAGGGAGGTTGTAGACCTTTTCTTTAGTACATGGGGAAAGGAAATGGTATCATGTAGTATTCTAGGATCTCTTATCATCTTTTCTTTATTTTCATGATGGTTTGAATGTGACAATTAGTCACATGGAGAATTGTGTGTCTTCTATTGTCAAACATTTCTGGTTTAGCATATTTTACAGTGGTTTTATAGATATTTCTTTATCTCATTCATCCATAGATTAATCTAGTTTTATATAATGTTTTTGTAATATTCAATAATTTTTTATATTATCTTTTTTGTACCTAACCATGTGGCAGACTAACATGGGTGACTTATCTAGTTGACCTTGGATGGTTCTTTACAACTTGCCTAAAGGTAAAAGAATATTGGTTAAGGGAAACTATGAGTCTATTTATGGTTATAAACTAAACCTTTATTGCTAAATATTTTTCATGGGAGATTGGATAATGGATTTTAAATAATGTTTAAGGGAGCAAGTCAGTCAATATAGGGGTATCCAACCTAGGTATGGATAACTTCCAACATCCATGGATGGTGTAAGTGTAATAAGAAAAAGATACATCACAAAAGAAAATATCATCATGAAGACATTGTAATGTTGATAATGTGAGAGTATTAACATAACATAGACACAAGAATTTCACCATGTAATATGATTCGACTAGAATTCCAGTGATATGTGTATTTTAATGAAATATATACATCGTAGGAGAAAGGATCATGGACCATTGAGCTTATGGATATGACACAAATGTTTTTATCTCTTAGATTTTAACATTATTTAATTTGGTAGGTGTCCACATTATATTTAGTAAACTACATCATATCATCACATTGTTTTGGGATGTGGAATATACTCCATTGTTGATGTATTAGCTATGCCATATTTTCCATGCATGAATATGGGTGCAGATTTCATATGAATCCACAAATATCAACAAATACATGATAGTTTGTGGTTACTCACAAAACCAGGTTCAAATTCATGAGATAAAGGCTTTATAGTCATGGTAATTAAATATTTAAAGGTTGAAAACAATAATCACGGTGGTATGAAAATATGGATTTCCATATTTTATGGACAATATTGTTGGAAGATGGATATATTATGGGAGGTAGATATCATGGGAATTTATATACTCTACTTATGATAATATCCATCATGAGGAACATGGATAATATAAGATAAATTTATGACTCAAAAAATGATTTTTTAACACATTCAATTTTCCATTTTTACATATCTGTAAATACCTGTTGTGTAGTTAGATATATTAATAGGTAGTTAAATCATTTCAATATGGAAATATTCAATGATTTTAAAACCTGAGATACATGGGACCCTTGTTACAGTCATATTGAAGAGGATGTTAAATAAAAAAAATTTAATTAATGGTGAAAGATAATTCTCTATAAAACAATTCATTGTTGTTCTAGAGAAAATATCACTAAACAAAATGCATATCAAATATTATAATTTTTCTGGAAGAAGAAGGCATCCCAATAGATTTGGTATTTGAATTTAGATAATTTTTCAACATTGAAGATATTTGAAAATTAGTAGAATGAGTTCTTTTGTGCATACAACAAAGTTAGTTTATTCTATAGATATCTAGAAAATAAGAAGGTGTCTCATTAATTTATATTCACCTTCCATGAAGAAACAACCTCATAGGAAATCAGTAGAGTATATGTTTATTACTAAATATGAATTCCATTTAATTCATGATGGATAAGGTACCCTTATTTCCATAAACATTGTGAAAGTGAAACATTCCATCATAAGTCACCCAATGAAGGAATGTTTGATGGGGTGGCCCTGGGGAAGTGGTGAGTTATTCCTATATATTGTAAGGTGGTGATACTAAAAATAGGAGTGAATTATCTTAATCCATTTAATGTAGTATGTTTTATAGAGATTTTTTGATGGTGTAAAAATGATTATGCATGCTCTTTGGATGTATCCAAATGAGGTTGAACAAAGTAATTACTCATGTTCATATTTACATTACGCATTTAATAAAAAACAGATCAATAAACCATCTGAATTAATAATTAAATAGAATAAAAAAGTCACTCTCATGGTTAAGAGTTCAATATACATAAGTTTATGTTAGATTGATAAATGAGAAAGAATTTTAATTTCCCTTGCACTGCACACCCTAATTCAACCGACCCTCAGGGGGTCTCATGTTGAGTCCCTTGATAGTGTTATAAAATTAATAAAACCTTCTTTGTATAAAAACATCATTTTACTAGATACTATAATAAAATACCATATAATATAATATTATGGTTATAGAAACCATGAATTGGAGAACATGGTTTAAGATAAATATTTATAACTCAAATAAAATAGATTTAATTTATAAATATCTTTTATGGGAAAGACACTCCACATAGTAAGAAATATTAAAAAATGATTAATATTGAAGGGATTTAAATCCAAATTAAATTATTAAAAAACACCATATAATAAAATTTAGGTACTATGTAACAAACCTATATGAAATAAGTCGAAGGAAATGGTCACAACTCAATAAATTAATTTTATTTTACCAAAAAACATTACTACTATGGTAAAAAAAATTAATCAATGTCAATTTGATGAAAATAATATTATTTGGATTAGTATATCCCATGAAATTAAAGACATTATATTAAAAAACATCCATGGTTAGTAAATACACAATATATAGAAAACATGGTTAACAACATTTATTAGGCCTCAATGAATTATAATTTTTTCTCAGAAAACCCTTAAAACCTTATATAATTTTGAGTCAAAACCCCGTGAAGTAAAATATTATAAGTGAAACATTATATAAAATAAAAAAATTATTTCATTGTATATAATCTGAAATATTTAATATATAAACTACATAAATGAAATTAGGTCCATAATAAAAAACTTGTCTCAAAGAGAGGAATTTGAAAAGGAAAAACCATACCTCTTATCCAAAAATAAATGATCATATATTAGCATCATGTATCTACAACATAAAAAAATTAATAACATAATTATTCACTTTAATCATATCCATTTTTATTTATAACCATTTTTTATAGTCAATCTCTATAGGAATTCTAGTTAGTTATTATTTATTTTCAATATTGTGTGTCAGTAATCTTGATTGTTTTGAACTAGTTTCAAAATAAATGGTGTTAAAATTAATTTTTGTTAAAACATATGTCATTAAAATATCATTAAGTGTAAATTAATATTTTTTAAATGAAATTTATAGAGTTATAATCTTATTCTATGGTAGTTTTACTTACAAACTATGATGATAAAATCAATGATGACCACGTTTTTGTGATTCTAAATGAACAAAATTAGATATAATAATTAATGACTTCAATAAATATTCTACCAATAAAGAACTAAATAAATTATTTAGTTATTTATTTATATAATATATTACTAGAAATTAAATCCCCATACCTTTCCATGATACAAATTTACATAATATTCTTATTAGGTGGTTAAACCGACACAAATAAGAACACATCTAAATTAATGGATGATTATAAAGTGATTTATTTGTCAAATACTTATATAATAAGCATAATGATCTTTTTTATTGTTAATTTATGTCATAACTCAAAATTTCAAATATTTATATGAATAATATAACATATACATTATTATTTAATATCATTAATAAATGATTTTTTCTCCTGTAACACTCTTTTGGATTGTTGAATTTACCATAGGTATTAATTTCTCATCTTGTTAATAGGTTGACCAATTTTTCTTTATATAACCCCAATAATTTAATTATAATTATATTTATCAATTACATACATTCTCATGACTATACATATAAGACAATTAATAATATAAAAATAGAAAAGAATTTGTTTGTTGAGGCAATAATCCACACATATGCTAGGATGATGATTTTGTTGTTTTATAGAATATTGAAAATGAATAATTGGGTTTATCATTTTAGAATATAATTTATTTCGTATATATCATACATAAATATTAAAATCCATATTATTACAATTATTATAGGCCGTTTAGGAAAACAAAACACATTTCATTAGGTATAAGCCAGTTCTCCCTATCCACTAAGGACATTTACATTTTTCTTATGTAAAAATAGAAACGAGTTTGATTCGAGTAAAATAAATACAAACATACCATTAGAGTAATAGTACTAAGGTTATAATCTTAAAATTTATTAATGTAATTTTTTTTTATTAATTAGTGAACTTAAGGAAATATAAATGAGAAAGGAGTGGTCAAATATTTATTCCACTATTCTTGGATTATATCCTTTACAACGAGGGATTAGCCTTTAATGGGAGTCCTTTTAAAAATAAAATATCAACATAAAAATCATAGAATTATTTATTAGAGTTCTTGATAGGGTTAGGGTGGAACTAAGTGGGTTTTCCTATGAGGGGAAGTTAAGAGAGGGTTTACCATTTTATAAGTGAATGGGGATGGCTTCTTTGTAAAAACCCAAAAATTTTGAAAAATGGGAAGTCAAAATCAAAGATATAATCTCCAAAATTATTTAAATAATTGATATGTGAAGGTATAAGGCTATTAAAATCATTAAATACCAATTACCACACATTTATTAAACAAGTTTGTGGTTTTTCAACCTTGTTTAAACCCTTTTTACTGCATTTGATTTTTACCGTGGCAACCAATTTTTTTCAAAGAATGTAGTCACTTATGTGAGAAAAAAAATTTGTTCTCATTAAATAACATGGAAATAATGATTGAAACATGAAATCCATATTTTTATATCAATTTTATAAAAGTGATAAAATTAAATTTTAAGATTATAAATATAAAATGTAATAAAGTTTTTTTAAATATAAGTTAATTTCTAAAATTTAAAATTTGAGTTTTAAAATTAGGGAAAAATATTATAATTAAAATTTTAATTATAAAATAAACATTTTTTCTTAGAAAAATGAATCATGAATTTTCGGTTCATACTTATATAAAAATAATGTCATAAAATTCATGTTATTTTTAAAAATAGTAACTTGAACTATTAACCTAAAAGGCAACCTTTTTAGAAATAATCCAAACAATAATAAAAAAAATACTAATATGATTAATAAAAATAAAATTAAATTAAAGAATCTAAAATTTAGATATTTTAAATTTAAATTAAAATTTTAGATTTAATGAGTAAATGTTTTTATAAAAATATTTTGTTACATAATATTAACCTTTATCATTCAGATTTCTTATATTTCAATAAATATATTAGAAATATCCAGTAATTTTTATCATTTTTATATTAACATAATTAATAAAACGTTTCTTAAACTAAAAAAAATATATTTCTTAATACATAAATATATAATAAAATAAATTTCTAAGCATAAAATGATTGTATAAGTGATTTTAGATTTACCAATTTAATTTCATTCATTTAGAATGTAACCTTTTTTTCATTATGTAAATATTTCATATAGATGTTAATCATATTTTTTATTGAAAATTAAATTTCTAGGTTTTAATGGCCTAAATATATAATATTTTTTTTAGTTTTGTGTTGTATTTAGATAAAGATATCAACCACATTTTTTTATGAAAAATGTATACTAAAATTTTAGGTTTTTTCAACCACTTCATGGTTATAATTATGCATAAAAATTTTATAACAGTTAATTCCTTAAAACCCCACAATTAAAACATTTATAAATAGTGTATCACTTTATTAATTTTACAATACATTTTTATCTTATAATTGTATATAATTAGGAAACCATTACATAACATAGTGGAAATTTACACACGCTAATTTGTTTCCCCAAAAACAGGTTCCTATGTTTAAACTCTATTTTAAATCATGTCACTTTTCTTTATTGAGGACATGTCTCCATTGACCTATCAATAATCCCTACACATCCATAATCACATTTAACAACGTTTAAAATGATGGTATGATAAAAAACATCTTAGTTAGGGATAAAAAGAGGAAACTCATTAATCCTTTTGAAAATTCATAAAATCCCTGTAAAGAATTTCTCTATTTACATAATAAACATTTATAATTAACTATTTATTTCTTACTCATGAAATAAACATCAAATCCCAATGATTTTATTAGTTTTTTTATATGTAATCATTATGAAAAATTCATAATTAGTAAAACTACATAATAGAACATAATAACTCATGAAAATAATCCTATCACATTTAAAATATCATTAACATTTCTTTAATTATGAGTTCCTTGTGTTACCTTATAAGACCAAAAAATTCATTTAAATGCTATTGAAATCATTGAAAACCCATGTATTCATCTTGGGAAATTATCCTTATAATCACCCATACAATAACCCTTAAAATGGAAAAATTATCATGGTTAATTCAAACGTATCACTTAGTAGTAACTAGATTCTGATTATCTTTGATACATTACTCATTTCATTTGAGGTATTTAAAAAACTAACTCATTACATACAAATCTCTAATGAGTGACTTATTTACTATTATCACCATTATAATTTAATATTTCCAAGAACTATATCATGATAAAATCATACATATTCTTGAATTTCCATCATAAAATATCATAAAATATCATGATTAACACATAAAAAGAATAATTTTCAAGATTTAAGAAATAATAAGAATAAAATATTTTTTTTAGATTAATTAAAATAAACAAAAATATCATAATAGGAAGAAATAATATATTCCATGAAAACATTTATAATATTCTAGATAAATCTTGATAATTAATGATATATATTATGGATGGAAAATTAAAATAAGTGATCATCATGAAAATCATACTTTTTCTCATTGTCAAAAGGAGTCAAAAATGACATATACAGAAAATTATTTAGAATATTCCTTTTAATCATTTGTAATGAAATTAAAAATTAGTAGAAAATACAATTAAAAAAACTTTTAGATTGATAATGCATTGATAAAAAATTCAAAGAACTTGGACATGGATAAATAAGAGATTAAAACATTTAAAACAATGTTTCAAATAAAAAACCCTTAACTCATCTTCTTACTCTCCCCATACATCCTTATAAGAATAATATAATTGTATTAATTTTAAAAATTATTGAGAATTTATTTTTAGTTATATTCCATTGTCATAATTCAGTTTATCTCTAATATTTCCATCTTCTGTATATTTAGTAAATCAGTTATGTTTACATTTTTCATTTTGGGGTCAGTGGGTTTACACCCATAAAAATAACATCAATGCATTGGTCGTGGTAAAATTGGTTATTTTTATGTCATCTCTAGAATCTTAAACATGTTATGAATATCATGTTTATATATTAAATATAATTTTATAATCATTTATTTTTAGAGGTCATGAAAAATGAATAACTTCATTTCATAGATAAAAAAGTTCATACGTACGCATGAACAACATTTTTATTTTTATACTATGTGAAAAAAAATAAGTATATGATATTTTAATTTTTAATAATCAAAACTATGTTATAAATGTTATATTCATCCACCATATCCATCCTCACATTTCATGTTTTATAGATCTGAACTTTCACAACCAAATATAGTTATAAAAACATAAACATTATATTTATTACTTTCATACCAATAAATGTGACCCAATTTTTTCCATAAAAACATACAACATCCCAATGAAATATTGTATCACATAAAAACCCATAGTTATTTTTGGTTTCGAGTATTAGATAACTAATAGAAAATCATAAATAAATAATATATGTTACATTTTGAGTGTATCTTTCCAACTACACCCATGTTTTCATATCCCATATTATGTCTTCAACATCAACAAAACATTCTTAAAAAATGAAACGTTTATATACTCAAATAATTTACTAGGAATCTTCATAATCTATGTGAATATGAAATATAAGAAGGGTGATATCAAATTCTAAGTATGGGTTACCATTATCATTGAAAATTTAATTTCTCCAGTAATAATAAGATGAGAATATTGGTATTATTACAAAGTCAAACTTCATGAGAATAAGATAAATGAATTCATACCCTTCAAAACCTAGATCATAAAAAAAGAATCATGTTATAGTTAATTATTAAAGGATATTAATCGTCAATTTTGTTCTATGTGATATTTATATTGATCAATGAATCATTTAATCATAGAGAATTTTTCTTATAATAAGTAGTAAATAATATTAATTAAAAATAAACTAATTATCTTGGATTGGAAAATCGTAATATTTATGAAATAAAATCATAGAAAGAATAGATACAACATTTAGTTAACTTGGTACATCATTTATATACCACTTATAAAATCACTCTTACACATGGATTAACAATAAAATTTACTTACATACCCATTACATTGGAGGCCTATCACAGACTGCCCCATGATCATTAGTTTTTAACAAATCCACCTGTATATGGTTAATTATCTGACCACCCATCCATTGATTGTAAAAGAGAGATCCATCATCTAAAATAATACCCAAACCCACAACAAAAATAAATTACATACATATTTATTTTCATCATTAAACACCTAGAAACATCCATTATTTCTTTCATAATTTTATGAACAAGTGGGAAAAATGGGTTCTATGAAAATATCTTTGTTTACCCATAGAAAAAGAATGGGTTCTAAGATAAAATATTTGAAAATTTATAATTTGACCCAAGAACGTATTATGATTGTATAATTAAAAAATCTCTAGTGTATCTTATGTAACATCATGTGTTATTTATGGTAATAATGGGAAATTCCATTTAAATATCATTAAAATCATACTTGAGAAAAATAACCTTTATTCATTGAAAATCACATTCAGAAACTTAAATTTAAAAAAATATTTTGAAAATAATTTTTTTAAATAACCACAAAAATAAGAAAGGAAATATTTAATTAAAATAGTCATCATGATTTTGGGAAAATCCATTCATGTTCAAAATTTGTAAAATTTAAAATTGTTTTTAAACATTTTTTAGATGGAGTTGAAAGTGTCCCATTTGGAAAAACATTATGAATTTTCTTCTTTAAATGATTTTAAAAGTAGTTTACAGACCAAGTAAAATAGATTTAAGAATTGATTTATATTTAGAAAGGAATTTTTTAATTCATATTAGAAAACATGGATAAGGAACATAATGATTCTCTATCCAAAAGAAGACACTAGATTAGTGTCAGGTACAAATTACTTTCTTGTTGTTTATTTAATAAATATAGGAAAAATGGGAATAAAACATGTAATAAAATTAATATACAAATGAGAATAAGATATATGTTTTAATGAAAATAATATTAAAATATTTAACCCCCCAGGAACCATGGACAAAAACTATCCTGCAATGAAAAATTATTTTAACAATATTATTTTACTAATTTGGTATTTTTTTAATCATACGCCCTATAATAGAATAATATAAAATTAATCCTTAAATATAATTAACATTATGATATTCATGATATATCCCATAAAATGGGTAGTATATGCACCTCATAAAATATTATCGGTGAATATTGTAAATGTATATCCCAATGAATGTGAATTTTAGACAAATAAACCTTTTAAATTTCATGTCACCGAATTGAGAGTTAATAAATGGCGATATTATTCATAATAGAAGTAAATAAAGTGAAAAAATATAAGAAATAAAATAATTCATTATTATTTCATTTCACACATAATCATATATTAAAAAATCCAATGATTAATAAATATCACCCAAAAAAATTAAATAAATTTATAAAAATCTTTACTACATAGTATCTTTTAGTTCAAACACCCTTTTATGAAATATTTTTAAATAGAATCATATAATACAAGGAATTAAGAATGATTCAATGTATATTATGTAATTGGGAATCATGTATAAAGCATGAAAAATAAATTAGTTTCATAATAAAAAAAATATGCTACAATGAATGTAAATATAGAGGAAACCCCTTACCTCAAGTCCGTACTTTCTGTTTATGTCTTTTAACTCCCGTATAATAAACTTATACCTATTATTTACTTTTTTCTAAAAAATTATCTTTATTAAATTATAATTAACAATTTTTTCATCAATTATAAAGGAATATTTAATTACTGAATCAGATAATTTTGTATTGGTTATTTTGAGAACATTCAGTCCATAATTTAAAAACACCTTTAGTGTGTTGACAAAAGACAAAGAAGTCATTGTTCCATAATCCCAAGACTTGTTATTATAAAATATTGATCATATTTATACAAATTATATAAATTTAAAACCAATTATGAATGTTGTTTTAAAATAATGAACTATATTACAATCCTTGAGATGATAGGTCGTACATATTCATGAGTAATGTTTCAATTTTTCAATGATCATTATAGAAAGAAGGTAAGTAATATTTAAAATTTAAAAATTGATCATTATATAATAAATAACATACTAAATATATATATATATCCTCTATTTTATGTGGTGATGAAAAACGAATTGCAACGCTACATGGAGGTGGCAGTCCCCACATATGCTTGAATAATGTTATAATTATTCTGTGAATGGAAAAGTAAGAAGATAAATGACATAATTTATTTTAATAATTATAAAATTTTAACAAATATCATATTTATATGTTAATTCCAACATTATAAACCATCATGATAGATGGATATGAAAAATGAATTACATTGGTACGCGATGAGATAGTCTGGCATAAGAACGCATGATAAATTCATTTCCCATTTAAAAGAAGATGGAGATGGTTATAGGTTATTCTATTAACATAAAAAATTATCATTATATGGTAGATAGTGATTTTATTATATATGAATGATTGAAAAACAATTTTATGGATGTGAAATAAGATAAAAAACATTTTATTAAATGGAATACCTATTCATCAAGAAATCTACTTTTCTTTACACCTTAGGACCTATAAGACTGGTATTTTACATTAAATAATTAAACATAAATTGTGGTAATGTATGATAGAAAGGTATTTGGGAACTTATTTTCTAATCAAAATGGTTCTTGATGTGTGATGTAAAGAGGATAATATATGCCCTTTAAAAGATATTGGAGGGTACTCATGGAATTTCTCAAAATATTAAATTAGTATAAATTCAATTTGAATTTAAAATACCTCCAGATTGATTTATTTAAAATGTGGTTGATTATGGACCCAAAAAATAACACAAAATAAAAATTGATTTTTTTTTGAAAATTTCCCCGCTTATCCTTTGGTTTTAAACAAACATTAAACAATTTCCCACTAACTGTGTGTAAGAAACATGACCATATTTTCAGGTATGTTTTTCCTTTTCCTGTAGTTTTTGAGAAAAGAGGAGTTTCTGGAAATTTTTGAATTACACGATGTGTACTTCATTTCCGTAAGAGACTGTGTACTGGACGTGTCATGGACACACACATGGTCGTGTGGGGTGACGTGGAGGCCACCTAAGGAGGAGTTTTGAAACAGTAATTACACACCATGTACTCCAAAATTATACACCTTGTATTTTGTTTTTTTTCATTAAACGCATCGGGGTCACGTCTGATGAATAGAACAATCTTATTTTTTGTCCCGTTCGTCCGAGAGAACCCGTACAGCCGCAGATCATCGACGAACTGCCAAGCCTTTGTTTGTCCTCCAAATTGAACTCTGTCAATTGCGTTGGAAACTAATCAGTGAGTTCTCTTTTCTTCTAGAGCATCTTTTTCCAATTCCACCACTTTTCCATGATGTCATGGGTTGAAAATTTAATGGCTTTTTGTAGATCTACAACGTTCTATAGAGATTCAAGCTTCGAGGTTCAAGTATATTGATCTCTTAAACCCAGTGTAGGTGGTTTATGCCTTCATGTATAAAGTCGTTGAGTATTATGTTCAAATTCCACCAATACCCTTGAACATGGTATTACTTGTTTACTGTTTTCCCCTGTTGATTGGTTGTTTTTCTTGTATGCCTAAGTAGAGGTTATTGTTTGTAAATAGGGTAATTTGATGTCCTTTGGAAATATTGATCATTCATGTTTTTCCTTTATTTGACCTTTGGGTCTTGTTTTCCTGTTAGGCTGTTGTTTCCTTTTCCTTGCCTAATATTATAGGATGGTGGGATTTTTGCTCTGATATGCTATTATGCTATAGAATTCTATCCAAGTAGTTCTTGAGGTTTACTTTGGTTGTTATGCGATGCTATGCTGGTTGAATTACACAAGGCTGTGAGAACCTGGTGTATTGACCATAGGGAGAATTGACATTGAGGGCTTCTCCAAAGTGTCCTTATAATTACGATGTGAGACCATAGGGGGAATTGACATCGAGTGCATCCCTAAAGTGTATGTAGTTTCTCGACATGGGCCACATGGGGAATTGATAATCAGTGCTTCCCGAGAGCACCTTTAGTACGATACGATACAATAAGGGGAATTGACAGTGAGTGCTTCCTCAGAGAGTCTATAATTTAGCTGAACTAGTGGGGTGAGACTGTGTGTTCTGCCCAAATGGTTGCTTGTACTTGATAGGTAGGACCAGAGGGGATATGTTATGGGTACTTCCTAGAGGCTAACCTATTGTGTTATCAATTTTTCTGTTGCATGTTCTGTGGTGTTTTTAATGCTTAAACTGTGGAATGTTTTCTGCTTAGTGCTTCCATGTTTACTGCTTTCTATACTTTTACTTTCCATATACTCACCGACTATTAGGCAAAGATCTTTAGGTGGTTGACTACAAAGATTTAGTCTCACACCCTATTTGGTCCATGCTTTTGGTACCAAATAGATTATATAGCTGTAGGTATAGACAAGTGCAAATACCCTTCGACTTCAAGTACTTGATTGCATTGGAGCTAGAGAGCATGGGACCAAGCCGAGGCTTGCGATGCTGAGGAGTTTCTTATCTACTTTTCATTTGTACTTTGGTTTAGTACTGTATTCAGCATTGTGACTCGTTTGGATGGTTTCCTAGACATATATGTATCATGCATCATTTAAACATATTTATGCTCCAGTTGATTCTCTATCAGTCATCCACTGTTTAATGTTTTTGTATATTTATTAATTCTGTTATTGTTTGTTGTTTACTTACACTGTGTAATCTGAAAATGAAGGTATAGTTTCCCAACCATCACACCCAAGTCCCTCGCTATTAGTCGGAATCCTTTGGTGTTTGGGAAAATCCGCTTGAGGCCATGTGACCAACCGGGTATGGGATGCCTCTAGGTGGATTCTGGATCTGGGGTGTTACAAAGTGTTATCAAAGGGTTCTTTTCTCTGGATTTACTATTTGGAGCCTATACCCAGGGATATGAGGGAATAGGTATTTGGTAATAAGATGTTCTCGGGAGTAGCTAACCCGAGTATAAGGAAATGCCAATCTACCTCATTTAATTGTAATTTTTATGGTGTTTAAATTTTATGATTGATTTGATTTTCACCATTGGGTGATTCACATGTATTGTTTGGCTATCGTTGATGTAATTGAGGTTCTATTTCTATTAAAACCTGATGAGATGAGGGTGTGCCATCTCATGCATCGTATAGGCACTTGTTAGAAATCACATGCCATGGATTCCTTCCATGCCATCTAGGATGCATTAGCGATTGCATGTTTTTATGGTCGATGTTGTGTAGAATATGCAAGCCGTTATGATAGATTCCTTGATAGAAATACCTACTGGTTATAGGGTATTGTGTGTAAGGTTTTGTTTGAATGAATTCCATACTTTGGTTCTTGAGCTGTTATGGGCCCTCATGGACTGGAATTTTGTGGTTCATTGCACTGTTTTCTTTTTTATAACTTCTATGGGATGCAAAACGTTGATTTACGGGGAGTATGGTCCCTCACAGATCAGGATTTGGTACTTACAATGCTTGTTTCAATGTTTTCTATATTCTAGAGTAGTTTCTGAGGCTTACTCTCTGAAAAAACCCAGAATACACGCCGTGTAATGTTGAGTATATTCCATGTGCTCTTTTGTTCGGGAAGAAACGGTTTTTCTTAAGTACATGCCCTGTAATTTATGTACACGTTGTGTAGTCTCTAACCATGTTGTAGGTCATGTGGGTAGAGAAATGGGATGGGAAATGTCTGATGGAAACATGTTTTGTCTGCATTAAACACATCTTGTAGTATAATCCTAGGAACCCGGTTGTGTAGCTGACAATACGGGTCGGTGGAGTCTCTTCATATACATGCCATGTCCCCCTTGAACATGTCACGTAGTCTGACACAGGTACCCAACTGTGTCATGAACTACATGGGTCAATGTCTTCCTTTCAATTACACTCCATTTCTGTCAGGGACACACCGTGTAGTTTGAGCCATGTGTCTGACCGTGTCACTAACAACACGGGCCAGGTGACGCTTGTCCAGTACACACTATGTCTACCTTGAACACATAATGTAGTCTTGTCTTAGGAGAGTTGTGTGTCTTAACTGTTTATAAGGACTCGGGCAGGGGAAGAGGATTCAAGAACATGTCGTGTCTTTTGAGAACATGCCGTGTGCTTGGGTTATTACACAACCAGTTTAGGAAAAAGTACACGCCCATGTGAATGACTTCAGGGAACACGCCGTGTAGTAGTGTACACGCTGTGTAGTCATGTTTTAAAAAACATGAATGTTTTATTACTCTTGTTATCTTCTTACAATACTTGTTTTCAATCTATGATAATTTTGATCAATGGTGTGCGCTTGACCACACATAGTCATGCTAGCGAGACATCCCCCAGTTGTATGTTAGTTGCCAGGCGTTGATCAGACACTAGACATGGCGGATCAGGGACCACCTGCTGATCCTCCTGTTGTGCCAGTCTTGGCACCAGCAGCTATACCTATTATCGGAGTTGATGAACAGTTAAGGGAAGGCTTTATATGTATGATGCATAATATTCAGGGAGCACTGCCTCCTTCCCCATCGATGGATGATTTGATGCGGGTTTTCCAACAGCAACACCCTCCCACTTTCTAAGGGGAAGGAGGACCTCAAGCTGCATAGCCATGTCTCGAATCCATGCTGACGATATTTGAACATTTGGAGATTCCTCTAGAGAGTAGAGTCAAGCTCACTGCCTATAAGCTACGAGATTATGCCAAGAGATGGAGTTATGTGATCTCAAAGGTGGTTTATTAGCAGGTTATGGCTTGGGAGCAGTTCCATCGAATCTTCTATCACTACTTCTATCCGGAGACCCTGAGGGTCGACCGAGCCTGGGATTTTTTGAGGCGTGAGGAGGGTACCCTATTGGTTATGGATTACTCCTCTCGTTTCATCGAGCTACAATGTTTCACACCCTTCCTAGTAAGAGATGGGTTATTTCTGGCAAAAAAGTTCGAGGATGGCCTCAAACAGGATATTCGATCTCAGGTGATTATCTTTAGGTTGACTTCCATAATTTCCATAGTCAACCCCGCACTGATCACAGAGTAGAATCTGAGGGAGTTTGGGGTTGTGAGCCAGGGCGGCTCGACACCCAGAGTTAGTGCTCTTCTAGCTGATAGCTGGAAGTGCCGTAGGGAGACTACACGGGGAGATCCATATAGGCGGGATGCATCTTCTGGTAGCCAGGTGGTGTTCTACCAGTTCCAGTGAAGTGGGCACATGAGGTTGTAGTGAAAGAGAGACCTGATAGAGTGCTGATCATGCAGAATGTTAGGACACCTTCAGCCTTTCTGTCAGATCGTTTCACCAGTAGCTTGTGATATGGGTTCACCTATGACTCCTCATACAAGAGAAGATCCACCAGTTTCTCACTAGTATGGGAACTGGAGTTCTTCCGGTCGTTCAGGCTAAGGTGGAGGTCCCGGCTGCGGTGGTCAGTCTCCAGGATACCAACAACAGTTGGGTGGATTTTCTTAGAGTAGTCAGGCAGGGTAACAAGGCCAATGTGCTGGAAAGACTATGGTAGTGGAGCAGACCCATTAGAAGCAGGATATTGCCCCCTCTATAGTTTGAAGTATGATCCTAGCTGCCTCAGTTTTATCTTTAGCTCTTTTTGATATTGATGATATGCATAGCTTCATATCTGTCACTGTTGTTGAGAGCCTTGGGCTCTTTAACTTTTCTTCTGCCAATGTTTTGACACTAGACACTCTATTGGTGACCAGAACATCTAGAGTAAGTCAGTGCAAGTAGTTCCCTCTTTGAGGTTGGTGGGTGTCACTTCCTTGGGATCTCTATGTTCTATAGATGACATACTATGAAGTCTTTCTCGGAATGGACTGGCTAGTTTTCTTCCTGGAAGTTGTTTACTGTTATAGCCGCATGGTGAGTTCATATCACCCGAGGGTGGATCTTTTCTTTATAAGGGAAAGTGGGATGTCCTGGCGAGCATAGCGGGTCTAGAGCATCATGGGTTGGGAGTAGTTATAGCCCATATTGCTCCTATTTATCTGTATGACCAGGGGACTTCATAGTTAGACTTTCCTCCAGTGGTGGATCATTTCAGAGATGTCTTTCCAGAGGACTTTTTAGGTTTTCCTCCAGAGTGTGAGGTAGACTATTATATTGAGTTTGTACCAGGGGTGGCACCGGTGTCCATTCCTCTTATAAGATGGCTATAACAGACTTTTAGGAGCTGAAGAAACAGTTCGAGGAGTTGCAGGCCAAGGGTTTCATCTAACCCAGTACATCTCCTTGGGGTTCGCCTGTCTTGTTTGCGAAGAAGGAAGACTGTACCCCTAGGCTTTGTGTGGATTATCAGAAGTTGAAACAGTTGACTGTTAAGAACCGATTTCCCTTGCATAGGATAGAGGATCTATGTGATCATCTTCGAGGAGCCCGGGTGTTCTCAAAGATTGACTTGAGGTCCAGTTATCATCAGTTTTGTCTTAGACCCTCTGATATACCTCTCACAGCCTTCCAGAACAGGTATGGTCTATACTAGTAGGTGGTTATGCTGTTCAGTCTCACGAATGCACCTGCAATTTTCTTGGAACTGATGAACCAAGTGTTCCATCCATACTCGGATTCTTTCATGGTTGTTTTTGTGGATGATATCTTGGTGTACTCTAACACTCAAAACGACAAGGATACCCATATTGATATCATTTTGATTACACTTAGGGAGCATCGGTTGTATGCTAAGCTCTCAAAATTCCACTTTTGGATAAACCAGATTCACTTCTTGGGTCATGTTATCTCAGAGACAGGAGTGTCAGTATACCCAGAGAAAGGGAGGGTAGTAGTTTCTTAGGGGAAACTGAAGAACTTCTTTGACGTGTGGAATTTTCTAGGGTTGTATGGATACTAGAGACGTTTCATATAGGACATTTCCTGTTTAGCAGCACCACCGACAGGTCTGACCAAGAAGGGTGCGAAGTTCTTATGGCCATATTCTTCTGAGTCAGCCTTTTAGGAGCTGAAATGGAAGTTTAATTCAGCACCGATAGTAGTCTTTCTAGTTCCAAGCAAGAGCTATATTGTTTACTACGATGCATCAGGTATCGAGATGGGAGATGTGCTTTTGTAGGGAGATGGAGTTATTGCGTACGAGTCTCAGCAGTTGAGTCCACAAGAGAGGAATTACTCGATGCACGATCTAGAGTTGGCATCTGTTGTACATTCCCTACGCTATTGGAGACATTATCTTCTGGGAGAGCACTTTTTGGTTTTCACCATCCACTAGAGTATCTAGTACATCTTATTTCAGCATGATCTGAATTTGAGAAAGCGAAGGTGAGTTGATTACCTTTAGTCTTTTGACATTGATTTTACCTACAAGTCAGGGAAAGGAAACATAGTGGCTGATGAATTGAGCATGCGGACTTAGATAAATGCAGTTCGGGAGGCTAACAGTGAGTGGCAGCTTATGGATCCATTCTCTGAGATTCATTTGGAGGTGCACGATAGATAGGGGTAGACTTTTCTATCATTTGTATCTGTTACCGATACACTTCTTGATCGGGTACAAATGAGGCAGCTATTAGATTCTGAAGGCCTAGTCCTAAGGGAAAGCATGTCTGGGGAGACACTATTCCTAGGTGGAACATAGGTGAGGATGAGATCTTGTGTTTCAATGGGCGTATATGGGTGTCAGCTGACATAAGTGAGGATTTGATGCATGATTTTCATTCCTCAGTTTGGGCAGTTTCCTGGTGTCACCAAGATTTATCGTAATCTACACCATCAGTATTGGTGGCCAGGTATGAAGAGGGTTGTTATTGGTTTCATCCTGAGGTGTTCCACTTGTCTGCAGGTGAAGGCGGAGTATCAGCAACCAACATGGCTTTTTCAGTAGTAAACCATTCCTGAGTAGAAGTGGAATGATGTCGCGATGGACTTCGTGACTGGTTTACTGAGGTCGCCTTGAGGGAATAACATAGTTTGGATTTCCATTGACAGACTCGCAACGGTTTCTCACTTCTTTCTGATTATGGAGACACTCATCATTGATGAGCTAGGATGGTTGTACATCCTAGAGATTTTATGTCTACATGGATTTCCACAATCCATTATTTGTGAAAGGGATTCCCCTTTTACTTCTCGGGTATGGAAGGGGCTTCAGAAGGCTTTGGGCACACATGCACTTTTGAGTACAGCTTACCATCCCCTGATAGATGGCCAGTCCGAGCATACGATTCAGGAGCTTGAGGATATTCTCTAAGAATGCATTCTGGATTTTGGAGGTTCTTGGGAGAAGTATATACCTCATGTGGAGTTTTCCTACAATAATAGTTTTCATGCAACTATTAAAATGGCACCTTATAAGGATTTTTATGGTAGGCCATGCTGATCACCTTTATGTTGGATGGAGGTAGGAGAGGCAGCTTTGTTGGGACCACATCTTGTTTAGGATACCACAGAGGAGATAGAGTTTATTCGGAAGAGGATGGATATTGCACAGTCTCTTTAGAAGTCTTATGCTGATCAGTGGAGACGACCTCTAGAGTTTGAGGTTGGGGATCATGTTTTTCTACATGTTTCCCCAAGGTTGGGACACAAGAGAATTAGGAGATAGGGTAAGAATTTGCTGAGGTATGTCAGGCCATTTGAGGTGTTTGAGATAGTTGGGCCGATTGTCTATCGGTAGTAGTAACCTCAAAGGTACCAGGATATGCACGATGTCTTCCACGTTTCTCAGCTCTGATGTTACTTTTCAGACCCGTCTCATGCCTTCCAACCTGAGGAAGTCGAGTTGGAGGTGGATGCATCTTTAGAGGAGCATCCTATCCAGATTTTCCATCATAGTAAGAAGGTTCTATGTAGCTGGTATGTTCCTCTGGTATAGGTGGTATGGAAGCATGGGTGGGTACAAGACGAGACTTGGGAGAGGGAGGCCGATGTATGAGATCAGTAGTAAGAACTGTTCAGGGTTTCTTCTTCTACACCGCACTAGGGTAATTCATGGTTGAATTTCTTTATGGGGTGATGTTTTTTAGAACCTGGACCTTCTTTTCAGGTATGTTTTACCTTTTTCGGGAGTTTTTTAGAAAAGAGGAGTTTCTAGAAACTTTTGACATATAGGCTGTGTACTTTATGACTTCACACCATGTACATCATTGCCACAGGAGGCCTTGTGCTGGCCATGTCATGGCCATAGACACGGTCATGTGGGGTAATGTTGTGGTCGCCTAAAGAGGAGTACAGAAAGAGTAAGTACACACTGTTTAATCAAAAAGTTCATGCCGTGTATTTTGTTTTTTTCATTAAACGCACTGGAGTCACGTCTGTTTGAAAAAACCATCTTCTTTTAGGTCCCATTAGTCTGAGAGAACTCTTATGGCCACAAATCTTCGACGAACACCCGAACCTCCATCCGTCCTTCGAATCTAACTCTTTCAATTGCATTGGAATTTCATCGGGGAGTTCTCTCTTCTTCTAGAGCATCGTTATTCAATTCCTCATATGTTCCATTTTATAATTGGTTTAACGTTTTATGCATTTTAGTATATCTACGATGTTATAAGGAGATTCAAGCTTTGAGGCTTAAGTATATTGATATCCTAACCCTGAGGTAGGTGGTTTGTGCCTTTTTGTAGAATGTCTTTGAGTATTATGTGCAAATTCTACCAATACCCTTGAACAGGGTATTGCGTGCATACTGTTTTTCCCCTATTGATTGCCTTATTTTCTTGTATGCCTAAGTAGAGGTTATTGCTTGTGAATAGGGTAATTTTTTGTGACTTGGATTTATTCCCATGCATGTTTTTCCTGTATTTGACCTTTGGGTATAGTTTTCCTGTTAAGCTATTATTTCCTCTGCCATGCCTAGTATTATAGGATGGGGGACTGTTGGTCTGATATGTTGTTATGCTGTAGAATGATAGCCAAGTAGTTCTTGAGGTTTACATTGGCCGTTACATGATGTTGTACTTGTTGACTTACACAGGTTCGTGAGAACCAGGTGTATAGACCATAGGGAGAATTGAAATTAAGGGCTTCTCCAGAGTGTCTTTATAATTATGATTCGAGACCACTGGGGGAATTGACGTTGAGTGCTTCCCCATAGTGTCTTTTGTTCCTCGATACAATTCACAGGGTAAATTGACGTTGAGTTCATCCCTAGAGTGGCTTTAGTATGATAAGAGACTATAGGGGCAATTGACGGTGAGTTATTTCTCAGAGATTCTAGATTTTAGCTGAACTAGAGGGGTGAGACAGTGTGTGCAACCCAGAGGGCTTCTAGTACATTGATAGGTAGGACCAGAGTGGATAGGTTGTGGGTACTTCCCAGAGGGTTACTTGTTTTGTTATCTATTTTTTGTTTCATGATGTGTGGTGTTTTGAATGTTTAAACAATAGATTGATTACTACTTAGTGCTTCCTTGTTTTCTTATTTCTGTACTTTTACCAACCATATACTCACTGATTGATAGGAAAAGATCTTCGAGTAGTTTCATTCTGGGATTTAGTCTCACAACCTATTTGGGCCATTCTTTTGGGCCCAAACAGATTATATTGATGTAGGTATAAATAAGAGCAAGCGCCCTTCGACTTCGGGTACATGATTGAATTCAAGCTGGATAGCATGGGACCGAGTCGTGGCTTGCGATTCTGATGAGTTAGGAATCTGCTTTATTTTATACTTTGGTTTAGTACTGTATTCAACATTGTGACTTGTTTGGTTTCTTTCCTAGACATATATGTATCATGAATCATTTATAGATATTTATTCTCCAGTTGTTTCTCTATCAGCCTTCCGTTGTTTACTGTTGTGGGATATTTCTGCTTCTGCTATTATCTTCTATTTACTTCCGCAGTGTACTCTGCCAATGAGGGCATAGTTTCCCCACCATCACACCCAAGGACCTCGTTTCTAGTCGGCAACCTCTGGCATTCTGGGAAATGCGCTTAAGGCCATGTGACCAATCAGGTTTGGGGCGCCTCTAGGGGGCTTCCAGAACTGGGGTGTTACACCATGACTACAATGTTTTATTGCTCATTTAGGGTCTATATAGCTACTATAAATGAAAAAATTCCCTTAAATTTACCATGTATGATATTATAATCTATATCCTAATTATTTGGATGAATATATTATTTAAATGAATTTTATATCATTTAATAATATATAATTTCTTAGAACATATCGTTAATGTCAATTTTAATATAATTCCTTACGTTTAAATTAATAACATTAATAAAATAATTAAAATTAAAATAAAATCTTTCAATGCATTCCTATCCAATAATTGTTCCTATTAAATTCATGGATAAAATCAATTCTCTCAAATTAAATGACATTTATAAATTTTAATAACATTTATTTTAATTTCCATTAATTGATTAGTTACTCTAATAGTGTTGTGTTACCATTATAGATAAATATTAGTTATTTCAAAAATTAAAAATAAATTATACTCGTGTATATAAATAAAAAATAATGAAAATTAATAATCACAATAAAACATATATTTTGTATATCACCTTGTTAAAAATATTATAGTTATTAAAAAAAAGTGTCTGACATTTTTGACTTTTCAATACATAAAATATTATAAAGTTCATAATCACATGAAAATAGAACGAAAGGTCATATAACGAAATCAGGGATTTTAATTGATGAAATGGACTCATAGAATAAAATTAATACAAGTTTAATGGACAATTTTTTGTCCTTATCAATTGATTTTTAACTCTTAATTACAAAATTTATCATTTACCATTATAACAATATTTACTAATTTGAAATTTCATAATTATCAAAAATAAAACTAAAAAGCTTATAAAATTTTGAACTCCTAATACCAAATAATTAATCAATGTTACATGATTAAAAATAAATAATAATAACACTTTAATTTAGTTTTAATTCAGAAAAACATTTTCTTTTCAGAAAAATTCCCTTCTAACTATAAAATATTTTTATACTAATTTAAAATGTAAAATTAATTTAAAAACATAATTTACAATTTTAAATAAAAATATATTAATAAAGGGATAAATATAATAAAAAATTAAATTTTAATATATAAATAGTTTAAAAGAGAACACATTTTTAAATAAAGATCATTATTTTCCTCTATTCATTTAAAAATCAAGCTTTTCAGTAAAATTTCATATTTTCACCATATGATAATTTTAATGTGATGATTTAAAAAATAATTTTAATTTTATCAAATACGTTGAAAATTTTTATTTTTTCATTTTAACAAATAAAAAAATAAAAACATTTTTGAAGCAAATATATATTTGATGAATAAAATGGATTTACTAAAAATTGAGTGCTTATTTCATAAGAATTAATAATTAAATTTTTATTTGTTAGAAACATTATATATATATATATATATATTCAAATACTAATTAATAATATTATTACCCACTAAATTAACATCTCTGTTAAAATTTTCATTTTTAAAAAACAATATTTCGCAGTCTTTTTATGCTTACTATTTCATATTTTTTACTCTATTGAACAGTCATTATTTGTATAATATTTTTTGTATTACATAATCCCCCCTTTAATAAATTTAATTTTTGATATTTTTAACTCAATATTAGTAATAATTTTTGAAATTTTAAAATATCATTTTTGGAAACCCCCATCATAAAAGGGTTAATAAAAATTCATCTTGTAATGGGAGAATGGGATGAAAAATGTTCATCTGGGATTACACATATTATGATTATTAATAGTAAAACATTATTGGTGAGTAAAAAATTCATATGGATGAAAATAATAATTTTTAAATAATTATTTATATTAAAGAAGATCATTAATCATAAAAATGTGAATTATCATGAGAAATTCAATGACCATAAAACCATAAACAAAGAGGTGAGAGAAAGTTAACATATCTATTCTAGCATAAATTAATAATATAATTTTTTTACTGTAATCAATTTTTCCTAGATTTGATGAACTTCATACCACCTAAACTAAGAAAATAAAATAATACACTTGCATTCTAATTTTTATTTCAAACATTAATCAATTCCCACAAAAATATTAACTTTTCATCTAAATGATGAATATTCAAGATGATTTTTTAGATCTTGAAGAACTATAATCAACTTAAAATGGATAACATAATTCATTAAAATGAGAAAAATTTATTCATCATGTATTTAGTCATTAACCAAAATTAAAACTATTGGAACAAGGTAAGAAAATTTCCAATAATATATAATCTTTCATGAAAATAAATACTACATTAAGCTTAAAAATTCAATAGTAATACTAAGAATTAAAACTAAATAATTCCATAAAAAGAATACATAATATTCAAATACGTTATTAGAACTCAATAATCAAAATTATTTGATCTCATAATTTTCCCATAAAAATTTATCATTTTTTACAAAAATAACTTTAATCACACATAAATTCAAACATACCATAATATATATTACCTAATCATATTGTATTCAAAAAATTGAATTCATTTTCTATAAATACATAAAATTATTTCCAATATAATAAAAATAAGTAAATAATTAACCTCAAAGGCTATCTCATACATTATAGCTTACATACCAAACAATGTAATTGGATTCTTGCAAAATAACAATTCATGTTAATCCTAAGGGTTACATATACCTCAACATAGAAAAACCTCTCCCAAAATATCATTAGAACATTAAAACTCATTCACAGAAAAACTCATAAAGGGTATCTAATTCATTTAATATATGATCAATTTTAGCATATTAACCCATGACAGTATCCATAAATCTTAAGATAACCTCACATCAAAAAATCCACACCTCAAAAGTTATCTAATACCTTCTCTAGTACCAAATCTAATAGCCTGAAGCCTAAATTCCTATATATTGAGTTAAAAAATAAACTTTACATTTCATTCTCTAATCCTTATAAATTTGACCTTATTTATTTCAACCCAATCGTTACAATATCCCAAAAAATATTATATCACTTAAATACCCAATGATATTTTATGTTTAGGGTTTTTGATAATTAAGAAAAACTCGTACATAAATAATATTCATGAATTTAAGAGAGTGTATTTCCCACTATACCGATTTCATTATATTAAATATTAATTCATAAATATATCACAAAACATTATTAACACAAATGAATCCTTTCTAGACTCAAGTCATTTATCAAAATTATTAATATGTAGGGTGAATAGGAAGTATAAGAAGGGTGATCTAAAACACATAGTAATGGTAAACATAAGCATATAAATATTATTTTCATCTATAATAATAATAATATTATAATCATAATATGAAAAAATCAAATTACAAGAGAATAAGGTAAGGGAATTCATACCCATCGATACCTGGATCATATAACATGATTCATGGAATCAGTCATTATCAAATTCAATAGTCTTAGAAATAAATAATCATGATCCAAGTGATTTAAATATTATACAAGGGATCATTAAAACCCCATATATTTTGACTTATAAGAAGTAGAAAATATTTTTCATTAAACATAAACCCATTTTCTAACCTTGAAATATAAAAGTATTTTTGAAAAAAAAACACACAACAACCATAGATTAAATATATATGAAACTTGGTACATATCATCTACATCACTCTTATGATCACTCTTAAAAATGGAATAACCATATGGTTTAATTCTATACCCAATTCATTGGGGGTCTATCATAGACCCAGTCATCCTTTTTTATAACATTAACCACCCATCCTCAATTAATAACATAACCACCCACCCTTGGTTTATAATTCAAACCCATTTCACAGTAAATGATTCCAATTAAGAAAAACAAAAATAAAGTATATATATCTTTCATTTCCTCATTAAAATTATTGAAACATCCATTATACCTTTTTTAATTTGATTAACCCATGGAAAGTAATGGGTTTCACGATTTGATTATCCACGGAAATAAATGGGTTTGAGGAAAATCTCATTAAAATTATAATAATGCATCCATAGAAATATTGTGGATGGTATTGATACAAAATACCTATAGAAGATCATATGTATCGTCAAGTGTTTTTTTACTTTGATGAATGTATATTACATTAAAAGAACAATAAAATAATTCTTAAGAAACATACCCTTTTTTAATTTGAAATTAACTTTTATTAACAAAAAATATACTTAATATTTTGAAAATAATTCTTTTCTAAATAAACCAAGAATCTTAATGAAGAATATTCAAATAAAAAACTATTTTTCATAGTGGAAAAATACATTCATTTCAGAAATTTTAAAAATAACATTGTTTTCAAACATTATGTAAATAGAGTAAAAAGTAACCCATTTAGAAAATAGTAAAAAAATCTATTTTAAATCCTGTTAAATAAATTAAAAAACTATGTGAAATAAATTTAAAAATCATTTATGTTTATAAATGAATTTATTTAAAAAATTTAATAAAAAATATATATGAAGAAGAAATATTATCGATCAAAAATAAGAGTCATGATGGGTATCACATAAAAAATTCATTCTTTATGTTTCATTAATCTATAATGGAGAAAATTTAAAAAAATGTAAAAAAATTAAAAACTATCGGAGAATAATATATATTCATTTCAATAAAATAAAATAATATTATTTTCCCCTAAAAAACCCTAAATATAAACTACTCTGGAAAGAAAATATATTGTGTCATTATGATTTTACCAGTTTGGTAACTTTTCAATTGTATGAATAATTAAATAATAGTCTAAAATGAAATATTTAATATCATTTAAATAAGTAGATTCATGAAATATCATGTCAAATGGGAAGTATATACACCTCAAAAAATAATAGAGGTTCAAATCATAAATTTATATAAAAAATAAATTTAATTGGGGTCAAATAATGCTCAGAGAGATCATAACAATAAATTCAGTGTTCATCAATAGAGAGACTACGTGTAAAAAATGTAAATCTAGAAAAAACAAATTAGAGGCCATTTCAACCATAATCAATTCATATTGAATAAAATGAAGAAGTAATACAACCTAATAATAAAATTTAATTTTTAAATCCCTTAACACATGGTCCCTTTCAACACAAATCTCATTGGATAAAACAATTGACAACTAAAACATAAAATACCATGAAGTATTATGTATTAATTTTATAAAATCTTAATGTACAACATATAAAATATATAAAAAAATTAGTTGCATAATAATAAAAAATTCCTCAATAAAAATAAATTGATATGAAATCCCTGACCTTGAGTCTAGACTATTAAACTATTTACTTTAATTCATATATAATGAACATAAATAAATTATTTACTTCTTTAAGAACATATTTTTAAGATTATCACTTTATCATTAAACCATTCGTTTCATTTAATATAATGGAATATTTAATTACTTAATCAGTTAAATCCACATTGTTTATTTTGAAAACATTTCATCTATAATTTTAAATCTTCTTCGGTGTGTTGACCATGTTCAAAGGGATCATATTTAAACCATATATATAATATTAATAATTAAATAATTCAAATTTTTCTACATATATTATACTTTTAAAACATGTTAATAATTATGGATATGGAAAATTTACTATGTTATAATAATGGTGAAGGTATGTCGTATGTACCCATGAGTAACGTAACCATTTTTCAATGAAATTTTCAGAGATTAGGTTAGTTTAATTTTACCTTTATAGGATAATAATTATGTAATAGATAAAATATTATTTCAATTAACACACACACACACACACACACACACATATATATATATATATATATCATCCATGTGATATGCTGATGAAGAATGAATCACATCGCATCATAGTGGTGGTGGTTCACATGTACACATGAATAACATTTTCATTTTTTAGTGTATTAAAAGGTAATAAAATAAATGATATATTATATTTTATGAATAATAAATATTTTAGGAATAATATATATATATATATATATATTATTTTATATTTAACATTATAACCATCCATGTGATATAGTGATGGAAACCTAATTACATTAGTTTATGAGGTGATAGTTCGTCGTACCCATGAATGATGGATTAAATTACTTTAAGATGGAGGCTAAAGATGGATATAGTTTATTACATTAACGTAATAGAATATAATTATATGGTAGATAATTATTTTATTATATAGGCATGGTAGAATAATATTTTAATGATGTGGAAGAATAAATAAAAAACATTCAGTTAAATGATAGACCACTTCTTCTGAAATTCTGTTTTTCTTTATATTTTAAAGCCTCAATGATTGCTGTTATTCCCTAAATAAAACAAATATAATTTGGGGTTTTATGTGAGGAATATATTTGGGTAGGTATAGGATAATCCAAATGGTTATTTAAGTTTCATTTAAAGACAATATGATATTCCATTTTATAAGGGAATAGAGGTGAACCCTTGTAATTTCACAAGATGTATAATTAAAATAAATTATTTAACTATTCTAAATAACTCAAAAATATTAATATATTATATATGTAGATTATGGACCAAAATAAACCCATATAATCAATTTTTTTAGGTTTTCACTTTTTTTAACCCTTATATTCTTTAACGCAACGTTAAACCTTTTCACACTTACAATGAGAATAATGTTTTTTACTATTTTGGATTCAAGATAGTTATAATAATTAAAAAAACACCTCATAAATGAAGACTATTATATATTATAAACAATATCATAATCAATTTTATTAATATCTGTTTTTTTAAGTTTAAATTAATTTTTAAAATATTATTTGTTTTAGAATATCATTAATGATAGTTTTAGAACAATTCATTACATTGAATTTAATAACATCAGGAAAATTAATAAAATTATAAAAATATTTTAATACATCCCTAAAATTTATTTCTAACTATAATAGAAAATAATAATATTAACTATGTCAAATTATACGACTTCAATGATTTTCAATGACATTAATTTTATTTTTTTCAATAATTATGTAATTATTGTGTCGGCGTAGTGTAAGATTTTAAGATAATTATTCATTAATTAAAAATTAAAAATAAATTATCATGATGAATATAAAAATTTTATATTTAAAATGAATATTTATAACTGAAAATAACATTTATTAATCAACATGTTAAAAATATTATAGTTACTAATACACGAGTGTGACATTTTTTACTTTTCATTACATAATATATTATAAAGTTCATTATCACATCCAAATAGAAATAGTGGGTCATATTAAATAATATTAGAATATTGTGGATGAAATGGACTCATAAAATAAGATTCATGAAATTTTTAATGCCATTTTATTGTTATTATCATCTTATTTTTAACCCTTAATTACCTGATATACCCTTTACCATGGTAATTCTTTTTACAAATGTTACTATTAATAATGTCCAAAATTATAGTGACCTACTTAATAAATTTGGTCCTCTGTATTTAAAATATTGAATCCATTTTTTAATTAATAAAATCATATAAGTGGCACAATTTAATTTAAAAATAAATCGACAAAATGTGATGTAGAAATTTTTTTCAAAAGAAATCCCTTTTTACTAACAAAATACTTCTATACTAAATTCAAGTATAATATTCATGATAAAAACAATAATTATATTCTCTAAAATAAAAAATAATTATTAAAATTGTAAAACTAAACTAAAATTTAAATTTACTTTACAAGTCCTTTAAAATAAAAAACAAATATTCAATAAAAGTTAGTATTTTTCTCTATTCATTGAAAAAACATCAAAAATAAAATAAAATATAACCATACACTAATTTTGGTATGATGATTAAAAAAGTGATATTTATTTTATCAAATAAAATTCCAAAAAATAATTATATCATTTTATCACAAAAAAGATAAACCTTTTTGAAAAAATTCTATCTCGGAAGAATAAAATTTGTTTACCAAAAATTGATTTCTTAATTACTAATAATTAATAAATAATTTTTTATTAAATATATCTTATATATATATATATTGAAAATATATAATCCAATTCATACCATCTAATTTAATGGATGACTTATAATGTTCATAATTAAAAAAATAATATTTCATGATTTTTTTATGCTCAATGTTGCATATTTTGTACTCCATAAAACATTTTCATTCATTTTAACATATTGGTATATTAATCCATAAAATGTGGAAAAGGAAAAAAATAATGACAACCCTTCATTGAGGTGGTAGTTCACACATATGCATTGGTGAGCTTTTCATTTACAAAGGGATGGAAAGGGTTATATGGTATGTAATTTCATAATTTTATAGAATTATAATAATTTCCTAAACATCTTATTAATTCATTATGTCCATATTTTTTACTAGATATATTATATCGTGATGAAAAATGAAATGCATCGCTTCGTGTATGTGGTAGTCTAAATGTTTTCACAAGTGAAGCTTTCATTTTACACATGATAGAAAATGTGATATAATATGATATTACCATTAACACAATAATGTTTTTTATATTCATTATGTTGATGTTATTATATAAGAATGTTTATGATAGGTTTTGTGCTATATTAAATAATTAATTGTCATAAAATAAACTGGTTTTGACTTCTATCTATTTATTTTATATCATCCTCTTGATTGGGATGAAGGCCTTGGAATGAGAGTTTTGTGATCACTAAAGGGGATTGGGGATTTTAGAATGTGAGAATGTAATTTTACATAGGTATTTTATTATATTTTTTAGTTATACCCAAATTAGATTTGTGTTTTAATAAATTTAATGTGATAAACTTTTTATAAGAAAATATTAATCGAATTTTCACCATTTTTCAATCTTTAAGAATTGTAAATGTAATTTTAAAAAACAGTTTTTTTGGGGAATACGTGGACCATTAATGTTATTTCTAAAAATTTAATATAGACATGAGTAAATATAATATTTTTATGAATTAAAAATAATTTTTCAACAATAAATATCCTTTAAATTTATTTTCATAATAATTCATAAATGTTGACATTAATGGAATTATGATAAATAAGGAATTAGAATATAAATATATTCTCCCAAAATTATAATATTCTCATATATTTTTGGAACACCATAATTCATTAAAATAATATTAATTTTAATTTTTTTAGAATTGGGCACTTGATTTTTAAACTTGTGGCACAAGTGCTTCATCGACATTGTGTAGAATTTATAGGTAACTTTACTATCACTAAAATTAGAAAAAAAAATTAATATCATAAATATAGTTTATTTTTAATCAGTTTAATGATCTATATTGATTGAAACATAAATTTTATCTATATATATATCATGAAAACCTAATTAGTGATAGAGAGTGAAATTTGTTAATACTCTTACCTTTAAATAATATAAGCATGTAATCCAAGTAAAGTGGCACCAAAATGATAATTTTTTTTCTATAAGATGGTTTTGATTATATTAATAACATCCAATGAAATAATGGAATGTTTTATAGAGGTTTTAAAACATTATCCCATAGTTTCAACCATGATAAACCCATTTTACAATTTACCTTAGAGATATATTATAACAATGGTTACAATTCATGAAAACTAAATATGATATAGACCATATTAAATAATTTTAATATTATTATTTATAATTTAAAATCCATTTTTTAGCTTCAAAATCTACAGGTGTCATAAATTACTTTTAATATAAGTTTATATTTGCAAGGAAAATAATTTTTTATAAAAAAAACTTGTTTTAATCATGAAAAATATTTTATACTCAAATCATGTATATTGTTTTATATTTACATTAATAGGATTATATTTTAAAAAATTAGATTTAATTTTCATTAAACCCAATTTAAAGCCTTTTATAACATTTAAATTACTCTGATTTATAGTAAATAAAAGAATGTTTCTTGAAAAATTAGTATTTTTCACGATTCACATTGAAATCTACCATTTTTTAAAAATCCCAAATGTTTATCTTAAAATTTACTGACATTATGATTTAAAAAAATAATCCAATTTTATGAAATCCATTTTTAATAGTGGAATAAATAATTTATAATATTCATGCAGAAAAATTAAATGGAATACATTTTTGATGAAAATGTATTTTTGAATTATAAAATGAATTGATACTCATTATATATAAAGTGACCACAATTAGAAGAATTTTAAATTTGTTTAATATCATTATATTCAATTATTATCAATAAAATAATTCATTTTAGGGATTATCATAATTTTCTTTGTTAAGATAACTTTTTGTACAGAAACCTACTTTATGAAAAATATCTCTTTTTAATCATATATGATTCTATTTAAAATTTAGAACCTATTTGTGATGAATTATCTTGAAAATTTGTTTTATGAAAACATTTAATTATATATTCTATATTTTATTTAATTCTATTCATAACTAAAACTCCAATTGTTAGGTTATGACATCATTTTTAAATAATAAAATTTTTATAACATATCATAAATTATTTTGAGCTCTATATTTTGTGCCATATACAAAATAAAACATAGTATTACTTTTTTACTGAAATATTTTGGTTTTACATTCTCTAAATTTTATATAAATTCTATCCCCACAATTTTTTCTCATGATTGATAAAGATGTTTAAAATATTTTCATAATTGATTACAAAGAATGGATTAGGTCCTTGAAAACCATTATTTTATAAAAATATACCAAATAATGGAACATTACAATTGAGTAAAATATAAAATGTTAATTGGAAGATATATTTACATAAGTGTTAGAACTAATATTTTATATTTCGTACTATTTTAAAGAGAACCAAACCTATAACATTAGTTTTTGAAAAAACATTAATGTTTACATTAATTATTGGAAACATATCATTGCCTAAATAGTTCTTAAACAATATGTATATCATAAAAATACTCATAATTTTGAATAAATTTTAAAAATAATACGTTTATATCATATCTTTATCTTCCATATAAGACTTGATATATTTATTATATTATTAATTGAGTTTGAGTTATTCTATTACCATCAATACAGAAAATATAAGAGAATAATCATAATTGTTTTATTTCCAAAATTTCATCCTTTAGTTGGGTCATAATATGTTTTTCACCATCTTTTCATCTCAAAAAAATGATGATTTTTTCATCCAGGAATCGCTAAATTTAATTTCAATGGGTCAATAAATATCTAAAATAATAACAAGATATTTATCCTTTCTTTAGAGATTAACCAAATCCAAAATGTTAAGCAAAAGATAAGATAATATCCAATATAAATAAATGATAATACATAAATCTTAGAAACCACAAAAGGAACTCCCAATTTTGAACAAAAATAATTCCATAAATAACTTAATTTATAATTTTTTAAAATATTCTAGAAAAAATAAATGAAAAATATTAGAATGATTTGGCCACCTATACTTTCAAGATCAAAAAAAAATTTATCACTAAAAAACATCAATCACACAAAAAGTCACATAGCCAAAATACATATTCCCTAAAAATATATTGTTAAAAATCAAATAATATTTTCCTTAAATAATCTAAGTCATTTTAAAGCCATTATAAAATCATTTAAATAGATAACTCCATTATTCATCATATTAAATCCCATATTAGGAAAATATATATATATATATATTACAGTAATCATATATTGTTCCCAAAAATATGATAACTATTTATCCTAATTATCCATAATTACCTAAATTTCAAGGATTATATTAACAATAATTTCTATAAAAAATCAAGTAATGTCTAGGGAATATAAAATTTATCTTCCTAAAATTACCTTTTAAATAAAACAAATACTAAACGCAATGTTTGTATTCCTAAAAATGGCTCCAAAAACATCATTAATTATATTCAACCACCATCATGTGAAACCAAAAAGTGTTTATTTATGATTTTAAACCTATTTTCAACATTGGAATTATTGACCCGTTATGTTATGTAAAACACCTATAGTATACACATCTTAATCATCCTAACCTATAAAGTTATCTAAAATATTTCTCTTATACCAACTATAATAAATCTCCCTTAAACAAACCATAATTAAATTTTTTAGAATATGGTTTTCACACTATTACATATTGATGATCATTTCATTTAGAGTTTCAGATAATTAGAAAAAAACAATACATAATACAGTGACAATTTCCAAAAAGAATAGATTTTTTCAATGAGATTTTTTTTAAATAATTACACTGTGTTTCATTCATGACAATATTTCTTTGTTTGGGAAATTCCATTATTTATATTGATATAATCTCTATATATCCTTAATATCTTTGAAAAAAACATTTGAAAACTTTTATTTAGAAGAGAATTATTTCGTATGGGAGATAAAAATTAATAATAATTTTTTATTCCTTCTAAAAAATCCTGAAATTATATAATGTAATTTACCTCTATACATAATAAACGTTTTTCTCAAACAAATCATTACATAAAAATGAAATTGACTTAAATTCTCAATATTTTCATAAAACATTTTTTAATAAATAAAAATTCTAAAATAATAATCATGAATTATACTTAGGAAAACATTATAACTCATGAAAAAAAACCATTCCCATTTATAATATCGTTAAATTTCCTTCAATTATGAGTTCATTAACATACCTTATCAAATAAAAAAATCCTTTAAAAAATATATCAGGCATTGAAAACCACATAGGTATCTTGAGAAATTATTGTTATAGTCACACATAAAATAACCCTTACAAAGGAATAGATATCATAGTTATTTCAAATCTAACCCTTAGGTGTAAGTTAAATATTGTTTAATCATTTACAATACCCATTTCATTGGATGGATTAAATAGACAGAATCATTTCATAAATATATTTAAAGAGTAACTTATTTACCATTAACATTTACTAAAAATAAAATTTGAAAAAAAACTTATCATCGAAAAAACACATAAAATATTATATTTTCATTATAAAATGTTATGAATCCCATTATCTATCCCATATGAAGAATCAAATTCAAGCATCAAATAAGAAGACAAATTAAAATTCATTTTCATTTTAAAAACAGATAAAATAAAATATTCCTAAATGATAAGAAAATAAGATAATCTTTGCAAAATAAAAAATAAACATATAGTGTAATAATGATAATGAAAAACGGATATTATGGTGGGAAAAGACAATCATGATAAACAATTTTCAAAGAACATTATTTCAAATTTTGTAGAAAAGAATCCAAAGTAACTCGTACAAATGAAATTTGAATATATTACTATTGATAAATTGTATAGAAATTAAAATATAATATAAAATACCATTATGAAACATTTATATATTGATAAAAAATTAAAAGAAATTATACTAACCTGGGTATGGAGTAAATGGAATTTAAAACAATTAAAAAAATATTTTTATAAAAAAATCCTTTAATTTTTCTATAAAATCAGCATGTACATCGATTATATTCCCAAATAATAAAATTGAAATAATTTTGAAAATTAATAAGAACCTTTGTATTGTTTATTCCCTTATCATAATCCTTTGTATTTCATTTATTACCTTGTTTTACATAGTAACATAATAAGTAATGTTCATGTTAGATGTTTTTGTGTCATTCAGTTTGTAACCTAAAAATAAAATGAGTTTTTTCAACGTGGTCAAAGGTCTCATTAATCCATTATCTCAGAAAACTTAAACATTTTATAATTATTATTTTTATAAATTAAATATTATTTTATAACTTAATGTAATGAGTTCCTGAAAAAGTAAGTGCACTATTTCCTAGTTATGATAATTTGTACATTTGCATGAATGCCATTTTCATTTTTCTACTGGGTGGAAAAATTAATGAAGATAAAATTTTACATTTAGAAAATAATAAATATGTTATAAATATTATTTTTATTCACTATTTAGGTCATTATTACCTTCCCTGAATGTTTTAAATGAAAACAATTTGTATATCTTCATTGAGGTGGTAGTCTATATGTAGGCACAAGTGACAATATCATTTTACAATATATGTAAAGGGTAATATGGATAAGTAATATCTTATCTTCTAGTAATCATAATAATGTCACAGGAATTTTAATTATTCATTAATTCTATATTTATAACTAGCAACATAAGAGGATTAGGAACAATAAAACACACCAATTTGTGTAGGTGACAGTCCATACATACACAAAAGTGAACTATTCACTATTCGTTGGATGAAAATTGAATTTTAAAGGGTTTTACCATTAATGTGTGAATTTTTTAGAATATTTGAGTACTTTGGTTATTACAGAAGTCTTTATATATTGGTTTAATAATTTATTGGAATAAATAATCTTAAATGAAAACATTTAAGACTTATGCCTCCTCTTTTGATATCCTCCATTTGATTGATCTTAAATACTTTAATGGATATTTTTATGATAACTAATGGTAATTGGGGAAATGGTAATGGAATTTTATAGAGGTATTTTTTGTATATTATTCGGGGTAATCAAACATGAGTTTTTTAATGTAGGGAACGTGTCCCATTTTATAGAAGAAATGGAATTTTTAAATTGTTTCAATATTTAATGGTCATAAATGTTATTTTAAAAAAATATTAAGTCAAACATCCATAGATTGTGAATGATATTATCAATAATTTCAAATATTAATTACTAAATATTTATTTTATGATTTTAAAATTGTTTAAAAATAATTCTTTACGTGAAATATTATGTATTTTCATCTTCATAACTATTTAAATATTGTTTAATTTAATAGAATTAATATTACATTGTAATTAAAATAAAAACACATTTACCACCAATAATCCCCTAAAATTATAAAATAAATATGTGTAAAACCTTAATTAATCCCAATCATATTGATTTTAATGTTTTAAAAATCATTTTCATGATTTTCTACTATTTTCACATGCTCTGCATCATCGTTGTTTAAATATTATTGGTAATTATACCAAAACTAATAATTAAAAAAATTATTATCATAAATATATTATATTATTAATAAATTTTATCATCTATATTCATTAATTTTTCTTTTTTACTTTATCAATATAATGAAAACATAATAAGTGATAAATAGTGACATTTTATATTTTCACTTATATTATAATATTATAAAGGATGTAATAAAAATACAGTGACACCAAAAAGAAATATTTTGAAATATTTGATGGTTATGTTAAAATTAAACTCGTATAATGGAATAAAGGAAAAAACATTATATATTTTGAAACCTTATCTCATAATTTTAGCCTCGATTAAACTATATTACCCATTACAATAATGATAAAATTTTACTATGATTACTATTAGTGGTAACTAAAAATGAAATGGACCACAATGCATAATTTGAATATTATTATTGAAAATTTAAATTCAATATTTTTTATTCTATTTTCATAATTGGATGAAATTACTTTTAATATAAGTATGGAAAACAAAATTGAAATCTTTTTTAGAAAAATATATTTTTAATCATAAAACAGATTATATTTAAAAAACATGTATTCAATTAATTCACAATGAATTAAATTTATTGTTTTTAAACTAGTGAGACATATTTTAATATATATATATATATATATTAAAAAAATGAAATATTAAAATTAAATTCTTAAAAATTTAATAAATGATAGTTTTTTTTAAATTATATTTTTAACAATTCTCACAAAACACAATATTTTCAGAAAAATCTCAAAACATTTTCTCACGATTATTTGGAAATGATGATTTTCAAAATGATTTTAGTTTTTTAAAATAAAATTTCTGAATTTGGTAGAAATTAATCATATTATATGTGCACAAAATGCAATACAACCAATTTTTGATAAAACAATGTATTTTTGAGTTTTAAAATCAATTTATACACATTGTTATCTAGAAAACCCCATTGGATGAATGTTAATTGATTTTATTAAAATTATTGCCTATAAACATCATAATATCAATTATCTATAGTTATTAATATAATTTACATTGATAAAAATATAATATATAGATAAATTAATTTTCTGGATAATATCTCCGTTAATCTTATTTGTTTTTATTTAAAATTGAGTTCATATGTCCATGACATTAATCATTAAATTTTATCTAGAAAAATTGCCTTTATATATTTCATAATTTGTTCACACTTATTCATACACATCAATCTAATTACTAGTTAATACCATTCATATTTAAATATTAATATTTCAATAGTATATCATAGTTCTTTTTATTATAGGTATTATGTTTGGTACAAACAATCAAACCTTGAATTTTTTTATACTAAAAACTCAAGGTGTAAAATTTTCCAATTCGATATGATGTGTTACCAAATTAAATTTATATATATTTCTTCAACATCATTTCACATCCCCTTGGTCAATTTGAAAATGTTTTTTTAAAAAATTCATTTGAACATGGATTTTTTAAGGTAAAAATAAGATCCTATTTGAGAATATGTTTTATGAATAGTTTATTGTGTGTTAAATGAATATCTTTTTTGAAATGTGTAACAATCACTTCTAATGTATTGAACTGGTTACTTTTATGTGCATGTTTATATAATTACATTATGAATAAAAATGTGTAAATTTTCAAAATAATACATTTCATGGTGTTTTTTTTGATCACTTGACCTATTTTTTTTATTACGGTTCAAAAAAAATAATGAATTTCTATTTGAATGTAACTACACAACATATTGGTAAAATATTACATGGATCATTTTCATAAAACCTATGTACACATTAATCTATGTATAATGTTATCATTATTCTTTTTAGGTTTCTAGTTATTATCCTCCTACACTGATACATATACTATATCATGATTGATGTTTTTAGGGTGTGGGGAGTGATTGTGGATAAATGGATCTAGCTTTTGTCCATCCAGGTTATATTTTGTTTTCTTCTACGATTTTAAGGTACCTAAATTGCTGACCAAGAAATTTATTTTAAAATTTTGAATATTTGATCACAAATCATGCTCATTTTATGCATTGGTTTTTTTAGGTTATTAATATAATTTCTGTTGTGTTATACTTTGATTAGTTGATTAATTTATATTAGAACTATAGATTTTATACCTTTTTATCAAATATAAGTATTGAAAATGTTCAAATAAAATGTGGGATTTTTGATGTTATTATTTTGATTTAAATGATGAAATCGTATCCAAAGTATTCTTTTATGATACCTAGGATCTTGTTTCCATCATTTGGAGATTGAGAAATCCTTTGGGTCTTAGTTTTGAATTTGGTCGGGTAACATATCGGGTTAACCCAAGTTAGTTCATTTAAAATATTATTAGAGACTCAGTTATAAACGAGGACTTGGTTTTAATATTACACTCTTGTTAATAAGGATCTCCAAGAGTACGATGATAAAGATTACAAACATGGGAGGTTGGTATAGAAATATTATAGAGAAATCTTTCTAGATCTAATACCTTGTTTTTCAGAGGTATCTAATACTTTATTTTTTATTTTGGATTGTGGTTTATAATTATTTATGTTGTATTTTAAGTTTACTAAATGTATTTTTATCCCTATTAACATTACTTGTTATTTTGATGGATTATTAATGTTTAAGGGATAAATTATGAAGGAACTAGAGTTGCACAGTTATCTCAAATGGTATTTCCAACCGTACAACACATGTTATATGGTTACAGAACATAAACCAAAAGTTGTTATAAGTTCACATCATTATGAAACAAACAATGCATTCAAACCAAACATAGTTATGTTTCCCATGAATATTTTTATTTGGCTTCCTTCCACTATTAAAATGATTCTAAGGATGTTTTGACTTGGTTATGGTGGAATTGACAGAGCTATTATGGTTATTGGTTGATATTAGAGTATATTATGTTTTAAATATTAGGTTATACCCCTTATTTATGTATGATAAGGTCTATATGGAAAATTACATTTTGGATAAAAAAATTATATATTGATGATTTTCATGGAAAATACCAATTGATTTTCAAAATTAAATGGTGTTGGTGTATTTGGATATGATTATGATTTTTAGGACATTTTTTGAATAGTGTGTGATAATAATATTTGAGACAAAATTTATTAAATAATGTGACGCCTTCTATTTTTTATAAGCTCAAGTGTGATATTTTATTTTTTGAAGATTTTGTGTAATTTTAAATAAGAAATGATGTTTCAGAAGTTAGCCTATTTTTCAAACAGTTTTAAATGCAATGAAATTTCCTTGGGGAAAATAGGGGTTCAATAATATGATTATATAGAAAATTCATTTTTATTAAATCTTCTAAATAAAGTAAATTTCCATTTAATTTTTTTGTTTTGGAATTTGTAAACATGTTTTATTAGAAGAATATTTCACTTTAATAGATTTATTTGATATTTTGATGTGAAATTTGTTTTATAAGGATTTCATTTTTTGAGTTTTAGAGTTTGAAATTATTGATATCATATTTTATATTATTGGTAATACACCTCCTATAATTGTATTGATGGAAGTAAAAACCTATCATTTAAGTGTGGCTACGATAATTGTATAAATTTATCCTTTCTAATGTTTGAATCTACCTAACCCCAAAACCAGATAGTGGATCCAGAATCCTTTGTTGACATTATATTCAATCTCATTTCGTTTTTTCATTTGCATATTACAAATGAATTTTCCTTTCTGTGGCCATTAGTCCATATCTAAGAATTGTATAGAAAGGATTAATGGAATGAAAAATCATTGGTAAAATAAGAATTCTATGTTATTATTGATTTTCGAATTATTAATTTTCAGATTTCATGATAATTATTATATAATGAATTTATTGGAATTTTATTTCCCCCCCTAGGGAAAGAGATATTTGTTGGTGTGTTCTACTTACAGTGATGACTTGGTGGTATTCCTTGAGGGTTTTATGTTTTTATGCTACCATTTTTTTTCTAAGGCTTCGTTTTTAGGGTTTCAACCAGGTAAGATCATGGGTCCATACTCCGTTAACTATGAAGGGTAGTGAATTATTAAATATGACTACTCACTAGTATGAAACATAGACTCTTATCAGTTTACCATCAAATTTTTACCCAAGGTTGTGGTTCAAGGTCACCTATATTTTTGTATTGTGACCCTTGGTGGGAAACAATGTTGTATGTGACATGGTTTGTGATTAGTTATGTGTATTTCATTTGGGTTGTAGATTGATAATGGAATTATGAATGAATGATTACCTTTGATCATATAAGTTTTATATGGTTATGTTTTACTGTTGGGATGTGCATCTGGTATTGTGTGTTGTTATTATGATTAGTGTTAAGGGATGATCTAACTGATCTTTGGTGATGTTTGGTGTAGGGGTTTGTCTACCCTTGAGCTCAACATTCTTAATTAACACTAAATAATATAGATACTTATGATAAGTATCAATATTCTATGAGATTTTATTGGATATTTGGAGAGTCGATCCTGTTTAAATTTATATGAAGTTATTTTTGGATTCACCGAGGGGATTTGGATGAATTGTTTCAATGCTAGTACATCAATTTTAGAGAAGTCTTTTTTATTTCATTAACCACCCTCCAATATCTTGGGACTGAGTTATACTATTATGACCATCTATTTCATTAAATTTTATCAAGGAATTTTTAGAGGAATAAACATTAATGTTGGGGATAAGTGGGACACCCTTATGTCACAATCTTTTTATTTTTTATTGTTTTTTGGTATTTTAAATTTTTTGAATTTTTCTGCTTTAAGTAACATTTTAATTGAATTTGTCTTTTTTTCATTGTTTAATTTCATAGCTATGGGAAAATTTTATGCGTTGTCTTGTAAAGTGTCTTTCGAAATATTTTTTATTGGATTGTTTGATTGCATGGGTAGCGTGATGTCCGAAACAAATGAACAAAATTTTATTAATAATAGTGCGTGTTATTTTTGGATTGGGGTATTAGAACCAGACTTATACATTGTTTTTGAAACCCGTGGGGGTTTTATCTTTAATGATATATTATTTAGTTGTGGGTTTTCTACATTTGTATCGAAATTTCAAAAATAATGTGACCAAACAATAAGGGGTGTTCATGAGGTATCCATTATGAGTTTCACAGTTGATGTATGATTAACAAAATCATGTATCCTAACCATGCGAGTTTTCTAGTTTTCAATAAATAGTTATTCTTCCAATTTCCCTCTATGTTTTTATGGATTTTATTGATTATTTACCCCTTTAATTTATTATATGACTCTAGGGATCATAATGTGATCTCTTCCCTTCATTCCTTCCTTTTTTTGGTTTCCCTTCTACTAATTTCTGGTGGAACTCAAGTTAAATCCATCATTTTTATTTTTCCTATCTTCCTCCTCTACTATACACCGTTTTCATCTATTTTTATTCTCTCCTAAAACCCCTATGTGTGGTTTTGTATGTGAATAGGGTTTAGGGTACATTATAATTTGAATTATTAGGGGTGTTTAGGGATGGTTCAGGGTTATTATTTCTTAGATTCATGTCCATGAATAAAGGATACATGCTTCATCTTGGTTTTTCTTGAATATAGATTTTTGGGAATATCTCATTAAATGTCATGTCATTGAACTATTTAATGTTTAGAATTAATTTTATTTATAAATTATATTTATAATTGAGAATTTTACATGTGTTTTATAAATGTTATAAAATGGTTAACTACTTACAACAATGGTTTGAAATGTTTTTCTAGTTTTTAGAGAAATGTTTGAGTTCCAAGTGCATGTGAAAAATGTTTGAATGAATATTTTAAGTAAAATAAGTTTTTTGGGAGTTTGACCCAATTAGGGTATATGAAATGGAAGGAAATATGTTTTTGAGAGGTTGATATTAATTTAATGACGTGTTTTAGGAATTTTAATGTATTTAAAAGAATGGATAACTAATCCTTTAGCAATTCTTAAATATTTTTTTCATGAGTGGATTTATAGAATGATTGGAAATAGACCTTCAAATTGCAGAATTAATTTTGATACCCAAGTAGGTTTTAAAAATATTCATTTGGGTAAATATGAATATATTTTCCAAAAAAATGATTCCTTTAGTGTTTGAGATAATTATATGTGTTTCACTTGATCACATAACAGAATGCTTTTTTACTATGAGGTTTAATAAATTTGGGTCTGAAGGAAAGGGGTTGTTTGTAAATAGGTTGTTACCGGTGAGATTATGTTTATTTAAAATCGTTTCTTATGTATTTTTTTATTGATCTTATGGATTATTTTATTTATCACATTTATTGATATATCTTTGAAATCCAAAGTAACTAAGTAAAATGTGCATGTTATTGTTACATTATCTCAATGTTCACTCACCATATAGTGACAGTGGAGAGCTACACCCTCTTAAGGCATTTATAATTATTAATTACCTAAATTAGTTCCCAATGGGATGTTTATGTTTCACTATGGGGGCCTTAAATAGATTGATCTAAGGATGCTAGTTCAAGTATCATTATTGTAAGAGCCTAGTCGGTTTCTTATGAATCCTCGTCACATGATTATATTGTATAAGGTATTAACTTTTTCCTCACATGACACCCTTAATAATATGGGCATTCATATAACCATTGCATGCTTATGTATATGCTTACTATTTTTCATTCATTTATTATTTAGTGCATCCTTATATTGAATTTATTTTCTTATGCTTAATTTTATTTACATTATATAAATTTATAATGGTGGTTATTGAAAATAAATTTTAAAGTGTATTTTTAATGTCAAAGGAAATAAATTTTTTTAGAATGGATTTTAATAAAAAAATCACGTGTTAAAGGAATAACTATTATGAAATGTGTATAAAACTATTTTAATGTATTTAAATGGTAAAATTTATGTCTGTGGTTATATATTTTATTTCTAAATAAAAGTGGGATTTTTTTTTGAAATTGTATATGGAATGATATTTTTTGGGATCTCATGTAATTGAGGAAAAACAAATTTTATTATTAAGGTATATAAGAGAATTTATGTAACATCCCAGGTAAATAAAGAATAAATAATTTTCTTATTTATTAATATTTACGAATTAAATATTAACTTTATTTTAAAGGGGTTGCTATATTCAATAGCGTACCCGATACGCAACGATGAGTTTCTTTGAAACTTACGTAGCACACTAGTAATAAAATAATATTATTTTAAATGTTAGTTAACAAGTAGCCGTTGTACTAGAAGGAATGGATAGAAATAACTAAAATATGATTGGATATGTTTTTAAATGTTTATACATTTACCCAATAAAAGATAAAGTCTTAAAATACGGAAAGAGTTCAATTTTAGGGCATATATACTCTAATTTTCACTAAAGGTTCACTTATCACCTTTTAATGGTGAACCGTCATTAAATATAGTTTTTATCACTCTTATACTTTATTTTGGACCAAATATAACTCTTCTTTAGAATCGGGACATCAAAATTTACTTTGTGTAAATTTTTGGTACCTTTCTGATAAAGTTCATTTTTTTATGAATAGTGTAAAATGTTGTATTTTAATTGAAAACCTCTTTTTAATCTAAATTATTTATATGATTAGATTATTATTTTAATTTGTTTTAAAGTGAAATTAGAAAATATTTTTACCAGTTAATCCAATGGTGGTCATTGGAATCAATTTCACTTTGAAATTGGACTTAAACTGGTGTCAATCTTTTGATAATTATTGTTTCACAAAAACATGCTATTTGTCATGACAACGAGAATTAATTATTAAATTAATTAATTTGACTTATATGTTTTGAATTTTGTAAAATGGACTTCATTTTTGAATTCGGAATATCAAATATAGCTTAGGGTGAATTTTTAGTAATTTTCTGAAAAACTTCAATTTTTGATGAATAGTGAAACCACTAAGTGGTAATCAAGCAAACTGATTTTTCAGTTAAATGAAAGTTTACCAATAATGTGTATTTAATTTTGAAAATCTGACATACATGGTTGTCATTAAGAAGTAAGATGTGGTTCAATGAGATTAAAATAATTTTTTGGTGAATAGTAATTTTTTTCATTAATCGCGATTAGAGGTAATTAGTGTAGTTTAAGGTAAAAATGGTATTATAAGAATGTGAAAACACCATGACACTTGTCCTACACCTATTGGTTGAGTCATGGCCGACCAAGACAAGCCATGGGACAACCTGGGGACCCCATGGAGCCACTTTAGTTGGAAAATGACATTAATATATTTTTATTTAATGTTAAAGTGAAAATGACACTAACATAAATTGTTTTACTAAAATAATTTTTGAGTGGGGTTATACAAGTAAAATTTTTGATTATAAACAGTCATTGGAAATCTAAAAAGAGTTTCTATATCATAGTATTTTTTTTATAATTTTTAGACATTAAATAAATTTAATTATTTATGACATAATAATGATGCAGCGATGACATCATTATTTGACGATTTAAATAAAATAGAAAGATAATGTAAAATCTATGAACTAAACATGTCCAAAACCAATTGGATGAGGGGATTTCGAACCCTTATCACCTTATCCACTAATTCTATCAATGTGGGACCTTTTAAAACCGAAAAACATTTTCAAATAAAGTAATATTTCTTTACATTCCAAAAGTGCCCCTCCTCTCCTCTTATAAAAGGCCCCCACCTCTACCTCATTTCACACACTACTCAAGCCTTTGGCTCGTCCAACCCCTGACCATTTACTCTCTCCACATCCCTCTCCTCATCCTAGAGGATTCCCTTTGGGCAGAATCCTTTCAAAGGAATCCTTTAGGCTCAAATCCGAAGGAGTTACACTTTTAAAGGTAATTCATTCTCTCTTGTTCATTTGATTTATTTTGCTTCTCCAACCCTCTAAACTCTTTTTATTTACTTCTTTTGTAACAAAAACAGTATCTTCAATATACTAGGTTGTTGTTATAATATTTATTTGAGCTACACTCTCACACAACAACATTAAATGGTAAAAGAACATACGGTTTCCGTGGATGGCGAAATTCTGCCTCCCGAAACGATGATTGTTCAATACTCATTTAACACCTTCAAAGGTGGCCATTATGATGTCACTATTTTTATATATGATATATAATATGTCTATGTTTTCTTTAAGCTTATGTATTTTTCATTTTTGGCATACCTTTATGTTTCCATTATGGGTAAACACGATATCTTCATTTAAGGAAGTGCGGACTACCGCCCCTAAAAGTGATGTGATTCGTTAATGCCATATGTGGGACGTGTAAAGTATACAGTTAATGATATTATATATGTTATTATACTGAAATTATAATATACTCTTATATCATTATGATTCCATTCCAGAAAATAAGAAATAGAAATGGAAGTAGCGTTCATGCGTACGTACGGCTTACCGTCTCCATGAACGATGCATTTCATTTATTACCTCTAAATGTGATGTAATATTATAAATACATGTATATGATGAATATATATGCCATATATGATATCTACATCATGAATTCCATTCTGGATATAATGAACCTTTGACCAAATTAACAACATGTAAGTGTAAGAAGTCTATTTTTGACTTAAGAACCAAATACCAACAAAATGAACATTATTAACTTAACTGATTACATGATGTTCATAACATGGTATAAAAGGAATAATGAACTTGAAAAAGATTCATAAGCAAGTATAGATTAACTCAAGTTTATTATTCAGGAGATTAAAGAACGGTCTGGTCAAGTCGGATACGAGGTAAGGGACTTCGTCTCAATCTCCTTTCATTGAGGCATATTTCGTTTTATACACAAATTTCTTTTATACGGTGTATAAACTCCTTTGACTTTTACTTTCATACAAAAGGAATATTTTTCTACGAAGCGTTTTACTAAAAGAAAAAAAGGAATGTTTTTTTTAACGTACGCGGTGACAACGACCTTTTTCCGCCGCCGCGAGTATTTTTTGATCTTTGGCTTCCTCAACAAGCCGTAATGTTTTTAAAATAAAATAAATACCATATACTCTTTTATGTATTTTGGTATTGAAAATGGTTTTGATAGATGATTCTATTATTTCAATATATTTATGATATATTGTGGTTGAAATGTGGAAATGTTATCATTCCTTTATATTGGTTTTATGTTTTATGATTTTATATTGGTACTTGGACATTTTAACGGGTGGTTACGTTATAAACCATATGACGGGTGGTGCCGTGAATACCAGGATGGGTGGTTACGTTATAACCTCCAATGCATTGGGTATGGAAGTCGGCCGTATTTCTATTCCATTAAGTATGTATGGAAATTGGCCGTATGGCTATTCCATTAAGTGATATGTGTGGAAGTCAACCGTATGGTTATTCCACTTAAGTATGTTTATGTCCCAAGTTACCTTTATATATGTTATATGTTCATTATATGGGTTTTATGGTAATCCTTTGGTTACAAAAAGGTAAGTAATGATACTTTATTCAGTGAATATTTTTTTTACTACTTCATGAAGGTGAAGGTATTACTTTGATATAGTATACATGGTTTACTTGATGTTTGAAAAACTAACAGTTTTCATTCTTTTTGTATCCCTTACTGAGCTTTTTATGCTCACCCCAAGTTTTTCGAAATGTTTTTCACAGGACTTAAAGTGGAATAAGGTCAAGGATGGGATCAAGGGAATTTCATGCTATCTAAAACATGGAATCTAGACATCTTTCTTTTTAAGAGTTTTTATTTTATGGAGACTTAGTAGAAGTGTGTACTTTGTAATCTTTTAAGATGTAATAGTTATGTTCTAATTCTTTAAAACTCTAATCCTGAAAAGATCCTCAATGTGAATTATTCATTTAATTCAATATTAAGTAAGGTTTAAGGCTGGGGCCTTATAGTTGGTATCAAATATCGGTTTAGACAACTTTAGGAGTTAGAAAATTGTTAAATTATAAGTTAATTTATGATATGATTGAAATGATATAGCATTTACAGATTACCATGTTGCTTCGCCTAAGATATTTCTATGTTCAGAATGGTTTTCTATAGAGGAAACAAAGCAGCTATGTTGGGATGACATCAGGAGGAAGACAACCTTCCAAATCAGCAACCTGAGATGGTCGGAATCGGAACTGAACAGTTTGTTGCAGTGATGGCACAGTTGACTCAGGCTATAAATGGTGGTGGTATTCATGCACGAGATTAGCCAGATCAACCGCAGAGGAACATGTCAGTGGTGGAACATTTCATGAGGCAACATCCCCCATCATTTAGAGGATCATCTGACCCTGTGCAAGCTGAAGGGTGGATTAAAGCACTGGAGAAGATTTTTGATGTCATGGGGTGTTCAGAACATCAAAAGGTTAGTCTTGCTATTTACCGTTTTGAAGGTGAAGCAGATCAGTGGTGGTCGATGGTGAAAATTATAAGGCATTGTGATGAGATTAAGGATCTTCACTGGGATGAATTCAAAGGTATGTTTCTTGAGAAATATTTTCCTAAGGTGGTTCATCTTAGGATGGAAAAACAGTTCCTATAATTGAGGCAGGAGGATGATTCAGTGGCTACTTATGAAGAAAATTTCACTCGATTGGAAAGGTATGCTCCAAACTTCATACGAGATCTTGATAGTAAAATAAACCGTTTTTACTCAGAGTTAAATCCAAAGTATCGAAGGGCTTTAGCTTCTCGTGAGTTCAAAAGTTATGAAAAACTTGTTCGATGTACGGAGAAGGTGGAAATGGAGTATGCCGATGATCAGGTGTTCTATGAAAAACAACAGAATAAGAGATCTAGTTGGCAGGAAAAGGGGAAGAATTCATCAAAGAAGCAAGGAGGTAAGAAAACCAAATATCCATCCTGTGAGAAGTGTGGTAAAATGCATCCTGGAGAATGTTTATCCAAGTCTGGTAAGTGCTTTCGGTGTGCTAAGTCTGGTCATATTGCTCGTAACTATAAGGAAGATGATCAAGCAGGAAATGAAAAGCCAACGGTAAGATGTTTTAAGTGTAATGAAATGGGTCATTATGCAGACCAGTGTCCGAAAAGGAGCTTGAGTGATGGGAAGCAGTTAGACTATAAGAAGAAAGGGGTGGTAAAATCCTTTGCAACAACTTCAGCAGATGTTGGGCCATCGAATGAAGTGGTATCAGCTCCAGGGAGCTCAGTATTTTTCGAAGATTGACCTGAGATCGGGGTACCATCAGTTGAAAGTAAAAGAAGCAGACGTTTCGAAGACTGTGTTCCGTACTAGATATGGCCATTATGAATTTGTAGTTATGCCTTTTGGGTTAACCAATGCACCTTCTGTATTCATGGACCTTATGAATAAATTTTTCCATGAGTTCTTGGATAAGTTTGTGTTTGTGTTTTGAGGTTTGTGAAGAGGTTATGTGTGCCTTGTGATTCACAGTTGAAGAATGAGTTGTTTTTTCATCCTGGCAGTACTAAGATGTACAGAGGTCTGCGGGAGTATTACTGGTGGGATGGAATGAAAAGAGACATTGCAGATTTTACTGTGAAGTGTTTGACATGTCAACAGGTTAAAGCAGAGCAACAGTTATCGAAAGGTATGCTTCAGCCTTTACCAGTGCCAGAGTGGAAATGGGAAAACATATCCATGGACTTTGTGAGGACATCTCGAGGTAATAATGCAATCTGGGTTATTGTTGACCACTTGACCAAATCTGCTCATTTCCTTTCTATACGAGATACTTTCTCTCTAGATCAAATTACCCGTTTTTATCTTAAAGAAATAGTCAGGTTACATGGAGTTCCTCTCTCCATTGTATCGGATCGTGATCCCAGGTTTACATCTAACTTTTGGAAAGGCCTTCAGAAGTCGTTGGGTACTGAATTAAATTTTAGTACAGCTTTTCATCCTCAATCAGATGGGCAGTCAGAACGAACAATTCAGACCTTGGAGGATATGCTACGAGCTTGTTCTATGGATTATCAGGGAAGTTGGGACCAACATCTTTCTTTGGTTGAATTTTCATATAATAACAGTTTCCATTCCAGTATACAGATGTCACAATTTCAGGCATTATATGGGAAGCGGTGTTGAACTCCAGCTTTCTGGGATGAAGTGGGTGAAAGGAAGTTGATGGGACCAGAATTGGTAGAAGAGATGGCAGAAAAAGTTCAGCTGATTCAGAAACACATGAGAACAGCTCAGACCAGGCAGAAGAGTTATGCGGATAACCGGAGGAAGGATCTATCTTTCGAGGTAGGTGATCATGTTTTTCTCAAGGTTTCTCCTTGGAAAAGTGTGATGAGATTTTGTAAGAAAGGAAAGTTGAGTCCAAGGTTCATTGGACCATATGAAATTCTGGAGAGAGTTGGATCAGTTGCATACCGAGTGGCTTTACCTCCGAGTTTATCTCAGGTACACAATGTTTTTCATGTTTCAATGTTGAGAAAGTATATGCCAGATCCATCTCATGTTTTGAGTCCAGAGGTAGTTCAGCTGGAAGAGAACCTATCTTATGAGGAACAACCGGTCCAGATTCATGACCACAGGGAGCAAGTGTTAAGGAATAAGGTGATTCATCAGGTGAAGGTTTTGTGGAAAAACCATGTGATTGAAGAGGCAACGTGGGAATCTGAAAATGCTATGAGGGATAAATACCCCCACTTATTTTGATAAGTGAATAAAATTGCGAGGACGCAATTCCCAAAAGGGGGGAAAGATGTAACATCCCAGGTAAATAAAGAATAAAGAATTTTCATATTTATTAATATTTACGAATTAAATATTAACTTTATTTTAAAGGGGTTGCTATGTTCGATAGCGTACCCGATACGCAACGATGAGTTTCTTTGAAACTTACGTAGCCCACTAGTAATAAAATAATATTATTTTAAATGTTAGTCAACAAGTAGACGTTGTACTAGCGGGAATGGATAGAAATAACTAAAATATGATTGGATATGTTTTTAAATGTTTATACATTTACCCAATAAAATATAAAGGCTTAAAATACGGAAAGAGTTCAATTTTAGGGCATATATACTCTAATTTTCACTAAAGGTTCACTTATCACCTTTTAATGGTGAACTGTCATAAAATATAGTTTTTATCACTCTTATACTTTATTTTGGACCAAATATAACTCTTCTTTAGAATCGGGACATCAAAATTTATCTGTGTAAATTTTGGGTACCTTTCTGATAAAGTTCATTTTTTTTATGAATAGTGTAAAATGTTGTATTTTAATTCAAAACCTCTTTTTAATCTAAATTATTTATATGATTAGATTATTATTTTAATTGGTTTTAAAGTGAAATTAGAAAATATTTTTACCAGTTAATCCAATGGTGGTCATTGGAATCAATTTCACTTTGAAATTGGACTTAAACTGGTGTCAATCTTTTGATACTTATTGTTTCACAAAAACACGCTATTTGTCATGACAGTGGGAATTAATTATTAAATTAATTAATTTGACTTATATGTTTTGAATTTTGTAAAATGGACTTCATTTTTGAATTCGGAATATCAAATATAGCTTAGGGTGAATTTTTGGTAATTTTCTGAAAAACATCAATTTTTGATGAATAGTGAAACCACTAAGTGGTAATCAACCAAACTGATTTTTCAGTTAAATGAATGTTTACCACTAATGTGTATTGAATTTTGAAAATCCAACATACATGTTTGTCATTAAGAAGTAAAATGTGGTTCAATGAGATTAAAATAATTTTTTGGTGAATAGTAATTTTTTTCATTAATCGCGATTAGAGGTAATTAGTGTAGTTTAAGGTAAAAATGGTATTATAAGAATGTGAAAACACCATGACACTTGTCCTACACCTATTGGGTGAGTCATGGACGACCAAGAAAAGCCATGGGACAACTTGGGGACCCCATGGAGCCACTTTAGTTGGAAAATGACATTAATATATTTTTACTTAATGTTAAAGTGAAAATGACACTAACATAAATTGTTTTACTAAAATAATTTTTGAGTGGGATTATACAAGTACAAATTTTGATTATAAATAGTCATTGGAAAGATAAAAAGATTTCATATATCATAGTATTTTTTTTTATAATTTTTAGACATTAAATAAATTTAATTATTTATGACATAATAATGATGCAGCGATGACATCATTATTTGACGATTTAAATAAAATAGAAAGATAATGTGAAATCTATGAACTACACATTTCCAAAACCAATTAGATGAGTGGATTTCGAACCCTTGTCACCTTATCCACGAATTATATCAATGTGGGACCTTTTAAAACCGAAACACATTTTCAAATAAAGTAATATTTCTTTACTTTCCAAAAGTGCCCCTCCTCTCCTCTTATAAAAGGCCCCCACCTCTACCTCATTTCACACACTACTCAAGCCTTTGGCTCGGCCAACCCCTGCCCATTTACTCTCTCCACATCACTCTCCTCATCCTAGAGGATTCCCTTTGGGCATAATCCTTTCAAAGGAAGCCATTAGGCTCAAATCAAAAGGAGTTACACTTTTAAAGGTAATTCATTCTCTCTTGTTCATTTGTTTTATTTTGCTTCTCCAACCCTCTAAACTCTTTTTATTTATTTCTTTTGTAACAACACCAGTATCTTAAATATACTAGGATGTTGTTATAATATTTATTTGAGCTACACTCTCACACAACTACATCAAATGGTTAAAGAACATACGGTTTCCGTGGATGTCGAAAGTCTGCCTCCCGAAATGATGATTGTTCAATACTCATTTAACACCTTCAAAGGTGGCCATTATGATGTCACTGTTTTTATATATGATATATAATATGTTTATGTTTTCTTTAAGCTTCTTTATGTTTCATTTTTGGAATACCTTTATGGTTTCCATTATGGGTAAACACGATATCTTCATTTAAGGAAGTGCGGACTACCGCCCCCTAAACGTGGTGTGATTCGTTAATGCCATATGTGGGACGTGTAAAGGATAAAGTTAATGATATTATATATTTTTTTATACTGGAATTATAATATACTCTTATATCATTATGATTCCATTCCAGAAAATATGAAATAGAAATGGAAGTAGCGTTCATGCGTACGTACGGCTTACCGTCTCCATGAACGGTGCATTTCATTTCTTACCTCTAAATGTGATGTAATATTATAAATACATGTATATTATGAATATATTTGACATATATGATATCTACATCATGAATTCCATTCTGGATATAATGAACCATTGACCAAATTAACAACATGTAAGTGTAAGAAGTCTATTTTTGACTTAAGAACCAAATACCGACAAAATGAACATTATTAACTTAACTGATTACATGATGTTCGTAACGTGGTATAAAAGGAATAATGAACTTGAAAAAGATTCATAAGAAAGTATAGATTAACTCAAGTTTATTATTCAGGAGATTAAAGAACGGTTTGGTCAAGTCGGATACGAGGTAAGGGACTTCGTCTCAATCTCCTTTCATTGCGGCATATTTCGTTTTATACACAAATTTCTTTTATACGGTGTATAAAATCCTTTGACTTTTACTTTTATACAAAAGGAATCTTTTTCTACAAAGCGTTTTACTAAACGACAAAAAGGAATGTTTTTTTAACGTACGCGGTGACAACGACCTTTTTCCGCCGCCGCGAGTATTTTTTGATCTTTGGCTTCCTCAACAAGCTGTAATGTTTTTAAAATAAAATAAATACCATATACTCTTTTACGTATTTTGGTATTGAAAATGGTTTTGATAAATGATTCTATTATTTCAATATATTTAAGATATATTGTGATTGAAATGTGGAAATGTTATCATTCCTTTATATTGGTTTTATGTTTTATGATTTTATATTGGTACTTGGACATTTTAACGGGTGGTTACATTATAAACCATATGACGGGTGGTGCCGTGAATACCAGGACGGGTGGTTATGTTATAACCTCCAATGCATTGGGTATGGAAGTCGGCTGTATGGCTATTCCATTAAGTATGTATGTAAATTGGCCGTATGGCTATTCCATTAAGTGATATGTGTGGAAGTCAACCGTATGGTTATTCCACTTAAGTATCTTTATGTCCCAAGTTACCTTTATATATGTTATATGTTCATTATATGGGTTTTATGGTAATCCTTTGGTTACAAAAAGGTAAGTAATGATACTTTATTCAGTGAAGATTTTTTTTTACTACTTCATGAAGGTGAAGGTATTACTTTGATATAGTATACATGGTTTACTTGATGTTTGAAAAACTAATAGTTTTCATTATTTTTGTATCCCTTACTGAGCTTTTTATGCTCACCCCAAGTTTTTCGAAATGTTTTTCACAGGACTTAAAGTGGAATAAGGTCAAGGATGGGATCAAGGGAATTTCATGCTATCTAAAACATGGAATCTAGACATCTTTCTTTTTAAGAGTTATTATTTTATGGAGACTTAGTAGAAGTGTCTACTTTGTAATCTTTTAAGATGTAATAGTTATGTTCTAATTCTCTAAAACTCTAAACCTGAAAAGATCCTCAATGTGAACTATTCATTTAATTCAATATTAAGTAAGGTTTAAGGCTGGGGCCTTATAGTTGGTATCAAAGATCGGTTTAGACAACTTTAGGAGTTAGAAAATTGTTAAATTATAAGTTAATTTATGATATGATTGAAATGATATAGCATTTACATATTACCATGTTGCTTCGCCTAAGATATTTCTGTGTTCAGAATGGTTTTCTGTAGAGGAAACAAAGCAGCTATGTTGGGACGACATCAGGAGGAAGACAACCTTCCAAATCAGCAACCTGAGATGGTCGGAATCGGAACTGAACAGTTTGTTGCAGTGATGACACAGTTGACTCAGGCTATAAACGGTGGTGGTATTCATGCACGAGATCAGCCAGATCAACCGCAGAGGAACATGTCAGTGGTGGAACATTTCATGAGGCAACATCCCCCATCATTCAGAGGATCATCTGATCCTGTGCAAGCTGAAGGGTGGATTAAAGCACTGCAGAAGATTTTTTATGTCATGGGGTGTTCAGAACATCAAAAGGTTAGTCTTGTTGTTTACCGTTTTGAAGGTGAAGCAGATCAGTGGTGGTCTATGGTGAAAATTATAAGGCATAGTGATGAGATTGAGGATCTTCACTGGGACGAATTAAAAGGTATGCTTCTTGAGAAATATTTTTCTAAGGTGGTTCGTCATAGGATGGAAAAACAGTTCCTAGAGTTGAGGCAGGAGGATGATTCAGTGGCTACTTATGAAGAAAAGTTCACTCGATTGGCAAGGTATTCTCCAAACTTCATACGAGATCTTGATAGTAAAATAAACCGTTTTTACTCAGGGTTAAAGCCAAAGTATCGAAGGGCTTTAGCTTCTCGTGAGTTCAAAAGTTATGAAAAACTTGTTCGATGTATGGAGAAGGTGGAAATGGAGTTTGCCGATGATCAGGTGTTCTATGAAAAACAACAGAATAAGAGATCTAGTTGGCAGGAAAAGGGGAAGAATTCATCAAAGAAGCAAGGAGGTAAGAAAACCAAATATCCATCCTGTGAGAAGTGTGGTAAAATGCATCCTGGAGAATGTTTATCCAAGTCTGGTAAGTGCTTTCGGTGTGGTAAGTCTGGTCATATTTCTCGTAACTATAAGGAAGATGATCAAGCAGGAAATGAAAAGCCAACGGTAAGATGTTTTAAGTGTGATGAAATGGGTCATTATGTAGACGAGTTTCCGAAAAGGAGCTTGAGTGATGGGAAGCAGTTAGACTACAAGCAGAAAGGGGTGGTAAAATGCTTTGCAAAAACTTCAGCAGATGTTGGGCCATCGAATGAAGTGGTATCAGCTCCAGGGAGCTCAGTATTTTTCGAAGATTGACCTGAGATCGGGGTACCATCAGTTGAAAGTAAAAGAAGCAGACGTTTCGAAGACTGCATTCCGTACTAGATATGGCCATTATGAATTTTTAGTTATGCCTTTTGGGTTAACCAATGCACCTGCTGTATTCATGGACCTTATTAATAAATTTTTCCATGAGTTCTTGGATAAGTTTGTGTTTGTGTTTTGAGTTTTGTGAAGAGGTTATGTGTGCCTTGTGATTCTCAGTTGAAGAATGAGTTGTTTTTTCATCCTGGAAGTACTAAGATGTACAGAGGTCTGCGGGAGTATTACTGGTGGGATGGAATGAAAAGAGACATTGCTGATTTTACTGTGAAGTGTTTGACATGTCAACAGGTTAAAGCAGAGCAGCAGTTACCGAAAGGGATGCTTCATCCTTTACCAGTGCCAGAGTGGAAATGGGAAAACATATCCATGGACTTTGTGAGGACATCTCGAGGTAATAATGCAATCTGGGTTATTGTTGATCATTTGACCAAATCTGCTCATTTCTTTTCTATACGAGATACTTTCTCTCTAGATCAAATTACCCGTTTTTATCTTAAAGAAATAGTCAGGTTACATAGAGTTCCTCTCTCCATTGTATCGGATCGTGATCCCATGTTTACTTCTAACTTTTGGAAAGGCCTTCAGAAGTCGTTGGGTACTGAATTAAATTTTAGTACAGCTTTTCATCCTCAATCAGATGGGTAGTCAGAATGAAAAATTCATACCTTCGAGGATATTCTACGAGCTTGTTCTATGGATTATCAGGGAAGTTGGGACCAACATCTTTATTTGGTTGAATTTTCATATAATAACAGTTTCCATTCCAGTATACAGATGGCACCATTTCAGGCATTATATGGGAAGCGGTGTCGAACTCCAGCTTTCTGGGATGAAGTGGCTGAAAGGAAGTTGATGGGACCAGAATTGGTAGAAGAGATGGCAGAAAAAGTTCAGCTGATTCAGAAACACATGAGAACAGATCAGACTAGGCAGAAGAGTTATGCGGATAACTGGAGGAAGGATCTATCTTTCGAGGTAGGTGATCATGTTTTTCTCAAGGTTTCTCCTTGGAAAAGTGTGATGAGATTTGGTAAGAAAGGAAAGTTGAGTCCAAGTTTCATTGGACCATATGAAATTCTGGAGAGAGTTGGATCAGTTGCATACCGAGTGGCTTTACCTCCGAGTTTATCTCAGGTACACAATGTTTTTCATGTTTCAATGTTGAGAAAGTATATGCCAGATCCATCTCATGTTTGGAGTCCAGAGGTAGTTCAGCTGGAAGAGAACCTATCTTATAAGGAACAACCGGTCTAGATTATTGACCACAGGGAGCAAGTGTTAAGGAATAAGGTGATTCATCAGGTAAAGGTTTTGTGGAAAAACCATGTGATTGAAGATGCAACGTGGGAATCTGAAAATGCTATGAGGGATAAATACCCCCACTTATTTTGATAAGTGAATAAAATTGCGAGGACGCAATTCCCAAAAGGGGGGAAAGATGTAACATCCCAGGTAAATAAAGAATAAAGAATTTTCATATTTATTAATATTTACGAATTAAATATTAACTTTATTTTAAAGGGGTTTCTATGTTCGATAGCGTACCCGATACGCAACGATGAGTTTCTTTGAAACTTACCTAGCACACTAGTAATAAAATAATATTATTTTAAATGTTAGTTAACAAGTAGCCGTTGTACTAGAGAGAATGGATAGAAATAACTAAAATGTGATTGGATATGTTTTTAAATGTTTATACATTTACCCAATAAAAGATAATGGCTTAAAATATGGAAAGAGTTCAATTTTAGGGCATATATACTCTAATTTTCACTAAAGGTTCACTTATCACCTTTTAATGGTGAACCTTCATTAAATATAGTTTTGATCACTCTTATATTTTATTTTGGACCAAATATAACTCTTCTTTAGAATCGGGACATCAAAATTTACTTTGTGTAAATTTTTGGTACCTTTCTGATAAAGTTCATTTTTTTTATGAATAGTGTAAAATGTTGTATTTTAATTCAAAACCTCTTTTTAATCTAAATTATTTATATGATTAGATTATTATTTTAATAGGTTTTAAAGTGAAATTAGAAAATATTTTTACCAGTTAATCCAATGGTGGTCATTGGAATCAATTTCACTTTGAAATTGGACTTAAACTGGTGTCAATCTTTTGATACTTATTGTTTCACAAAAACACGCTATTTGTCATGAAAACGGGAATTAATTATTAAATTAATTAATTTGACTTATATGTTTTGAATTTTGTAAAATGGACTTCATTTTTGAATTCGGAATATCAAATATAGCTTAGGGTGATTTTTTGGTAATTTTCTGAAAAACATCAATTTTTGATGAATAGTGAAACCACTAAGTGGTAATCAAGCAAACTGATTTTTCAGTCAAATGAAAGTTTACCACTAATGTGTATTGAATTTTGAAAATCCGACATACATGGTTGTCATTAAGAAGTAAAATGTGGTTCAATGAGATTAAAATAATTTTTTGGTGAATAGTAATTTTTTTCATTAATCGCGATTAGAGGTAATTAGTGTAGTTTAAGGTAAAAATGGTATTATTAGAATGTGAAAACACCATGAAACTTGTCCTACACATATTGGGTGAGTCATGGCCGACCAAGAAAAGCCATGGGACAACTTGGGGACCCCATGGAGCCACTTTAGTTGGAAAATGACATTAATATATTTTTATTTAATGTTAAAGTGAAAATGACACTAACATAAATTGTTTTACTAAAATAATTTTTGAGTGGGGTTATACAAGTAAAAATTTTGATTATAAATAATCATTAGAAAGCTAAAAATATTTCCTATATCATATTATTTTTTTTATAATTTTTAGACATTAAATAAATTTAATTATTTAAGACATAATAATGATGCAGCGATGACATCATTATTTGACGATTTAAATAAAATAGAAAGATAATGTAACATCTATGAACTACACATGTCCAAAACCAATTGGATGAGTGGATTTCGAACCCTTATCACCTTATACACGAATTCTATCAATGTGGGACCTTTTAAAACCGAAAAACATTTTCAAATAAAGTAATATTTCTTTACATTCCAAAAGTTCCCCTCCTCTCCTCTTATAAAAGGCCCCCACCTCTACCTCATTTCACACACTACTCAAGACTTTGGCTCGGCCAACCCCTGCCCATTTACTCTCTCCACATCCCTCTCCTCATCCTAGAGGATTACCTTTGGGAAGAATCCTTTCAAAGGAAGCCTTTAGGCTCAAATCCAAAGGAGTTACACTTTTAAAGGTAATTCATTCTCTTTTGTTCATTTGTTTTATTTTGCTTCTCCAACCCTCTAAACACTTTTTATTTACTTCTTTTGTAACTACACCAGTATCTTAAATATACTAGGATGTTGTTATAATATTTATTTGAGCTACACTCTCACACAACTACATCAAATGGTTAAAGAACATACGGTTTCCGTGGATGGCGAAATTCTGCCTCCCGAAACGATGATTGTTCAATACTCATTTAACACCTTCAAAGGTGGCCATTATGATGTCACTATTTTTATATATGATATATAATATGTTTATGTTTTCTTTAAGCTTCTGTATTTTTCATTTTTGTCATACCTTTATGGTTTCCATTATGGGTAAACACGATATCTTCATTTAAGGAAGTGCGGACTACCGCCCCCTAAAAGTGATGTGATTCGTTAATGCCATATGTGGGACGTGTAAAGGATAAAGTTAATGATATTATATATGTTATTATACTGGAATTATAATATACTCTTATATCATTATGATTCCATTCCATAAAATATGAAATAGAAATGGAAGTAGCGTTCATGCGTACGTACGGCTTACCGTCTCCATGAACGGTGCATTTCATTTCTTACCTCTAAATGTGATGTAATATTATAAATACATGTATATGATGAATATATATGACATATATGATATCTACATCATGAATTCCATTCTGGATATAATGAACCTTTGACCAAATTAATAACATGTAAGTGTAAGAAGTCTATTTTTGACTTAAGAACCAAATACCGACAAAATGAACATTATTAACTTAACTGATTACATGATGTTCGTAACATGGTATAAAAGGAATAATGAACTTGAAAAAGATTCATAATCAAGTATATATTAACTCAAGTTTATTATTCAGGAGATTAAAGAACGGTCTGGTCAAGTCGGATACGAGGTAAGGGACTTCGTGTCAATCTCCTTTCATTGAGGCATATTTTGTTTTATACACAAATTTCTTTTATACGGTGTATAAACTCCTTTGACTTTTACTTTTATACAAAAGGAATATTTTTCTAAGATTCGTTTTACTAAACGACAAAAAGGAATGTTTTTTTTAACGTACGCGGTGGCAACGACCTTTTTCCGCCGCCGCGAGTATTTTTTGATCTTTGGCTTCCTCAACAAGCCGTAATGTTTTTAAAATAAAATAAATACCATATACTCTTTTATGTATTTTGGTATTGAAAATGGTTTTGATAAATGATTCTATTATTTCAATATATTTATTATATATTGTTATTGAAATGTGGAAATGTTATCATTCCTTTATATTGGTTTTATGATTTATGATTTTATATTGGTACTTGGACATTTTAACGGGTGGTTACGTTATAAACCATATGACGGGTGGTGCCGTGAATACCAGGACGGGTGGTTACGTTATAACCTCCAATGCATTGGGTATGGAAGTCGGCCGTATGGCTATTCCATTAAGTATATATGGAAATTGGCCGTATGGCTATTCCATTAAGTGATATGTGTGGAAGTCAACCGTATGGTTATTCCACTTAAGTATGTTTATGTCCCAAGTTACCTTTATATATGTTATATGTTCATTATATGGGTTTTATGGTAATCCTTTGGTTACAAAAAGTTAAGTAATGATACTTTATTCAGTGAAGATTTTTTTTACTACTTCATGAAGGTGAAGGTATTACTTTGATATAGTATACATGGTTTACTTGATGTTTGAAAAACTGACAGTTTTCATTCTTTTTGTATCCCTTACTGAGCTTTTTATGCTCACCCCAAGTTTTTCGAAATGTTTTTCACAGGACTTAAAGTGGAATAATGTCAAGGATGGGATCAAGGGAATTTCATGCTATCTAAAACATGGAATCTAGACATCATTCATTTTAAGAGTTTTTATTTTATGGAGACTTAGTAGAAGTGTCTACTTTGTAATCTTTTAAGATGTAATAGTTATGTTCTAATTCTCTAAAACTCTAAACCTGAAAATATCCTCAATGTGAATTATTCATTTAATTCAATATTAAGTAAGGTTTAAGGCTGGGGCCTTATAATTTGTGAAATTACTTTTAAATGGAACTATAAAAAATCTTTGGTGAAATTCAATTAGGGATGTTTTCTCATGATTTATATACACACTGATATGTGTATAAATATCTCATTCTAACATGCATGTTCCTAGTTATGAACTTCTTTCTATATTACTCTTGGTGGTATATCTTAAATGGTGTTGGGGTGTAGTTAGGGACCATGGTCACATGGATATGGTTATGATTATTTTTTGTTTTATTACGTTATTTATAGGATGGTTATATATAGGCATTTCAATCCTATATCACCTTTTTTTGTATTTTTTATGTTTCCTTATGATTAGTTTATTAATTTATTTAATTTTTTTGTTATTATTATCATTTATGTGGTGTTATGTTCTGATTGGTTGACTAATTTATATTTAAACTTTTTATTATAAACAAGGGAATATGATACATGGATATGTAATGCCAAAATCCAAGGAGGGATTCATGATGTGATTTTTTGGATTCATAGGGTGAATGCATTTCCAAAGTATATATTCTTGATACCTAGACACTTGTTTCCAAATCATGGTAATAGAGAACTCCTTTCAGGCCAAGTGGAAAATTGATTCTGGTGACGTGTCATGTTATCCTAGGCCAATTTGTTATATAATATATGATAATGGGCCATATAAGTCATTGTATATAATATAACCATAAAATGGAAAACAATTATGATAAATTGATTATCGTTTTAAATTTTTTTGATCATAACTGATAAATATTATAAAAATATTATTCTCGTGCCTAAATAGAATAAAAAATGTTTATATTAATATCATATTTTTAGAAAATAAATAAAAAATTTATTTATTTATTTGTTCCATTAATTTTTAATGTTATTAATTTTTTAATAAATCGGAATATTTTTTTAACATTAAATCATATGATAAATTCTTTTTTATATCATATCAATTCCAGGCAATACATGCCAGGTATGACAATATCATATTTAGTTTATCATCTTCCTTGACTTTAGTTTGTAATTTATGTTAATAGGTTGAATTTTTTTTTAATATAGTTTATACATATTAGGAATTAGAGATATAATTTAATTAAAATAAATATTGAGTATAGTATCCATTAGTTGAGGGGATTTCATTTAGATTTCTCACTGACCTAGAGGCTTTTGTCTTATCCTACAAGAGTGGGGGATGACTATTTATTCACACAAGCTTATTCATGTGATTATTTTCAATTATATATAATTATATTCCTTAACCAAAAAAAATTAAAATACATTATGCATAAGATTCAGTTGGATATGAATAAATATGTTTGGTATCTATTTTTAGGTGAGTACCAAAATAAGGGAGTTGATTTTAGAGTTACACATTAATATATATTGGACATTCTAATTTAATCCATGTAATATGTATTTAAATACTATATCATTAGAATAATACATGCATATAGAAATAAAAAATTGATAAAAAATATTTCATGGGATGAAGTAGTTATGAATTTATTATGCGTGGGATGTATAAAAAATTAGGGATAATTTAAAAGAAACCCCCACAATTAATAAGTGCGAGACTACTTCCATAGAAGTCACCTTTCAGGACTATAGTCATACCCCCATGTAGATCGTGATATTCTTGTGTGCCCATGAATTATCTTGTTTATGGTGTGATGGGTATGGGTGAACCTAATATGATTAGTTTACTAGAGGAATTGTTTAACGATTATTCATATGATAGATTATGGAAAATGTTTTTCCATTAATCTATACAAGATCAATATGTTATTTTATTAGAGTGATACAATACAAAAATAACCATGTGTTGGTAGAAAGACTAAAGTGACCCAAAATAAAGTGAAATGAAGATCATTGTTAAATAAAGTTAATAATGTAAAGGGTCATTATTTGGATGGGAGTACATATATAGAGACCAAAGTATTTAATTTAAGGATATTAAATATTTTTATATGAATATTCAATATATTACAGAAACACATTTCTAAGTATAGTAATAGTTTAGTGCCCTTGGAATCATGGAACAAAATATTCTGCACTTATGACAGATCCCCAATATATCCCATAATGATCTCTTGTTTAGTATACTTCACAAACATACCAAACATAAACCTTTATTTATAACATAGGGAAAGTAAACATAATAAAGGGTGATCTAGGAAGATCAATAAGCGTAGAAAGGGACATATAATAAAAATAATGAACAGAAGTGTATGATAACATGAGAATAACATATGAAATCAACACTATACATATGAAAGGTAATAATCTTGGGTCATGGAATAACGATTTGTTGTTCATAATACTAGAATCAAAATGGAATCAAATAACATGTTCTATAAGAGCATAACATTGGCATAAGATGCATATTTGTGGAATATATGTCATATGATAACATTTTGAACACGAGTAAATGGATATAGGTTCCCTCATTATGATAATGAAATGAAATCAGGCCCTCAAATAAACTTATAAAAATGAAACTAGATCTAAATATAACATTATGGACACAAAATTTTGGTCCAAACATAACTCTATGAATATGAAATCAGGTTCATAGATAACATTTTCAACCTGTAATCATGTTCATGCAAAACATTTTGAACATTTAATCATATTCACACATTACATATTTACTCATTAGTTTTTAATCCATATATAATTCATTGAATAGTGATATAGGTCCTACACATATCATTATTAAATCCATATTTATGTGTGCCACATGATTATAAACATTTATCATAACATAAACCATAAAAAATTGGGATGAAAAAACATTAAATCATGCCATAAACTAAGAAAAAAGGTGGTTTTCATAATTATTTCATCATTTCGTTATTGCATATTCAATGTAAAAAAGTAGTGGGTTTCAAAAAAATTTAACATAGTATACACCATGGAAGAGAAACATTTTTCATAAAAATATTTTCATGATAATCAATTTTGAGAAATAAGACAATGGTATCCTTGGTCCATATCTATAAAAAATCATAAGTTACATAAAAGGATGTCATATTATATAGAAAATGATTTTGAAAGATGAAAAAACATAAACATTTTATTGGGAAAAATATATTTTCCTCTAGAATAAATTTTTTATTAAATACTTTGAAAATTATTTTCTTCAAAAATAACATTGAAAACTTATAAAAGAAGCGTTACTAGTTATTTAAAACAATTCTTGATAAAAATAAACTTTTAAATTTAAAAAACTATTTTGAATACATAATTTTGTATGAAATATATTTGAGAATAGAAAAACATTTTTTAAAGTATTTTTTTAAATTCTGTTTTGGGAGATAAACTGGTTTTCTACCAAGGGGGAAAATAAAGTTATATTTTGTTAATATCATTTTCTCAATTATTTTAATTACCAAGGTGGTGAAATTGTGTTATAACACGTAATTGTTATGAATAAACATACTATAATAAAATTGATGATTTTATTATGAGATTGATAATATGAATTGACCATTAGAAACACAGTCATAAACAATCTCTAAAAATAATGAGATTGTTACATAAAATCGTTACCACTTTTTTAACTCTGAAACCGAATCCTCCTTAATGAATATCATATAATAAATAGTATATCATGGGGATAAGTATATTCCTGACAATTAATGAAAATGCTTCTATATATTCACCTCATAAAAGAAGATATGTGCATGAAATAACTATATGTCTAAATGGAGGAAAATTAAGTCAAAATTCCCTAACCAATTTGGTAAATTTTTAAATGTAGATTCCATTAAGGAGATATCCTTAATTGGATATTTAAATACAAATAATTTTAAGTAGAATAACCATAATATAAATTAATGGAAAGTATATACACTGTAACACACCAAAATTTTATAAAAAAGATTCTTTTTAATTGTATTGGTGTCTTCTGTTGTATGATACACCAAGACTAGATTCCAGTATACACGACAATATATTTGGCTTTTGTTACTTGTAAGAGAGAACTTCCATGATACCTTGCGTGATACGCAATACCGAGTTTTACTAAACAATGATATATTAAACTATTATTATGAATGAGCCATTATGAATAGTATTAACTGAATTTTGAATTTTATATCATTGTAATTCACCTTATAAATTTTCTAAAACATGGTATGAGAGCAAAATCAATTTTTTTGTATAAAAGAAGTATTTTTCAAAAAAATGCAGTTTTGCTACCTTTTTATGGCGCACCAATTTTAAATCTAATTTTTTACAGGTTTATAATTTCAATTTTGACAAATTAAACTAATTAATTTGAATCAGGATATAAAACTTTACTTTGGATAAATTTATCATAATTTTCTGATAACATTCTTATTATGATGAATAGTAAAAATACGCAAAATTTTACTTAAAAGAATTTTTTTTCATTGAGATAATTTATATTTGGTTAAATTTTAATATTGACTTGTTTTAAAGTATAAATAGAATATATTTTTAGCATTTTGTATAATTTATGTCATTATAATTAATTTTACATTGAAATCATAGGTAAAAACATTTAAATCTTTTGAAAGGTTTTAAATAAACCCGTTTTTTCAACAACATTATTAATTTTAAATTAATTACAACAAATTTTGTGATATGAATTTGGAAAAATGGATTCAATATTTTGAATCCATGGTTCAAAATTATGTTAATATGTAACTTTTATTTTTGGTCATTATGAATTGTAACTACGGTAAATTTTGTTTACCAAAATTAATGGTAAATTAGGTAATTAATGTTACAACTAATGTTATAAAATTACCATATTACTTGTATTAATATTATTGGATGATTATATTTCTTCCCAAAATATACTTGGGTTGAGATGATATCTATTAGAACCCACTTTTATGTGATTAATACATTTATTTTATTTTATTTAATGAAAAGTTAAATATGTCTCACCGAAAATTTTATAAATATATTATTTTTAATATAAGGTTATTCTGAATATAAATTAGATTATAAATACTCATTTGAAATATAACATGTTTTTATTTATCATGGTTATTTATTTATAATTTTTAAGAAATATATAATTAACATAATAGCTTATACATTAATGATGCAGAAAATATTTCTTTAGTGAAAAATCAATAATATAGTTTTTATTAAAATAATAATACCCCTCAAATGGCCCAAACAATTGACCAAAACTTATCAGTCGAGTATTTCTAAACCATAGGCATCCAATTGTTTACATTTGGTCTGTTTCTAGCCTCATAAAAAATATTATGAAATTTATATTTTTTTATTTTCAATGATGTCAAAGTTGTCACCTTCATAATTTAATAAACATGACATTTTAAAATTTGGGTGTTTTAAAATATAAAATCGACTAAAAGTATTCTTATGAATCCTATTAGATTTATATTCTTCATTGTATTTTTTTTAATTTTTATGTTACATATAAGTATATTAAAAAATTATAAAAAAATGTTGTAATATTTATTTTATTAAGAGAAATATCAAATAAGTGGTTTTAAAAATATAAAAATAAATATTATATGATCTAATTAATGTGCTCGAAGAATTTTATAGATTCATAATACATGTTATAAATCTATGTAATATTTTTTTTGAATATATATTCCATGTGGATTTTCTTTAAATTCAAATAAATGAATACTATACAAATTGACACTATTGATATTTTATTAAAATAACATATTATTAAATTGTTTAAAGATCACAAAAACATTCAAGAATTACAAATTGAAATTTTTATGGTCTAAAATATAATAATGTATCTAATTATGGAAAATTAACAACAAATAATAAAGTATTTAAAATAATTTAAAATTAAGAATCGTATTACCACGAATAAAATTAAATAGATTAAATAACGATAAATCAAAATGATAAGGTTTAAAATAAAATTCCAACAACTCTAATTTTATTGGTTGATGATATTAAAAACTTATCTCATCTCAAATTTCAATTTGAGTCAATTTTTTGTGTATTTATGTGGGGTTTGAGTTTATTATAAATTAATATTTTGAAGGATTCCAAAAGTGCCTCTCTCCTCTCTTATAAAAGGGAACCTCATAAAACTCTTCTTAACTCCATTTTGAGATTTAAAACATGGACAAAACCATACAATTTCCCTTTAAAAACTTCCCTATCAACATACTAGAGGTCCTGGTCTTCTTCAAATACAATATTTAGTGTCGTAAATAGAGGTTTCGAAGAGACACATCGAAGAAGAGGTAATATCCTTTACTGAATCTTTCAAAATTATTTCTTCTTCTACTTCCTCTATATAAGTTGTATAATTATTAAGTAATAACACCAGTATCAATTTTATACTGATATGTTATTTTGAATATGAAACAATCCTATTCCATCTTATATCCATCCTATGAAAAACGAATTCACCACGCATGCGTATGTATGACCTACCGTCTCCACACCATGGTGTAATATATTTTTCATCACCAACCTATATTTATGGGTATAATGATGTAAAAAATTACTATATATGATTATTTTAAATTGATATTGATTCTGAAATATTTTACAACATAAAATTCATTACAATTCCAAAATCATGGTAATTATATAATCGCTTGTGCGTACATACGACCTACCGTCTCTACGATGTGATGTGATTCGCTCTACAAGATTCTAAATGAATAATTATTATATAGATTAATTGAATGAAATAATATGATATATATTATACCTATAAAATTATTTTAAATTATATAACTATAACCTACGAAGAGGAATACAAATTTATTCAACAAAACATGCATAATAACATAAAATAGTTAACACCAGAATAACGAGTAACAATGAAATGTTACTAATAAACTGATATAAATATGACCATATATGATATAAAAGAAAATGAGTCTGGAATAAGTCAATGAATTTTTTTAAATCATTATACAGGATGTTCAGATACGTACCAATCAATCGGACCTAAGGTAAGGGGTAACTTTACCAATCTTTTTTCTATCTGAGATTTTTTTAGTCAAAAGTATTTACTGCGGTTATATTTATCATCTATGTGCATGTCTTCTAAAACTAATTTCATAAAATGCTTATTGTTCTTCCATGTATTTATAAATCCATTTTACCCTTTGTAAACTTTTACCACATGGTGTGGAATGAATCTTTCTTTTTCTGACCATACGAGGTAATTTTTGACTTTTCTAGTAAAATGTATGAGTAGAATGTTCTATTAACTTATACGGTGTGAATAGATTTTTAATTTTTCATAACACCTTATTTCCATGAATCTTTTTCTACAATATTTCATGATTATTTTCATCAAAATTCTTTTCTTTTAAAATTTCACGGAATTTGGAGAAAAGAAGATGATTTTGAATAAGAAAAGATATTTTCCTCAAGAATTCATTTCAAGTGATTATTCAAAAATATTTTCCATATAAGATTACATTATTTAATATGGTTATGTTTCAAGTATAATGTCTTTATTATTAACATGGTTATATATGGATTATGTTATGAGGGTATGATGTTTATGAAACCCATTTTATTCGTTGGGTTATGATGAATGATTTATGTTTATTTTGTGGAACATACAAAATGATTTAATAATGAGATGGGTGGGAACTATATCTCCCTACAATGCATTGGGTAATGATTTATATCTCAAGATATAAAAATGGATGGAATAGAATGTAAATATGGTTCAGTAATACAGGGCTAGAATGGCATGTAAACCCGGTTTATGAATGGACTTCGTACACTATGATGGTCGTGGCAGAAATGCCTTGGCTACTATAGAAATCATAATATGTCCTTATTAGTTTTCCACGATTACATGTTTTATTCCAATGATATTATTTTATGGTTAATGTTCTTTTGTGATCTATTCCTTACATACTGCCAAGATTTATTTCACAACTCAAGATTTTGATGTTTAAACCTTATTTTGATGTTTTTAAGTTCAAATGTATATGGTTTATTTTATTTTCTCCATGATTACCTTGACTGAGAATTTAATCTCACCCTTTATATGTTTTCCTTAACCCAGGTTATAAAGAATGGTTTTATGTAAGAAAACAAAATGGGAATAACATTATTGGAGATTTTGATGATCTTTCACCATGATTAGAAAATTACGTTTCAAGTTTCCAAAGACACTAAACTATTACAGTCCTTGGGTGTCTGTTTTTGTTATGTATTAACTATTCTGCAAAACTAATGTAATGTCTATGTATGTCAATTTTGGTTCTCAATAGTTGGTATCAGAAGAAAGTCTTAGGTATCCTTTGGAAACAAGGATTGGAAAACATTAGTGAGATCCCAAGAGATATTTATATTTTATGTCTAGGGATATCTGTAAGGTTAAGTATAACGTATATGTTACAATCCTAGAATTATGATAACAATCATGAATAACCTAGGATTACACCTAAGATTTTATATATCAAACATACTCCCCCCTTGATTATGTTTATTTTAGTATGATTTTTTCCTCTCACACTATTCTTTTTTGGTTTTAGATAATGTTTGGAACCTGAAAGAACTGTGTTAATGATTAATTCACTGGGAAATGCAATGATTGTCCTCCTAAACTACCAAATGTTATGGGAAATGGAGTGAAAAATATTATTTCCATACTTACACAAGCTATGAATCATTCTGTACTTCCAAATAAGCAGATAAGAGAACAATATTCTATTGAGTCCTTCATGAGGTAACACCCACCTTCTTTCAGTGGGTCTTATGATCCACTTGTTGCTGAACAATGGATTAGTACCATTGAAAAGATATTTTCCATAATTCACTATTCAGAACATGAAAAAGAAATTTTGGCTCTTTACCGTATAAAAGGTAAAGAAAACCAGTAGTGGACTTTAATTAAGAATACCGGGCCCCAATATGAAATTGAATCAATGGAATGGGACGAGTTCAAGAACTTATTTTTCAATAAGTACTTTCCTCATATTCTTCGAACGTATATGGAAAAAGAGTTCCTTTAGCTTAAGTAAAATGATGATGAGTCTGTTGGTATATACGAAGCGAATTTTACATGGCTTTCAAGGTATGAATCTAGATTTATCATCCAACCTAAAAGTAAATATGATTGATTATTCAGTGGATTAAAACCAAGTCTTTGAAAGGAATTATCTATAAGAGACTTCATTAGCTATGAAGATATTTTGTGTTGTGCTATCAAGGTTGAACTAGAAGTTGGTGTTATCAAGGTTTTGACAAGAAATGAAATATGATGTTCAAGGGGAAATCTCAAAACAATGGTGAAAAGAAGACAAATGTTTCATTATGCTCAATGTGTGTAAAGAAGCATAGTGAAGATTGTCTTAAAGAGAAGTGTGAAAAAGAAGGTCATCGAGCAGGTGAGTGTTGAAATAGTAGGAAAAATGTAGCTAATGATTTCAATAGATAAAAGACTATAGGGAATTCACCACCAACACTTAATGCTACAAGTACAAGGAAATGGGGAATTATGCTAAACAATACCCAAATCCAGGGGTTAATGATGATTGACATCAACAACCTCTTATGTTAATGGACAAAGGGAACTCACATTTGATCAGTATTGGATATGTTTAATATGAAAATGAAGTGGTGGAATGATTAAGTATTAATGTAATGGGATTCCAATATAGTTTTGGGGAATCTCATTTATAGTATCGTGGAATATTGGAATATCTATGTGTTAGTTTATTGTGGATTTCAATAATTATATGGTACCGATAACCATGAAAAATAATTGGAATATTTTTGTAAAGCATATGATATGTGCATAATGAAGGGATAAAGAGAAAATAATATGATTGATAGTGTTAATGAGCTCATGACTGATAAAAGGATAAAGTGATATCATAGTTTGTGTATATAGTATTTTTTTTTTGTATTTTTGGTGAGTGGAAAGAGTTAAATTTGGGCAGAATTCATGTTTTAATTTGGAATTTATGGTATTTCTAGTTTCAAAAGAATAAATGATTAAGGTATTGACATGTTTGTTATATAAACTTTCTATCATTTGTTTTCTTTATACCGTGAGATTGGAGAGAAGTAATTGCGATAAGGAAAATGGTTAGAATGGATTAAGTTAAACATCAGATAGTATTTTTTAAGGATAAAAATATTTTCTGGAATGTTATAACAGTTTAGTTTTAGAAAAAAGAACGACCTATCGGACGGGCGACAACCTGTCATGTCGGACAAGGCTGTGGGAATCGAAATCTAAACCGAAGTGCAACAGGCCTTTATCTCCTACCACTAGCCTACAGGAAGTCCCTGGTTTGTAGAAATTATTTTTATTTTATTAAGCGGAATGATAGATGAAGTATAGGTCCATTTTTGTAATCATATACTGTTAATCTCACCATAAATGAACTTATGTATATTTAATAATTTCTACTAACCTTTTTGTGATTAAGATAGATGGAATGAACTATTATTCTATTGCATGATCAGATAACACTTCAAGAATGTCAAATTCAACTTCATTTCCTTAAATATGAGATGAAGTTGAAATTGTTCATGGAATGACCAACGATGAGATTACACTAATATCATGTAAGTATTTCTACTTATGCAAAAATTCATCAACTTTAGGGAAATGATCATGGAAACCAAAAATGTTGTCCTAGTACCCTCATATCTGATGAATTAGATGGTACCTTATATCATCACAAATTTATGGCTTTGTGATTTCTGGATTTTTCATAGCCATGTTCTCCACCACTCTTCATCAGAACTGGATGGTTATATTTCTCTTCCATATCCATGTTTTCACCTATGTTATCTCATATGGAATCCCAATGATGAGTTAAATTATTTAAACATTATGTTTCAAATATTACTATTTCTAAATGATGTTTTCATATTCCTTTTTATGATGTGTGTTTCTATGAAGGAAAATTTCACGTAGTAAACAATTTATAACCCTGAGAAATTTCGAGGGAGAAATTCCTTTTACGGGGGGTAGAATGTAACACCCAGTAATTTTATGAGAAAGATTATTTTTAATTTTTTTGATGTCTTTTGTTGTACACTACACCAATATTATCTTGCAATATATGTAACAATATACTTGGCTTGTGTTACAGGAAAGAGAGACCTTCCTCGATAGCTTGTGTGGTATCCAATACCGAGTTTCACTAAACAACGATATATTATAATATTATTATGAACTAGCCTTTATGAATAGTATTAACCAAATTTTTAATTTTATAACATTATAATTCATCATACACATTTTCTAGAACATGGTATGAGAACAAAATCAATGTTTTGTATAAAGGGAGTTTTTTTTAAATGCATCTTTACTGCCTTTTGGTGGTGCACCCATTTTAAATCTAATTATTGAAAAGTTTATAAGTTATATTTGACAAGTTAAAGTAATTATTTTGAATTAGTATATAAAAATTTACATTGGATAAATATTTCATATTTTTCTGATAACAATCATATTTTGATGAATATTAAAAATACGCTAAATTTTACAAAAACAACTTTTTCATCGAAATAATTTATATGGTAAAATTATAATATTGAATGGTTTTAAAGTATAAATAGAATATATTTTTACAATTTAATATAATTTATGTCATTATCATTAATTTTACATTGAATTCATAGGTACACACATTTCATTCTTTTGCAATGTTTTAAACAAAAACCCATTTTTCCGACAACGGGAACAATTTTAAATTAATTAATGAAAATTCTTTGTTTTGAATTTGGAAAAATAAATTCAATATTTGGAATAATTAGGTCCAAAGTATGTTAATAGGATTATATTATTTTTGGGCATTATCAATAGTAACTACGGTAAATTTTATTTTCCATAGTTAAATGTAAATTAGGTAATTAAGGGTAAAAATAATATTATAAAATTACCCTAAAAATAACATGTTATAAAATAGTTTAAGAATCACTAAAATATTTAAAAATTTGAAATTTCAAATTTTATGGTCTAAAATGTAATAATGTATCTAATTATGTAAAATTAAAAACACATAACTGTTTATAATAATTTAAAATTTAGAATCTTATTACCACTAATAAAATTAAATAGATTAAATAAGTATGAATAGAAATGATAGGGTTTAAAATAAATTTCAAACATGTATACATTTTGTTGTTTTATGATATAACCACCTTATATCATTTAATATTCTAATTGGAGTCATTTTTTGAGTTTTTTATGTGGGTTTTGAGTGTATTATAAATTAATATTTTTAAGGTTTCCAAAAGTGCCCCTCTCCTCTCTTATAAAAGGGAACTTCCTCCCTCTCATCTTCACTCCATTTTGAGATTTGAAACTCGGCCAAACCTTGCCCATTTCTCTTCTAAACTTCCTTTTCAACATACTAGAGGCCCTTGAATTCTCCAATGATAAACTCTAATTCTCTAAAAGGAGGTTTAGAAGATGCATGTTGAAGAAGAGGTAAGATCCTTTACCGAATCATTCAAACTTATTTCTTCATCTAGTTTGTCTATATGAGTTGTTTCATTATTAAGTAATAACTCTAGTATGATCATTACACTGATATCTTATTATGAATATGAAACAACCATATTTCATCTTCTATCCACCCTATGAAAAATGTAGTCACCACGCATGCGTAAGTACGACCTACCATCTCTATGCCGTGGTGTAATCTATTTTTCATCACCAACCTACTTTGATGGGTATAATGATGGAAGATATTACTATGTATGATTGTTTTAAAGTGATATTGATTCGTAAATATTATACACCATACACTCCCATACAATTCCACAATCATGGGAATGATATCATCGCTCGTGTGTACATACATCCTACCTCATCCACGATGTGATGCGATTCGTTCTACATAATATTTATTGAAGAGTGATTATATAAATAAATTGAAAAAATTGAATGAATTAATATGATATTTATTATACTAATAAAAATCTTTAAATGATATAACTATATCCTTAAAATTGGAATAAAAATTTATTCGACAAAACATGCATACTAACATAAAATAGTTTACACCTGAATAACGAGTTACAATGAAATGTTACTAATAAACCGATAAGAATACGACAATATATGAAAACAAAAAATAAATATGATTCTGGATTAAGACATTGAAATTATTTAAATCAATATACAGGAGGTTTGGATACTTCCAGATCATTCGGACCAAAGGTAAGGGGTAACATTACCAATCTCGTTTCTATCTGAGATTCTTTATTCGTAAGTATTTACTGGGGTTATATTTATCATCCATGTCCATGTATTATAAAACTGATTTCATAAATTTTTTACTATCCTTCCATGTATTTTTAAAGCTATTTATACCTTTTTTTAATTTTACCACAATTTATGGAATGAATCTTTCTTTTTCTTACCATATGAGGTACTTTTTGACTTTTCTTGTAAAAAGTATGAAGGGAATGTTTTTTAAACATATACGTCATTAAGGTATTTTTAAGGTTTCATAACACCTTATTTACATGAAGCTTTTTCTATAATATTTCATGATTATTTTTACCAAAATTCTTTTCTTTTAAAATTGCACGACATTTGGAAAAAGGAAAATGATTTTGAAGAAGAAAGGATATTTCCCTCAAGAATTCATTTAAAGTGTTTATTCAAAACTATTTTCCATCTAAGATTACATTCTATAATATGGTTATGTTTCAAATATAATGTATCTATTATTTACATGGTTTTATATGTATTATGTTATGATGGGATGATGTTTATGAAACCCATTTTAATCATTGGGTTGTCATTAATGATTTATGTTTATTTTGTGGCACACGAAATATTGATTTCATTATTAGATGGGTGGGACCTATATCTCACTCCAATGCATTGGGTAAAAATTTATATCTCATTACATAAATATAGATATAATTTCATGTAAATCCAGTTCAGTAATATAGGTCTTGGATGGCATGTAAACACAGTTCAGTAATGGACTTCGTCCACTATGAAGGTCATGGAAGAAATGTCTTGGATACTATGGAAATCATATATCTGCTTATTAGTTTTCCGTAGTTAAATGTTTTATTCCAATGTTATAATTTTATGGTTAATATTCCTTTATGATCTATGCCTTATTTACTACCAAGTTTGATTTCACAACTCAATATTTTGTTGTTTAAACGTTATGATCATGTTTTTATGTTCAAATGAATATGGTTTGTTTTATTTTCTCCAAGCATACCCTTATTGAGAATTTGAGCTCACCTTTTATATGTTTTCTTTTTCCCAAGAAATAAATAAAGGTTTTAGGCATGCAAAAAAATGGGGAATATCTTTATGGGGGATGTTTAAGATCTTTCACCATGATTAGAAGACTATGTTACGAGTTCCCAAAAACACGAAACTATTACGATTCTTGAGTGTCTATTTTTGTTATGTATTATGTATTCCGTGAAATTAATGTAATGTCCATGTACGTAAAGAATGTCTCTATGCATACACCACATAAAATAAACATGTGGTGAATATGGAATTTTTCTAACATAATATAAAAGTGAGATGAAAATATCCTACCTTAATTCATAACATCCTTCGTATATGTTCAATCCTTATCTTTTTACTGGTATCCTCCTATGGTTTTCACAAACATACTTACATGGTGGAATTTATATAAAAAGTAAGGCTTCATGTATAGTTGATGGAATTTGGGATGTTATTTGGGTAGGGATTGACTGATCCCAAAGGGTTTTAAGGTGTTCAAAAGATATGATAGGGGTGGCCTTTTAAATGTGTGGTGTGTGACACAGTAGAATTTTCTTTGAAAATATTCAATAATACCCATATTGTTATCATCACATAAGTGTCACAATGGGATATTATCAAAATTATAATAGATAAGGTATAAATATATCTAAAAATGGTCATTTTACAATTTGGTATGTCATTTTTAACCCTTATCTTCTAGGTTTAACAACTTGGTAAATTAGTTTTTACATTAACTCTTGTAATTAATTTTCACTGTTCTCCCAGTCTATTTTTTTATCAAAATTATGTTAACTATATTAAAAAATATATGTTAGGATTATTCAAAATGTGTAATTTATTTTACCAATTTTCATTCACGGAATTGGAAAATTTAAATATAAATAATATGGGTTTTAAAAGATAATTTGTTAAAAAGATTAAAAAATTTATATCAAATTTAAATATAAAAACAATTATAATGAACTAAATTGGATTGAAGGATAAAAAATTAAACTTATTTTACATCAAAACAATTAAAAGTATAACTTAATGTTTTAAATAATTTAAACAAAAATGTAGTTTTCAATTAAAAAGTATACTTTTTCACATTTCATCCAAAAAACAATCAGTTCCAAAAAAATATCAAAAATTCAACCAATGTAAATTTTTATATGAATATTCCAAGATTTATTTTATTTTATTAATTTAATTTAATATTAGTTTCAAAAATTCATTTTAAAATATGTTTACAAAATGCAACAAACCTGTTTTTATAAAAATATTGTTTTTAAAAGTAAAATTGGATTTATTATTATTTATTATATAAAAAACATAAGATGAATGTTAAAAATTTTATTGAATATATTATATATAAAATTAAATAAATAATTTACCTAAATTGGTTATAGTAATTTATTGATGAAATTTATTTTTTCATAGAAATATTGTCTTTTAGAAAATGGATTTCTTTTTTTTCATATGGTTCTTAAATTAATTTATAACTAATTGATGACCAAAAAATTCATACTATGTATATGTGTAAACCATATTTTCATAAAATAGATAATATTGTGAAAACTCTCCATTCCAATGGTGAGGTGATAACTATTATATTAAATAATAATATATTAATTAAATGTCATGTTTTATTTAAGATCACTATTGCATGTAATGAATGCCCAAATCTGTGTTGTGTGTAATGAAATCTATCCAAAAAAAATAAATTAATTTGAAATAATAACATTAAATATTGACATATTACACTATACCCCCCTTAATATTAATTTCTCCCTGAAAATTTATGATTTTGGTATTAAAAAATGAGGATACTTGTGCCTCATTACGTCATCATGTTCCGACATATCTTTCTTAAGTTGGTAGTTTTTTCATAAACTATTGACATGGTGAGTGGTCTTGTATTATAACACTTTCTATGTTCAATCTAAAATCTCAATCAGTTATTCTGCATAAGAATGATCATGCTCCAGTGATGTGACCTATAATTTCCGTACATGTGATGGATTAAGTATGTACATCCACTAGAGATATACATATAAAATTAAATGAACCAGATATATGTTCAGCTGAAGAAACAAGAGATATTATATGGTTCTAAGAATACCATAAATTTTAAAGGGGATGATATTTTTAGGGCTTTCTTTCTTGTATTTATTAAATGGGGGAATTTATAGAAACAACCTCTAAGAAATATAAAATTCTAGATCATATCAATGATTATTAGCATAACATTTCTATATACTTTTTGTTTTCCATTTGTGTTGTTGAATGGAACTAAAATTCTATTCCATGTAATCATATTTCATAGTTATCAATATCATTCATTCAATAAACTCATTCTAGTACATTGGGTTTTTACATATATTTTTTTTAAATGATTTATAAGGATCCATATGAATTCTTGGTTAAAGGATATTGTTGTAGGAAAACTCAACATTGATAAAGAATTTTATCCTAACCACCATTTAAATCCATAGATAAACATTATAGATTATCCTAGGGGGTTTACATTGTTCTCCCAGATTGATCACGTTTTTGAGGATGATACACATTGTTAAATCTCAACTTTATTTCAAGATATTTATGAATACATTGTAAGAAAATTGAGGTGAACATTGAATATCGTTATGATATAATTGAATATGGTACTCTATGTAGCTATAAAAAATAATTAATAAATATTTTGGGAATAGGATCCAAAGATATATATTCACGGGTTGTGACAATGTTTGTTGAATTTGTAGATTGATTGACTAAAACCCATATTTACCTCAACATAAATGATATAATAAACCCTTATTTTTTCAATTACAATACACCATATGTCCAAAATGTGTAATAACATTTTCAATAAAACAGATACAAAACCAAAGGGTTTTATTCCCATAAGTTTTACCTAAAATGGATTTAATCGTGATAAACTTCCATCACATTAGTGCCCAAAACGAGTGTCAATGAAATTGAACATATTATTAACCTTTAACTTATCAACAAATGACAGTATCCACAACTATTAAGTAAATTGTACATAGATCCATATACACTTACTAAAGTTAATTCACTATTCATCCCTTATATAATCACTTATCATATAAAAAATATTTCCATTTGAATCATGGGATCATACTTGTACTAATATAATATGAAATTTGATTTAATTATTACAAAATCCTTTTTTAGTGAGATAATAAAATGAAATTTCATGATAATATTTTCATAGGTCTCGTTAAAACAATGAGAGACATGAAATTCCAAACTTATGATGGGAGGATATGTTTTCCCTTAATTATCATGATCCACTTCATCCATTATGATTTCTTAATATTTCCATTTTCACTTTTACTTTAGAGTTCGTTATCGATAATCATCCACATTATACTAAGGACTGGAGAATTGATTTTAATAATTCCCAAAATCCTTTCACTTGAAACACTGGAGTGTAGGTGCATAATTATTTTTATCTCTCTATATAATCATTTAATTCATTGGCCTCTTCCTATCACTTATATTCTTTTGGTTGATGGATAAGCTTCCAAAATTTGGAATAGTTTATTGTTCCATTTAAGAACTCACCTAAGTACTCCTTCACATTGTTTTGGTAAGTATCAGTTTGATTTTTTTCATCACTCTAAGGGACATGTCATTAGAATTTCCATGAAACCCCATATTTAATTTCATAAAACCAGAACCAATAGGGTTTCTATATTCTATTTCAACATTTAGTACACATAACATGATTTCATCCCAGCATAAAACCTTTTTAATGGATAATGACTTTTGAATATTTGGTTTTAAGCCGTTGAAGAATCAGTTAACTTTAGATACATGATAAATGATAATACCTAAAGAGTATCTCCCATGTATTTAAATATTCTTTTAATAAGTACCATCAAATTCATTATCTATATTATTGAATTCATTGTATCACTTCTACATTTTGGTATGAAGAATACAAGAAAATTACTTGTGGACACATAACCTTATAAAACAATTTCACATTATATAGTCAATTTCATCTTGTTGACTTGTACTATTAATAATAATCCACCATTTATCAGCATAATCATCCAGATATTGGATAGACAAATTGAATTAATCATGCTCTGAACACAGGAGAACAAAAATTTTATTTTTAGCAGTAATTATCCATAGTTTAGTAACTACTGGATCAGTAGAACCACATAAATAAGGTGGGAGTTTCCTCATGAAGGACTCAATATAACATTGTTCCATACATTAATCATATGTAATTTCAGCATGATTCATATGTTAAGAAAGTGGTTTGATAACATCAATGATGTTTTTCATTTCATATCCCATGATATTTTGTTTCTTAGGATGATAATAATTTCATTGTTCATTTCATTCTATATTAATAGAGTTCCATCAGTTTTATTCCATTGACTAAAACCCAAAATCCCAGTGTAATAGAAAATAATCATAGTTGGGAAACACAATCTTGAAAAATCTCGTATAGAATGTCTAAATCATGACACCTTATTTTTTATCTATGACACCTTAGGTATATCCTAGGTTATTAATAGTCATTATATATTTAAATCAATGATATTTTTCTTGTAAATAGTTTTTAAAATTCCCAATCATATCACTGACGAGTGTAAAACAAGTTTTGCAACATGGCCCTTTTTCTTGCACTAGGTGATGATTAAGTCCCAATCAATATTCCCTCCTCAGAGCTATTAACCCTAGGTACTAGTATTCTAGATCCACATCATCTTTTATTACAAATATAGGGATTTGATTTCATGGAAACCAATCTCTCTATCCATTACCAAAATTCTAGGACATTTTCATATACTTTGACTCCTCCATAGAATTATCCTAATTCATAACCCTATATGTCACGAACCGAATATTGTCACCACCAAAAATGGAACCAAACCTAGCCTGTGAAATGACCTGAAGGGCGTTCCCTATCCCCACGGGCTGGCACAAGTGCTCGGGTATCATTAATTTAGGTTTGGGAAGTATTTACCCAAGCTTGAAAGCATAAAACATTAAAAACAATCAATAAACTGAATCTGAAAAATTTATACCAAACGATGTTTACACAAAAACCAGAACTGAATACATTGGTTTATAGTCAATAAAATATGTCTATAAATAAATGAAAACATTATCAAAACAAGAACCAAGACTCCACATGACAAGGGGTCATCACCCCCGAGTCTTCTCCACAACACCGCACAGTAGGAGGGGGCTAACAACCCGAACTGCCTTCACCTGAGGCCTTACCTTTACCTAAGTAAAACATAACAAAGTCTACTTACACCCAAGTGGTCTAAGTAGGGTGTGAGCCTAAGCCCAATAAGATACCACCCAATTATTCCAAAGTGCCTATAATATAAGGTGAAGAAGCAAGCAGTTTTAATTCGTAATGAAAAACGACGATGAAATTCCAAGAAACGAAACATTCATTTAAAACAAAGTTTTCAAACTAGAATTTCCAGAATGTTAACATATCTAAATGGAAATGATAGATAATGTAAAGTACTGAAAAAACACCCAAATACAAGGTAAATACTAAAAATCCAGTGAGCGACAAACCATGAACACCCTTAGGCACTAGGTTGTCTCGGGCCCTATGCACCTCGTACCGCGGTGTAAAGCAACCATAGTAAAATCCACTCTCATGAATGAGACACTGTTAGGGAACATACCGACAACATAGTGGTTTCCAATCATCATCCACATAGTTTATTTAGAGTTGTCGTTATCCAAATGCTAGGTGAAACATGGACAACACTCATCCGATCCACTAGCCGTACTAGTACCAATCCTCCCACCTAAGTACCCGGGCTTCCCCTTTTGTGATCAAAACATTTCATCATGAAACATAAATCTATTTTCAAATAAAACACCAGTACTGTTCACACACAATCAATACAGTATCTATCACATTTTTATACAACTTAAAACACACAATAAAACACTTTGATTTTTAATAAAACAATTCCTCAAAATCACGTAGTGTTTTGCCCAAAAAAACACCTTGACAACACCAATTTCAGACTATGTGCACATTTTTGAATTACCAAAACATAAAGGGCATCCCAATACATTTAAATTAAAACAAAAAATCATTTTTAGGGAAGCCCATATGGTTCAATAAGTGACATCATTGTAAAACCTCCATTTTTACACAACACAGCTCTTTGAAATTCATGTGTTTCACAAAAACCATTAAATCCAACTTTAATAGCAAAAAACACATCGGACAATCATCAAAAAATTATTTTCAGTCCTATTAAAGTTCATTAAAATAAAATAATTACTTATAGGGAATCCCAAATAAACTAATAAAACATTTCTATAAAAAAAACCCAATTTCACATGAAATTGGCATTAAAGATTCATTTGAAATACCAACACCACTAAAATTATTTTTTCAGAAATAATAAAAATCAATAAGCATGAAAATACCATAAAAACAGTATCCAATACTCAAAAACTACATACACAATGGAATCACCTACCAAAACCATGGAAACACTTGAATCCTTTGTGTGAAAACTCAAACTCACCACCATCGCACCTCAAGGAAGGTAAACCAGACCTAAAACCAGAATTTCAGTCCATGAAACACAATATAAAATCATAATTTTTAAACCCTACTTTCTGGACATTATTAACATAAATGATAAAGGAAGAAACCCTAAGTACATTGGATGTAACCCTAAACAAATTGAATGAAGAAAGAAGGAGAATAACTTAAAATATCTTGTAGAAATCACCCCCAAAAATACTAGTATCTGATTTAAAAAATACTCAAAACTTCAAGGGAGGTTAGAACAAGGATAAGGATATCATTTAGGAATTTGAATTGGGTAAAAGAGTAAAAATTGAGAGAGTTATGAAAGAATGAACTTACCTCTTCAAATCTAGATGATTTGAGGAAGCCTATGCAGTTTAGCACAAAATCACGATTAACCAGAGCTCCAAATAGGTGGGAGAGAGAATGGTCGCGAGGTTGGGTTCAGTGGGCTTGGGCTCCACTTGGAATCACCAAAACATCCCAACAATTGTATAAGTTATAAAATAATCAATTTTTATTTTTGAAACAGGAATTGGGCTTTCGGTAAGGCCCAACCCCTTAGATAAAAACCCAAATAAACCCTGGTTATGGAATTCTAAAAGCACCAAAATACATTGGTGGTGTTAATAGGTTAGGGGAGGTCAAGTAGGAATTTGAATGGATGAAAAATGTTGAAAAATGAAAATGTTATAAAAGATACAAAAGATATTTTCTAATCTGAAATTGGGCTCATGGTTTGGCCCAATTCATGAATACTCATCTATTCCTCCCTAAAACCTAGGGAAACCCCCAAAACAAAGAAAGTATGTAAATTAAATGAAAAAAAACCTTTAAAATAAGTCTTGTATGTGAAAATTCTCCCCACCATAAAGCATTCCGTCCCCGAAATTCCACAGCAAAACCAGATGCAAAAGCAAAGCCCAAATGATAGACCAAGACAGAATTCCTTGCCACGTTTCCACCCGCTTGAAAAAGGACGAACATCTCCAGTTGATCAAAAAAAGGAAGATAATTCTCTCACCAACCAAAAATAACCCCACTTACATAAAATTATGAAACACATTCAAAACACATCCCAAAACAAAACACCTCAAACACTACAAGATGACGCTCAAGCAATCCACTTGAAACGAACAACGAACTCAAATAACGCTACCACAACATTACGTAAAAAAACCCATTGGGTGTTCTCCAAACCCAAATTTACCCAAGTAAAAAATTTGTGGATTGATAGACTTGAATGATACTACCTCTTACCTAGAATACATTAAGGAGAAAACTGAATTACTAGTACGAGGTGACCCAATCCGGACATCCCACCACCAGGGACAACTCAATTTCTAAGACAGAAAAAGGATAACAATTGGGGAAGGAATGAACGGTCTCCCCATCAAAAGGGGTAAACTAACATTATTCCTTTTCCAAGAGAACACACATGTTACCCATGATGGGTCTCCTTACCATAATAACAAACACAACTTTCCTTAAGACAAAATCAAGACACTAACAGGGGGCCTCAAACAGACTTCTGAGCATTAGGGGTAGATTAATATCAGAATTCTTCAAATGAAACTTACGTGAATCCCATTGTGGGTATACCCCAAACAAAACCAAACCATCTTAACTAAATAGTATTGGATAACACCAAAAAAATACAACAGAATTTTAAGGAGCTGGCATGGCCGCACGGTTCGTTCACACGGTTTTGGAAACCTTGAGTTAACTGTGCGGATCATTCTGTCCAAAGAGGAAACTTCACAGAGTTTCCTTGGCCAAGGAACATGGACGTGCGGAGACCATGCAGTAGCTACTGTCTCTTATCACATGGTCCCCTGGGTTGGCACATTTTTACTACTAACCACGCACAAACTATGCACTTCAACCTACCTAACCCAAATTTTAAACTTTTCTCCAAAAACACAAGGGAACCCAATGGGGAAAAAATCAACTCAGGGTATGACATTGTTACAAGGTACTCACACCTCTTTCCACCAAATGTGAGAAATTGGATCAAGAAGATGACACCATAGGTTTAATCTATTTCTATCTTTCATATTGGGGATATGACCTTGACCAAAAGTTTGAACGACTCTAGGATTTCCCCTAACTACGCACCAGCTTCTCTCCGGGGCCTATGGCTGGAGCTCAATGGATTGAAACAACTTTTGCCTCACAGTTAGTATTTGGAAACCCCTAAACTGAACATCTTCATCCAGTTCCAAAAAAAATTATAATGTAATCTCAGATGGTCTCATTGAGACATGACACACTTCAAACCTTCTTTTACCCAACACATAATTTTACCAAAACAAGAACTTAGAGGATGCACACACATCGCCCCATTTTTTCTTCAGATGCTAATCAACAGAATGAATGGACATATAGAATCACATTACTCTAGAACATGGGATATAGAATTTCCTATAGGGAGACACACATCCAACAAAAAGTAGTGACTCTCATAAGATTTCACAATCTTCACCCTTATAGTCAAATGAACACATGACATCGCAAGGCATCACAAAACATAACCATTATGGATAAAAGAAACACAAAGAGAGGGACCTTGTTCTGAGTCCCAAACATCACATGATTCCAGAAAGTGTCCATAATAGCCACTCTTGGCCAGATCTTGCACACTGGTGGCCTAACATGAACTCTTGCTTCAATGAGACTAACGAAAGACCCAGAGACCCTTTAAGACATCATTCTACACTAACAACCCTGAACTTCATTGACCTAAGAAAACTTAGGAAACATAAGAAACTAAGGTCTATTTCAACCTCCCACAAACACTCTCCCACTATAGGGGGATCCACATAATTTAAAAAGAAGAGGGGTAAACACAATCTCCAAACCTCAAGAATAAATTCCTTATGTTGATCAACTGGAGGATCAACCAACGGTGAATCACCATAGGCCAAACATGAATCATACATTAACACTTTATGTGGGTGTACCCTTGCCTACAGGAAAACCTAAGGACCCATCCAATCTGGTTATTTGGTCACAATAGACAACAAACCTGAACTGAACACATGAGGGAAGCCACCACATTGGCCTCCAAAACCTTTCCTTAAAAGAAACCACTGACCAACACTTCATTCCAACTTATCAATGAAACACAAACCCAAAACATCGTTCAAACAAGAGGGGTAATTGAACTCGAAACATCCCACAATAATAATCCCGAAAACACATAATCCATACCTCCCAACCATACATTATCAAAACACAACACTTTCCTTCAAAAACATTATTTAAAAAAACAGTGTTGCTGGGTTGTGCATTTACCAATATTATCTCATGAGTCTCACACATGCAAGTTTACAAGCCACACTGGGAACCCACCTTATATCCATATATATTTTCAAATAAACCTATGCATGTGGTCACACTTGAGAGCACCAATTACCAAAAATCAAACCTTTCCTCTTTCTAAAATCAAAACTTTTAACCACACTTTCCCTTTCTCAAAAACAATAACCATAATATCAAAACCCAATTTTTCTTCTCACAACCCAATTTAGAAAAGAATCCATAATTCAATAAAAGACCACATTCATTCCTTTCACAATCGTTTCAAAACATTTCAACCCATTTCAAAACACTTCTAATTTCATGAAAAACACCATTTCATAAATCTCCATTTAATTAAGAACTCAACTCTTCTCATTTCAAGACAAGGTTCTAAAAGTTCATAATTTTTTTCTATTCAGTAGAAACCAAACCCAAAATCCATCTTCAACCCCCACACAAAAATTCTAGAACACATAATTCCATCCCAAAACACATTTCCATTGTTTAAAAAAAATTCCACTAGAAATATATTTTCAAAACACCAATTAATATAGTTCATACTTTCAAAAGAGGTGTAATCACATAATTTACCCTTTTGAAATAATTATGAAATTCCATTTATAGGAAATAATATAAAATAATACCATTTTCACTTTACTAGAAAATAACTTCACAAAAATTAACACTCCTTAAAGTGAAGTCATTTTTTTGATTAAAAAACCAAGTTTCCAAGATTCCAAAACAAAGAGACACAAGACAATGTGAGAGGAAACTAGTTTCGGTGGGTGACTTGGACATATGGTTGGAAGCCATATTCCAATGACTTCTCTATCACAGAGAGTATTCTAGGGAAATATCAACGGCTCCAAATGGCTTGCCAAGACCTACGAGCTCACTGAGATTATTCTCGCAACTCTCTTTTCATTTCCCATAGTAATCATTAAACCAGGAAAATTAAAGGACTCAGATAAATCCATACTGCCCATGATGACTTGAATCCCGTCATGAGGTGTGCTGGCTAGGCACAGTACCCATTACTGAAATTTCAAGCCCCAAAAATCCTAGCTCCAGACTGTGTTGATACTTCCCCAAATAACATGACCCAAGGAGCGAACCTCCTCTGATACCATTTTGTCATGAACCGAATCTTGTTACTGCCAAAAATGGCACCAAACCCAGCCCATGACATGACCGAAAGGAATTAACTATCCCCATGGGGTGGCACAAGTTCCCGGGTATCATTAATTCCGGTTTGAGAATGATTTACCCGAGCCTGAAAGCATAAAACATTAAAAACAATCAATAAATGGAATCTGAAAAATATATACCAAACGATGTTTACACAAAAACCAGAATTGAATACATTGGTTTAGATTCAATAAAATATGTCTGTAAATAAATAAAAACATTATCAAAACAAGAACCAAGACTCGACACGACAAGGGGTCATCACCCCCGAGTCGTCTCCACAACACCACACAGTAGGAGGGGGCCAACAACCCCAACCGCCTTCACTTGAGGCCTTACCTTTACCTGAGTAAAACATAACAACGTCTACTTACACCCAAGGGGTGTAAGTTGGGTGTGATCCTAATCCCAATAGGATACCACCCTATTATTCCAAGGTGCATGCAATATAAGGTGAAGAAGCAAGCATTTTTAATTCGTAAAGAAAAACGACAATGAAATTCCAAGAAATGCAACTTTCAATTTAAAAAAACGTTTTCAAACTAGAATTTCCTGAATGTTAACATATATAAATGTAAATGATAGATACTATAATGTCCTGAAAAAAACACCCAAATAAAAGGCAAATACTAAAAATTCAGTGAGTAACAAACCAGAAACACCCCTAGGCACTAGGTTGTCTCGGGCCCTATGTACCTCGTACCTCGGTGTAAAGCAACCATAGTAAAATACACTCTCATGCACGAGCCACTAGTAGGGAACATACCCACAACATAGTGGTTTCCAATCATCATCCAAATAGTTTAGTTAGAGTTTTTTTTATACAAATTCTAGGTTAAATGGGGACAACACTCATCTGGTCCACTAGTCGTACTAGTACAAATCCGCCCACCTATGTACCTGTGCTTCCCCTTTTGTGATTAAACAATTTCAGCATGTAACATAAATCCATTTTTAAATACAACACCACTACTAGTAACACACTATCAATATATTATCTATCACATTTTTATACCACTTAAAACACAGAATAAAACACTTTGATTTTTAATAAAACAATTCCTCAAAATCACGTAGTGTTTTGCACACAAAAACACCTTTAGAACACCAATTGCACACTATGTTCACATTTTTGAATTACCAAAACATTAATGTCATCCAAATACATTAAAATTAAAACAAAAAATCATTTTTAGGGAAGCCTCATATAGTTAAATAAGTGACATCATTGTAAAACATCCATTTTTACACAACACAGCTCTTAGAAATTCATGTGTTTCACAAACACCATTAAAACCAACTTTCACAGCAACAAAAACATGGGAAAATCATCAAAAAAGTATTTTCAGTCCTATTAATGTCCCTTATAATCAAATAATTACTTATAGGGAAGCCCCAAATAAACTAATAAAACATTTCTATAAAAAACCAAATTTTACATGAAATTGGCATTTAGGATTCATTTGAAATACAAACACCACTAAAACTATTTTTTCAGAAATAATAAAAATAAATAAGCATGAAACTACCATAAAAACAGTATCCAATTCACAAAAACTTCATAAACAATGTAATCACCTACCAAAACCAAGGAATCCCTTGAATCCTTTGTGCGAAAACTCAAACGCACCACCGCTGCATCTCAAGGATGGTAAACCAGACCTAAAACCAGATTTTCAGACCATGAAACACAATATAAAACCCTAATTTTTTAAACCCTAATTTCTGGACATTAGTAACCTCAATGATAAGGGAATAAATCCTAAGTACATTGGATGTAACCTTGAAAAAATTGAAAGAAGAAAGAAGGATAATAACTTACTTAAAATATCATGTAGAAATCGCCCCCACAAATACTAGTATCTGATTCTATAAATACTCAAAACAGAAAGGGAGGTTCTAGCAAGGATAAAGAGATCATTTAGGAATTTGAATGGGGAAAAAGAGTAAAAAGTGAGAGAGTTATGAAAGAATGAACTTACCTCTTTAAATCTGGAAGATTTGAGGAAGCCTATGAATATCGGCACCAAATCACGATTAACCAGATCTCTAAAGAGGGGGGAGAGAGAATTGTCGCGTGGTTCGGTTCAGTGGGATTGGGATCCACCAGGAATCACTGACAAATTCCAACAATTGAATATGTTATAACATAATCAAAATTTATTTTTGAAATAGGAATTGGGCATTTGGGAAGGCCCAACCCCTTAGATAAAAACCCAAATAAACCCAGGTTATGGATTTCTAAAAGCTCCAAATTACCTTGGTGGTGTTAATAGGTTAGGTGCGGTCAAGTAGGAATTTGAATGGATGAAAAATGTTGAAAAATGAAAATGTTATAAAATATACAAAATTTATTTTCTAATCTGAAATTGGGCTCACGATTTGGCCCAATTCATGAATACTCATCTATTCCTCCCTAAAACCTAGGGAAACCCCCAAAACAAACCAAGGATGTGAATTAAATGAAAAAAATACCTTTAAAATATGTATTGTATGTGAAAAATTTCCCCACCATAATGAATTCCACCCCCAGAATGCCACAACAAGACCAGATGCAAAAGCAAAGCCCAAACGATATACCAAGACAGACTTCCTTGCCACGTTTTCACCAGCTTCAAAAATGATGAACATCTCCAGTTGATCAAACAAAGGAAGATAATACTCTCACCAACCCAAAATAACCCCACATACATAAAATTATGAAACACATTCCAAACAAATCCCAAAACAAAACACCTCAAACACTACAAGACGACGCTCAAGCAATCCACTTGAAACGAACAACGAACTCAAATAACGCTACCACAACATTATGTAAACAAAACCATTGGGTGTTATCCAACCCCAAATTTACCCAAGTAACAAATTTGTGTATTGATAGACTTGAATGATACTACCTCTTACATAGAATACACCAAGGAGAAAACTGAGTCACTAGTACGGGTTGACCCAATCCGGACATCCCACCACCAGGGACAACTCAATTTCTAAGACAGAATAAGGATAACAATTGGGGAAGAAATGAATGGTATCCCCACCATAAGGGGTAAACTATCATTATTACTTTTCCAAGAGAACACACATGATACCCATGACGGTTCTCCCCACCATAATAACAAATACAACTTTCTTTAAGACAAAATCAAGACACTAACAGGGGGCCTCGAACAGACTTCCCAGCATTAGGGGTAGATTAATAACAGAATTCATCCAATGAAACATACATGAGTCCCATTTTGGGTATACCCCAAACAGAACCCAACTATCTTAACTAAATAGTATGGGATAACAACAAAAAAATACAACAGAATTTTAAGGAGCTGGCATGGCTGCACGGTTGGTTCACACGGTTTGGGAAACCGTGAGTTAACTGTGTGGATCATTCTGTCCAAAGAGCAAACTTCACACAATTTCCTTGTACAAGGATCATGGACGTGTGGAGACAATGCGGTAGCTACTGTATCTTATCAGACAGTCCCCTGGGTTGGCACATTGTTACAGTTAACCACGCACAAACTATGCACTTCAACCTACCAAACCCAAATTTTAAACTTTTCTCCAAAAACAAAAGGGACCCCAAAGGGGAAAAATATCAACTCAGTGTATCACATGGGAGAAAGGTACTCACACCACTTTCGACCAAATGTGAGAAATTTGAACAAGAAGACGACACCATATGTTTAAACTATTTCTATCTTTCATGTTGAGGATATGACCTTGACCAAAAGTCTGAATGACTCTAGGATTTCCCCTAACTACGCACCAACTTTTCTCCAGGGCCTATGGTTGTAGCTCAATGGATTGAAGCATCTTCAGCCTCACAGTTCGGATTTGGAAACCCCTAAACTGAAAATCTTCTTCTAGTTCCAAAAAACATTATACTGTAATCTCCGATGGTCTCATTGAGACATGACACACTTCAAGCCTGCTTTTCCCCAACCCATCATTTTACCAAAACAAGAACAAAGAGGATGCACACACATTGCCCCATTTTTTCTTCGGATGCTAAACAGCAGAATGAAAGGACATATATAAAATCATTACTCTAGAACATAGGATTTAGAATTTCCTATAGGGAGACACACATCCAAAAAAAATAGTGACTCTCATAATATTTCAGAATCTTCACCCTTATAATCAAATGAACACTTGACATCGCAAGGCATCACCGTACATATCCATTATGGATAAAAGAAAACACAATGAGAGGGACCTTGTACTGAGTCCCAAACAACACATGATTCTAGAAAGTGTCCATAATAGCCACTCTTGGCCAGATCTTGCACACTTGTGGCCTAACATGAACCCTTGCTTCAATGAGACTGACGGAAGACCCAGAGGCCCTTTAAGACATCATTCTACACCGACAACCCTGAACTTCATTGACCTTTGACAACTTAGGAAACACAAGAAAATAAGGTCTATTTCAACCTCCCTCAAACACACTCCCACTATAGGGGGATCCACATAATTGAAAAAGAATAGGGGTAAACACAATCTCCAAACCTCAGGAATAAAGTCCTTATGTTGATCAACTGGAGGATCATCCAACTGTGAATCACCATAGGCCAAACATGAATCATACATTAACTCTTTATGGGGGTGTATCCTAGCCTACAAGAAAACATAAGGACCCAACCAATCTGGTTATTTGGTCACAACAGAGCACAAACCTGAACCGAACACATGAGGGAAGCCACCACATTGGCCTCGCAAACGTTTCCTAAAAAGAAACCACTGACCAACACTTCATTCCAACTTATCAATGGAACATAAACCCAAAACATCGTTTAAAAAAGAGGGGTTATTGAACTCGAAATATCCCACAATAATAATCCCGAAAACACATAGTCCATACCTCCCAACCATATATTATCAAAACACAACACTTTCCTTCAAAAACATTATTTAAAAAAAATAGCGTTGCTGGGTTGTGCATCTACCAATAGTATCTCATGAGCCTCACACATTCATGTTTACATGACACACTGGGAACCCACCTAATATCAATCCATATACCCAAATAAACCTATGCATGCTGAAGTGCATTGTTTTGCATTTGTTGTCAATGAGACATGTTGTTGTCTTAGATTGAATGGATGTCAAGGAGTCAAGATGTGAATGTCAAAGGATGTGATGGTGATGGTGATGAAGGAGAATGACCATGGTACTAAGATGCATGTCACTTAGGAGATTCACTAAGTGGTATTGGAAATTGTGGTTGCAACATTCTCCATGTAAAATCAGACGATTGTTGAGCTGTTCTTAGAGTTCCAAGAACTTGTATCAAGATGATACAAAGTCACAACATGATTAGAAGACCATGCATTGTAGTGACAATGCATGAGGAGTTGGAGATGAAAGAAGAGCCATCCACAACGTCTAAGTGGATGTAGTGAGCTGAAGAAGAACATGAACTAATCCTTAGTACATGACAATGTGAATGTGATCCAACTTGACCTCTAATTGGATCATTGAATAACATTGAAGAATTATTTGATTCAGGAGCTTCGGTTGATGAAGAACCTTCGGAATTCCCTCATAAGTTGTGAAATGTTGAAAAGTTATTAAGAACATGAGGAGGAGATGGGTAATTCCTAATAAGAAGAAGAATTAGAAAGGCTTGAAGTGGCTTGGCATTTGGTACTTGATATGGCTTGATTTCATGGAGGACTTTGTTTTTTGACAAAGTCTTATTGAAGACTTAGCCAAAAAAATATGCCAACCTCAAGGGCCAGCCATAAGGGTTCAACCCAAGGCACATGTGGGAACCAGGTCACCACGCCCAAGGGGATCCCATGGGGCCAGCCCAAGAGAGGCCGGGGCCGTGTATAAGCCCCGAGGACACGCGGTGGTGAAGCCCGCGCACCCGTGACAAGCAGAGTGGGCGCTAGAAGCGCGCCCGCAGGAGCAGTGAGTGGGCGCAGAGCGCGCCCGCAGAGAGAACCCGGTGCGGGGAGGCACCGGGAGGGGAGAAGTTCAACTGGCGAGTTGAAGGGAGCGACTGAGTAATAAGCCGCGTGAAATCCGCGGAAGGATTCGATGTGGGACGCGCAAAAAATCCCGGGAGCGAATCTGAGCCGCTCGATCAATCGCGCGCTCGATCTGGACCGCTCATCGCATCCCGCGCGAGATCTTCAGATCCAGGCCGCCCGATGTATCTCAAACGCCTGATCCGACGGCCGAGAGCTCGTCCTCTTCCCCGAGCTCGGCTGAGGCCTCTCCGAGCATTCCCGCAGCCGCCGCTGAACCAGGCGACTTCCGAAGATGGTTTTTGAGATTCCGGCCATCTCTCTCGAAGCTGAAGATACCCTCGAGCTCGTCTCTCCACACCGAACACGTCCATGCATAAAAAATGGTGTGCATGCAATGTATGGAAAATTTCGTTCGAGGCCGAGGCAAACGAAGTTGCCAAGGCATCAGGGTGTTCGTCCTTTGCATGGATTGGGTTTAAACAGAGGCTTTGCATGCATGGGATAGAAGAGGCAAAGGTCGTGCATGCGTTATAAATCGCATGCACGAGGAGAAGAGAAAATAAAAGAACCCGCGTTGAAACAGAGGAAAGAAAATAAAGATTTGGAAAGTTTTTAAAGATCCGAAGATTTCAGAGATTCAAGATTTTACACGCGGATGAACCAAGGCTCTGCTTCGCCTATAAAAAGAGCCCGAGGCTCTCAAAAAGCTTGCTGAAGTTCTTGTTGAAGATTTGTGTCCCGCGAAGCCTCTGCCTCGCGAAGTTGAAGCCCCGCGCAAGTAAACTTGCGTGGCTGAGTTCCTTGCGCGCAACATCTTTGCGTGACAAGAAGAAGGAGGAGGAGGAGTCCCCTGTGCGCTATCCTTTGCGCGACAGGAAGGAGTTTGGGCAGCACAAAGTTGTGCGCCCCCTCTGTGCACCGTTCCCCCTGCGCGGTAGCACTTGCGCGCCCGCGGTGCCTTGCACCCGAGGCTTGCGCACCCTAGAGGCCTTGTGCACTTGCAAGCTGCCTTGTGCACCAAGTGTGCCTTGTGCTTTGTTGAAGAAGAGGAGGACGCGGCTCATCAGGCACTTGCGCGCCTACTTTGAAGGTGGAAGACCCGAGCCTTTGTGCTTGTGTGCCAAGTGAGGAGAACACCCTATGGGATGATTGAATTTGGGCAGTGTGTGTGCTAAGTGGAGAAGAAGTACCCGAGGCACTTTGTGTGCAATTTGAAGAAGAGGCCGTAGCCTTTGGGGTGTGCAAAAAGAGGAGGAGGCCCTAAACATTGGTGTGTGCAAAAAGAAAACAAAGAGGCCGTAGCCCTTGTGGTTGTGCACACTTGAAGATTAAAAAGAGAAAAACAAAGTGTGTGTGCAAAGTGGAGGAGTACAAGAAGGAAAGAGGCCAAGCTTAAGTGTGTGCAAAATGAAGAATAAATTGTGTGTGCAAAACAAGTGAAGGCCGAACCTATGTGTGTGCACTAAGTGAAGTGTGTACAGACTTAGAAGAAGAAGAAGTTCCACACTAAAGTAAAACACACTTCTAAGTGTGTGTGCAATTTGAATATAGTGTGTGAAGATTGTGGAGAAGGTGTGTGCTATAATTGATTACACCCTTTGTGGGTCTACTGCACCAAGAGGAAGAAAAGGAGAGTGCATGCATGCATGCATGCACGTGCACACGTGAACAGTGCTAAATCAGTGGTGTGCAACTGAGACTGGACCAGACCGAAGATAAAGATATTATTTGTCTGAGCATTCAGTAATTGGAGAGAAGCTGGGGAATCCTTAGAAGAAGGTGATAAAGCCCGAGCAAGATGAGAAGACCTGTTCACCACAAGTGATCAGAAGAAGAGCAAGGCCAGCAGTCTTTATCCCAGACTGCTGAAGTTACTTGAAGAACTTAAAGTGAAGAAGAGCTACTCGTGCGACTCGAGGAGCCAAGAGAAGACCTTGTGGGACTCAGGGAGAAGAAGTCTTCAGTGGGATTCTGGAGCAGGCCAGTGGGACTCTGGTAACACTGTGTGAAGCAGTATAAAGACCCTCCTGTGGGACTCAGGAGAGATACAGTGGGACTCTGTATCGACCATTGTAATTCTAACAAGTTATAATGGGAGAATCCATGCTGAGAGAGCATGGCAAGGATGTAGGCCTTTGGTGCCGAACCTTGTAAATCCTTGTGTCCAGTGCCTTTACATTTACTGCATCATTCGTGGAAAGGTGAGAGATACAAGAAGAGTGGATCGAGGCTTTAACCAGCCATAGAGGTTTAATTGATAAGAATCAATTAGTAAAACGTTTTAAGGGATCACTGATTCACCCCCTCCCCCTCTCAGTGATTCACACTGATCTGGGCACTTCAACTGGTATCAGAGGGAGGTTGCCTCTAAAAGATCCAAGGGAGTCTATATGGAGTGCAGATTTGAGGAAATGAAAGAACAGCCTCAAATGGAGATATCTGCCAAGACTCTGAAAAACAGAATGAAGAAACAGGCAAAGAAGATGAGGAAGAAGGTTGCTGCAATCAGAGAAACTCCTTCTATGGAAACAAATGTGAAAGTCACATCAGATGACAATTCCTTTTATCATTCTTCTGATGAAGCCTGCTCTAGATGTGATGAAGATGGAAGAAACAATGATCTTCTAAATGAAATCAAATATCTTCAGAAGAGAGTCCCCAAGGAAATTGCAATGTGTATAGCTACAGGCCTCCTTGATCTTCAAGAAGAAAAATTACAGCTAGAAGATGAAGCCAATTATCTGGAAGATCAATTGGCAAAAAGGGTTGGCATAACCAACACTCTCAGAAAGCAGGTGAAGGCCAAAGATGAAACTGTTTCTCTTTGCAATGAAAGATATGAAGACACTGCTGAAGAATTGCAGAGAAGCCTTTATGAGAAAGAATTCTTTAAAGTAATGGTCAAAGAAGTGTTCCATGCACTGGAGAAGCTGCACAAAGTCTCAATGATTGTCAGAGATGCTCAACTAGAAGACAAAGTCAAAAGGGTGAAAGAGCTTGACAACTCATTGCTTGAAATGAAGCAAGTGCATGAAGACCAGATGAAACAGCTGGAAGAGAAATGGGAAGGAAAGCTAAGAACTGTTGAGGATGAGAAGAACTCCCTCAACATGAAATACTTAGAACTAGAGGTGATATTGAAAAATCAGCAATCACCCAAAGCTGAATCCTCCCAGTCAGCTGAAAGAAGAAATGTTGCTACTCAAGTGAACCTTGAGCAGGATGATTCTAAGAGAAAGACATCCTCCAATAAAAGTGCAACATCTTCTAGAAAGAAGGTACCATCCATACCATCTTGTACTCATGCTTCTAAAAGTGTTTCTACTAAAAGTGCAGGATGGAAGAATGAATCCAAACAAGTATGGATGAAGACAGTGAAGAAAGAGAGCTATCCTGAAACAGCACAACAGGTCAAGAAAAGTACCCTACAATCAGAAGGACTGAAAAGGTCAAGATTCGTGGGACAATGCTGGTGTTGTAACAAGTATGGGCATTGTGCAAAGGATTGTTGGTACAATCCACTGAATGCCAAAGCACAGAGGAAGCCCATGCCTAGGGGGAGCAAGCCAGAAGAAAAGAAGCAGCATCCACAGGTCCAGAGACATCTGTTTACTGCTAACAGATTTGGATTACTTGACAACATCTGGGATGGTTGCAAAAGTGGTCAAAATGATACATGTCAATCTCCAACTGTATTCAAAGATGAAAAGAAGAGAAGATCACTGAACCTGGCTAAAAAGGAATCCTTGGGAAGCAAGAAGAAGAAAGTGGACAATGCTCCCAAGAAGATGTTGAAAAAGTGTTTTAGAAATGAAGAAAAGTCCTTGGAGTCTAAGTCCAAGAAGGGTGATGCATCCAGAAGGACCACCAAGAAATGCTTCTACTGTGGAAAGAAAGGGCATATCATGGATCTTTGTAAAGAAGCCATGAAATTCAATAGAGGCAGACTGGACTCAAAAAGACAATCAATCCAGAAGAAGAAGGGATTGATTGAAAATAAGTTGCCTAAGAGAGGTAGCTTAGCAGCATCAAAGGAACCATGTGGAATATCCAGAACTGAGGCCACACTCCCAAGTGACTCACTAGTCATATGGCCAAATCAGTTGCAACTTGCCAAAGATCTGCAGAGAGCTGAAGATGAAGTTCTGGCAATTGCTAAGGCAAAAAGGAAACAAAAGATTTCACATGAAGATGTGTTGAGATCCACACCAGCACAAAAATCATTGAAGATCAAATGTGCAAGTGTGAAGACTGGTGAAAATGGGACATCTCGGTTGAGAAAATCTTCTCAACCTTGTTGTTCACGTTGATGAACCAAGGAGGTTCCATCTTATTCCCATATACAATTGGTATTTACATGTGCTAACAATGCAGGGAATTGAAGATGATGATCATTCTCATCTGGAGAGTGGTTTGGAAAGAATGGAGTGCACCCCTTGAGGGGGAGCCAATCTGGAGAAGATGGTATTCTAAGATTTAATACTATCTTGAGAAAAGCTGAAGGTATTCCAATCATACTTTCATCCCTTGTTTCTTAATTGAGTTTATCTTGTCAATTAAGGGGGAGTATGGATTGAAGGCAAATGGATGAAAGGGGGAGCTTTATCATTGCACTGAACTTTCTAATGAGTTTTGTGAAGTATGTGCAGGATTTAGCAATTCATTGTTATATCTGAAAAATTTCAAGCCCCTAAGCATGATCTCACATGTGTAGATAATTGTGGACAGCATTGAGTTCCTTGGTTACATCACTCTTGTTTTCTACACCGGGTTAGCCCAAGTAGACTTAGAGTTGATTTACTAAAGGTTTTTTGCTAAAGAAGAACATGTGGCATCATCCCTCTCTTAGTGATTTTCAAGAAGATGCTATTCAAAGGGAGGAAGATATTTTTGAAAGAGTACCACACCACACCTTTGCATTTGATTGCCAATAAGGGGGAGAAATATTGGCACACATATTGACCCATTCATATGTGCCGATGGAGTGTATTGACAACAAATACAAAGGGGGAGATTGAAGTGCATTGTGTTGCATTTGTTGTCAATGAGACATGTTGTTGTCTTAGATTGAATGGATGTCAAGGAGTCAAGATGTGAATGTCAAAGGATGTGATGGTGATGGTGATGAAGGAGAATGACCATGGTACTAAGATGCATGTCACTTAGGAGATTCACTAAGTGGTATTGGAAATTGTGGTTGCAACATTCTCCATGTAAAATCAGACGATTGTTGAGCTGTTCTTAGAGTTCCAAGAACTTGTATCAAGATGATACAAAGTCACAACATGATTAGAAGACCATGCATTGTAGTGACAATGCATGAGGAGTTGGAGATGAAAGAAGAGCCATCCACAACGTCTAAGTGGATGAAGTGAGCTAAAGAAGAACATGTACTAATCCTTAGTACATGACAATGTGAATGTGATCCAACTTGACCTCTAATTGGATCATTGAAGAACATTGAAGAATTATTTGATTCAGGAGCTTCGGTTGATGAAGAACCTTCGGAATTCCCTCCTAAGTTGTGAAATGTTGAAAAGTTATTAAGAACATGAGGAGGAGATGGGTAATTCCTAAGAAGAAGAAGAATTAGAAAGGCTTGAAGTGGCTTGGCATTTGGTACTTGATATGGCTTGATTTCATGGAGGACTTTGTTTTTTGACAAAGTCTTATTGAAGACTTAGCCAAAAAAATATGCCAACCTCAAGGGCCAGCCTTAAGGGTTCAACCCAAGGCACATGTGGGAACCAGGTCACCACGCCCAAGGGGATCCCATGGGGCCAGCCCAAGAGAGGCCGGGGCCGTGTATAAGCCCCGAGGACACGCGGTGGTGAAGCCCGCGCACCCGTGACAAGCAGAGTGGGCGCTAGAAGCGCGCCCGCAGGAGCAGTGAGTGGGCGCAGAGCGCGCCCGCAGAGAGAACCCGGTGCGGGGCGGCACCGGGAGGGGAGAAGTTCAACTGGCGAGTTGAAGGGAGCGGCTGAGTAATAAGCCGCGTGAAATCCGCGGAAGGATTCGATGTGGGACGCGCAAAAAATCCCGGGAGCGAATCTGAGCCGCTCGATCAATCACGCGCTCGATCTGGACCGCTCATCGCATCCCGCACGAGATCTTCAGATCCAGGCCGCCCGATGTATCTCAAACGCCTGATCCGACGGCCGAGAGCTCGTCCTCTTCCCCGAGCTCGGCTGAGGCCTCTCCGAGCATTCCCGCAGCCGCCGCTGAACCAGGCGACTCCCGAAGATGGTTTTTGAGATTCCGGCCATCTCTCTCGAAGCCGAAGATACCCTCGAGCTCGTCTCTCCACACCGAACACGTCCATGCATAAAAATGGTGTGCATGCAATGTATGGAAAATTTCGTTCGAGGCCGAGGCAAACGAAGTTGCCAAGGCATCAGGGTGTTCGTCCTTTGCATGGATTGGGTTTAACCAGAGGCTTTGCATGCATGGGATAGAAGAGGCGAAGGCCGTGCATGCGTTATAAATCGCATGCACGAGGAGAAGAGAAAATAAAAGAACCCGCGTTGAAAAAGAGGAAAGAAAATAAAGATTTGGAATGTTTTTAAAGATCCGAAGATTTCGGAGATTCAAGATTTTACACGCGGATGAACCAAGGCTCTGCTTTGCCTATAAAAAGAGCCCGAGGCTCTCAAAAAGCTTGCTGAAGTTCTTGTTGAAGATTTGTGTCCCGCGAAGCCTCTGCCTCGCGAAGTTGAAGCCCCGCGCAAGTAAACTTGCGTGGCTGAGTTCCTTGCGCGCAACATCTTTGCGCGACAAGAAGAAGGAGGAGGAGGAGTCCCCTGTGCTCTATCCTTTGCGCGACAGGAAGGAGTTTGGGCAGCACAAAGTTGTGCGCCCCCTCTATGCACCATGCCCCCTGCGCGGTAGCACTTGCGCGCCCGCGGTGCCTTGCACCCGAGGCTTGCGCGCCCTAGAGGCCTTGTGCACTTGCAAGCTGCCTTGTGCACCAAGTGTGCCTTGTGCTTTGTTGAAGAAGAGGAGGCCGCGGCTCATCAGGCACTTGCGCGCCTACTTTGAAGGTGGAAGACCCGAGCCTTTGTGCTTGTGTGCCAAGTGAGGAGAACACCCTATGGGATGATTGAATTTGGGCAGTGTGTGTGCTAAGTGGAGAATAAGTACCCGAGGCACTTTGTTTGCAATTTGAAGAAGAGGCCGTAGCCTTTGGGGTGTGCAAAAAGAGGAGGAGGCCCTAAACATTGGTGTGTGCAAAAAGAAAACAAAGAGGCCGTAGCCCTTGTGGTTGTGCACACTTGAAGATTAAAAAGAGAAAAACAAAGTGTGTGTGCAAAGTGGAGGAGTACAAGAAGGAAAGAGGCCAAGCTTAAGTGTGTGCAAAATGAAGAATAAATTGTGTGTGCAAAACAAGTGAAGGCCGAACCTATGTGTGTGCACTAAGTGAAGTGTGTACAGACTTAGAAGAAGAAGAAGTTCCACACTAAAGTAAAACACACTTCTAAGTGTGTGAGCAATTTGAATATAGTGTGTGAAGATTGTGGAGAAGGTGTGTTCTATAATTGATTACACCCTTTGTGGGTCTACTGCACCAAGAGGAAGAAAAGGAGAGTGCATGCATGCATGCATGCACGTGCACACGTGAACAGTGCTAAATCAGTGGTGTGCAACTGAGACTGGACCAGACCGAAGATAATGATATTATTTGTCTGAGCATTCAGTAATTGGAGAGAATCCGGGGCATCCTTAGAAGAAGGTGATAAAGCCCGAGCAAGATGAGAAGACATGTTCACCACAAGTGATCAGAAGAAGAGCAAGGCCAGCAGTCTTTATCCCAGACTGCTGAAGTTACTTGAAGAACTTAAAGTGAAGAAGAGCTACTCGTACGACTCGAGGAGCCAAGAGAAGACCCTGTGGGACTCAGGGAGAAGAAGTCTTCAGTGGGATTCTGGAGCAGGCTAGTGGGACTCTGGTAACACTGTGTGAAGCAGTATAAAGACCCTCCTGTGGGACTCAGGAGAGATACAGTGGGACTCTGTATCGACCATTGTAATTCTAACAAGTTATAATGGGAGAATCCATGCTGAGAGAGCATGGCAAGGATGTAGGCCTTTGGTGCCGAACCTTGTAAATCCTTGTGTCCAGTGCCTTTACATTTACTGCATCATTCGTGGAAAGGTGAGAGATACAAGAAGAGTGGATCGAGGCTTTAACCAGCCATAGAGGTTTAATTGATAAGAATCAATTAGTAAAAAGTTTTAAGGGATCACTGATTCACCCCCTCCCCCTCTCAGTGATTCACACTGATCTGGGCACTTCACATGCAGTCACCCTTGAGAGCACCAATTACCAAAAATCAAACCTTTCCTTTTTTTAAAATCAAACCTTTTAACCACACATTCCCTTTCTCAAAAACAATAACCATAATATCAAAACCCAATTTTTCACCTCACAAACCAATTTAGAAAAGAATCCATAATTCAATAAAATCACATATTCATGCCTTTCAAAATCATTTCAAAACATTTCATACCATTTCAAAACACTTCTAAGTTTATGAAAAACACCATTTCATAAATCTCCATTCAATTAGGAACTCAACTCTTCTCATTTCAAGACAAGGTTCTAAAAGTTCATAATTGTTTTTGATCAGTAGACACCAAACCCAAAATCCATCTTCAATCCCACACAAAAATTCTTGAACACTTAATTCAATACCAAACACTTTTCCACGGTTTAAAAAAAATTCCACTAGAAACATATTTTCAAAACACCAATTAACATAGTTCATACTTTCAAAAGAGGTGTAAACAAATAATTTACCCTTTTGAAATAATTATGAAATTCCATTTATATGCAATAAAATAAAATAATACCATTTTCACTTTACTAGAAAATAACTTCACAAAAATTCACACTCCTTAAAGTGAAATCATTTTTTTCCTTAAAAAAACCAAGTTTCCAAGATTCCAAAACAAAGACACACAAGAGAATGTGAGGGGAAAATAGTTTCGGTGGGTGGCTTGGACATATGGTTGGAAGCCATATTCCAATCACTTCTCTATCACAGAGAGTATTCTAGGGAAATATCCACGGATCCAAATGGCTTGGCAGGCCCTACGAGCTCCAAGAGATTATTCGCGCAACTCTCTTTTCATTTCCCATAGTCATCATTAAACCAAGAACACCAAAGGACTCAGATAAATCCATACTTCCCATGGTGACATGAATCCCGTCATGAGGTGTGATGGCCAGGCACACTACCCATTATTGAAATTTCAAGTCCCAAAAATCCTAGCTCCAGACTATGCTGACACTTCCCCAAATAACATGACCCAAGGAGCGAACCTCCTCTGATACCATTTTTCACGAACCAAATCCGGTTGCCACCAAAAATGGCACCAAACCCAGCCCGTGTCATGACTCTAAGGGTGTTCCCTATCCCCACGGGTTGGAACAAGTGATCGGGTATCATTAATTTAGGTTTGGGAATGATTTACCCGAGCTTGAAAGCATAAAACATTAAAAACAATCAATAAACTGAATCTGAAAAATTTATACCAAACGATGTTTACACAAAAAAACAGAACTGAATACATTGAATTAGAGTCAATAAAATATGTCTATAAAAAAATAAAAACATTATCAAAACAATATCCAAGACTCCACATGACAAGGGGTCATCACCCCCGAGCCGTCTCCACAACACCGAACAGTCGGAGGGGGCTGACAACCCGAACCGCATTCACCTAAGGCCTTACCTTTACCTAAGTAAAACATAACAAAATCTACTTACACCCAAGGGGTGTAAGTAGGGTGTGAGCCTAATACCAATAGGATACCACCTAATGATTCCAAAGTGCATGAAATATAAGGTGAAGAAGCAAGCAGTTTTAATTCGTAAAGAAAAACGACGATGAAATTCCAAAAATGAAACTCTCATAAAAAAATATAGTTTTCATACTAGAATATCCATAATGTTATGATATCTATATGGAAATGATAGATACTATAAATTATTGAAAAAAACACCCAAATACAAGGGAAATACTAAAATTCCAGGGAGCAACAAACCAAGAACACCCCTAGGCACTAGGTTGTATCGGTCCCTATGTAACTCGTACCTCGGTGTAAAGCAACCATACTAAAATCCACTCTCATGCACTAGCCACTAGTATGGAACATACCCACAACATATTGGTTTCCAATAATCATCCACATAGTTTTGTTAGAGTTGTCGTTATCCAAATGCTAGGTGAAACAATGACAACACTCATCTGGTCCACTAGCCGTACTACTACAAATTCGCCCACCTAAGTACTCGGGATTCCCCTTTTGTGATCAAACAATTTCAGCATTCAACCTAAATACATTTTCAAATAAAACACCACTACTAGTCCCACACAATCAATATAGTATCTATCACATTTTTACACCACTTAAAACACAGAATAAAACACATTGATTTTTAATAAAACAGTTCCTCAAAATCACGTAGTGTTTTGCACAAAAAAACACCTTGAGAACACCAATTGAACACTATGTGCACATTTTTGAATTGATAAAACATTAAGGTCATCCCAATACATTTAAATTAAAACAAAAAATCATTTTTAGGGAAGCCTCATATGGTTCCAGAAGTGACATCATTGTAAAACCTCCATTTTTACACAACATAGCTCTTAGAAATTCATGTGTTTCACAAACACCATTAAAACCAAATTTCACAGCAACAAACACATGTGACAATCATTAAAAAACTATTTTCAGTCCTATTAAAGTTCATTGAAATCAAATAATTACTTATAGGGCAGCCCCCAAAAAACTAATAAAACATTTCTATAAAAAAACCCAATTTTACATGAAATTGGCATTTAAGATTCATTTGAAATACAAAAAACACTAAAACTATTTTTTCAGAAATAATAAAAATCAATAAGCCTGAAAATACCATAAAAACAGTATCCAATTCACAAAAACTGTATACATAATGGAATCACTTACCAAAACCAAGGAAACCCTTGAATCCTTTGTGCGAAAACTCAAATGCACCACCACCGCACCGCAAGGAAGGTAAACCAGGTCTAAAACCAGAATTTCAGACCATGAAACAAAATATAAAACCCTAATTTTTAAACCCTACTTTCTGGACATTAGTAACCTCAATGATAAGGGAAGAAAACCTAATTACATTGGATGTAACCCTAAACAAATTGAAAGAAGAAAGAAGGAGAATAACTTACTTAAAATATATTGTAGCAATCGCCCCCAAAAATACTAGTATTTGATTTTAAAAATACTCAAAACTTCAAGGGATTTTCGAAAAAGGATAAGGAGATCATTTAGGAATTTGAATTGGGGAAAAAGAGTAAAAATTGAGAGAGTTATGAAAGAATGAACTTACCTCTTCAAATCTGGACGATTTGAGGAAGCCTATGAATTTCGGCACCAACTCATGATTAACCAGAGCTCCAAAGAGGGGGGAGAGAGAATGGTCACACGGTTGGGTTCAGTGGGCTTGGGCTCCACCAGGAAGCACCGAAAAATCCCAACAATTGAATAAGTTATTACATAATCAAAATATATTTTTGAAACAGGAATTGGGTTTTCGTGAAGGCCCAACCCCTTCGATAAAAACCCAAATAAACCCTTGTTATGGATTTCTAAAAGTTCCAAATTACCATGGTGGTGTTAATAGGTTAGGGGAGGTAAAGTAGGAATTGGGATGGATGAAAAATTTTGAAAAATGAAAATGTTATAAAAGATACAAAATTTATTTTTTAATCTGAAATTGGGCTCACGGTTTGGCCCAATTCATGAATACTCATCTATTCCTCCCTAAAACCTAGGGAAACCACCAAAACAAAGCAAGGATGTAAATTAAATGAAAAAAAACCTTTAAAATATGTCTTGTATGTGAAAATTCTCCCCACCATAAATCATTCTGCCCCCGGAATTCCACAACAAGACCAGATGGAAAAGCAAAGCCCAAACGATAGACCAAGACATACATCCTTGCCACGTTTTCACCCGCTTGAAAAATGACGAACATCTCCAGTTGATCAAACAAAGGAAGATAATACTATCACAATCCAAAAATAACCCCACATACATAAAATTATGAAACACATTCAAAACACATCCCAAAACAAAACACCTCAAACAATACAAGACGACGCTCAAGCAATCCACTTGAAACGAACAACGAACTCAAATAACGCTACCACAACATTACGTAAACAAAACCATTAGGTGTTCTCCAACCCCAAATTTACCCAAGTAACAAATTTTTGTATTGATAGACTTGAAAGATAATACCTCTTACCTAGAATACACCATGGATAAAACTGAGTCACTAGTACGGGGTGACCCAATCCAGACATCCCACCACCAAGGACAACTCAATTTCTAAGACAGGATAAGGATAACAATTGGGGAAGGAACGAATGGTCTCCCCATAATAAGGGGTAAAGTAACATTATTCCTTTTCCAAGAGAACACACATGATACCCATGATGGGTCTCCCCACTATAATAACAAACACAACTTTCCTTAAGACAAAATCAAGACACTAACAGGGGGCCTCGAACAGACTTCCCAGCATTAGGGGTAGATTAATATCAGAATTCGTCCAATGAAACTTACATGAGTCCCATTGTTGGTATACCACAAACAAAACCCAACCATATTAACTAAATTTTATGGGATAACAACAAAAAAATACAACATAATTTTAAGGAGCTGGCATGGCCGCACGTTTGGTTCACACGGTTTGGGAAAACGTGAGTTAACTGTGCGGATCATTCTATCCAAAGGGGAAACTTCACACAGTTTATTTGGCCAAGGACCATGGATTTGCAGAGACCATATAGTAGCTACTGTCTCTTATCACACGGTCCCCTGGGTTGGCACATTTTTACTGCTAACCACGCACAAACTATGCACTTCAACCTGCCTAACCAAAATTTTAAACTTTTCTCAAAAAACACAAGGGACCCCAAAGGGGAAAAATATCAACTCAAGGTATGACATGGGAACAAGGTACTCACAAATCTTTCCACCAAATTTCAGAAATTGGAACAAGAAGACGACACCATAGGTTTAATCTATTTCTATCGTTCATATTGAGGATATGACCTTGACCAAAAGTTTGAACGACTCTAGGATTTTCCCTAACTACACGCCAACTTCTCTCCGGGGCCTATGGCTGGAGCTCAATGGATTGAAGCATCTTCGGCCTCGCTGTTAGGATTTGGAAACCCCTAAACTTAAAATATTCTTCCAGTTCCAAAAAAAATTATACTGTAATCTCAGATGGTCTCATTGAGACATGACACACTTCAAACCCGCTTTTCCCCAACCCATCATTCTACCAAAACAAGAACTTAGAGGATGCACACACATCACCCCATTTTTTCTTCGGATTCTAAACAGAATAATTAAAGGACATATAGAAACACATTACTCTAGAACATAGGATTTATAATTTCCTATAGGGAGACACACATCCAACAAAAAATAGTGACTCTCATAGGATCTCACAATAATCACCCTTATAGTCAAATGAACACATGACATCGCAAGGCATCACCGAACATAACATTTATGGATAAAAGAAAACACAAATTGAGGGACCTTATACTGAGTCCCAAACAGCACATTATTCCAGCAAGTGTACATAATAGCCACTCTTGGCCAGATCTTGCACACTAGTGGCCTAACATGAACTCTTACTTCAATGAGACTAACGAAAGACCCAGAGGCCCTTTAAGACATCATTCTACACTGACAACCCTGAACTTCATTGACCTTAGACAACTTAGGAAACATAAGAAACTAATGTCTATTTCAACCTCCCACAAACACTCTCCCACTATAGGGGGATCCACATAATTGAAAAAGAAGAGGGGTAAACACAATCTCCAAACCTCCAGAATAAAGTCCTTATGTTGGTCAACTGGGGGATCATCCAACGGTGAATCACCATAGGCCAAACATGAATCATACATTAACACATTATGGGGGTGTACCCTATCCTACAGTAAAACCCAAGGACCCAAACAATCTGGTTATTTGGTCACAACAGACCACAAACCTGAACCGAACACATGAGGGAGGCCACCACATTGGCCTCTCAAACTTTTCCTCAAAAGAAGCCACTGACCAAAACATCATTCCAACATATCAATGAAACACAAACCCAAAACATCGTTCAAACAAGAGGGGTTATTAAACTCGAAACATCCCACAATAATAATCCCTAAAACACATATTCCATACCTCCAAACCATACATTATCAAAACACCAAACATTCCTTCAAAAACAATATTTAAAAAAACAGTGTTGCTAGGTTGCACATTTACCAATAGTATCTCATGAGCCTCACACATGCATGTTTACATGCCACACTGGGAACCCACCTTATATCAATCCATATTCCTAAATAAACCTAAGCATGTGGTCACCCTTGAGAGCACCAATTACCAAAAATCAAACCTTTCCTCTTTTTAAATTCAAAACTTTTAACCACACTTTCCCTTTTTTCAAAAACAATAACCATAATATGAAAACCCAATTTTTCATCTCACAAACCAATTAAGAAAAGAATCCATAATTCAATAAAATCACATATTCAAGCCTTTAACAATCGTTTCAAAACATTTCAACCCATTTCAAAACACTTCTAATTTCATGAAAAACACCATTTCATAAATCTCCATTTAATTAAGAACTCATCTCTTCTCATTTCAAGACAAGGTTCTAAAAGTTCATAATTTTTTTGTTCAGTAGACACCAAACCCAAAGTCCATCTTCAACCCCCACAAAAAACTTCTATAACACTTAATTTAATCCGAAAACACTTTTATACAGTTTAAAAAAAATCCACTAGAAACATATTTTCAAAACACCAATTAAAATAGTTAATACTTTCAAAAGAGGTGTAAACACATAATTTACCCTTTTGAAATAATTATGAAATTCCATTTATAGGCAATAAAATAAAATAATACCATTTTCACTATACTATAAAATAACTTCACAAAAATTCACACTCCTTAAAGTGAAGTCATTTTTTTCCTTAAAAAACCAAGTTTCCATGATTCCAAAACAAAGAGACACAAGACAATGTGAGAGGAAACTACTTTCGGTGGGTGACTTGGACATATGGTTGGCAGCCATATTCCAATCACTTAACTATCATATAGAGTATTCTAGGGAAATATCCAGGGCTCCAAATGGCTTTCCAGGCCCTACGAGCTCACTGAGATTATTCGCGCAACTCTATTTTCATTTCCCATAGTCATCATTAAACCAAGAAAACCAAAGGACTTAGATAAATCTATACTTCCCATGGTGACTTGAATCCCATAATGAGGTGTATTGGCTAGGAACACTACCCATTACTATAATTTCAAGTCCTAAAAATCCTAGCTCCAGACTATGCAGACACTTCCCCAAATAACATGACCCGAGGAGCGAAACTCCTCTGATACCATTTTGTCACGAACTGAATCCGGTTTCTGCCAAAAATGGCACCAAACCCAACCCGTGACATGACCCGAAGGGCATTACCTATCCCCATGGGCTGGGACAAGTGCCAGGGTATCATTAATTTAGGTTTGGGAATGATTTACCCAAGCATGGAAGCATAAAACATTAAAAACAATCAATAAACTGAATCTGAAAAATTTATATCAAACGATGTTTACACAAAAACCAGAACTGAATACATTGGTTTAGAGTCAATAAAATATGTCGATAAATAAATAAAAACATTATCAAAACATGAACCAAGACTCCACACGACAAGGGGTCATCACCCCCGAGCCGTCTCCACAACACCTCCCAGTAGGAGGAGGCTAACAACCCGAACCGCCTTCACATGAGGCCTTACCTTTACCTATGTAAAACATAAAAAACTCTACTTACACCCAAGGGGTGTAAGTTGGGTTTGAGCCTAAGCCCAATAGGATACCACCCAATAATTCCAAAGTGCATGCAATAAAAGGTGAAGAAGCAAGCAGTTTTAATTCATAAAGATAAATGAGGATGAAATTCCAAGAAATGCAACTTTCATATAAAAAAATAGTTTTCAAACTAGAATTTCAATAATGTTAACATATCTAAATGGAAATTATAGATACTGTAAATTACTTAAAAAAACACCCAAATACAAGGGAAATACTAAAAATCCAGTGAGCAAAAAACCAGGAACAACCCTAAGCACTAGGTTGTCTCGGTCCCTATGTACCTCGTACCTCGGTGTAAAGCAACCACAGTAAAATCCACTCTCGTGCACGAGCCACTAGTAGGGAACATACCCGAAACATAGTGGTTCCTAATCATCATCCACATAGTTTAGTTAGAGTTGTCGTTATCCAAATTCTAGGTGAAACAGGGACAACACTCATCCGGTCCACTAGCCGTACTAGTACAAATCCACCTACCTATGTACCCGTGCTTCCCCTTTTGTGATCAAACAATTTCAGCATGCAACATAAATCCATTTTCAAATAAAACACCACTAATAGTCACATACAATCAATATAGTATCTATCACATTTTTATACCACTTAAAACACACAATAAAACAATTTGATTTTCAATAAAATAATTCCTCAAAATCACGTAGTGACTTGCACAAAAAACACCTTGAGAATACCAATTGCACACTATGTGCACATTTTTGAATTACCAACACATTAAGGTAATCCCAATAAATTTAAATTAAAACAACAAATCACTTTTATGGAAGCCTCATATGGTTCAAGAAGTGACATCATTATAAAACCTCCATTTTTACACAACACAGCTCTAAAAAATTCATGTGCTTCACAAACACCATTAAAACCACCTTTCACAGCAACAAACACATTGGAAAATAATCAAAAAAGTATTTTCAGTCCTATTTAAGTTCATTAAAATAAAATAACTACTTATAGGGTTTCCACAAATAAACTAATAAAACATTTCTATAAAAAACACAATTTTACATGAAATTGGCATTTAAGATTCATTTGAAATAAAAACACCACTAAAACTATTTGTTCAGAAATAATAAAAATCAATAAGCATGAAAATACCATAAAAATAGTAGCCAATTCACAAAAACTGCATAAACAAGGGAATTACCTACCAAAACCAAGGAAACCCTTGAATCCTTTGTGTGAAAACTCAAACGCACCACCGCTGCACCTCAAAGAAGGTAAACCAGACCTAAAACCAGAATTTCAGACCATGAAACACAATATAAAACCCTAATTTTTAAACCCTACTTTCTGGAAATTATTAAACTCAATGATAAGGTAAGAAACCCTATGTACATTGGATGTAACCATAATCAAATTGAAAGAAGAAAGAAGAAGAATAACTTACTTAAAATATCTTCTAGAAATCTGCCCCCAAAATACTAGTATCTGATTTTAAAAATACTCAAACATTAAAGGCAGGTTCGAACAAGGATAATGAGATCATTTAGGAATTTGAATGGGGGAAAGAGTAAAAATTGAGGGAGTTATGAAGAAATGAACATAACTCTTCAAATCTGGAAGATTTGAGGAATCCTATGATGTTAGGCCCCAAATCATGATTAACCAGAGCTCCAAAGATGGGGGAGAGAGAATGGTCGCATGGTTTGGTTCAGTGGTCTTGGGATCCACTTGGAATCACCGAAAAATCCCAACAATTGAATAATTTATAACATAATCCAAATTTATTTTTGAAATAGGAATTGGGATTTTGGGAAGGCCCAACCCCTTAGATAAAAACCCAACTAAACCCTGGTTATGGATTTCTAAAATCTCCAAATTACCTTGGTGGTGTTAATAGGTTAGGGAAGGTCAAGTAAAAAATTTGAATGGATGAAAAATGTTGAAAATTGAAAAAGTTATAAAAGATACAAAATTTATTTTTAAATCTGAAATTGGGCTCACAGTTTGGTCCAATTCATGAATACTAATCTATTACTCCCTAAAATCGAGGGAAACCCCCAAAACAAATCAAGGATGTAAATTAAATGAAAAAAATACCTTTAAAATATGTCTTGTATGTGACACTATATATATCGTTAGAAATATCCATAGGTATCTAACTAATGTTTTCTCATCCGTGTTTCAAAAGATTAATTAATCCATTCATTGGATTCCAACTATAGCGAACCGGGAATTTCATAAATAGTTATTATAATATTTTTTATTAATATTCAATAGATTACACAAACACACGTCTAAGGTCCATAATAGTTTAGTGCCTTGGGAAACTCATAACCCAATATTCTTAACTTCTGATAGTTCTTCATTGTCTCCCATAATGATCTTCCCCTTTTGTACTCATCCCATGAAAACCCACTATAAACCTTTGTTTATTTCATGGGGAAAGGAAACATAATAAAGGGTGCTCTCAAATTATCTATATGGGTAAATAAGGACGATATGTGTTCATAACATGACAATAAGCGTATGAAAACCTAAGGATAACATTTGAACCCCAAACCATACAGATCAAAGATAATAATCTGGTGTCATGGAAAAAATATTTGAATATCATAAGACATGAATCATATGGTAACCAAGAACGTGAGACCTGAGATAATTACATTGGATTAATACATGGATTTTTGGCATGCACATCGAATTATAAAATTTTTATGATGTGTGAAATAGAAAAATGATCACTCATTAAGTTAACGAAATGAAATGAGGCCATCACATAAAATTATAGAAATGAAATCAGGGTCATGCAACACATTATGGATATAATATACATGCACAAGAATAACACTATGAACATGGAATCAGGTTCACACTTAACATTGCGAACAAGATTTCAGGTTCACGCATAAAATTGTAAAGTTTGAATCAGGTTCACACATAATATATTTACTCATGAGTTATCCATCATTTCCAAATGCAATGGATGGCAATATAGGTCCCAACCATATAATAACAAAAATCATATTTATGTGTTCCATAAGATCATAATCATTAAACATAATATAATCTTTGAAATGAAGTGGGTTTCATAAATATTTCATAAAATCATGACATGTGGAAAATAGAAAGGTTACCTAATCATTTAATAAATTTTTTATAACATAACACATGGAAAATGAAGTATGTTAAAAAACATTTCCAAAGAATAACCTGTGTTTGAAAAATAGATTTCATAAAAATCTTTTCATCATATAAAATTGCGCATAATTATATGAATGGTATCCTTGGTAAATATCCCATGAAAAAAAAGGTGTTACTTTGAATGATGTTATCAAAGATTACAAAAAAATCGAAATAAAAATATCTTGAAAAAAATCTCAAGGGATGTATATTTTATTTAAGAAACTTTTTTTAATGTAAACTTGTTTGAAAAAACATTTCATTGAAAATAACCTTGAAATCATATAATGTTGAAATTGAAATTATTTAAAATATTTTAGGATGAAACTATAATTTCAGATTTGTAAATGATATTCTAATGTATAAAATTTTTTAAAATTCCATGTGATAATGTTAAAAAATTGAAAATTATTTTTTAGATAATGTTTTTTAGAAGAAAAAATGGTATTTGACAAAGAATACAAATAAATCCAGTCTTCATAAAAAAAATATTTCTCACTTATTTTGAGTACTAATGAGTGGGAAAATGAAAATATTACATGGAAATATCATGAATAACCATAAGAGAAAAAATCATTATTTTCTTGAGATTTGGATCATAATATTTGATCATCCAAAACATGGTCATAAATAGTATTGATAAAAGATGAGATTGTAACATAAAATATATAGTAGTTTGGTAACATCGAAATGTAGCCCCATGATAGAATATCATTAAAATAAAGTTAAGATATTATAATGATAAATAAATCCATGATATTAACTATCAAATAGGGATTAAATAAACCTCATAAAATATGATAGGATCATTGAAAAACCATATGTCTTAATGAATGAAAATTGAGACAAGACTCCCTTATCGATTTTATAACTTTTCAACTGTAAACCCCATGAAAGAGAGAGCCTCAAATAAATACGAAAATACAAAATATTTTAAGAAGAATAAAATTAAAATACATTCATTTGATGTATAAAAACCACATAAATGAAAAATGTGGTGAATATGGATTTAGTCTCATAGAAAAAAAGTGAGACTGAAACCCCTTGCCTTATGTTTAAACTTCCTTCGTACAAGGTTTCTCCTCTTCTTCTTTAGGTACTCTATACATGATTGCACAAAAATCATTTAAAGGTCAGATTTTGGTCCTAAATACGTATTCTAATATTATTGGGGAGATATTGGTAAGTGATTTGGGTAGGATATTGCTGAACTAGAAGGGTTTTAACCCCTCGGTAAATCAGTTTTTATCTTAACCATGGTGATTAATTTTTATTATTTTTACAATTAATTTTGTTCAATAATTAATTTGAAATTATTAGATATTATGAATTATGATAAATCTAAATATTTTCCATTTTTTAAAATTCCATTCACATAATTTATACATAATAATTAAAAATTAATTTATTAGACGTGATGAGATAGCATGTTTTTAAAGGGAAAATGTTCAATGTTTATGATGTTTTTATATCAAAGTTAAATTTCAAAATTATTCCAATGTATTGAAATGTATTAATTTATATAAAATTGAAATAATTTTATTTTAAAACTAATAAAAAACATTGTTTTACAGAATAAATATTTAAAATGAAAAGTTGGTTTTCAATTAATGTTCAGTATCTTTCACTTTTCATCTAAAATTTAATCTTATTATAAAACTATCAAATATTCACCCTAAGTTAATTTTGATATGTTGATTTAAAATATTATTATTATTTTCTCAAATTAATTTTATGAATGTATAAAAAATTTATTTTAAAATATTTTTACAAAATTCAACTAAAAAACATTTTTAGAAAAATACTATTTTAAGCAGAAATTGTATTTATTCTAATTTATTTTCTAGAAAACACATAAAATAAATGTTAAAAATTTTATTAATTATAAAATATATAAATTTAATTACATCATTAATCATAAGTGTTTTGATTTATATATTTATTTAAAACATGTTTGTTCCTACAAAAATGGAATTTTAGAAGAAAAAAAATCATTCTTTTAAAATGGTTCTTTTATTCATTTTTAATTAATCGGCCACCAAATAATTCATATTATATTATAGTGTAAAATATATTTTTATAATTTATTAAATATTATTCATAACTTACATTCATATATGTAGGTTATAAATATCATATTAAATTGAGAAATCTTAATAATATGTCAGATTTCGTTTAAACATAGTGTTCTTTGTGACACAAGCTAAACTTGGTTTTGTATGTAATGCAAGTTATCTCAAAATTTAAATTAATTTGAAATAATAACATTTCATAAAATTTAATGATTTTAAAAAATTCATTAAAATGTCTTGATGAAAATATATGAAACATGATATTCACCCATAGATAAGATTTTTATGAACATTTTGGATTGAATAGTGTATTTCATTTTACATTCTCTTATAGGTATGCCCTATAAGGCTATTCTAGATTAGTTCTTATGGTTAAGGATTATTCTCAAGAGAATAATTATAAGATTATTAATGTGAATGTTATCAAAACCAATCTCTCTATTTCAGAATAATCTATATTATATTTTGAATGTGCTTCATGCATTTGAGGTAATAAACATATAATCAAATATGTGATATAACTGATGAAAAGTGAGATAAATCAATGTGTTAGAAATGGAGTAAGTTTTAATACATTTGAGGTTGTAACTTATGATCTATATCTACCTTTTTTTATTTTTTATAATATTAGAAAATTATTATTATGTACCTTTTATAAATAAAAATTTGAATTATATATATTGTATGGATAATATGGGATTGTAATTTGTTATTAAAAAACAGATTCTGTCTATATATGTTAATGAAATGTTCTATGGAATTGGAAATATTATAAATTCTTTATACATTATATATATGCATTATCAAGTATATAACATTGAGAAAAAGAAGTTCGGGGTTGATTTTAATCCCAAATACCACTAGCATTGTAGCATTAGATATATAAATGGGAAACACATCCAATGATTCCCTACAGATGGATTATTTGAATAATTATATTTTGAATTAATTAATATATATAAATAGTTTTTATTATTAAAGATGACCTAATAACCTTCTAATGGAAAATTAAAATGTTCTAATGGACTATTGGGTCTTATAAAAATTTATTTTTAGGACTAATGAGTATTCTTGGAAGTGGTAGTTATAAGTAATCTTTTACAATTATGAATGACTTTAGTTTTTATTGTTTTTTTGAGATATTAGTTTAATTTTTTTTAAAAGAGTTCAAAGTGTGTCAAAATAAAGTACATAATCAACTAGAAAAATTATTAATTTTTTTAATATGTTTAGTTTACTAAATAATTAAAACCAAAATTCACTGATGATATAAGAAATTATTGAATTGATTCACAAATTATTCCTCTCAATGTACAAAATTTAATGTTGTGTCTGAGAGGAAGAATATTACAATGTTATATGTTTATTTATTGATGATAAGTTGGTGTGGCCTTCCTATTTTATTTTAGGGATATTATTTTGAAAAATTTTATTCCTACATAACTCTATTCCATCAAGTGTTTTCATAAAGACACCTTAAGAAATATGGATTGTAAAACATACTGGCTTTTTCTTTTAAACATTTCAGGTTATGAAATATATATATATAAATATGTTATATTTTCAAATAAATATAACCCCAAATCAGATAAATGATAATTTTTTGTTATCAAATGGAAATTTTGGGAAATAATTTCTCCAGTCCTACATAGTATAAAATATTTCTAGGCAAAAATTATATATATCTTAATAAGTAATATATAATTAAATGTACTAGTCAGAGTAAAATCGAACTTTTATATGTTAAAGGTGAAAAAAATGAAGTGTTCTTGAGTTGGAAATTCAGTTGGATCCACACATAGTTATATAAAAAGAAATAAATCAGGTTACACTAGAAGGACAATGTTCTAGTTGGATTTATAAGAACCTTATCATATATTAATTTATTATGGAAAATTATGATAAATTATTGTTCATAGATACTTAAATTACTACCTATTTTGATTCCATTTATAGTTACAATTCTATGAAATTCATAAATTCCATGAAATAAAAAATAGACTCAATATATAATAAATCATTTTGGAATATGGTTGATATACTATTGGGGTGACACTGATATTGTGAAATTAGGTTCTCTAAATTAAATATGACATGTATGGTAGATTTTAAACATATAAATAATTTTTAATGGGAAATTTATACAATAATATTAATGGAAATAAATGTGAATAACCTTTTTCTCATGTGATGATGATGAAGTTTATTCAGATATTAGTTGACATAAAATCTCATTATGATTACAAGATATATCAAATTGTTTCCAAAAACACTTTTCATAGTGTTAGTTTAGCGAAGGATGTATAAATTATTATCCAAAATGTTTTTATATAAAAAATGTGTTTTCAATGGTTTCTAAGATTCAAAATTTAATTTAGTGATTGATGAACACTTTTTTATGATTGAAAATCTAGTTTTTTAATGCAATTAAAGAATATGTTTTTATAAAAAATGCATTTTATATTTATGTATAAATATGTATTAGTGGTAGTGTTTCAGTATTTATAATATTTTATGTGGATGAAATTATACTTATATGAAATGATATCCTTGAGTTAAATTTAATAAAGGTATTTTTTGGAAAAATATTCTTAATGAAATAAATTGTTAAAAAAGACAATATACTATATTTTAAAATTTATAGATATAGATAAGAATGTGTATTTGTATTGAGTTATAAACTCAAATATTGGTAAATTGAAAAAATTATTTACAATAGATACCTCCAATAAGGTTTCTTTACCATTTTTATGTCATGATTCTTATGATGATTAAAAATAATTTTAAATAATTAAAAATGATGAATATGATTCCATACACAACAGTAATAGGATATATAATGTATTTCATGTTTTTTACACAATATGCAGTCACATATTCTCTAAAGATAAATATTATATATCATTACAGTCCCAATGATATTAACTCAGTTTTTTTAAGAACATCGTTTTGTATATGTGAATAATTAAGGATATTTTCATGGTATTTGGAAGAGTGGATGAGATCATTATAATTGGTTACACTAATTTTAGTTTCCAATCCAAAAATGATGATTTTTTATCTCAATTATGTTTCATTTTTTCCAAAATTGTGGAAGTATTTATTGAAAGAGTTACAAATAATCTACCATACCATACTATATAAAAATGATGAGTATATCATTGTATTAAATGTTACAAAGGACAATGTTTGGATAAAGTAGTTCATCTATGAACTAGGGATAGTTCCATTCATTGACAGAGAAATTGAGATTTAATGTGGTAGTAATAAAGATGTTTCTATTTACAATGGAACCCAGTCACACCGAAGGGAAAAACACATCCTTTGTAATTACCATCTCCATCAATTAATCTTTTAGATAGGTGATGTAATGATCTGTTGGGTGGCTATAGATTAAAATATTTTATATCCTTCAGAAAACCCATTAGTGCTATAAAATCATGATGTACATGTTTAATCTCGAGGTATTATATACATGAGAGATTTTGTGTAATGTATATAAAATGTATCATAGTTTTATAACAAATTAAATCTCAAATTATCAATCGTTCATTTGATTTTATTTTATATAATATGAACTGTGGAATGATGATATCCCTAGAAACTATAGATTTATGGTGTCCCCAATATATGACAATAAGTGGTTATTATGTTTCATAATAATATTTTAGGATTAATGTGAGAAGAATATTGTAATCCAAACCAATGTTTTAATGTGATATACAAAGAATAGACTCATTAGATAATATGTTGAGACTTATTATTTGGACTGCCCCACCAAGGAATATCACATGGAATGTTATAGTATAACTGTTATACTGAAGATATTTTGCATATTATGGATCAAAATTACTTGAGGTTTACGATTTTCCAAACAAGATTACCTTATACCATGATATCTTTCTTATACAATCCTTTTGGATAAGCTAATTAAGGGTGTTATTTGATCATGTCATCGGTTGGAGATCATCCAAGATAGGATATTTCACACATATGATAATTAAATACATTTGGGCTCTAAGTTTTATTAAATTGTGTGAATTAATAAAAATTCTTAGTTTGGTGACATGTAATATGATTAGTTACTTTGATGAATGATATGTGAGATATTATTTTATATTTTTTATTCTGTTTTTGATCATCAATAATGTATGAGTTTTTATATACCATATTTACATGTTTTATATCTAGTACTCACTCAATGTAATGAAAAATAAGGATGTTATAAGAAAATATAAAATTTATATGATATATATTTGGGTGTACACTTTTATATATAGATAAGAGTATGTTTCAATGAGATCACATAAGACCCCTTTATAGCTTGAGTAGTACTAATAGTTTTCTAGAAGATATTATTTGTTTAGATATATTAAATTAGGATATAATTATTTTTCAATTCTATAAAGGCTTGTAGGGTCAAATGGTTAGTACATAGAATAATTTTGTTGGGAGAAATTGTTTATTCGAAAAATTAATATGGTATGATAAACTATATCGAAAAAAGTTTGGATGGATTTGGAAATACTTTTGATGTCTTTCATAAATTCATTAATGTATTTTTTTTAAAGTGATATATTATTAAATATTAACTAAAACAGTGATATGGTATTATATGATATCCTTTATGTTGGATCCTATGATATGTATGTGATTCATAAAACAGATATGGTCTTATGCTATTGAGTACATTTCCATTTCATGTCTATTTTTTTTCCTTCCAAGTGGTTTATTATCTGTTATTAATCTATGGGATGGGTCACATATAAATATTAGAATATAATAAACATTTAAATGTTAAAATAGTATTAAATCCCAATAGAGATATTTTATCGTAACATATGTTGGTTGAAATGTGATTGCAGCTGACCATTGGCCTCTTCAATTCAAATAATGATACTATAAAAAGGATACATATCCTCTAATTGGGTATTATGATACCTATTAACCATAATTAACACTCCTCTCCACCTTGAAACCCTATTTCTCTTCATATAGAAGGGGCATTCTCACTGTTTTTATTCTAGGGACCTTGGGTAGTGTATGAGGATTCTAGAGGCCAGTTTCATTCTTTTGGAGGTAATTGTATGTTGATTATTAATCATTTATCCTTATCAAACATGATCTTCCTGATAAATTGTGGTAGAGTTCATTGTGTTTTATTAGTTTCTATATTATTTATTTTCATCAAACTACATATTTTTTGATGTTTATAGATTGATGAAATTATTAGGTTTCTTTAGCTATGAAGATCATTTGATGATCCTAAAAAACACATCATATTAAAACCATTAATACTATCATAGAGATAGTTTATGATGAAATGAAAAGGTTTAATATTAATAATTTTTTAAATATATTAAATAATTCATTCAGATCCAAATTATGCTCTAAATATAAGCATAAATTTTCATTTTATTCAACTAAAAAATATCTATTAAAACATGTTCATTTTTATTATATAAAAAACACAAATATCAATACTATTAAACCACATTTTTTTCAATTTTATTAGAATAAAATAAATGGTTGTTTTTATATAATATTTAAAATAAAAAAATATAACAAAAAATATTACTATACTATCACCTAACACAATTGAAGGAGATCAAATTAACTCTTCCCAGTAACATAACATAAATACTCTCCATGTAATTTAAAAATGAATCATGGATTATAACATTTTAAAAGAAAAATCATGTTATGTATTTTAATGCTAAATATATCCATTAAAATGTTGCCTGAATCAATAATAAAATTTTATTTAAAACAATATAATTTTCACAATGATAAAAAAACTAATAAAGAAACTATTCATCACATATTAAAATCATAGATCGATTGAAAACATCAAATCCACTAAAAATTAAATGTACGTTGTAAAAGAGTAATACATATAAAAGAAAATTATTATAAAGGAAAAATTAAAATATTAAGATTAAAAACATTACACAATAATTCAATAACAATTAAAAAACAATAATTAATAATAAAATTTGAGAACAACCTCCAGACTCAGTGAAATATGCCTTCTAAACAATTGTTAAATGAAATCACAAGTATTTTTGAATTAAAAAGAAAAACCTAATGGATTTTCAGGGATCATAAAAAGAACATAAATAGTTTAAACACTGATGTAAATACTGGATCTATCTTTAATAGATTCAACATATGATAAATATAAAAATAAAATAAAACTTTGAATACTTGTACTGTCATGTGTTTCATCTATTACTCATTTACAAAATATTAATTGAGATCCCTACTATTGTAACCAAGTTCCTCTAGTATCTACATATCGTACATGATCTAATGGATTATAGATCATATTAGTAGGATTTTGTGTTCTTTAGGGGGGAATTAGTTCCTTATTTAAAGATGATTAATAAGGATAAACTATTGAAAAATAATAATCTTATAGAATACAAGAGTGAATATTAGTTACACATTATATAAGGAATCACATACCTTTTATAAACTCTATTAATTTAATGAATTGAGTCAAGTTGTTTTGTCTGACAAATTTTTTTAATTCTCATTAGTGTGTAACATTCATTTCTATTTAATGAATTTACTTCTCATAAATCCCCAAAAATGAATCATTCTGATTAATTCATAATCAAATAAATCATGTGAGAATAGGTGGATATATATATGAATGTGATGTCATATTTTACATAATCATTATTCTCTATAATGAAAATAATAACGGGGTATTATATATATATTCACAAGAATATATTTTTACCTTTTGATTCAGTGATATTATAAAATATGATATCCCTGATTTTTTGAATTTCCAACTATCTCAGGCATTCATAAAATTCAAAAAAGTCTTAATGAAAAACATCACATCTCTTTATTAATCAATCTAAAAACTATTTTGGAAAGTGTTTGTAACACTCAATTTACTATGGAACAAACAAGTTGTCCAAAACATAACCCTTATCAAAAGGCCTATCAATGTGACCCTATGAGCCACAGTGAAGTTGATAATAAATATGAAATCTTGATTTTAAATATGTAGAAAAAGGGCATCCTTTGGTAAATAATTATTTTTATGTAACATACTAAATCATCAAGTGTGATATTGATCAAACATACTCATATTTATAAATAAACATTTACACAAAAGGTTGTATCATATATGTCTTATGTATACCTATATAATTCATGTTTCCATGACATCATGTTGTCACTATACATGGAATAATGTAAATATAGTATATCTCAACTCATACATTCATTATTATTTAAAAAAATACTAACATAGAAAATAACTAAATCACATATCATCCATTTTGTAGATGATAAAATCATATATCTCTCATCAAAATAGTTGAACATATCATATGTGATTCAAAAAATAATGTTTATTCATTTCCTTGGTCTAAATTAATAATGGCTTATATGTATTCAGTCATTATATATGTGAAAAAAATCCAATATTAGTTTAACTCCAACTGAAGAACTAGTAACAACATACCCAACCACAAACTGATTAGATAATATTAATACCTTTTTTCATATAGGTATCAAAGTATTATGGTTATCAATCTAGGTATCTTGAAAACTGTAGGTAAATATGATTGATAACAAGCAGCCAACACTTACTATATCTATGAAAATATGAAATTCCATGGGATATAAATTTGTTGGTCGGTAAAAATAATAAGTATCTACTAATTATCTCATGAATCCAGTTCTCATTCTATTCATAATATACCATCACTATCCATAAAAAAATGTGATGATCATTGACTAGGGACCTCTCAATTTTTTTATCCAACCAACCAGAGATGACCCAACTTACCACCTATCCTAGCTCATCACTGTACCTTAATGGTTTTTTCAATCTCCAAAGTATAGAAACTAGTTTCGGGGTATCAAGAACATACTAATGTGAATGATTTCACTATTAAATAGTCATATCAACCAATATCAGAAACTATCAAGACTCTTTAAGGAGCTATCTTGGTTTTGGACATCCATGCATACAAAATATACAGATAGAAATAAATTAATAATACAAACATGGTATAATGAAATAAATAACTATTCATTAAGAATAATATAAACACAATGGAAAAAAGGTTTAAAAAAGAATAATAAAAATACATTAGTCCAAATTTTCTTATACAGAATCCCAAAAAAATTGAATTTGAACTCGAATGGATTCATCATCATAACTAGTGACCCACAGTCACTCAACACATTTATTCATCCATTAATGGAAAATCTCAAACCATGATAAATAAAAATAGTACTAGGTAAGAAATGAGAACCAAGGAAACAGCATACAAACCCTCAAAATAGTGCATATATAAGTTGTGATTTAAAATTCCAATGAAGGATCTCACTAAGAAATCTATGAATCTCATTTTATATGGTATTGCATAAAATTATAGTTTTTCTATAAGGCAAAAACTGTTTTTCACATGTATTATAATGAAAATTAAACAATTATCTGTGATTAATATTTCTAAACATCCACCCATTTCATAAATAAACCAAGGGTGGATAAAAATTTATTTAAACCATTTAAAACAACAGAAAGATTTTTTTAAATTAATTTAATATATATTCAATACAAAAATTTATTCCCTCTTCTAAAAGCATTTCATATATAACGTTTTCACAAACAACCAGCTTCTCCAATAGTATTATTGTTTCTAAAAAATTTGATGAATCGATTTCAAAGTAATCTAAAAACACAGTCCAGGAGAAGTATAAAAAAATAAGAACAAAGTTATTGGAAACCACTAAAAATAATAATCTCTACCAATATTGGATTCATATAAAAAAATTAGAGGATATGAAAAAACTGATTTTATGGGATCCCCTTAAATGACCAAATAAGAACCAAAGTGTTATCGTAAACATTTGAGGATTAATGTAACACAATCCCAGGAGACACAAACCATATACTGTAACTAGAGAACATATACATCAAATTACTCTCACTGAACTAGTTTATCTATATTAATATCCAAGGAGTATGAATCTATTATGGGGAAATAATCATTTCGTGGAGTATTCAACATCCATAAGTAGTGGCCTCGAGAAAGATTACAGTCTATACTAGGGGTTTCACATATCAATACCTCTATTTTTTCACCTATAAATTCCAATAACATAACAAATGATGGTGAGGAAACAATTTTTACTTGGATAAGATTTCAAGAAATTTAAATAATACTCATCTCTCCTCATACACCATCACACAAAATAACTCTTTTTCACATCATGTGTAAGCCTCAAAAAATAAATATAATACATCCCTAAAGGGGTCACAATCTATAACCATAATATTAATTACAAGGGGGATAACTTGGGGTCTCACATGTTTTAGTAAAACACTAAATAATGTTCTAATTATTCCTTCAAAATAAATCTTGATATTCCAAGACTATTCAATAAATTTATAATCTCAGCTAAACCATTATTTTAAATCCAAATTCTAATCGACACATAAAATCATTTGAAAAAAATATAATTTCGAAAAATATATCTTTAAACAATAAACCCCTTCCATTAAAAACAAATTAGCATCAAAACCCTTTTAAAACTCTTTAACTCTTTTAAACGAGACACGTTGGACATTTTCACAAATAATTGGAATGAGACAATTTTATAACAAGTGTTAAAACCATTTCTAAATGTTTTTATTCAAATTATTGATAACACATATAATAATAATTTGAGACAAATTAATTTAATAATATTCAATAATCTTATAAAAATAATGAATTTATAATTCCAAATAGATACCTAAATTTCCCAAAAAATGAAACAAAATCATGTCACCTTTGGTAGAGAACACATAACTAGGTCAGTATATTAACTCATGACACCCTAAGAACAAATATTCACTTAATTATAACAATCTACAACCATAATACAAACCCAAATAGTAGTTAGGGTTCATGTAAGAGTTATAAACAAGGAAATGGGTAAATAATAAAATGGAGGAAGTGAATTGAAGTGGAGTAAATTATCACCACTTGGAAACTACTTGATATCAAGTGATAGAGAGGATTCAATTTAAGGAGGAATAATAATGGGAGAACCCCTTGCACACCCCACATTAAAATGAAAAAAAATTAGGAATATGGGTTCCAAAAACCATAAAATTGATAATGGATAAAGTGTAAAATCCCCATTTATTGAATACTAGGATGATCACTTGGTCTCATCACGTGACATTGTAAACAATTTGCCTACCATGTGGGTTTCATTGGTGAATTACCATGAACTCACACGGTTTGGTCAGGTATTTACTGAACCATGTGCCAGATATGATAAAATTCTCTATTAAAAATGATATTCTTATTACAAGTTTATCACATGGTTTCCACTATCTGTATACAAGTTGTTTCATAGTTCCCATATGAAAAAAATTGCTACACAGTTTCCACATGGTATCATATGGTTTAGACCCATCTGTGTTCTACCATACAAAAAACCTCCAAGTAAAAAATGGATCTAAAATATCACTATGTAATAATAACTTTATAGTTTCCCATAAATCATTATATTAAAACTATGCACAAATTAAAAATAAACATATTCCTCAAATTACAAAATTAAAAATCAAAATTATAAAATACCCTCAATTGATATAAAAATTAATAGACACAACGACATATGGGTGTCTCAATTCTCCCCACTATAACACCTTCTACTATAAGAATAGAATTCCAAAATAGAGATTAAATACAAAGCTACCAAATCCACACACAAAAATAGGAGGCTGGAAATTGGAGAAATCTATAAATGTATCAAATGAGAAGGAAACACTACACAACCATTATTCATAAAAACTGAAATATTGAATCATCAAAAGGGTAAAAGATATCTCAAACCAATTCTATATCAAAACTATCCAATATGATTCTATATAAAAACCTATACAATGATTAGGTCTCCCAAAATTTTAAAATTCATCTAAAATAATGGAACAACTGATAGAAATACCTTTGAAAACAAATATGGACACACCTTGACATCGTATAATCCATCAGAAATATAAAATTAATTGATTTATATTAACCAAAAATACACTAACTATAAGAATGTTGAACAGTGGTAAGACTCAACTAATCCCATTAAGAAAAGAGTTATACTATTCACTATTGTGAATTTTGACACTAATTATTTAACAAAAATTAACTAAACTAATCAGAGATGTGATGTGGAATAACACAAAAATTAAAACAAAGATGAATGGAATGGAGATATAATTCATGGTTAATTTTTTATAAAAGTATCTTTATTTTACTAATGAAGTCATTATATTGATGTGTTGTAATTTTTTTTGGAGTATCTTTCCTAGCATATTAGCATTAAAAATTTCTACCAAGGATAATTTATTCCTATTCCACGTTTTTTCTATAATCATCCTTAGTGAATGGAGATTAATCTCTTTAGTGTAAGGGGAAGTGATTTCCATCTCTCACACAACCCCACTTTCCTTCATTACAATGGGTTTCTTCCCCAAGGATCTTCACTCTCGCTAGAATCATAGAGACTGAGATTATAAAAAGACACAAAATAATGCTAAATTGAATTATGAAACCCCAAATGTAAAAGATAATTTATTTAATTATATAACCCCTTAATCAAACACCCCACTACAACAAGTACTAACTACTCATACCTACTCTCACTGACATGAACTAATTAGAAACTGAATAATAGGGAAATGAAATTTGGAGCTAAAATAAATTCAACCATTATCAATGAATAAATACTCTCATCACATTCTCAAACAAAATATGAATTTATATTTGTGAAATGAAAACATGAGAATATAATAATGTCTAGACTATGTATAATCATGGTTGAATATGACCCTCCCCATCCACCCATTCTTCATGTATTGGATTGAACTCTTCCATCCAGACTCTAACATTGCCATCCTAAACTATCAGTTGAAATATATCCCTCTATAAATTCCCATTGGTTCTTAAGGTCATCCATTTTTTTAAAGAAACTACATCTCCTTTTATAGAGAATTATCCCTCTGTAAAATTCCACCTTATATCATTTTTTATTAGTATCATGATAGATAGTTTGAACAATTATTCCTAAATATATTTTTTGAATTTTATTTCCAAAATAATCCTCATCTGTTTGGAATTATTCACCGAGAAACCCCTATTTAGAATAAGTCTTTTATATGGAAAAGAGAGGGTGAGTAGGTAGGATAGTTTAAATGGTTTCCCTTCCATTTTTTATTCTCAATTGAACCTCCTTATTATATAGTGGCATTGAAATTATATATTTTAAGAGAGTACCCCTACACATTATAATCATTATATTCCCTCCTAGAATTGATAGTATCGTATGTGTATCATGAAGAAATGTTTTATTCATAATTGCTGGTAAACCTATTACTATGGTGTGGAATGGGACCCTCCAATACATCCTACATATCTATGATCATTTCAATGCATTAATACAACATATACAAATTTCCATACCCATAAAATTATATTATTATATGAAACATGAAACTTCCCTTTAAAGACCTTCCAGGATGTTGTTGAACCCTATATCATATCCTTTATCCTTCAACCATATCTATTTCTTCTCCATGTAATATAATCTCTCTTCACGTCACAATATCTTCTCATACTAACACATCCCTGAAAATGTTTTTTCATAATGTTTCATTTCTATTTATTTCATCATCATGAAACAATGTATATTTCATAGTGCTTAATCCATGGTGGAACCTCTAATTCAATGGTTCATGATCTATGGTTTCTATAACATAAGGATGATGTATACAGAACAGTTGGTGTCAAATCTCTAGTGGTGTTGATCTCTCTATGGGTTTTCCATGGAGACACTATAGAATAGTTTGTGAAGGTGATGGAACTGTAGTGGTTCTCAATGGAATAGATTCTATCTATCAGAGATGACACACATTTTGTGTTTATGACAATGCCACTTTGGTTAAAAGGAATATAAAAAGGTAATTAAGCCACATACCATATCGAAAAATCCCATAGATGGATGATTCAATATAAAACCCCATGTCCCAAAAGTTATTGTAATGAATTATGGGTGTCAATGAATGCCTTACACCATCGGTACCACCCTACGCCTATGAGATTCCTCCCTCCACCGCACATATATTTCTATCATGTGTTTGGGTGCTCTAGGGCCAGTGCCTATGAGAACTATGCCTAATCTAAACTCTTATGTCACATTTGGTTTTCCTTCCTCAGGGGAGGATTTATTAAGTTCCCCACATGGGGATACAATGTGGATTTCCCCCGTGGGATGAGGGTTATCCATTACTAAACCATTTTTATTCATAAAAATGCAAATTGTATATAAAAATACAACATGAAAAAAATGAGTTTGAAATATTTTCATTTATCATTAAATAACATCAATCAAAAATATAAAATACTAATAAATGATGATTTACATTTAATAAATGGGTATACACATTTAAAAATATATTTAATTTATCACTAAAAATTTCCAAAATATATGCATTAAATTAACTCATCAAATTCACAACACTTAAACCATGCTTGTCAGAATGAATTAATCTCTTTTAAGAATATAAAATAGATCCCTAATTCTATCAATATTTAATATTTATAGTTGATAAAGTAAATAATTATTAATGGGAAGAAATAAATTTAAAGTTTTTCATATGTAGAAAGGTATTCAATTCTTCTCTAGATACACTGAATTTTATTATCCAAAAAAATTATGGAGCCTCTCCTGACATCTATTCAATCCTTTAATCAATCATTAATCAATATCCAATCATGATACACCATACCATTGTTTTTTAACACTCATAAATTAATGGAAAAATATACATACATAAAGTTTTCCTCATTCCTTGAGTACATCTACAAAACATTAAACATTATTTAGAAATATATTATCCACTTTATAGAGACAATAATCATTAAAAACAAGAGGATATAGAAAATAGAATCATATGCCTCAGAGGTTAACGAGTTGGTTGTAAATCTTGAATAAAATAATTTTGTATCAAAAAGGATGTATATCTCTAATTATAGAGCATGATAATCAGTGTAAATTCTAATGAAATTATCTATATCAAAAAGTAAAAAATCCCATTTCTACAATCTCAAATTAAGTCCATTGATTGTGAAATATTAATGAACTTTTTTGCCTGATTAATTTTTTTTTATTTTTCTATTTTTATATTTTGGTTCTGTCTATTTCTCAAAATATGAGCTAGGAAAAGTCTCATATCCACCACACAACCCCAAATTATAAAATCATTAGTTACGTGAAGTTTAATTTTGATCCTCTTCAAATAAACCCAATTTTATCATTTACTACCATTTCCTAAGAGTGAAAAATGAAAAATAAAATAAAAAATGACACTAACCTTCTACCAAGACCTAATGATATAAACTAATACATTTTTCATATTATACAATAATAACAAATTTTCAAACTCTATGTCTCTCTCCACCATAACATGAACATTGAATATATTGAAAACTATTTTTGTAGAATTATAAATGGATAAAATTGGATAATAATGTGGCTCATTCCAATGATATTCCATTTTTGTTCTCTAAGGGAGAAAAGTATGATCCATAAAAGGTATGTTTCAAGGATATTGGATGAATTAATAAAATTACTTAATAATATTTAGATTTCATTTTTAAAAATCCGTGTTTTGAAAGGAAATTTCCAATTACTAGTAGGTAACATGTCCCAAATTATGCAAATAAATTGAATAAGAAATAATGGAATCATTTCATAATGAAACTGCAAATGAATGGGAGATTATGGTTTTAAATATAATCACAAATTGAATGTGTAATAATATAAAAAATAATATCCATGAACTATGGAAATTAAAATAATTAATTAAGGAAGGGAGATGTTCATCTTCATGTGAATAAAAATAAAATTAATGGTTCATTGAATTTGAATTCCTATGTTCCAAATTAATTGTCTAATCTCCCTATATTACTTATTTAATTCTATCAATTTAAAAAACATAATATGGAATCATGGTGTTTAAGAAAATAAGTGACCTCGAAAGAAATAGAGTTGAAGTAATCTGTGGGTGGTCATGAAAATTTTTAGTTTGTCTCAAATTGGATTCATAAAATAGAATATTAGAAATGATTGATAAAATTTAAATCTTACTCAAATTTAACATTGAATTTATTTATCGTTATTTCCCTCATTGACTTTGTTCCCGATATACCTAAAAAAGAAATAAAATAGGGAATGAAAAATATCTATACAATTTATGTTCAATAATATTGGAGAGAGGGGTTTTACTATTTGCTAAAATAAAATTCACTAGTCTTATGATTGAAGATAAATAATAACTAGGGATGTCTCCCATAATTTTTTTTTATTAATGTTACTAATCTCATACATACCTCTTTGATCATGTACCAAGAGTTGTGTATAGAGAAAACCATCTCATGGTGAACAAATTATACATTTTAGAATTTTTTGGTGTATATCCTCAACCCTTCATCCACTTTATACATTGTTTCTTTCTTAGTGTAGTGTTCTCAGTGGTGGAAACCCATAATGATTGCATTAAAACACAATCTTTTGTCATAATAGGGTACCAATATATATTATCCCCATTTGGTGGATGTACATATTTAATTTATGAAATGAATTCATCTAATTTATCATCCACGACGTGTTCTTCTTCTTCTTCATGAGGCTACTCTATAGTTGGTGTTGGAAGGTCTTCTTGTTCATAATGTTTTGGATTCTCCTCTCCCACCATATCAAGAAAGAGTTCCCAAAATTCAGTACCACCCATATATTCTTCATCCTCTTGGTATTATTTTTTATTATAAGAAGGCTCATCTTATTTTTATTTTATAGAAATTAGGAAAGTTTCCTTGGATAAAACTGAATAAGCATCAGAATAATAACTTACCTCTGATTTGGAATCAAATTAAATTATTTTACCAAATGGATCTTCAATTTGGTCCTTCCTGGAACTGGAAAATTCATCCATAAGAATAACTAAATGTTTCCATCTATGATATCATAATGTATACTATTTCATTAGATTTGAATTCAATGGGCATAGATCCTAAATTGAGTTATAGATTAGAGGTTATATTCATTCATTGTTAGGATGGAAAACTAGTTTGAGGAGCCCATTTGCAGAGATCCCTTCACAAACACAAAAAATTCATGATAGAAGCCTCTATGATCTAATGGATACACTCTTGACAACTGTAGAGTTCCATGAAGGAATCCTCAATGTGTATGAAAAGCATCATGACCACTATTGAGAAGAGTGAAAGAATCCTTCATGATTACGAAGGAGCTGTTGCTAATCATGAAGTGCAATTTCGATGCGGCACTCCCTCATAGCATCATTATGTTGGTTGCCTTTAAATAGCCATTTCACCCCCACTCAAAATCATTATTACTCCACCCTTTCGTCCACCTATCTCCCATTTCTTGGTGCTCTTAGGAACCATGAGGATATGACCTTGGTGAAGGACTGAACACTTTGTGAAGGAGGGAAACCCATCAGGTTCCTTGAGACTCTATGAAGCATTAAGCCTTCATGGAGAACTCCCCAAATAGAGAGCCTTATACAATGGAGTGTCTTTGCTCTGCGATCACCATTCCAAAAATTGAATACAATGAATCGAGAAAATCCTAGACACTCTAAGAAACACCTTCAGTTTACATATTCCTCACGGTCACTTTCCCATGTCGCTAGTTGAGATTATAATCATCAATTCCCCAAGTACCGCAAGTCGAACCATTACTCAAGGAACTCCTTCAGTCCCTATAACCTCAATCTAATGCCAGGATATACTAGAAATGGCCACTCTTGTGTATTTACCAACACCAGCCATTACTAGGAACCTTATTCGTAATATTCCTAAATACACAACAATAAACTATATCATATCCTTTATATCAAACATAGGATGCCTCTTGTTCAAAATGAGAGATGCCTTATCCTTCATGCAAAAGATGAAAATGGTCCTCATTATATAATCTTAATCTATATCATAACATAACATTCAAGAATAGGATTACTACCCTACCATTCAAGAATAGGAGGCCTTATGCATCATGAATAAGATTCCTCATTATGAGATGAGTAACAAAAAACCACCTTGGGCCTCCTCTTACGGTGTAAGCCCCAAACCATATTCCCTTGACCAATTTTCATGATGAGACTCCTTTATGATCTGATATGAGGAATCCATAATAGAAATCTCATTTCATAATCCCCACACACTTTTTCCATTCACATGACGTTAAAATGAATCTGTACCCCCTGAAATGAACATTGGATGCCCTCAAGGCCTGACATGAGGAGGATATCAATGGAATCTTCCACGTATAAGACCCATCCATCATTACCACTCCTCAGTGACACCCAGGAAACTTAAATGCATAAACCCCATCCATTATTTCCTCTCCATATTTTCACATGGGCCATTTCCATGAATAAGCCCCACATCATGCCCCATGAACATACCTTACATGACATACCTTTCTATTCTACTATATCCTCTGGTTTCTCACACAAAGTATGACTCACATGAGATTTGAAGTTAGTAGTGACCACAACACCACACCCCTGCTGAACTACATTGGATTTTATTTTTTTCTTCTACAAAAGGTACTTAGGATGCCTCCTTGAGGTTCAATCCAAACCAATGGTAAGCATTGGTGCCCCCTCAGAGGGGTTCACCCTCCCTTATACACCTTCATTGGTGTGCAGATCATCCTTTATGGGGTTAAATATTCCCTTCATGGGACACACCACCTTGGATCCACTATCACAGTGTATTCTCACCCAACAAATGGTAAACTATGTTTCTCCATCATAGGTATGTACCTTCTCGATGTGTTATCTTCTCTTTTTTGGGACACATCTTTCAGATCCACCCCTATAGGGTGTTTGGATCCATCCACATGGGCCACTATCCACACATAAGCCTCATCATTTTTTCTCATAACTACATGGACACACCACCAACCATCCAATTTTATATTAAAAGGATAAATGCGATACAAATGTCCTAAGGATGTCTAAAATAATGCAGAACAAGGGAATCCCCTTGAATTAGGTTCACCCCCTTAGGTTTAAAAAAGAGATATATGAGAAAGACAAGTAACATGGGTACCACCGTTTTCTAGAGAAGCCAGGTGATCTGCCACTTTGTTCCCCCTCCCGCCAGGTGTGAGTGACAATAATATCATCATTGAGGAGATCTCTACATTTCTAGCTGATATTGGATATTGACCAAGGGACATAGTTGTTTCCAACGAAGGAGACATAGATGATCATGGAGTCTGTTTCCATATAAGAGATCAGGATTTTCTGTTGGGCACAAATATTGAGTCCGATTAGGACTGCTTTGGCCTCCGCCAGAAGGGAGTTCCCACTACCATAGTGAGCTATGAAGGCCATGACCACACTCCCCCTATAATCTCGAACAACACCTCCGCCCCCGAGTGTCGCCCATGATGCAAGAGCCATATATATTGAGTTTTAGACCATTTTTTGGAGGAGTCCAACTGATCCATTGCCCCTGCGGCTGAGGGACAAACACATCTAGGGGAACCTAAAGCGAGCGGAGGGAAGGAGCCTCCTTCTAGTTAGCGGAGAGAGTTACCAGATCAAGTAACAAATTTATGACTCTTACGATGATAGCTCGGACAGAGGAGGGAGATGCCTCAAATCTGTCTCGGTTCATTTCACTCCATAAACACCAGCATCCCGCATGTAAAATAGTCACCCTCGCCGCTTTTTCCATCGCAGAGCCGTCCGCACCCTGGAACCATCTCTCTAGGAAAGGAGTATTCTTGGGGTTATCAAAAGAGTTGTAAGCCGTGGATGTTCCGAAGAAAATCCACACCGCCTGGGCCCAATCGACCTCAAAGAATAGATGTCGCGTGCTTTCTTCTTTCTAGTTTTTGCAACAATGGAAGTGGGATGAAAAAACGATACCTAGCCTTTTAATATTTTCATTCGAGTGTAAAACAGAGTTCCTGATCCTCCAGGTATGAATGTTATGTTTTGTTGGAATTTTTTTTTCACCAGGTAAGAACATTCCATCTATCGTGTTGATCCTGAGGGGAATAAAGTCTACTGAAATCCTTTTAAGTGAATCTCCCTGAGATTGATGGGGTGAAGACACACTGGTTTGGATCTGAATTTATTTTAATAAGATTAAACTTTTCTTGTTGTTTATCATCAAGAACCGACCTGATAAACGATGGGTGTTGGCTTGACTCATTGAATGAGATGGTGGGTGTGGGACATCCCGAATCGCCGATCACCTGGCCAGCCTAGTTTTGGAACTAGAATAGAATATTACCCTCCCCAACAATACACTGGGAGTTTTGAAGAAGCTCCGGTACGAGGGAGAGAACCAGGGACCAAAGAGGGGAGTTATGTGCTAAATCAGCATCTAGTTCGATGCCAAAGTTACCAGACATCAGCTTTCCCCAAAGCGTATGCTCTTCAATAATTTCCCATGCAAGCCTGGAATGAATGCAATGTATAATATCGGTGAGACTATTGACCCCAATCCCTCCTGCAACAATTGGTCTTTCCATCCTATCCCAGGATACCCAGTGTCTCTTTCTCTCCGATGAAGCATCCCAGATAAAAGTAGCAAGAATTTTATCAATAGATTTGATTACACTCTTGGGAACACTGGTTGAGGCAAGCGAATGGATCGGGATAGCTGATAGTACGCTGTTAACAAGGGAAATCTACCCCCCAAAGGATAAAAACGATTCTTACAGTTGAGAACACGACCCACAATCTTACTCACCATTGGGTTGAAGTCAGGGATGCACAATCTGCCTAAGGATATGGGAGCTCTGAGTTACTCCATTGGAAAGAGACCTCACCACATGCCCAGCCTACATCCCAATGTCATCTCCCTACTAGAACTGCATTTGTTGGAAATATAGAAATGACACTTCTCCTTATTGTTGGCCTGGAAACTCTAGTGGTATTATTTCCAAGGGATCTGGTTGTGCTCTCTTACATACCTTTGGCCAGCATTCATGAAGATTACAGTTTCATCAGCAAACATCAAATTCATAATTAAAGATAGATTAAATTTCCTTCTGTATGGTAGAAGTTCACCATTGGACATACCTCGGTTGATTGAGCGACTAAGTGTATCCTGCGTAAGAATAAAAATGCTTGGGGATTTGGGATGACCTTGATGAAGACCTTGGAATGCTTTGAATAATCCATGTGTCCACCCCATGAATGATAGGTCCAACCAAAAAGAACATAAACACCTGAAGATGAGGTCACCGGCCCCGGGGGAGAAACCCATCTTGGTGAGCACCTTGTTAATAAAGCCCCATTCCATCTGGTCATATGCTTTATTCATGTCCATATTGATAGATATGTTGGACCTGTGAGTCTTAGTATTAATGTCTCTCAACATCTTCTGTGCCAGAGCAACCGCACGCTGTATGGATCGGCCTTTCACAAATCCATGTTGCTCAAGAGATACCCATCAAGGAACATGCATGGCTAGCCTTCTATTGATGATGCTCACCAGAATTTTGTAGGGAATGTTACATATACTAACTGGTCTATATTGAAGTAGGTAGGAGGGGTCATTTACCTTTGGAATGAGAAAAAGAGTAGTGGAACACGCAATCCGGGGTAGGTATCCCCCACTAAAGAAGGCATGAATGGAGGAAATGATGTCATACTTGACCACCTCCCAAGATCCCCTGTAAAAGGAGCCTAGGAAACAATCAGGACCTGGTGCACTTTCAGGATTTAAGTTCAAAATGGTAGCATGATTCTCCTCCTCTCTGGGGATCCCTTCTATTGAGGCATTGTCCTTGGAAGAAACAAGGTTAGGAATCCATTCCCAAAGATCATCAGCCCCTGATGGATAGCCATTGAGTATATTCTCATTTGGGCCAGCAATGAGATCTTTGAAATGGGTAAGAGCCATGGTACCTACCACCTCTCTGTCATCAGTGTAGGTACCATCAGCCAATGCAATGTTCGTTTTGGTAAGCCGTCTCCACTCCCTAATGCACGCATGAAAATAAGCGGTGTTCTTGTCCCCTTCCCAGATCCATTTAATCTGTAAGCACTCCCTAGACATTCTTTCTTGGGAAAGCACCAAAACTGGCAAACTATTCTTCTTGATTGATAGTTCCTCCTAAATCACATCATCCCAAGATTCCTGCAGACTAGCTTCAAGACGCTCGATGTCTCATTTGAGTGCATCCATATCCTGATCTGGGGGAGGAAGAATCCTAGCCCATTATTTAAGATTTTTCTTAATATTCCTCAGCATGTTGTGGATTTACACCCATAAAAGACCCCGAGTCAGGCCATCCAACACATTTCTGACTAGCTGGTGATATTCCGGGTTGCTCATCCACTGTTTGGAAAATTTGAACCTCTCCTGGGTGCCCGGGCTCGTGGAAAGCATGAGAAGTAGTGGAGAGTGATCCGAAACACTCATAATCAGGTGATTTCCCTTTGCATGCAGGAACCTCGAGATGGCATGAACATTGGACAGACATTGGTCCAACCTACTCCAGCTTCACGCATTCCCACATTGGTTATTACACCAAGTGAATGGGTCACCCAGGTAGCCCATGTCCATTAAGCCATTCCTATCCATAAACTTGAAAAAATCCATGCTATCCTTCCGTGGGAAAGGACCTCTCCATTTCTTCTATTCAGGATCTGTGATCACATTAAAATCTCCACCAACCATCCATGGCATGTCCCCTGAGTCGAACTGGCTCAACTCATTCCACAGAATTTCCCTCCTTTGCGCGTCGCAGCTTCCGTAGACAAAGGACATAAATAGAGTATCCCCACCACAAGACACCTTTGTTGTTATGTGTTTATCACCTTCCAGGATCAGATCGATCACAAAATCTCTATTCCAAAAAATCCACATATGTTTGTTGATAGGGTCTTCATGTAAACCTTCATGCATCTTGGTTCTCCGGGTAAATTCGTTAAACTTCACAGGTTGCTGTTTCTGCTCAAGAACAACTGCAATATGTTCCTTTTTTTATTCGATTCCAACGCAATGAAATCGGTCTTAATGTGCTCCCCCAAGCCACGATAGTTCCATATGAAAATTGAAATCATTGAAGAGGTGATTTCCCCTCTTTGGCCCTCAACGGCACGACCTCGAACAAATGGGAAGAGTAGAAGTACCAATATTGATTCTACTTCGCCCTCAATCTTGTACAAACAACCGATCAAGAGCTCGAAGACCCTGCTAAGGATGGATGAAACTGGGAATGAAGCTTAAGAGTCTTAACTCTCAAGTCACTGGGAGTTGAGTGGACCATACCACCAGGTGTCCCCAAAAGTTGAGCCTCAACGGAAGCTGACTCGATGGAGAGGGAAGAGATATCCTTCTTCATAGGTCTTTCTTGGGTCTTCATCAAGGGAGGGGAAGGGGGAAAGCCTTCTTGTAGCCATGCACTTCATCCAATTTCTACCTCAGCAAGCCGGGTGGGGGCAGGGGGAGGGGGGCTGGGAAGCATAGGGAAAGTGTCCTGGAAGACAAATTAATGTACCACGAAGGAAAGGAAGACTTCATATCACTGTGTAGTGAAACTATAAGGCTCCGAGGGGATTTGACCATGAATTCTAGCAAATCCCCAGTGAGTAGAAACTATCTAGGATTTCATGACTAGGCTGAGACACCTGATATGTACAACCGGTTGTCTTGAGAAATAAAAGGAACCATATCCAAGCATTTCGGAGCCTGAGAGTGTGAAGAGGCAGGAAACTGATCAGAGGAAGGCATTGGATGAGACATAACTGAAATAGGGGCAGCCGTCGAAGGGGGGGGGGGGTTGGGACATCCCATAGGCCACCATTGTAGTCTGGTCGATGCATCCCTGGATGGTGCTTCCTACACATTTGGATCGAGTTACCCTGTAGGAGACAGGAGGAACAGTACCTGGGGAACACGGGGAAAACAATGTCTTGAATCTAGAGAACCGAGTCTTGCATCTTCATTTAAATATTCTTCTGGATCGGGAGGGATAAATCCAATTCGACTAAAATCTGATCCACCATGAGCTCCTCCCATCGACAGGTACGTTCTTACATGCATAAAAAACTGCCCAGCAATTCGCCAATCGCTTTGAGGAAAGAATCGTTCTGGAATGGGAGCGGCAGGCCTGACAGGGAGAGCCAAACAGCGGCACAAGAGAATTATTTCCCCTTGTGCACCTCCATTGACCATTACGATAGGATAAAAAGCCAGTGGTTGACGATCCGAGGGGATTTTAACCATGCCAGAATGATTTTTGACTCCGAATCAAGAATGAGGTAGAAAGAGGCCATGTGAATTGCCGATATTTGGACCGGATCGTGCTGCCCCAGGAGTCCACAAACCGTTTGAAAGCTGGAAGGGGTGGTTTATCAGTGCTAAAGTGTGCCACTAAAGTCCAACGTAATCCATTAACATCATCTTTTTATGATGAGGGGGGTACATATAACATTTGGGAATAACCATCCTTCAACACTAAGGGAGAGAACGAGCATAAGACCAGGAAACAGGGTTTCGACCCAACCCTGGAAACCCCGCACAGAGCGTCGTTGAAGGAAGAAGGCTTCCGCAGTTAAGAAGAGGGACTAGGGGACCCTCGAGGAGAGGTTGGGCCATTGGAAGTCTGTGATGTGCCACGATCAAAGGGTGGCAACACTAAAAGCATCGCCAGGGAGCAGGCCGACAGTCGGGAAACGGGCGGAAAAATTTGAAAATCATCGGGCGCATGGGGAGCGTTATCCTGAGCAGTGAAAGAGCCAGCCATCATAACTACATGGACATTAATAATTTTACTTTTAAATCAAGGTACATAAATATCCTCCCAAAGGTTCGAGCCCATCACCCATTGGTCCTTAAAACTTCGTTTCGGTTCACCCTTTTCCTACCTGACGTTAAACTGTATTCTCTAACTACAGGGATTTAATCCCAGCCTCTTTGGTAGTGTACGTTGGATGACTCCTTCAGGTTCAACCATGATCAATGATAAACTTCAATTCTCCCTCATAGGGATCCACACTCCTCATGTGACATTGTACCGTTTTGGGACACATCACCCTTATCTGCCTCCCAGAGGTGTTCTGATCAATCCACTTAGGTCGTTGTCCTTTTTGTACACCACAACCTCATGCCCCACATTCACAGGATTATAACAATTAATAATACCCACACATCAGCATACTCTTCTAACCATGAGTGGCCCTCTTCTGATTTTCTTCTAACCATGCACAATCCCCAGCATGTCTTCGGTTTACTATACTTTGTGTACACCCCAATTCCATGCTGCATCATGAACTACATGGACTTTGATTCCCTACGATGGTGATATGTAGAAAGAATCCTTAAGGTTAAATCACATCATCTATGTCGAATCCTGGTCTATCCCATGAGCCATTGTATTTCAGGAAGATCATGCCCCAACTTAGAGGTTCTACTTCTTCGGGTCCCCATATGTGCGCTCTATTCTCATGAGTCACCTCCTAAGGTGTCCCATCACCCCACAAGAATATGTGGACATTGATTCCATGCCAGGGGGTATGTATGAATCCTCTTTAAGTTTCAATCCTAACATCTTCATCTTCATGTCGGTTTCACCCCTTTCATTTCACCAATTTCATTAAAATCCTACATCACCCATCCCGATTCTTACCTGGGCCACCCCATATCAATGAGATCATGCTATCCACTTCTTCACAACTTCTAGTATCATTTGAGAAGCTAACCATTCTTAATACCTACACATTTTTATCATCCAACCAAGTTTTCCCCTCTTTTAAAGGGCAGTTAACCATATGTAAGCCAAAAAACTACAATTTTGAACTATGTGGGTTTTGATCCCACCCTTCTACATACGGTATGTATGAAGCCTCCTTGAGGTCCAATCCCATCCAATGGAAAACATTAATGTCCCCATTGTTGGGACCCATCATCCTTTTTAGATCCGCCCTCTATGGGGTCCAAGTCAGCTTTTAGGGTGTGATATATACCCTTTATGGGATACACCACACAATGTCTAATCTTCTTGGGTGTTTTGATCCATCCATATTGTGTTCCATTTTTGGAATCCACCCTCATAGTGTGAAATATTCCCATTTTTGGGGCACACTGCCCATGGTCCAATACTTTTTTTTTGTTCTGATCCATCCCTCTAGTAAACCTTTTAGGTTCTCCATTATAGGGATATGCCCACACGATCCACCTTTGTTTTTCTCATGTCAGCCCTCATGGTGTCACATCATCTATTTTTTGGACACACCATTCTAGTCCTGCTCTTTTTGGGAGTTATAACCCATGTACCAAACTAATCTTCTATGTCCCCACTTTTTTGGGGTTCACCTTTCTGATCCACCCTAAATAGTGTCCATATCAATCATAATTCTCTCCAAAATATGTTAAACTCATGGAATACACCATGTTGATAATGTGATGTCTGAGGAAACCCTTAGAAAACTACACCCAAGGCATCTATCTCTGATCGATTTTAAACTCATGATATACCCCATGTTAAACATGGGAATCCAAGGAAAACATCGGAGACATACCTCTAGAATAAGATACCTTTCGATCTACATGGGATTTCTCGATTTCTATAATCTTGAGAATCCCTTCTATGAGGAATAATATATTTGACCAATGTTCAAACTTATAGTGATTCCCTTACATGCCTGATGTCTCAATATACACTAACCAATGGTTTCATCCCTCTCAAGACCCCATGTAATGTCCTAACAGAAGCATCATAATTAACTAGAGTCTACAAAGATATGGTACTTGGAACGAGATTCACGAACCACACATTAATCTATAAGGGTGAAACAGACTAGGAAACTAGTTTTTATGAGGATTCCATGGAAGGAGGAACTTACATCCCGTCATCCCATTTTGGTCAGGGTGTAATCATCACTGCAAATGTTGATGGATGTTTCCCACCTTTGGAATGAGGGAAAATGGGCCACATTAAGGCATCACCATGAAGGTGCATGCACCAGCTGCAGAAACTGTCATAAATAGTCTTCATCCTTTATTCATTAAATCAATCACTCTATTTCCATAAACTTGTTCTCAATGATTAATATTCTTCTTTTAATATAGATTATATACTTTCGAGTGTATCTTATAGACATGTGAGCAGTTTTGGTACTCTTAGTTGGTCTTGAAGCTCTCATCCTTAACATTGAATATTCTATTTGAGTTATCAAATTCATTTTGGGATTCATGAAAATTGGATTTCCAAATGGATATGTTACATTATGCTTATTATACATAGGATTGTAAACCCAAAACACGCTAAAATTAAATATAATATAAATGTAACCTAATATAAAATTTGAAAATAAAACATTTGGGGTTAATGTGTGATCTAACTATAGAATTTATAATCATTTTCCCTATAAATTGTTCGAAAAAGTCTCTTCACCAAAAATAAATCATTGAATCATCTAGTCAAATAAAATTTAGAGATTCAGAATAACCCAAACTATACTATCTATTAAAAATTAGTGTTGTGGTATGACATGGTAAATACTAAGAGGAAAAGGGTTATAATATTTATTAGTTGTGATGTTGTCCGGAATTATTAAATATAAATTAAATAAAATAATCAAACATGTTATGTGGAGTAACTCAAAAATTAAAACAAAGAAGAATAAAAGAAATAGTGAATTTTGGGATGGTGGTCTATAAAATTTACTTAATTTTACTTATGAAATTAATTATATTAATAAGCCGTAAGGATTCTTGGAGTATCTATAAAAGCCTCTGAAAATTTTCTAAATATACCATGTATTGTTGAATCCTCTCTCAGGGTAGGTCTATACGCATTCTAAGTGTGTAAAGAATAATCTCACAAGTTTTAGGTTATTTAAGGGTAAACTTTAACTCCCCCACTGCCCTTATTTATAATGCATCTCTTCCCCTAGGATCTTTTCTATCAATAGCCTCATAGTGAATGAAATTAGAAATAACACTTTATGTAATACTAAAATAAATTATAAAACCGGAATATTAAAATCAAAATTTAATAAGGTTTAAATACCTTTCCTCAAACTCTCCTCCTCTCATAGCTCCAGGATTCTCATACCTGTTCTCATGTACAAGAATTAATTAGGACATTTGGAATGGGGTATATAATGATAGATCAAAAATAAAATCATAATGAAATAATATCTACATAAACACATCTCTTTTGAAAACCATATATGAATGAATAGTCTTAATGTGAAAAGATAAAGGGAAAATAAATTCTGAGTTATGAGGAATCATTGATGAAATTAACCTCCTCCTACACTCTCACTTAGAATGATGAATATAACTCTTCCATTCTAGATCCTACAATATAGTACAATACTATAAATTAAAATAACACTCTCTATGATGTCCCCAAAGTTATTTGGGTCTACCCTTTCTACACAGCAGTTGTTTCTCTATTTATAGAGAATTATCCCTCAATAAATTTTCCCACATCTCTCATTATGAATAAGTATCTTGAAAGAGTGGTTGGTTGAGTCTTCAAAACTATCCTATTTTAATTTTACTACCTACCTTGGCCTCATATCCTATCATTATCCATGTGTAATAATATTTATGAATAATTCTTATGTATCAAAGTGTTAGGGTGTGTAGGTTTGTCTTGTTTAATCATTTTATCATTGTATTTTAACTATTTATTGAAACTCGTTATGTTTTTTGTGAATTCAGACTTCTTTGGTATTTGTGAGACAAAATATCAATTGATTCTCTTTAAATATCCCTAAACACTCAGTCGCAACATTTATGTAGCAGAAAGATGTAGATCATTCTAATTTGTATGTAACCTTATCACTATTTCATAGATAAGGACCCTATGGAATAACCACTATCTCAATATGTATGGACATGAATGGTTTTTTATTAGTCATCCTAAGATGCCCGAATCCTCTCATTCTTAACCAAACCTCACCAATTCTATTTAAAGATCATCCAAGATATTTTTGAACCATATTTCATATCCCTCAATCTTCCTCTGATGTTCATTATTATCCATGATGTAAAATCTCTCCTTATGGTGTAGACTCTTATCACACCACCCAAACCATGAATCAACATTGTTAATGATGTTGAAGTTCAATTTTTTTAATAAATGGTAATTTATTTCTACGTCATAATTCTCACACCATGGTGTAGCCTTTCATTCTGCAGTTTAGTCTCTAGGGAAACCATGATGCAAGTGTAAAGCCTACGGTGTAGAATGTTACAAATATTTAGTGGTTCCAAACTCTATCTTTTTTGACTATAGAGACACTACGGCATAAAATATGATGGATATGGTGAAGTGGGGGTTCTCTATAGCAAAAAAATCTATCTTAGGGAAATGATCCCTGAGAAGATATCAGGATAAAATGGCTATAGTTAAAATGAATAATTCTCTAGAATTAAGTTATGTCCCATACACATGAATGGCTCTCATCTTCAATATATGGCTGTCCATACCCATGGGCATCTTGGTTGGTGGTCCCTCATGGAGCTTTTATGTGGCCTACTAAAATGGGTTGAAGAATGGCCCTTAGTAGCCCATTTTTACCCAACAAAATACAAAATACATAAAAATTTGTCTTGAAAGATAATATGTATTTGAATTATTTTCATTAGTTTTTAATTAATATTATTATAAAATATTAAATACCCATAATTGATTATAAATTTTTTAAAATATTGTATAATCAATTGAAAAAAATGACTTGTCTCTATTAATTTTTAAAAAATGTTTTCATAAAAATGAATTCATCAAATATCATGAAAATAACCTTGTTTCCACTAATAATCAAATGAAACCAAAATATTCTTCCCACTATAGATGACTTAATAAACAACTTTTTCAAATATATAATGAAGGCACATCCTGTGAGAGGAAATGTAAAGGATCACAAAACAAGTTCCCCAACCCAACACATCCCAATGAAAAAGAATAAGCAAAAACAATCCCAAACATGCCTCAACATTGAATTGCATGGTTCTATCCTTGTGTCAGGAGACTAAAAATAGAATTATGCACATAAAAACACATAGAACACTGTCCCGTGATTATTGAAAAAGGAAATTCCACCCTAGTCATATCAACAACCAGATGGATACATTCCACTCCTCCCAATTACCACAAACACATACCAAATGCTTCCCTACTTATTCCATTGGAAAAAACATCATTAATTACATTTATGACCAATATATAATCCCAAATATATAAAAAAATCAAAATAAATAAATGAGGCATGATTATACCAAAAATATCCTTTCTCACAAAATATCAACTAAAAAACTAAAAGATACCCCAAAAAAAGGTTACCTCAAAACCTGAACCACTATAAGATCCTTAAGAAAGTGTCCCAAGATACAAGATCATCCATATACGAATCATATCAAAAAAAATCAACCCAGATCACCTACACACAAACCTACTAACAATGAATTGAATTACCATATTAAATAATAACGAAATGCCCACAACCACTGGGTAATATAGTTCATTAGTCTCCAAACAAGATAAAAATAATAATCTTAGGTCCAAGTTGGGAAATCCTCTTTATAATTGATAAATGTGGACCAAAATACCTCAAAATATATTAGTGTTGTCTCCACCAACATTACCTTGTTTTAAATCAACTTGTAAACCACTACCACGAATAGTTCTATAAGATTTACTAAAATAGAAATAGATGGAATAAATATATCTTACCCTCAAACCAAATCCTGGGTGGTTCAAAAACCTGAGAAGCACACAGCCAATAAAAAATAATTCAACCCAAAAATGTGTTGTCCCAAGATATGAGACTTCTATGTTTCATCAAAACCATTCTCAGATGCAAGATACAAATAACACAAAACTTTAATCCAACCCATTAATGTTTCTCTAACCAAAAAAAATAGTCCCAACCAACATTATGGGACAAAAATAAAAATCACTAGAAAAATAAGGAAAACACATCCAAAAATATCATTCCTTAAAAACCCATCATATCCCAAAATAAATAAAAATTATTTTCCATAGAAACACACCCACTTTTGAAAATACTTGACCATTTGAAATCAAATCAATTCAAAATGGCCCCATTCCCCATGTAATTATCAAAAAATTTACCCTTATTGAAAATTGAAAAGTCACTTTCAAAAAATAAAACCCACATGATCTTCACAAAGGTCAAATTTCCATCAAAATTTACATCTAAATATCAAATTTTCATTTCAAAATGATTCATTCTTTTAAACTTCTCAATGTACTCTTTAATTTCCTTTTTAAAAATAACCATATTTGGGAAAATTAATCAAGAGGGTCTATGTATTATACATATAACCCAAAAATTTAGTTTTAAACCCAAATCATATTCTATATTTCATTAAGATATCTACTAGTTTGAAAACATTTCATGAAAACAAATTCCATTTTTATAAGCGAACCCATGGAATAATTTTACTTCCAAAACAAATCCATGAAATTTTACTTTTCATTCCACAAAAAGTTATCTCAAAAACCACATAACAATGAAATATCTGATATACAAAAAAAATTTATCCACGTTATCAATAAATCATACATATCAATTGAATTCACCTCCAACACAGGGTATCCACAATGGTATTAAAAATATCAATACAAGATGGGTGTTAGGACCATTATTGACTTCAACACTTCTTTTTAATGACTATGGTCCAGTCATGAAATAATTCCTAATACATTTCCAAGATCAATCATTTTGTCACTTCCAATTTTATCAAGTTGTGCAAGCCAACCATGTACTGCTGATTCGATTTTCCTTTTCACCCTAACATACAATTTTTCCAGGAAGGTAACACATCAATTCCAATGAGGTTACAAACAATATCATATAAAACCTAAGACCAACAATAATAATCGAACAATTGAATCCAAATCCAACATCCCATGGGTATTCAAGTTTCATCAAGACAGGTGGTGATAAAAAATCCACTTGTGGACAACCTCCACTATCCAGATAAAAATATGAACTCAATCCAAACATGAAACAACCAAATAAATGGGATATTTCCATGAACTGATGCCTATATTGTGAAGCAAAGGTTCCAACAACAATTTTAATGACCTGACTCATGATAACTGAATATATTACCCTATCCAACATTCCAATTAGTGTAAAGATAATTATAGATCCCCATGAACTCACAACTAGTGTCTACGTATCAATAAATATAGTGGTATATATTTTTAATACAAAATATTTAGCTCAATTTCATGTTTTAGGAGATTCAAAACATCCCTATGGGTAAAAATGTAAATTCAACTAATTTTATTACCTAGAAAATTTTAATGAGAATGTTTGTATTGGGGAGTAATATTTTTCCTTGAGTTTGGTTTAGCTAATTTCCAATCTAGTTAGGATATATTGAATATATCAAATTTATTACATAAATAAATAAGTATCCTAAACCTAAAATGGTTTTGTCATGACCTCAATTTATATTGTCTAAAACCATAGAATATCTTGAAAAATGTTTTTAGGGTGGTTATCTAAACCAAACTATAAATATAATTGTTCATATGTTTGATGATAATATAATATAAATGTTATATTATATTTATCCAGCATGTGTGTATTTTCAAGAAAATAATTGTATCTCCTAAAATAAGCATCATATGGAGAAATTGATTCAACAGTTGAATCAGTAATTGAGGGCTTATGCTATGTATAGTATAAGAACACTTCACACTTTCGGTTTCTGATATATTTCATAATGGGTGTTGATTAATTAATTAATTAATATTTCTTATTTATTTTCAGTGGTTAAAATCCTAAATTAGATTTAAAATAAATCTTTATGGATTCTCTCTAGTGTTAGAGAATTTTTTCAATGAGGTAATCCTATTTTTAAGGAGGGAGAGAGAGAGAGGTTGATCTTTTGAAGGAACGAATTGATTGGTTTTGAATAAAAACCATATTCTTGACATTAATAGGCTAGATCTTGGGGGTGATGATAGACTCAAAGATCAAATAAGATCTTTAGTGATGTCAATGGTTAGGTTTCATGACGATAATAAAATTATTAAAGAGATTATGATTCACCATTGACATATAGATTCATTCATTGGATTCTAGTTTGTTCTTCACCATTTTATATTTTTATAAACATTCTATTTTAAAATCTTCTCATTATTCCACTGATTTATTGTGGATTCTTGACCTATTGTAATCTGACATCAAGCATTGATTATAAATCTTCTTTGAATACTTGTTTTTTATTCCCCTTTCATGGACCTAATAATTTAATAATTTCTATTATACCTAAAGTTTATTTATTATAGTGAAATCTTATTTTTTTACTTTTGTATATTGAGATTGAAATTAATTCTTATGTTTCTAATATCCATCAATTATTTCACATTATTGATTGAGTATTTGTCACCGTTTCTTGTAATATTCATCGTTGATATATTGTGGGGCAGTGATTGGACTTGCAATCTAGTTCGAGAAATGATTGAACCTCTAATTTACATTGTTTTTTGTTATTGTTGACATATATGATATTGTTTTAAAGTAATGATGTGTGTTAGTAGACCCCAAATGGAATACAAGAGGTTTTAAACTTTAGGTAGTGGAGAAAGGTACAATACTCATTTCATTGGTTAATAGGTATCCTTATTTTTGATCCCTTGGGGAATAAAATTAATTAACAATGAATATTTATTAGGGATAAGGGCTTTAGATGATGATTCTTTCTTGAAGGATTGTATAAATGATGAGACCTATTGGTGAATATTAGCCTAGTATTAAATTTTCAACTACACATCCTGTATTCTAGAAGAACACACATCATACAGTCTGGGGGATATAAAACTAGAATTTTAGGATATATTTAAATATCACATGGATGTGTGGATGGTATCATACACCAATTTTTCCTAGATGACCTAACTTTCATGTATAGAGGGTACATTCCTTGGAACATGAGAAGGTCATGGGAGGATCCACATGTTGTGTTACCATATTGAGACATGACACGGGTAGTAAATAACACTCCAAGTGATGAAAATGGTCCCACACATCTTGTGACTATAATCAAATTTCATGTTGTTAAACTATTGAATTCAATGTCAATTGGTGGAACATAGCTATGTTTTCAACCTGGGGTGACACACCATGTACCCCCTTGGACACAAAGTGCAATTTACTTTCACTAGGATTATGAACATCAAGTAGTACTCCCTTAGAATAGATCTATATGGAATATAATATTATATTTATTTTAAAAGGTAGTGATTAGAATCAATTTGAAGAATCCATGATCAAAATCATCATCATTATGGAGACTATACTTTTTTTCAGTACATCTTTAGTGAATGGAAACCCACCATTATAATAAAATAGAAATTGATAAAAGTCTCATATTACTATCCTTAGGTAGGGTTGAACCCCCCCCCATTTGATTGGGGAGAAATATCATAAACTAGTGGAACATATTGTGATATTATTCCCAATACTATTATAGGATGTGGATACTCTATTTAGAGTGTTTAAATCCACTCAATTTAATGATCTCAGATGGGTTATGGAATCTTTCACTCAGTTAATCACCCCTCTACACTTTTTAGGGTCCCAAATCCTCTACAATAAAAATTGAGTGGTTATGGGGGGCGGTAATTCACCCATTTCATCATTAGTTAGGTATTGGATTCATTAAAGGTTGTGATTCTCCCTCATATAACAATCATTCTTCAAAGATATGTCGGATTTCATTTCTGGTGGTAGCATGGCAACTGCGTGGATCCACAGTAATGACTTTTATGGGAGTGTTGATACCTCAAAACTAAAGGAGTTGATTTTGAGATTTGTTACAGCACTAGTCAAAAAAATTAGACTTTGTGGACTCCTAAATTATTTGGGAACCTCTAGCTACTCATGCAACATGTCCATAAAACATTGTAGGAGGGATAACATAGGCCTATATAAGTCTTTATGGAATCTATTGGTTGCTAATATTTGTATAATCCATCTTGACTTTGTTTTAGATACTAATTATTAAGACAACATTTGATATGAATGGTATCTTTGTAATTATTTGTGGTTTTCAGTGCACCATATGATGTATGTTTGTGCTCAGCCCTACATGGGCCTTGGCTCCACACATGTCATGTTTGTGTATATGGATCACAAGCCAGATATGGTTTTGTGGATGTGTCTTGAATATATATTTTTTGGATATTATTCCTATAGAATTTATAGTATATGATGTAGACATATAATGGTTGATCCAGGAGATGATGGTAGTATTTAATTTTTGTTTTTGGAGAAAACTTGTATTGAGAGCCTCTATTACTTTAGTTGGTTTTTAGTTTTCCTTTAATTATGATGGGTGTTTATTTTTTCCATTTTAATATTTTTTAACCATACTGGCTATCTTGTGGGTGTCAATACATATCCCATGCATGTTTTATATTTTTTAGTTTGTTTCATTAATATATAATATAATGGTGTAATTGATTACATTATGTATTGGAGATATGTGAGTATTCCATGTTCTTATAGCCTAAGGCAACTGATTTGTGTCATATGACTACTAAATTATAGTCACCATCCCTTGGCCTATTTGGGGTAGGCTTGGGTTGGAACAATCGACATATTATTGGTCTATTTTGAACCCCAATTGGTCGGGTCATGTCAGATTCATATTTAAGTGGGTCTCTCCTAGGGTACGTGTTTAGTGCTAGTAGTTATTTGAGGACTAGTTTGGGGAACATATGAAATTTATGAAATGGGGGTATTGGTTTTGGTTACCAAATATAGGAAACTAGTGTAGGTGTGGTGTATAATGTATCCTTTCTCAAGGGATTTGATGACCTGTTAATAGACCCAGAACCCTAAGAAATCAATTTTATGGTTCAATTTAGTTGATTCATGCATCATATAGTGGTGAGTTATGATTTTTCATGTCTTTCATGTTTCAACTAATATAGATAATCTCAAAGTCTTGAGGGTCTCACCTATTGATTATAGGATTCTCCACATAGATACATAGCTTTTTATAGAGGTAGGGTTGTGATAAGATCATACATTTACCTTCTCCTATTGACACTATATTTTGAATGATGGATATTTTTTTCATGGACATGGTTAGGAGGTGTTATCACCATCTTATTTGAGGTCTCCCTCTTCCCTTGAACTTTGAGTTGATCTCTCTCATGAATCAGATGTTAATTTCTAATAGGGTTGTAAAATACTATTAGTAAAGTTCTAGCACTCCCTTCCTTCGAAAATAAGGGCCTTACATGTTTTTCTAGGCTATCTTGACCCTTTGATAAAAGTGGATAATATAGAGTCTAGGACACACATTTCCATCAAGTTATGACTTTTTCTACCCAGAATACAATTCATGTTTTGATATTCCAATGAGAAACTATAATTCGACAACTATCAATATTTTTCTCAAACTCAAAGTGGAATTACTATTCCATGGTTCGAGTTAGAGACCATGGTAGAGGTCGGTTTTTTATGAAGAATGTTGAACCTTCTACTAAGATACAGAAACAATTTCATGTAAACAATATTTCATTGGAGGATTTGAAAAAATGTTTTCTATGGATGTTTCTTGGTGTTGTTATTTGATATTGGTTACTTGAAAGACTCCATATGATGATATTCAGAGATTTGGATAGGACTTATTAAAACACATTCTATATTGGATCATCCAATTGAGTTTTTATATCGATCATCCCTTTATAAAGGGGGAATAGGTTTCTTTTCCCTTGTAGATGGTGAATGTAATCTTGTGGGTGGACTGCCACATTTTATATAGTGAGTCTAGGAATATCTATATTATAGACATTGTCCTTTACCAATAAGATAACATGTTAGAATACATGGTGAAATATGCATTGGAATTTTGATATGAGTTTATTCTTCCCCATCATCACCACCCTTAGGTTGGATCCTGACCATCACATAGTATCGATGAATTCATTTATGGGATAACACATTTAGTGGTGACCTATGTTTAGGTAGTGACTTATGTGAACCAGAGTATTAATTTTTTCTATTCCCCTATGTAACTTCATGTATTTTTTTCCAAGAAAACACTATTAACCTAATGAAATATTGTAACGCCCCGACCCCAGCTACCCAGAGTTGGTGCATTACTTCATAACATTGGCATGATCACAAGAAAGATCAAATCTCGAAAGACCGATTGGTTTAGTAGCCTTGGAAACACTAGATATATTCATAAGTTTTACATTACACCATAAAATGAAAAACTAATACAACAACATAATGTTTCCACAATACACACTATTAACCCCTCATAAAATCCCTGCAGGTCATTCATAACTTCCTTCTTCACATCCTGGGAAAAATAAAACATAGAAAAGGGGTGAGCTCAAATGCCCAGTAAGGATAACAATATAGCGGAAACTTTCATAAATAAGAATAAACATTTAAGGAAATGCATTACTAAAACAAAAGCCTTTTAAACTTTAACTTCAACATGGTATGGAAAAAGTAAAATGAAATAATGCCATTTACTTATTCACATGGATATTCTACTAATCGAATAATCACATGCAAAAATCAATATCCACTTTCATAATGTTGGAATGCATAATGCCAGACTATCATAACCACATAGTCAAGGCCTCGTGCCAAGACTACAAATAAGATTTTGTCAAGGCCGTGTGCCAAGACTCTAGTTTGTATCATGAGACCTACAGATGCATCGAGGAGCTATAGCGGGCTCCACCCGTCACTTATTAAATCCAATGCATTCCCATATGAAAAGGTTTAAACATAACATAAACATTCGTATTAAAACTAGCATACGAAATGTCAATAATTTCACCATAAACTATGAATGGTATAAAAATAGCACATCCACAGTCAAACATATCACAAAACCTTAAATACAATATAGAAGTTTTGTATCATAATAAATCAACTTCAAATAATCTTAAAATCCATCAAAGGATGTTGACATAGATGAAATCAAAATTCTTTTTAAATAAGTATCTCCTTTTATTTTGAAATCATTTAAGATCCATATAAAATAAAACATTTTCTTTGAAAATATTCTTATAATATTGTATGGAAAGCTTCGACGATTTTATAACAGCGGAAAATAACCGCACCCGCCGTATAAGTTAAAAAAAACATTCTTACCTCAATTCTGTCGAAAAGGTTAAAAAGGACCTTGTTTTGAAAACGACGGAAAGATTCCTTTATAAACCTCTTATAAAAAGTCAAACAAGGGTATAAATGACTTTAACCCATATTATTGTAAATAGTAAAAATGTTTTGAAATACATTTCGAAGAAACATGGATGTGGATGATAAAGAGGTCCCAGTAGATTATTACGTATAATACAACCTCAGATAATGAAGAGATTGTGAAATAACCCTTACCTTGTACTTTTCCTTGGTTGGGGTAGGTTAACCTCCTGTATAATAGTGAAATTATTGTTACTAAATCATACAATAATCATATACATTAATATGATATCATATATGATATTTTAATATTGATTTGATAATAATATCTTAGTATTATCGCCGTTTCGGGTGTTAACTTACTCATTTTCTTTATATGTTTTGTTACATAAGTCATGTTTGTTGTATCTTATTCATATCCAGAATGATATAAAGTCCTTAAACATCATTTTTAAATCATTAAATGATAATTATACTTGAATGGATACGATGGAGAATGAATCTCATCGCGTTCGTGGAGACGGTAGTCCATACGTACGCACGAACGCTACTTCCATTTAATTTTTATTTTAAAATAATCGAATCCAAATGATACATAGGTATATTACTATTCCAGTATAATATAATATTTTATATATGTTACTTAAGTTCATTAACACCATCCTTTATACGTTCCATGTGTGGTATGAACGAGTCATATCATTTTAAGGGGGCGGTAGTCCGCACTTCCTCAAATGAAATTATCGTATGTATATACAACATGAAACGAATAATGGTATGAAATAAAATGGAATTACAGAAGCTTATATATAAAATATATATCATTAATATCATATTTAATTACAGTGCCATCATAATGGCCACCATGAGAGGCGGTAAGATGTATTTGAACAATCATCGTTTCGTGAGGCGTTAGTTTTCCATCCACAGAAACATTATGTTCATCATCCATTAGATGGAGTTGTGTGTATGTGTAGTTTGAATCCTTCTTATAACAACATCCTACTATATTGAGGATACTGGTGTTGTTACAAAATAAAGGAAATAAAAAGAGTTTGGGGGATTGAAGAAACAAAATAAATGAAAATAATTTAAGAGAAATCGTTACCTTTAATTTAGGTAACTCACTTTGGTTGGAACCAAAGGACTTGTTGAAATGCTTTCTGCCTAAGGGGAAGCTTCAAGGAGGAGGAGAGGGATGTGGGGAGATTAGTTGGGCAGAGTTTGGACGAGCCAAGTGGCTTGAGAGGTGTGAGGAATGAGTAGAAGTGGTCTCCTTTTATAAGGGAGAGGAGGGGCTCTTTAGGAAAGAGTGAAAGTATTACTTTATAATATAATTATATTCGGTTTATAATGGTCCAAAAATCATTGAGGTCGAAGATAAGATGACTCATATTCTAAATAACATCAACCAATAAGAATTGGACAGGTTTTAGATAATAGTTTAATCATTATAATATTATTTATTTCAATGATTTATTAATGAGGTAAACATTGCATCATTATTGTGTCACTAATAATTTAACTTATTTGATGTCTAAAAATTATAAATAAAATATCATCATGTAGGAAATCTTTTTAGAGTTCTAATGAATATTTATAATCGAAAATCCAACATGTATAACCCTATTTAAAAATTGTTCTTCTAAAAGATGTAAGCTTATGCCATTTTTATTTTTATTTTAACTTTATTAATATAATGTGTCCCTACCACATACAAGTGGCTCCAAGGGGTCCCCAAATTGACCCAAGGATGCCCATGGTCGGGTATGTGTCCACCAATAAGGTTAGGACACGTTTTAGGGTAATTTTGTATTATTATAATATTATTTTTTAACCCTTATTTACCGGATTTACCCTTTAACCATGGTAAATAAAATATTTACCACAGTAACTATTCAAAATGTCTAAAAATAAAAGTTACCTATTTACACAATTTGAACATCCTGATTCCAAATATGGAATCCATTTTCCTAAATTCAAAACACAGAAGTGGCAGAAATTAATTTAAAATTAATTCCCGCTGTCAAAACAAAAAGCGTGTTTTTAAGAGGTAATAACTATCAAAAGATTGACACTTGTTTATGTTCGGTTTAATTGTAAAATTATGTCCAATGAAAAAAATTAAATTAAATGGTAAAAATATATTCTAAATATACTTTAAAAACACTCAAATTAATAATTTATCAATATTAATTATTTTGATTAAAAAAGTTGTTTTTAATTAAAATTTAGTAATTTTCACTATTCATCAAAATATAAAAGTTATCCGAAAAGTACCAAAATTTCACCCTAGGCTAATTTCGATATTCCGAATCCAAAAATGAAGTCCATTTTGAAATATAAAATATATATGATTTCAAAAAGTAGGTATTACTATTCACAACAGCTAGTTTAATTAGTTGTGGTGTGTGTTAGAACTCGAGGTTGCGTACAACACACGCTATCGATTATTCGAAGGGAAACGTACCGTGGAAGTTTGGGGTGTTACATTCTCCCCTCCTTCAAATAATTGCGTCCTCGCAATTTATAGGGTATTACTGCATAAAAAGACTCGGGTGGTTCCTCATCATAAGTTCCTCAGGTTCCCACGTTGCCTCTTCCATCTTATGATTTCTCCAAAAAACTTTTACCAGACGCGTCGTCCGGTTTCTCAGTACTTGTTCTCTTGTATCAAGAATCCTGATGGTCTCTTCACAATAAGACAGATCAGGTTCCAGTTCTAATTCCTCATAGGTGAGTACATGCGTTGGGTCAGGCATGTATTTTCTCAACAGAGATACGTGGAACACATCGTGAACTTTGGAGAGACTTGGAGGCATTGCCAATCGGTAAGCTACAGCCCCAATTCGTTCTAGAATTTCGAAAGGTCCGATGTACCTGGGACTCAATTTACCTTTCTTACCAAAACGTATGACTCCCTTCCAAGGAGATACCTTTAGGAAAACATGATCACCGACTTGAAATTCCAAATCCTTCCTTCGATTATCGACATAGCTCTTTTGCCTACTTTGAGCTGCTTTGATGTGATTTTGGATTACCTTCACCTTTTACACCGTTTCCTCCACTAGTTCTGGGCCTACAAGTTTTCTTTCACCAACATCATCCCAACAAGTTGGTGTACGACATATCTTTTTGTATAACGCTTCATATGGTGCCATTTGAATACTCGAATGGAAGCTATTGTTATAGGAAAATTCTACCAGTGGTAAATATTGATCCCACATACCCTGAAAATCAAGTGAGCAAGATCTCAACATGTCTTCTAAGGTCTGAATAGTCCGTTCTGATTGTCCGTCTGTCTGAGGGTGGTAAGCAGTGCTCAAATGAAGTTCAGTATCCAGGGATTTCTGAAGACTTTTCCAGAATCTTGAAGTAAAACGGGGATCACGATCAGAAACAATCGATAGGGGTATTCCATGAAGTCTCACAACTTCATTAATGTATAGTCCTGCTAGACGATCCAGGGGTAGATCTTCTCTTATAGCAAGAAAATGTGCTGACTTGGTAAGACGATCAACAATAACCCATATTGCATCGTTCCTTCTAGGAGTCTTTGTTAGCCGCATGACAAAGTCCATCGTAATATTGTCCCATTTCCACTCCGGTATGGGAAGCGGTTGCATGACTCCTCCAGGCTGTTGCCTTCCAGCTTTCACTTGTTGACAAACCATACATCTTGACACTAAATCAGCAATCTCCCTCTTCATGTTGTCCCACCAAAAATGTTCCTTCAAATCTCTATACATTTTGGTGCTCCCAGGGTGTATAGAGAAATTGGAACTATGAGCATCATCCAACAATTCCCTTTTTAGATCAGGTATATTGGGAACACAAAGTCTCTTCCCGAATTTCAAAATTCCATCTTCATACACAAAGTATCTCATTCTCCCATCATTCACAGCTTTAATCTTCTTCTGAAATTCTTCATCATCGGTCTGATAACTCTTAATCCTTTCTAGTAAAGATGGTTTGGCAACCATTTGAAAAAGCATTGATGTTTCACCTTCCCTGGTTATTCCCATGTCCATCTTCACTAGATCCATGAAAATTGGATCCCTTTCAATTCTCATCATGTTCAAAACACCATGGTCTTTTCTGCTCAAAGCATCTGACACCTTGTTTGCTTTCCCCGGGTGGTAGTGTATCGTGCAATCATAATCCTTGAGTAATTCAAGCCATCTCCTTTGCCTCATGTTGAGTTCTTTTTGTGAGAAAATATACTTCAAACTCTTGTGATCAGTATAAATCTCACATTTTTCACCATAGAGGTAGTGCCTCCATATCATCAAAGCAAAGATTACAGCTGCTAACTCGAGATCATGAGTAGGATAGTTTTGTTCATGAATTTTCAACTGTCGTGATGCATAGGCAATAACTCTATCATTCTGCATAAGGACACAACCAAGTCCTTTCTTTGATGCATCACTATAAATAACGAACCCATAATTCCCCGATGGTAGAGTCAATATAGGAGCATTGACTAATCTTCTCTTAAGTTCTTTGAAACATTCTTCACACTCTTTTGTCCAAACAAATTTAACCCCTTTACGTGTGAGCTTCGTTAATGGGTTAGCCAATCGGGCAAAATTCTGGACGAAACGTCGATAATAACCTGCCCAACCAATAAAACTGCGTACCTCAGTTATACTCGTAGGTGCTAGCCATTCTCGGATTGCCTTGGTCTTAGAAGGATCAATAGAGATTCCATCTTTTGAGACAATATGGCCATGAAAAGAAATCTCCTGAAGCCAGAATTCACACTTGCTAAACTTCCCATATAATTCATGCCTCCTCAAAGTCTTCAAGATAATGCGCAAGTGATTTTCATGATCTTCGTAGGTTTTGGAGTATACCAAGATATCATCAATAAATACCACCACAAATTCATCGAGATACTCCTTGAAAACTCTATTCATCAGATCCATGAATACAGAGGGTGCATTAGTCAATCCAAAAGGCATTACAGTAAACTCGTAATGCCCGTACCTGGTTCGAAATGCTGTCTTCGGAATGTCTTCCTTCTTCACACACAACTGATGGTATTCAGATCGAAGGTCAATCTTTGAAAAGTATTGAGCTCCATGCAGTTGGTCAAATAAATCATCAATACGAGGTAGGGGATACTTGTTCATTATCGTTATAGCATTGATCTCCCTGTAGTCGATACATAACCTCATAGATCCATCTTTCTTTTTAACAAAAAGAACAGGGGCTCTCCATGGAGAAACACTAGGGCGAATAAATCCCTTATTACTTAATTCCTCTAGTTGTTTCTTTAGTTTGACTAACTCTACAGTGGCCATTCTATAAGGGGTCTTCGATATAGGTCTTGATCCAGGAATCAAATCAATGGAAAACTCAACTTCTCGTTCTGGAGGATGTCCAGGTAAATCTTCCGGAAATACATCTACAAATTCTTTCACAACAGGTACATCCTCTATTTGAACATTCCTTTCCTCACCGACAGTTATTTCATTCTCTTCCTCCCCAATAATTGAATTTAGTTGAGCTACTAGGGGTGGATCTAAATAAGAATTAGGTGGTGACGATTCTGCTCTAAAAATAAGGTGTTCCTTATCATTATCATCAAGAATCGTAACCTCTTTCTTCTTACAATAAATCTTCGCATCATAGTCCGAAAGCCAGTCCATACCGAGGATTATATCAAACTCAATCATAGGTATGACGATGAGATCAGCAGATAATGAATATTTATGTGCTCTAATGGGGACTGATTCACAAAACTTTGTTGCAACGATACTTCCCTTAGGAGTTTTAACTGACAACTCCCTTATTAAATCAAATTGGAAATATCTAATTTTCTTAGCAAACTGGGAAGATATGAAACAATGTGATGATCCAGAATCAAATAATGCATTTGCTAAACTTGAGGAAACCATTAAATTACCTGCCACCACGTCTTTCGGAGCTTTTACCTCAGCAGTAGTGATAGCATAAGCCTGGCCTTGATCCCTTGGCCTTTTCTGAGGTAAGTTCTCCTGACGCTTAGGACATGCATTTTCATAATGCCCCATCTCCCTGCAATTGTAGCACTGAATGTTGGTAGCTTCCTTCTTCCCCTTGCAATCATGAGCTTGGTGGCCTTTTTCACCACACTTGTAACAGACTCCCATTCCCTTCAAGCAAGTACCAGGATGTTTCTTCCCGCATTTACCACAAGATGGATATTCAACCTTCCCCTTCTTCCCCTTATTTCCATTCCCAGATTGATCAGCATGTCTCTTCTTCTCTTGCTTTGCTTTAAAGTCATAAGACTTAGAGAATTCCTTTTCGGTCTTGATAGCACATGAGACAATGTCTTCGTACGATGAAAAGGATTGTGAGACTAATGCTCGACGGAGAAATGGTTTTAACCCATCAAAGAAATGATCAATCTTACTTCTTGGGTTGCGAATATAATCTCCAGCATACCTTGCTAACCTTGTATAGTTAGCCTCATAATTTGTGACATTCTCATCCTCCTTTTGTCTCAGACTCAGAAATTGCCTTTCCATATCTGCTCGATGGTCGCGAGGGAAGTATTTTTCTAAAAACAGATCTTTGAACTCCCTCCATTCTATATTTGATACTTCATCATCTTCCTTCGTATTTTGAATCAATGACCACCATTGATCAGCATCTCCAGTGAGGCGGTAAACTGCCATGATAACTTTTTCCCTTTCACTGCTCCCCAAAGCCTGAAATATTTTCTCTAGGGAAAATATCCATTGCTCAGCTACTAAGGGATTTGTATTCCCATTGAACGTTGGTGGTTGTTGCCTCATGAATCGATCTAACATTGATCCTCCACGCTGCGAATCAGGGTGCTCCATACGCGTAAGGTTATTATTCATAACCTGAGTAAGTTGTCCCAGTATGGTGATTAGCTGATCAGCACCAGTTGCATCACCAGCCCCACTATAATTATCTTGAGCAGGAGGGCAATCCCTACATGGAGTGCGTGCATTGATACGGTTTCCATTTCTTCCACTAGGCGCCATTTCTAAACAATGGCATAAACTAGATCAGTTTATGAATCAAAATACATAATCCCATACTTATAAAACACTTAACATAAATTGAACTATTTATGGATATAATCCATAATAATAAGAATGTTTTCTTTGAGGAAGTATATACTCAAAATCCCTTCAAAATGATTTGTAAAGAAAATGAGAGTTATCTTAAGCATATCCCCCGGGAGTGTCGTAACCAAGAGTGCAGCAAGGACCGTTGTCGTGCACTAGTTCCCATTCGAGTCTAGCTCAAAGCGGTGTTTTCGGGTTTTACCCCTAGGTACATCTGTGCCAGAGCCGCCTCTACCTGCTCGTATCCAGACAGGGATGTATTGTTTGGAAAACTCACAAAATCTCTACAATACCAAAATTCTAGGAAGTTCTTCTATACTAATCCTCAAAGTTCATCTTAGGTCTACGTGCTCTAATCAGAGTTTATCTAAATCTAGCTTCCAAGGTTTGTACTAAACTTCCTGTGATACCAACTGTAACGCCCCGACCCCAGCTACCCATAGTCAGTGCATTACTTCATAAAATTGGCATGATCACAAGAAAGATCAAATCTCGAAAGACCGATTGGTTTAGTAGCCTTGGAAACACTAGATATATTCATAAGTTTTACATTACATCATAAAATGAAAAACTAATACAACAACATAATGTTTCCACAATCCACACTATTAACCCCTCATAAAATCCCTACAGGTCATTCATAACTTACTTCTTCACATCCTGGGAAAAATAAAACATATAAAAGGGGTGAGCTCAAATGCCCAGTAAGGATAACAATATAGCGGAAACTTTCATAAATAAGAATAAACATTTAAGGAAATTCATTACTAAAACAAAAGACTTTTAAACTTTAACTTCAACATAGTATGGAAAAAGTAAAATGAAATAATTCCATTTACTTATTCACATGGATATTCTACTAATCGAATAATCACATGCAAAAATCAATAACCACTTTCATAATGTTGGAATGCATAATGCCAGACTATCATAACCACATAGTCAAGGCCTCGTGCCAAGACTACAAATAAGATTTTGTCAAGGCCTTGTTCCAAGACACTAGTTTGTCTCATGAGACCTACCGATGCATCGAGGAGCTATATCGGGCTCCACCCGTCACTTATTAAGTCCAATGCATTCCCATATGAAAAGGTTTAAACATAACATAAACATTCGTATTAAAACTAGCATACGAAATGTCAATAATTTCACCATAAACTATGAATGGTATAAAAATAGAACATCCACAGTCAAACATATCACAAAACCTTCAATACAATATAGAAGTTTTGTATCATAATAAATCAACTTCAAATAATCTTAAAATCCATCAAAGGATGTTGACATAGATGAAATCAAAATTCTTTTTAAAGAAGTATCTCCTTTTATTTTTAAATCATTTAAGATCCATATAAAATAAAACATTTTCTTTGAAAATATTCTTATAAGCTTGTATGTAAAGCTTCGACGATTTTATAATGGCGGAAAATAACCGCACCCGCCGTATAAGTTAAAAAAAACATTCTTACCTCAATTTTGTTGAAAAGGTTAAAAAGGACCTTGTTTTGAAAACGACAGAAAGATTCCTTTATAAACCTCTTATAAAAAGTCAAACAAGGGTATAAATGACTTTAACCCATATTCTTGTAAATAGTAAAAATGTTTTGAAATACATTTCGAAGAAACATGGATGTGGATGATAAAGAGGTCCCAGTAGATTATTACGTATAATACAACCTCGGATAATGAAGAGATTGTGAAATAACCCTTACCTTGTACTTTTCCTTGGTTGGGGTAGGTTAACCTCCTGTATAATAGTGAAATAATTGTTACTAAATTATACAAGAATCATATACATTAATATGATATCATATATGATCTTTTAATATTGATTTGATAATAATATCTTAGTATTATCGCCGTTTCAGGTGTTAACATACTCATTTTCTTTATATGTTTTGTTACATAAGTCATGTTTGTTGTATCTTATTCATATCCTGAATGATATCAAGTCCTTAAACATCATTTTTAAATCATTAAATGATAATTATACTTGAATGGATACGATGGAGAATGAATCTCATCGCGTTCGTGGAGACGGTAGTCCGTACGTACGCACGAACGCTACTTCCATTTAATTTTTATTTTAAAAGAATCGAATCCAAATGATACATAGGTATATTACTATTCCAGTATAATATAATATTTTATATATGTTACTTAAGTTCATTAACACCATCCTTTATACGTTCCATGTGTGGTATGAACGAGTCATATCATTTTAAGGGGGCGGTAGTCCGCACTTCCTCAAATGAAATTATCGTATGTATATACAACATGAAACGAATAATGGTATGAAATAAAATGGAATTACAGAAGCTTATATATAAAATATATATCATTAATATCATATTTAATTACAGTGCCATCATAATGGCCACCATGAGAGGCGGTAAGATGTATTTGAACAATCATCGTTTCGTGAGGCGTTAGTTTGCCATCCACAGAAACATTATGTTCATCATCCATTAGATGGAGTTGTGTGTATGTGTAGTTTGAATCCTTCTTATAACAACATCCTAGTATATTGAGGATACTGGTGTTGTTACAAAAGAAAGGAAATAAAAAGAGTTTGGGGGTTTGAAGAATCAAAATAAATGAAAATAATTTAAGAGAAATCGTTACCTTTAATTTAGGAAACTCACTTTGGTTGGAACCAAATGACTTGTTGAAATGCTTTCTGCCTAAGGGGAAGCTTCAAGGAGGAGGAGAGGGATGTGGGGAGCTTAGTTGGGCAGAGTTTGGACGAGCCAAGTGGCTTGAGAGGTGTGAGGAATGAGTAGAAGTGGTCTCCTTTTATAAGGGAGAGGAGGGGCTCTTTAGGAAAGAGTGAAAGTATTACTTTATAATATAATTATATTCGGTTTATAATGGTCCAAAAATCATTGAGTTCTAAGATAAGATGACTCATATTCTAAATAACATCAACCAATAAGAATTGGACAGGTTTTAGATAATATTTTAATCATTATAATATTATTTATTTCAATGATTTATTAATGAGGTAAACATTGCATCATTATTGTGTCATTAATAATTTAACTTATTTCATGTCTAAAAATTATAAATAAAATATCATCATGTAGGAAATCTTTTTAGATTTCTAATTAATATTTATAATCTAAAATACAACATGTATAACCCTATGTAAAAGTTGTTCTTCTAAAAGATGTAAGCTTATGCCATTTTTATTTTTATTTTAACCTTATTAATATAATGTGTCCCTACCACATACATGTGGCTCCACGGGGTCCCCAAATTGACCCAAGGATGCCCATGGTCGGGTATGTGTCCCCCAATAAGGTTAGGACACGTTTTAGGGTAATTTTGTATTATTATAATATTATTTTTTAACCCTTATTTACCAGATTTACCCTTTAACCATGGTAAATAAAATATTTACCACAGTAACTATTCAAAATGTCTAAAAATAAAAGTTACCTATTTACACAATTTGAACATCCTGATTCCAAATATGGAATTCATTTTCCTAAATTCAAAACACAGAAGTGGCAGAAATTAATTTAAAATTAATTCCCGCTGTCAATACAAAAAGCGTGTTTTTAAGAGGTAATAACTATCAAAAGATTGACACTTGTTTATGTTCGGTTTAATTGTAAAATTATGTCCAATGACAAAAATTAAATTAAATGGTAAAAATATATTCTAAATATACTTTAAAAACACTCAAATTTATAATTTATCAATATTAATTATTTTGATTAAAAAAGTTGTTTTTAATTAAAATTTAGTAATTTTCACTATTCATCAAAATATAAAAGTTATCCGAAAAGTACCAAAATTTCACCATAGGCTAATTTCGATATTCCGAATCCAAAAATGAAGTCCATTTTGAAATATAAAATATATATGATTTCAAAAAGTAGGTATTACTATTCACAACGGCTAGTTTAATTAGTTGTGGTGTGTGTTAGAACTCGAGGTTGCGTACAACACACGCTATCGATTATTCGAAGGGAAACGTACCATGGAAGTTTGGGGTGTTACAAATATATCAACATATTTTTGATTCTAGTGGAACCTAAAACTTGATCCCAGTTATCTAGAAAAGAACTATTAATTTCAAGTGTTATCCACACATCCTCTTAGTGGAGTGAGTTTACCATTGGTTGAAGAAGAATATTTTTTTAGAATGCCTTCGTAATAGGGAAGAGGATTGATGTTACCAACCTTCGAATGAATTTGATACCCTCTTGGTTCGTACCAAGGTGTTGGTGTTTGTGTTAATTGGGTGAGTTCTATCTGTAATAGTGAGAAAGTCCCCTCATCTATATAATGTAAATCCAAACCGATGAATGTTATGTTAGACTCTAATCATTTAGTGGGAATGGATAACCAATATTTTTGAACCATGAATTCATGCAATTCATATAAGTATAGAGGAATGTGTGGATATTTTATAATGGTGACCTATGGTCGATTGTTGGTACGGAGAAATTTTTTTCATCAACTCCAAAACCTAATATAACGCAAGACATTTTGTTTTTTAGTGTATTAAACTGAATATATCATTGAGATTATTTTTGATAAAGCCCATCAAGCCATTGGATTCTTATTTTATGAAACCTATATCCATGGACTTTATTGGGTCTTTAAGAACTATTTTTGAGGAGGATAAAGGGATTATATTACATAAACCATGGTTTAGTAATAGTTACTATTTTCAAAAGGACTCCATATCTATGAAATGATGGAATCTTGTTAGATGTTGTCATTATGTGGTTGACTAAAACTTGGAAAGGGATACATATCAATCCTTCAGTCAGTGATTGTTTCCCCACATATTTCATTTGTGTTTAGGATTTTATGAGTGTGTTATTGACTTAGTACTCTTTAGAAAAATGATGTTTTCATGAAGATGAAGAGTACATTGTCCACTTACATGGATGGAAAGTGATTCTCCCTTGATGCTCAGAATGGGAATGGAAATAGACATCTGGAAGATAGATTTTTCTATTAAATCAAGGTATATAGAGTGTCATGGCCAACAGTTTTTATTAATTACACCAATTCCATTGAAAACATTATTATACAATGATGAAATGGTTTCATCTCATGATATTGTAAATGTTTGTCACTCGGGAAGGTTATTTCATTGGGTCTCGAGCCAATAGAGAAGGGTTACATGAATAGTCAAGACTGTCCACATTGGGTTTAGGGGGATTTTTTCACTTGATGATCTATGATTTTTTAATGATCATTTGGATAAGGTGGTTTTAGTGACTAGTGTGATAACTAATAAATTTCACAAATGAGTGATAAAAAACTATCAAGAAATATTTGACAAAGGTTTTGAATCTATAAAAGGACATAATCTTATTTGAAAATATCAGGGATTTTGATGTCATGTTCAGGATGAAAGGATTGTGTTTCTATTATGATGCAAGAAAAAAATAATATATTATTTTCTTTTTTGAAAATTAATTGTAATGGTTTATGACATTACCTCTAAAAAGCATGAAACCATGTAGATGATCTGGTGATGGTATAGAAAAATGGTTATGTTCCTAGTGTCATTATGTAGTATTCCTATCTCATTGATGACCATCAAGAATTCCCTTTACCAGGTGGGAAGTGGGGTATTCTGAGATGTTTTTTATTTTTTGATTAAACTTTTAGTCAATATAATCATATTATTATATAATATATATTATTCAAGGGGTGAGAAAAACTCCCATATACATATTGTCATGACCTGTCCCCTGGGCCCCGTGTCGTGACTATCCTAAGCCCACCTTCCATAGGACATGGGATGGAGACTATCAGAGGAAAGGCATGTCCCTTTAAACAGGAAGGCATTGTCTTTAAACCTACAATCACACAGTCCAAGCATACAATAAGAACCAAACCACAAAGTAAAATTATAGATTAAAAGAGTGAGTAGTGTAGCTAAAGGGAGGTTGGAATAAAATCACAACTGAGAAAGTAGAACTAAAACAGAGAGACAGATATTGTGTTCATCCACCAAGGATCCTACCTGAAGTATAGGTATAACTCACGATCTATAGATAATGATTCCCATCACGTCAGATGGTCCATCTCTGGGCACCGTCCAGTCTAGGCTTCCTCAGCCTCAAACAAAGCTATTCATATTCTACACAAGACACAACTAAGTGCAGTCGTAGCCTATGCACGGGTGAGTATAACAATACTCATTAGGGACCCTGAGAGCCCTGAAGGTCTCCCAGTGTTCCACAAAGGAAAATCCACAAAGAAATACATCAATCAAAATGCACGAACCAATCATAAACTCTACTTAGGTATATGCCCATACATATACCTAAGTTATCAAAATATAATCATCTCATTCATTGGAAAACATAATGCTCTAACTTTTAAGCCATTTTCACAACTGATCCATCAAGGGAGATTACAAAAAAGGTAACACCACAAAGGTAACATCGCAAAGGTAAAAGTAACACAAATGTAAAGACTCAGCTCACACCAGGAATAACATAAGTATAGAAGTACAAGTGATTCGACGTATCACTAGATCATCTTATTCTATCGAGTGGCTCTACTGCTGACACATATAGGATCATAATATGCGGACCCACATAGTATCATTGAGCATTTACCCACTCAGGATCATTGAGTTCTGACCCACATAGGATCAATATATGTTGACCCACATAGGATCCATTTTCATTCTTCACGTTACAACCATCCACTAGATTCCCGCACTAAGCATTCTTGATTTTAGGATGATTCACTCCTCAAATAATTGGACACACATAAACCTCCACTTAGTTCCATGAATTTGTATCCCAAAGTACATCCATGTCATAAGGGATCCAATGTGACTGATGGAGCATCTATCAGGTGCTCGGTCTGTAAGTTATAGGCATTTTAATGCCGAAGGCCTAGTTGGATTTGGGTTCAATCCAACCTGAACGTACTTCAACATTATCCAAAACACATGTAGAGTATACCAAAATGACTATCTCAATCCATGGATCCTAATTCCATAGACGGTCCATTAAACAGATGTCTAGTTCATAGGTTACGACCCTTTAAGAAAAAATAGGTCTGGTCTGGTCTGGGTCTGGTCCGACCCACCCCAACCCAATCTGGGCCAACCAAGCCCAATCCGGTCTAGGCTGACATAACCCAGTCTGGGTATGACCCAATTGTGTGGGGCTGTGGTGGGCTCGGCCCACTAGGTCACGGTACAGCCTGACCCACTGGGGGTGCGGCCCACTAGGCTTATGTAGCATGCTGGCTTAGCGCGGCTCACTAGAGAGAGGCCCTTTCTAGCTGACATGGGGAGAGTGGCCCTTTTGGTCTTCTCGAATGGGTAGGGACATTCAGTTCAGGTGGCGGTGCCACGTTTCGCTGCCTGGTTTCTCCCTCGGACCCAAAGAGAGTGGGTCCCTGCTGCAGTAGCGTCGAAGCTGCGGCCACCCTCTCCGGCAATGCTCCGTTGTGCGGCGCTCCGCCTCCTACGTCCAGAAGATGTCATCTGCTCTATGAGTCTATCGTGGATGAAGAGATGCAACCTCCCTCTCCAATAGCGGTCCGTTGTGCACTATCTTTTATTCCACGGCCGGCCCAAGCCCACTGACATCTTCACTCGCCACGACTACGGTCACGGACTTCTCCGCTGGCGGTGCATGATGGAGTGATGGCGCACCACCATATACTCTGTGACCAGCCACCACTGGCACCTCCCAACACTGGTTACTGGAGCTGCCTTGTCGGTACTGCACCGATATTCTATCATGGGTCACTGGGTGAGCTCTGGAGGAGAATTTTTCCATCTAAAGGTACCAACAGCCTCCCTGAGATGCCCTCTTCACCATTTTTCCTCAGTTCTGAAATCCTTCCAATCCAGACAAAATACTATGAAGAACACATCAGTAAAATAAGTTTCATGGGTTTTGATCATTGGTCATTTGGCCCACCCCTCCACTTTAGGATGAACAATAGAAAAAATGTAGAGATACAACAATTATTTAAACTAGATAATTGCTACCTCCTGATTCATTGAAGGTCGTCTAATTTAGAAGGTGGAATGGTGTTCATCGATCCTGGAGCTAGCCTCCAATGATGCCACCCAAACTACAATCTCCATCCCTTTCTTGGAGGATCCATTCTTCACAGAAGTTCTTCGTTGAGAGGCTCTTGCAGAATCTCCTACTCCTTTTGCCAACCAAATTCCAAAAACCCTCTAGTGGAAGTGTTAACAAAACTCTTAATTTAATAGATTTTCATCAATTTAAAAGTGATGAAGCTTATTAACAAAATGGGATGGTGGTTACACATTTTATGTAACCATGAATTTAATTCACCGCATAAAAAGCTCGAACACCCCCCTTGGGGTCCCTACCAGTGAAACATAAAGACGCATTGAAATAAAATAAAATAATAATAAATTTATTTTATTAATTTCCATGGAACACAACAAAACATAAATCCCTTTCTCTACCCACTACAGTCAAGGTTAAGCCTCCCTTAAGAAAATCTCAGCGCTGCGAGTTTAATAGTTCCCCTGGATTTCAATTCTGTGCACCTCTTCAAATGTTAGAATTTCTTTCACACATGTTTACTGAACATACCTAACCAAATGTTTATAAATTCATTCTGGGTTCACTAGGCCTCAGAATCACATGTCGTCAATTTTCACAGACTCGTAATAATTTCATCTAATTAAAAAAATACTTGGAAAATCTAGGTCTTTACAATCTCCCCACCTTAGGACTTTTCACCCCTAAAAGTCACAGTGTATACTAAGGAAACAAATGGGTTTACTGAGCATGTATCTGAGCCTCCCACTCCCATGTGCTCTCCTGAAGGTTCTCGTGCTACCAATGAATGTGTACCATAGGAATTGATCATCATAGAAGGACCCAATCCAGTCGATCCTCAATCTCCACTGGAACCTCTGTAAACTTCACAACATCATGAATGTCTAGATCGCCCCAATCTATACTGTGTGATGGATCATGTACATACTTCCACAGCTACGACACATGGAAAAAATTCAACCACTCGATGCCTCTATAGGGGGATATATAGGCAATACTCCACCTCCCCAACACTATTGAGAACCTAAAAGGGTCCGATGAATGTCGGAGATAGCCTATCTCCCCCCCCCCCAAATCTCCACAATCCTCATCGAGGTGAGACCCATAGGAAGACTGGTCTCCCTCATTGAACAAAAAATGACTTTTTATCCTGTCAACATAAGACATTAGACTACTTTGTGTAGTGTTCATCCACTCCTGGATGATCTTAACATTTTTATTTGTAGCCTGTACCAACTCTGGACCCATCAGTGCTGACTCCCCTGTGGCTGTCCTGCATAGATGTGATCTTTAAGGTCAACAGTACAATGCCTCAAATGGTTCCATACCGATGGTGGAGTGATAACTATTTTTTATGTGAACTCTGCCAATGGAAAGTGATCCTCCCAACTGTGGAAAAAATCTAGGATGCAAGCACAAAGCTTTTCCTCCAGTGTCTAAATGGTCCTCTCTGTATGACCATCCATCATTGGATGAAAGGTAGTGCTCAAAAGTAGTTGGGCCAAGAATGCCTCCTGTAATCCCTTCCACAACCGGGATGTAAAACTTGCATCACTATCAGAGGAAATCATCGATGGAAACTCATGAAGACGTACAATCTCATATACGTAGAGATGTATGAAGCCCTCTACTAATCCATTATCTCACATGCGTATGAAGTGGGATGAATTGGTGAAACGGTCAATGATCACCCATATGGAATTGTGGGCCATGGATTTACATGGTTTTCCTACCATGATGTCCATGGAAATTCGATCCCACTTCCACTCTGTCACCTATAGTGGCTACACTAGGCCTACTGTATACTGATGCTCAGCCTTCACTTGTTGACAAGTGTGGGATCATGAAACAAACTTTTCCACTACTTTCTTCATCCCTAGCCACCAGTGCTAACACTGGAGGTCCTGTAAAATCTTCTCCACACCAGGATGTACCACCAGAGGGGAAGTATGGAACTCTCTCAAAATCTCCTCTCGTAGCATTACAGGTACCATGGTGTGTTTTCTAAAGAGGACAAAGTGCTCTCCACCATCAAGAAAATCCATCAGGTTCCTGTCTAGAGGATATATGGGAACGTCGAGTGTCATAGTCAATGTCCCCAACAAGGGCCTCCCAAATTCTCTAAATAAGTGGGGGAGTGATAGCCATAGACTAGAGGTTACATTCTCCATATCTATCCATAACGGATATCTGAAACATTCCTAGCAGCTCTATCGCTACACTTAGTAGTTGTAAACAAAACCTTCTACTGAGTACCTCTACCACTATGTTCCCCTTCCCTAGAGTGTAGACTATCTCTAAGTAATAGTCCTAGATAAACTCCAACCATAACCAATGTCTTAGGTTGAGTTCCTTCTATGATAAGATATACCTGAGACTCTTGTGATCAGAGTAAATAGTAAATCATTTACCCATAAAGTAGTGTCAGTGAAACATCATGGTGAAGAATAATACTACTAGATCCAGGTCATGGGTAGCATAGTTCATCTCATCTTGTCGTGGATTTTGTGAACCATAATTGATCATTTATTTCTTATATATTAGGACACATCCATGTCTGATCCCTGATGCATTGCATTAGACTACATACCCAACACATTCTTCTGGTAGCCTCAAGATGGGAGCACTCATCAGTCTCTGCCTCAGCACCTAAAAACACTAATGGAAACTCTTCATCCATGCAAAGGGTTGTCTCTTATTTTTCATTGCTAAAAACTGTTCCTCAACTCTGGAGAAGTCTAGTAAAAGTCTCTGGTAGTACCGTGACAACCCCAGAAAAGTCCACTCCTCGGTCAAACACTTGGGTTTCTCCCAAGAAAGCATAGCCTATATCATTTCCGAATCCACTGTGACTCCATCCTCTAAGATAACATATCCTTGGAAGTGGACCTCCCGTATCAATAACTAGAACTTTGACAGCTTACCAAAAAGCTAGTGCTCTTAGAGTGTATCTAGAACTATCTGCAGATGATAGGTATGCTCCTACTCCATCATTTTGTAGACTAAGATGTCATCAATAAAGACCACCATGAATCGATCAAGCTATGGCTATTAGAACTTGTTCAAGTGTCCCATGAACACTACAAGGGCGTTGGGAATGCCAAATGGCATAAATGAGAACTCATAGTGTCCATACCGACATTTGACGGCCATCTTCTACACATCCTCATCTCATACTCTGAGCTGATGATAGCCTAATCTAATATCTATCTTCTAAAACCAACTAGCTCCCTTCAGCTGATCGAAAAGATCATCAATCCTCAAAAGTGGATACTTGTTCTTCACAATGACCATGTTCAGGTGTCGATAGTCCTCAAAGAGTCTCAAACACCCATCAACCTTCTTGGCAACAAAATCGAGGTTGCCCATGGAGAAACACTAGGCCTTATGAACCCCTTCCTATGCAAGTACTCCAACTGTAACCGTAACTCACGAAGCTATGTGGGAGCCAAATGACCGCGCTATCATGACGTGGAAAATTGATTATGACCTTAAGGTTAATTTATAGTTTAGGGAAGAACCTAGGTCATCTCTCAATGATCGTTGATAGGTTTTGAGTATGTATTTTAAATAAGAATTACTAAAAGAGGGGGGTGAATTTGAAAATAGTTTTATGAAAATATCTTAAATTAAAAAAGATTAATAGTTAATATAATAAGGTGGAGGTTTAAGAATTATGAGATAAGTAGATCACTTCAAGTTCACTGCACTTCTTGGATATTTCATTGTTCTAAAAATTTCACATGGTTTTGTTTAATTCCTTAGTTTAGGGTTGTCAAGATCTTGATTACCCTTTTTCCTCTCTAAACGTTGCACAAAGTACCAACCCTTGACATAATAATAATGTTATCAAGGATTGGACTTCAAGAAAAAATTAAAGGATACCAAATCATACTAATACATTTTTTATGTGTGAGAGAAAGAGGATATTTATGTTGCCTAATTCAAACAACTGAAGTTTCCCACATGAAATTTCAACCCAATGGGTGTTGAAATGAAAAGTGTTTTACATAATTAAACCCATGAAATGAACTCAGAGGAAACAAATGTTTAGATAAAACATAATTGAAATAATACACACCAAAATTACACAGAACCAGTAGAGTATCAAGTGCTGAGACACCATCCCACTCCCTCGAAATGATCGTCCACCGTTTAGCTCGCCATCGAGAGGAGGATAAGGCTCGGGTTGAACTCCTTATTCATTGTCGATCTCCCTATGATGATAGGGGCTTATATAACTTCAAGTATGAAGAGAGACCTCATTTGGGTCTCCAAAATACCATATATTTTCCTCTTGGTCGAACTTGAAAATGAGGATCCCAAGGTGCCATTTTATAGGAAAGTGGGAAGGTGGTTTTTAGCACACAGAATTAATAAAACTACTTTTCACTGGTGTTTTGACCACTAGACAGCCTTATCTCGATTTAGAAAAAATAAAAAAGATGTAGCCCAACCTCATGGATGTCTCCACCAAATGTTTGGAATAAATTGGACACCTATATCCTGAGATATAGAGAGATCACATTACAAAACCTTTGACATCATGAAGATTCAGTGTGGTGGACAGAGCAGGTCGGTTGGGCCAATATCTGGCTGAATGAGTCTGTGGTTCCTTCATATGAAATGTATAAAAATAACTTTTGGACCATCCCACAAAATATCAGCCTAATTGTAAGTATTTTCTAGTAGCAGTGTGCTGATTAATCCACTCACGTGCTTGGATCCTGCGTAGTTAGGATCATTTTTCTTGGACATCATCATTGGCCCTCCAAATCACCTCTTCCTGCAATGGAATCAACAAAACAAGTATCATTGCCCTTTTTAACAGTGATAAACAGAAAATAAATAATTCAAAAATGGAATGAATCTTGTCATTATTTTTCTAATTTTCAATATAAAACAAGTTCAACATAGTGGTGTAAAGGTAAAAATTACACAGGGAATCAAGGTACAATCACACCCACAGACCTAAAAATTTCCACTCTTGGGAAAAGTGACATATCCAAATAAAATGAGGAATATAAATATTTCCAACATTATGAAGATTTAACATTTGAGGAAATTTTATTTCATTAATGTAATAAGATCAATGCACGAACCACACCATTGAGTTTTTCCTATGGAAAAAGATGTCTCATAAATTAAATCACAATGAAATTCAAAGAGATTCAGGACACTAACGTGAGCAAGGAATTCAGAAGTCAAACATACACTAACTCTCCATTTGTGTGTGTGAAAAACATTCCATGATATTCTTTCCACTTCCTATCCAATTAATATATGTTATTTTAAAATTATTCATCTTTAAATAAATTTTCACCGAAACTGACCTATATCCTTTGTAATCATATTTCAAGACCCACTCACTTAAGCATTCCCAAAAGTTAAACTGTAACTCCCAACCTACATACCCTCATATATTGTACATTTCATCACTCACATCATTTATTATTATTTTTAGAAGTTTCATTTCAAACAAATATCACACTCATATCTCAACCCTTGTTTGGTCTCCTCACGACACTAATTGCAACAGTTATAACAAGATCAAAGTATGAGGAGAAGTGGTTTTTTACCTTCCCAAGACTCAATATTTTTTTATGGCGTACAATAGTCGTACATAACGTACACACACATAGGTCAATATGGTATAGTAATAAAACAGATGGTATAAGGAACAAACTTATTAAAATATCATTTAAATCAGAAAAATATTAACCAAACTTATATTTACCTTTTATTATGTAAGAAATATTCAGACTTTGTAGTTTGGTGAAAAAATGTATGGAGACATTAGTGAAACAGTTATCCTAGAACGACTTCCACAAGGGGCATCAATTATCTCAAAGGTTTCACAATGATACAACAATTTATATCATTTAAATAAAGCTAATTCACTAAAAATCACTCCCTGATGATAACTTCATACAAATACTCTTTTTCACCATTCTTTATGGTATTTTTACTTTAACTCTTTTATGGTCACTGAATCATGGAACATTGAAATTGTTTATGGAGGAAAATGAAATTTCCATAAAGAAGGAAAAAAATATAAGAAAGAAGAAAGATAATGGGAAGCCTAATAAACTCAAAAAGATAGGGAAAATTGAAAATAACATAAAGAAGGTGAAAAATAGAAGAAAGAAAGAAAAACAATGATGAAAATTCATATCTAACCAAGGAATGTACCCATCCCCCCACACCTAGAATGTGCAGTGTCCTAACTATAATAATTGAGAAGGTTAGAAGTAAGGATAAAACCTGGTGTGTTTCACTAGTATGTTGCTTCATGAACATGGATTTCCTCCATTGGGAACTCCGAAAGGGCTTCATGGAAGTGTTTCAACCACTTCCCATTGATAGTGAAGGTTTTCTTGCTTTCTTCATTTTGAACATGAACAAAACCAAATAGAGATACATTAATAATAGTGTATGGCCCACACCAGCGGGAAAAAAGCTTACCTGGATGCAACTTCAGCCTTGCATTATAAAGAAGGACCTTCTGCCCAATGTGGAATGGATGATGAAGTATTACACTGTCATGGGAAGCCTTGGTTCGCTCCTTATAAATTTTGGACTTTTCATATGCATGTCTCCTCATTTCCTCTAACTCCGGAATCTATAGCTTCCTTTGGGAACCCGCACTAGAAAAATTAGAATTGCATTGTTTGATGTCCCAGTAGACCCAGTGCTAAATCTCAATAGGTAGGTGACAACCATTTCCAAACAGAAGACGATAAGGTGATATTCCAATGGGAGTTTTGAAAGTAGTTTGGTATGCCAATAATGAATCATCAAGTCAAAGACTCAAGTCTTTTCTATTGGGTTGAACCATTTTTCAAGAATATTTTTAACCTCTCTATTTGACACCTCAAATTGACCATGGGTCTATGTATGATATGAAGTAGACACTCTATGACCGACCCCATAAGGACGCAAAAGTGTTTTCATTGTTTGGTTTTAGAAATGAGTACCCTGGTCCCTGATGATGAACCTATGTAAGCCAAACATACTGAAGATTTGGGTTCCCAAAAATTCTAACACTACTTTAGAATCATCAGTCCTTGTACCTTGTGCCTCTCCCCATTTTGACACGTAATGAACTACCATAAGAGTGTACAAGTTTCTTAAGGAATTGAGAAATGGACCCAAAAAGTCAATGCCCCAAACATCAAAAATTTCATGAAAGAGCAATGGTTGTTGTGGCATTTAATTTCTTTTAGAGACATTCCCCATTATTTGACAATGAGGACATGATTTGGAAAAATCATGGGCATCAAAAAAAAAGAGATAGCCAAAAGAGACCAAAATCAAGGACCTTGCGAGCAATCCATTGGGGACTAAGGTGCCCCGCACAAGTAAGAGTCTGGCAGAATCTAAGGACAAACTGAAACTCGCTATCAAGAAAACAACGCCTAGGGAATTGATCGCTACAAGTCAGCCAAAGATAGGGGTCATCCCAAATTTACCAATGAGAGTCATGTTTTAGACGAATTTCTTGGTTTTTATTGAAATTAGTAGGAATGAAAGATGCTAGCAAATAATTTACAATTTCGGCATACCAAGGAATACCATCTTGCAATCGATACAATTTCTCATCACGAAACATGTCATTAATGGGAATACATGGGGATGAGTCAATTACCAAGGATGGGGGAATCCAACTGATCTGGTCAGCCACCACATTCTCTGCTTCTTTTTTATCTGTAATTTCTTGATTAAATTCTAGAATGAGGAGCATCCATCAAATGAGATGTGGCTTGGATTTGATTTCTTAAGGAGATACTGGAGGGATTCATGGTCTAAGAACACAATGACTTTGGACCCAAAAAGGTATGATCTGAATTTTTCCAAGGCAAACACAATGGCATGGAAATATTTTTCAGTTGTTGTGTAGTTTTATTGGGAGGTTTCCAATGTACGTGAGGCATAGGAAATGACATGTGGAGCTCAATCAACCTTTTGTGACAAGACTTCCCCAACTGCATAGTTAAGGTCTTCACACATGAGATCAAACGATAAATCCCACTGGGGTGGTTGGATTACTGGGGGTGACATGAGACTCCATTTTAACTTATTAAAATCATCCTCACATTATTTATCAAAAACAAATTCTTTTTATTTTTGGAGTAATAGGGAGAGGGGAGTGCAATTTTAATAATGTCCCGAATGAAATGACGGTAAAATATAGCATGACCTATGAAAGATAGCACATCCCGTACATTTTTGGGGGATGGTAAGGAAGAATTGACATCCACTTTTGATATATCTACTTGGATTCCATCCCCAGAAATGACAAGACCCAAACCTATACCTTGTCACACCATGAAATGGCATTTCTCATAATTTAATAAAAGATCCTTTTCAATGAAGCGATGAAAGATTGAACCAAGACTACTCAAACATTCATCAAAAGAAGAGAAACAATCATTTAAATCATCCATTAATACTTCCATGAAATTATTTAGTTAATCCAATAAAATATTAATCATGCAACATTGGAAAGTACCCAGAGCATTGCCCTGACCAAATGGAATCCGTCTATAGGCAAATGTGCCAAAGGGACATGTGAAGGTTGTTTTTTCTGATCCTCGGGGGAAATATGGATCTGAAAGTATCCAGAATACCAATCAAGGAAACGGTAGTGGGAAATTCCCTTTATCCCCTCTAGGATTTGGTTAATGAATGGAAAAGGGAAATGGTCCTTCCTAGTCTATTGGTTTATTCAGCGTTATTCTATTCAGACATGCCAACTATTCTGTACACGAGTTGGAACCAATTCATTGTTTTCATTTTTGATTAATATAAGGCCAGTATTTTTAGGAACTACTTGAATGGGACTCACCCATTAGCTATCAGATATGGTGTAAATGATTACAATAGTCAATAATTTTTTTACCTCATTTTTCACAAATTTTAGGAGGTTTGGGTTCAGTCAACGTTGTGGCTGCGTCACTGGTTTAGCCTTATCATTTAACAAAATATGATGTGTAAAAGTTGATGCGATAATACCAGAAATGTCAGAACGTTTACATCCCCATTCTTGTGTATACTCCCCCAAAAGTTCAAGTAGTCTCAATTCATGCTAAGGAGGGAGTGAACTAGTAATGGTGACGGGGAACTGGTTTCCATTCTCAAGATATGAATATTTTAAATCTTGAGGCAGTAGTTTTAGTTCAAATTTTGGTGCATTTTGGATTTATAGGGGTGTGTATGAAAGTGAGAGTTCACTAATCTCATCTAACTACTCAATGGTATCATCCTCGAATGAGGAATGTTCTTTTACAAGCTTAGCAGTATCATCGATGGTCAGTGGATCCTCTGTGTTCAAGAAAATATCAATCAATGAACAAGCATGACAGTTTTCTACACCACTATAACAATTAATGCATGAATCATTTCCTAGAATTTCTATCAATGAAGAAAACTCAGAAAAGGGATCATGGTAGTAAAAAGTTGTTTTTTCAGGGGTAGGGAGTATATCAACTGAATTAATAGAGAGAGGGGAATTTTCTTCTGATGGGTGCATCATGGCATCAAGGATGTTGAAATGGACTGTGACACCACCAAATTCCATATATAATGTACCATTATGGACATTAATTATGATTTTGGAGGTTTTAAAGAAGGGTCTCTCCAATATAATCAGGGCATGTCCATTCATCCTATTATCCTCCATTTAAGTACATAAAAGTCAGCAGAAAAAATTAAAATTTGTACCCTCACAAGGACATCCTCTAACACCCCATACGGATGTGCAATACTCCGGTTATCCATTTGAACAATAATTCCATTGGGCTTCAGTTCCCCAACCTTCAATGTATGGTAAATAGAGTGAGGCATCACATTTATAGATTCCCCTAAATCAAAAATAGCATTAGAAAAAGAACACTCCCTTATAATGCATGGAATTGAAAACGTTCCTGGATCATTGCACTTAGTGGGAAGTGAAGGCTCTATCAATTCCAAAACATTCCACCCCAATCTCACCTTCTCATCTCCAAGAAGTCTCCTTCAGTGAGTACACATCTCCCTCAGAAACATGGTGTACCGTGGAATTTGCTTCACAACATCAATCAATAGGATGTTAACCTGCACTTTCTTGAAAATATCCAATATTTTCTTATCAAGTTCAGTTTTATTTTATTTTTTTGGTTGGGTGTCCCTTTGAGGAAATGGAAGAGGAATGGTTGCGCTAGGTGACTCATCAATATCACACTCTTTCCTTTATAAGTGCTTTTCTCAGGACAAGGTTCTTCAACATTTGGAACATTTTTAATGGTTGGTATGGAGGTTTCCTCAAGATGGGATGACTCTAATGGAGGATTCATCTTACTTTCTAGAGGTTTTCCACTCCTAAGGGTGGTGGAAATATGATTTTCTTTATACCTAGGGTTAACTAGTGTTTGAGAGGAAAGTATACATGAAACGTGACTTTTAATTTCACCCACTGAGTTAGCAAGTTGGCCTAATTGGGTTTTAAGGTATTACATGGATTCCCTAATGGTTTTTTGGAATTGAATATTTTTGGCATTCATTTGTCTTATCATATCATCTAGTCTAGGCTTGGGTTTTGGAGGTGTTAGTTGGAAAGACCTTTGGGGTGGTTGAGGATTTCTCGGTGGTGGTGGTGGATGACTACTCGGACCCGGTTGGTTCCATTGTTGTTAAGGTTGGTTTGAATACCCCCTTACCTATAGGCTTGGTTCTCTTTCCACTTAGGGTTAGATGGATAGTAAGGTTCTCGCCTAAATGGTTGGTTATAGGGGCATCCTGGAAATATTTCCTCACAAATATCATAATTTTCTCTCAAATGGGGGCATCGGTCCAAGTAGTGAGTTTTAGAAGAACATAAACCACAATGAATGGGAGGAGGAGATTGGGATTTCCCTTGGGAAATACCAAGTTGTTGAATAAGGGTTTTTACCTCTTCGAACATTGTGTCAAACTTCTTCTCGAATTCAGTACTCTATACCTCATGGACACCTCGAATCAGTACATTGGACCTTGAACCAAATTGTTTTCTATTTTGTAGCATGTTAAGAATTAGGGTTCTTGCAGCAATTGGGGTCTTATCAATTAGCGCACCACCTACAGCAACATCAATAATATTTTTATCAATAAGGATTAAACCTCTATAAAAATATTGAATTAAAAGTTGATCACTTATTTGGTGGTGTGGGAATCCTGAACATAAATTTTTAATGCGTTCCCAATATTCATTTAATTTTTCCCCTTTCGACTTTCTTATCCAACAAATTTCATTCCTTATTGTTGCAGTTCAAGAGGCTGGGAAATATTTCCCAAGGAAAAGGCATTTCATGTCTGTCCAGTCTTTTAGTAGGGAAATAACATAATATAGCCAATCTTTTGATGTGTCTTATAATGAAAAAGGTAACTCCATATACTTTACTTGTTCTTCATCCACATTTGAAGGTTTTAATCTAGATCACACTATGTGAAATTCAATTGAATTCTTGTGTGGATCCTCTCCAGGAAATCCATGGAATCTTGGTAATATATGAATTCAACCAGATTTTAGTTCAAAATTGGTTGCCTCGCCTTGTAATTAAATATTGGTGGGTTGGATATCAACATCAGGAAAGGTTAGTAATTTTAGTGCTCTTGTTTTTTCAGCCATGTTATTCAATTTAATTTCAGTTTCAATGTGGGTTCTCAAAGAATAAGAAGAAGGAGGAGGATCAAGATGAGTGTTGATGTTTTGTGTGTCTTCCTTCAAAGATTCCTCTTGTGTATCTCTGGGTGGCTGATGCAGGATCCTCTCCAGATCGGGTTCGAAAGGTTGTAAGTCTCCTGGAGTAGAATGAATCATGGACCAAATATACACAACAAATATATCAGAATAAAAATGATAGGTAGAGGTATAAGTTAAAACAAATAAATATTCACAAAAAGTACAATAAAAACTTATAAAAATCATGCACTAAATCCAAAACGCTCCCCAGCAACGGTGCCAAAATTTGACTGCGATGTCATGACGTGGAAAATTGATAATGATTTTAAGGTTTATTTATATTCTAGGGTTGAACCCAGGTCGTATCTCAAGGAGCATTGATAGGTTTTGAGTATGTATTTTTAAAAATAATTACTGAAAGAGGGTGGTAATTTTGAAAACAGTTTTCATAAAATATCTTAATGTAAAGAGTTTAATAGTTGATACAATAAGGTGGATGTTTAAGAATTATGAGATAAGGAGGTCACATAATGTTCACTAACCATCTTGGAAAATTCATTGTTCTGAAAATTTAACATGGTTTTGTTTAATTATTTGGTTTAGGGTTGTCAAGATCTTGATTCCCCTCTTGCCTCTCTAAACGTTGCACAAAGTACCAACCCTTAACACAACAATCGTGTTGTCAAGGTACGAGATTAATGAACAGATTAAAGGCTACCAAAGCATACTAATATCTTATTTATGTGAGTGGGAAAGAGGATCCCAATGATTCTCAATAGGAACAACTCATGTTTCCCTCATGAAATTTCAACCCAATCAGTGTTGAAATGAAAAGCGATTCAATTAATTAAACCCATGAAATGAACTCTAAGGATAAACATGTTTAGATAAAACATATGTGAAATAATACACGCCCAAATTACAGAAATCCAGTAGATTATCAAGTTCCAGAACTCCCTCCCAAGTATGTATAGCTCCCTTGAAATGATCATCCACTGTTTAGCTCGCCATCAAGAGGAGTAGAAGGATCAGGTAGAAATCCGTATTCATTGTTGATCCCCCAATGATGATAGGGGCATCCAAAACATAATGTATGAGGATAGAAATAGTTTGGGTCTCCAAAATACTAGAGCTTTTCCTCCTGGTTGAACTTTCAAATGAGGATCCCAAGGTACCATTTTATAGGAAAATTGGAATGTGGTTTTGAGCACATAGAATTCTTGAAACTACTTTTCACAAGTGTTTAGACCTACAGATAGCCTTATCTCGATTTTAAGAAATTCCAAAATATATAGCCCCACATCTTGTCTATCTCCACAGAAATTTTTGTATAAATTGGACACCTATAGCATGTGATATGGACAGATCCCAGCACAAAAATTTTGACATAGTGCAGATTCAGTTTGGTGGACAGATCAGGTCAGTTAGGACATTAGATGGCCAAATGAGTTCGAGGTTCTATCATAAGAAATATATCCCAATAAATGTTGGACCAGACCAAAAAATATCATACAAATTGGAAGAACTTTATAGTAGTAGTGTGCAGATTAATCCACGAGTGTGCTTGGATCCTGCACACTTTGGGTCATTTTTCTTGGACATTGTCATGGGCCCTCCAAATCACCTCCTCCTGCAATGGAATCATCAAACAAAGTATCATTGACTTTTATAACAGTGATAAAAAAAATAAATGATTAAAAAATGAAATTAATCTTGTCATTATTTTTATAATTTTCAATATAAAATCAGTTCAACACGGTGGTGTAAAGGTGAAAATTACATAGTGAATCGTGGTACGATCACACCCACACAGCTAAACATTTGCACTCCTGGGAAAAGAAACATATCCAAATAAAATGAAGCATATAAATATTTCCAATATCATGATGATTTAACATTGGAGGAAATTTTAATTCATTAATGTAATGAGTTCACTGCATGAACTACACCAAGGAGTTTTTCTTATGGAAAAAGATGTCTCACAAATCATATCACAAATAAATTCAAAATGATCCAGGACACCAACATGAGAAAGGAATTAAAAATTCAACCATTCCACCAGTCTCCATGTGTGTGTGTGAAAACCATTCCATTCTATTTGTTCAACTTCCTATCCAATTAATATATGTTATTTTAAAATTATTCATCTTTAAATGAATTTTCACCAAACCTGAACTACATCCTTTGAAATCATATTTCAAGACCCACCCACATAAGAATTCCAAGAAGTCAAACCGTAATCTCCTGACCTAGATATCCCCATATGTTTTACATTTCATCACTCCCCTCATTAATTTTTTTTAAGAATTTTCATTTCAAACAAATCTCACACTCATCTCTCAACCCCTGTTTGATCTCCTCACGACACTAATTACAATAGTTATAAAATGATCAAAGGTTGAGGAGGAGTGTTTTTTGACCTGTCCAAGACTCAAAAATTATTTATGGAATACAAAAATCGGACATAAGGTACACAAACGTAGGTAAATCGGGTATAGTAATTAAACAGATCGGATAAGGGACGAATATATAAAAATATCATTTAAAGCTGAAAAATATTAACCTAAAATATATTTCACTTATATTATGTAAGAAATATTAACACTTCTTGGTTTGGTTCAAAAATGTATGGAGATATTAGGGACATAGTTTCCCCAAAACTACTTACACAAGGGCCATCAATGATCTCAAATGTTTCACAGTGATACAACCAATTATATCATTGACATAAACCCAATTCACTAAAAATCACTCCCTGATTTTAACTTCATAATAATACACTTCTTCACCATTCTATATGATATTTTTACTTTACTCCCTTTATAGTCACTGAATCATGGAAGTTAAAAAATTTTGATGGGGAGGAAATGAAAATACCATAAAGACGGAAAAGAAGAGAAGAAAAATGAAAGAAAATGGAAAGCCTGATAAACTCAACAAGATGGGGAAAAATGAAAATACCATAAAGAAGGTGAAAAAGAGAAGAAAAAAAAGAAAAACAATGATGGAAATTCCTATCTATCCCAGAAATGTACCCATATCCCCACAACTAGAATGTGCAGTTTCCCTACTGTAATAATTGAGAAGGTGAGAAGGAAGGATAAAAACCGGTGTGTTTCACTGGTATATTTCTTATTGAACATGGATTTACTGCATTGGGAACTCCGAAAGGGCTTCGTGGAAGTGTTCCAGTCGCTGCCCATTGATAGTGATGGTTTTATGGGTTTCTTCATTTTGAACCATAACAACACCAAATGGAGATACATTAATAACAGTGTATGGGCCAAAACAGTTGGAATGAAGATTACCTGGATGCAACTTCAGACTTGAATTATAAAGGAGGACCTTCTGCCCAATGTTAAACAGACGATGATGTATAAGTCGTTTGTGATCAGCCTTGGTTCGCTCCTTATAAATTCTGGAGTTTTCATATGCATCTCGTCTCATTTCCTCAAACTCCTGAATCTGAAACTTCCTTTGGGCACCCGCACTAGAAAGATTATAATTTCATTGTTTGATGGCCCAGTAGGTCCGGTGCTCGATCTCAATAGGTAGGTGACAACTGTTTCCAAACAAAAGAGGATGAGGTGACATTCCAATGGGAGTTTTTAAAGCAGTACGGTAGGCCCATAATTAATCATCATGTCGAAGAATCCAATATTTTCTATTGGGTTGAACCGTTTTTCAAGAATATTTTTTACCTCTCTCTTTGACACCGTGGATTGACCATTGTTCTGTGGATGATATGCAGTATACACTCTATGACCGACCCCATACCAACACAAAAGTGTTTGCATTGTTCGGTTGAAGAAATGAGAACCCTCGTCACTGATGATGAACATAGGTAATCCAAACCTACAGAAGATTTAAGTTCTCAAAAATTCTACAACTACATTAGAATCATCAGTCCTTGTAGCTCATGCCTCTACCCATTTTGACATGTAATCAACTGCCATAGTAATGTACAATTTGCTAAAGGAATTTGTAAATGGACACAGAAATTCAATGCACCAAACATAAAAAAATTCATGAAAGTGAAACAATTGTTGTGATATTTAATTTATCTTAGAGACATTCCCCAATCCTTGACAATGAGGACAAGATTTTCAAAAATTATGGGCATCCCGAAAAAGTGTTGGCCAAAAGAGACCAGAACCAAGGACCTTGCGATCAGTCTATTGGGGACCAAAGTGCCCCCCACAAGCAAGAGTGTGGCAGAATCTAAGGACAGACTAAAACTCTCTATGAGGAACACAACGCCTAAGGACATGATCGCTACATGTGCTCTAGAGATAGGGGTCATCCCAAATGTACCAACAAGACTCATGTTTTAGCCAACTGGATTGGTTTTTATTGAAATCATTAAGAATGAAAGATGCTACAAAATAATTTAAAATTCCGGCATACCAAGGAATAACATCTTTCACTCGGTACAATTCCTCATCAGGAAACATGACATTAATGGGAATACAGGGGGATGAGTCAATTACTGAGGATGGGGGAATCCTACTGATATGGTTAGCCACAACATTCTATGATCCTTTTTTATATCTAATTTCTTGATTAAATTCATGAAGGAGGAGCATCCAGCGAATGAGACATGGCTTGGATTTCAGTTTCTAAAGGAGATACCTGAGGGCTGTATGGTCTAAGAACACAATGACTTTGGACCCCAAAAGTTATGATGTGAATTTTTCCAAGGCAAACAAAAAGGAAATGAATTTTTTTTAGTTGTCATGTAGTTTTCTTGGGTAGGGTCCAAAGTATGTGTGGCATAGGCGATAACATGTGGAGCTCAATCGACATTTTTTTACAAGATTACCCCAATTGTATAGTTAGAGGCATCACACATGAGCTCAAACGGTAAATCCCACCGAGGTGGTTGGATTACTGGGGGTGATATGAGACTCCATTTTGATATATTAAAAGCTTCCTCACATTCTTTATAAAAAAAATTATTTTTCTTTTTGGAGCAATCAAAAGAGGGGGAGGGAAATTCTACTAAAGTCACGAACAAAACGACGATAAAATCCTACATGACCTACAAAAGTCCGCACTTCACATACATTTTTTGGGGAATTGTTTGGAAGAAATTCCATCCACTTTTGATTTACCTACTTGGATTCCATCCCCAGAAATGAAATTCCCCAAAACTATACCTTATCGCACCATGAAATGGAATTTATCATAATATAGTTCAATATTCATTTTAATACAGCGGCGTAGGATTGAACCAAGACTACTAAAACATTCATCCAAAGAATATCTATAAATAGTGAATTTATCCATGAATACTTCTATGCAATTCTTTAGGTAATCCAAAAAATACTAATCATGCAATTTTCGAAAGTACCTGGGGCATTGCACCGACCAAATGGAATCCTTTTATAGGAAAATGTGTCATAGGGTCAAGTGAAGGTTGTCTTTTCTTGGTCCTCGAGGGAAATATTGATCTGAATGTATCACGAATACCCATCAAGGAAATAGTAGTGGGACATACCCCCTATCCTCTCCAGAATTTTTTCAATGAATGGGAAAGAGAAATGGTCCTTACTATTGTGTTGGTTTAGTCGGTGATAGTCTATACTGATATGCCAACTATTCTACGCACGAGTTGAAACCAATTGATTGTTTTCATTTTTGAATACTATAAGGCCAGTATTTAAAGGAACTACTTGAACAGGAATGACCCATTGGCTGTCAGATTTGGGGTAAATGATTCCAACAACAAATTATTTTGTAACCTCATTTTTTGAAACATCTAGGAGGTTTGGGTTCAGTCAACGTTGTGGCTGCCTCACTAGTTTAGCCTTATCATTCAACAAAATATGATGTGTACAAATTGATGGGATAATACCAAAAATTTATGCAAGTGTCCATCCCAAAGCATGTTTATACTCCCTCAAAATTTCAAGCAGTCTCAATTCATGCTTTGGGGGGAGTGAACTAGAAATTATGACGGGAAACATGTTGTCATTCTCAATATATGAATATTTTAAATCTTGAGGCAATAGTTTCAGTTCCAATTCAGGTGGATTTTGTATTGATGGGTGTGTTTATGAATATGAGAGATTGCTAATCTCATCTAATTGCTAAATGGTATCATCCTTGAATGAAGAATGAGATTTTACAAGCGTAGAAGTATCATTAATGGTTAGTGGATCCCTAGTGTTCTAGAAATCATCAATCAATGAACAAGTATGACAGTTTTCTAGACCACTACAACAATCAATGCATGAATATTTTCTTAGAATTTCTATCAATTAAGAAAACTCAAAAAGGGGATCGGGGGAATGAAATGTTGTTTTTTCAGGGGTTGGGAGTATATCAATTGAATTAACAGAGAGAGAGGAACGTTCTTCTGAGGGGTGCCTAATGGCCTCAAGGATGTTAAAATGGACTATGTCACCACTAAATTCCATTGATAATGTACCATTATGGACATTAATAATGGCTTTGGAAGTTTTCAAGAAGGGTCTCCCTAATATAATCATGTATTTTCCATTCATCCTATAATCCTCCATTTTAAGCACATAAATGTCAGCAAGAAAAATTAAATTTTATACGCTCACAAGGACATCCTCTAACACACTAGAGGGGTGTACTGTACTATGGATAGCCATCTGAACAATAATTCTAGTGGGCTTCAGTTCCCTGACCTATAATGTATAGTAAATAAAGTAAGGCATCACATTTATGGATGATCCTAAATCAAGCATAGCATTAGAAAATGAATACTCCCCTATGGTGCATGAAATTGAAAATGTTCCAGGATCATTGCACGTGGTGGGAAGTGATGGATCTATCAATGCTGAAACATTCCTCCCCAAGCTCACCTTCTCATATCCATGAGGTCACCTTCGATGTGTACACATCTCCTTCAGAAACTTGGTTTATCGTGGAATTTTCTACACAACATCAATCAATGAGATGTTAACCTACACTTTCTTGGAAAAATCCAATATTTTTCTTATCAAGTTAAGTTTCCTTTTGTTTTCATGTTTGGGTGCCCCTTTGAGGAAATGGAAGAGGAATGGTTGGGATATGCGACTCATCAGTACACACACTCTTTCATTAGGATGGGCTTTTCTCAGGACAAGGTTCTTCAACATTTGGATCATTTTTAATGGTAGGTATGGAAGTTTCCTCATGTGGGGATGGATCTAATAGATGATTCAACTTACTTTCTTGTGGTTTTAAACTCCTAAGGGTTTTGTAACTAACAATTCCTTTATCCCTAGGGTTAACTACAGGTTGAGAGGGAAGTTTACATGAACTGTGACTTTTAATTTAACCCACTGAGTTAGCAAGTTAGTGTAATTGGGTTTTAAAGGATTGTATGGATACCTGAGTGGTTTTTTTTTAATTTAATTTTTTTGGTAGAGATTTTTTCACCATATCTTCTAGTCTAGGATCAAGTTTTAGAGGGGTTTCTAGGAAAGGCCTTTGGGGTGGTTGAGGATTTCTGGGTGGTGGTGGTGGATAACTACTCTTTCCCGGTTGGTTCCTTTGTTCTTGAGGTTGGTTTGAATACCCCCTTGCTTATAGGCTTGGTTCTCCTTCCACCCAAGGTTATATGGATAGTAAGGTTCTTGCCTAAAGGGTTGGTTATAGGGGCGGCCTGGAAATATTGCCTCACAACGCTCATAATTTTCTCTCAATTGGGGGAATTGGTCCGAGTAGTGTGTGTCAGAAGAACATATACCACAATGGATGGGAGGAGGATATTGGGATTTCCCTTGGGAAAGATCATGTTGTCGAAGAAGGGTATTTACCTCTATGAAATTCTTGTCCAACTTCTACTCCAATTCATTAATTTTTACCTCATGGACAACTCGAATCGGTATATTGGACCTTGAACCAAATTGTTGTGTGTTTTTCACCATGTTATCAATTAGGGTTCTTGCAGTAATTGGGGTCTTGTCAACTAACACCCCACTTGTAGCAGCATGAATCATATTTTGTTCAATAGGGATTAAACCTTCATAAAAATATTGAATTAATAGTTGATAACTTATTTGGTGGTGTGGGAAACTTGAACATAACCTTTTAAAGATTTCCAAATATTCATGTAATGTTTCCCCTTGCTATTGTCTTATCCCACAAATTTCTATCCTTATTGTTGTAGTTCGAGATGCTAGGAAATATTTTTCAAGGAAAAGGTGTTTCATGTCCGCCCTGCCTCTTATTGCAGAATTAACATAATATAACCAATATTTTGTTGTGTCTTCTAATGAAAAAGGGAATGCCCTTAACTTTACTTGTTCTTCATCCACATTTTCAGGTTTTAATGTAGAACACATAGTGTAAAATTATTTTAAATGATTTTGTAGATCCTCTCTAGGAAGTCCATGGAATCTTGGTAATATATGAATTAAACCAGATTTTAGTTCAAAATTGGGTACCTCGCCTTGTAATTGGATTTAGGTGGGTAGGATATCGACATCAGGTGAGGTAAGTTATTTTAGTGCTCTACTATTTTCAGCGATGTTGTTCATGTTAATTTTAGTTTCAATGTGGGTTCTCAATGAAGAAGAAGAATAAGAAGAAAAAGGATCAAGATGAGTGTTGATGTTTTGTGTGTCCTTCTTCAAAGGTTACTCTTGTGTATCTCGGGGTCGCTGATGTTGGATCCTCTCTGGTTTGGGTTTGAAAGGTTGTAAGTCTACCAGAGTAGAACCAGACATGCACCAAACCTACATAAAAAATAGACCGGAATACAAAAATATAGGTATATGTATAAGATAAGACAAATAAATACTCAAAAAAATTACAAAAAAACATATCAAAAACACGCACTAAAACCAAAACGCTCCCCAGAAATAGCGCCAAAATTTGACCACGCTATCATGACATGGAAAATTGATTATGAATTTAGGGTTTATTTATAGTCTAAGGTAGACCCTAGGTCGTCTCTCAAGGAGTGTTGATAGGATTTGAGTATGTATTTTAAATAATATTTACTAAAATAGGGAGGGGTGATTATGAAAACAGTTTTATGAAAATACCTTAACATAAAGAGTTTAACAGTTTATAGAATAAGGTGGAGGTTTAATAATAATGAGATAAGGATATCACTTTATGTTCACTAAAAATCTCGTAGAGTTCATTGTTATGAATATTTGACCTAGTTTAGATTAATTATTTGGGTGAGGGTTTTCATGATCTAGATTCCCCTCTTGCCTCTCTAAACGTTGCACAAAGTACCAACCCTTGACACAAAAATCGTGTTGTCAAGGTTTGGACTTCAACAACAGATTAAAGGCTACCAAATAACACCAATATCTTATTTATGTGTGAGATAAATAGTATCCTTGTATTTCCCAATCGAAACAACTCATGTTTTCAACTTGAATATTAAACCAAATCTGTATTGGTATGAAAAGTGGTTCATGTAATTAAACCCAAGAAATGAACTTAGAGGAGAATCATGTTTAGATAAAACAGAAGTGAAATAATCCACACACAAATTACACAAAACCAGTAGAGTATCAAGTGTCAGAACTCCCTCCCACGTATGAGTAGCTCCCTCGAAATTATCGTACGCCGTTTAGCTTGCCATTGTGAGGATGATAAGGCTCAGGTAGAACTCCTTATTAATGTATTAGGAGATTAATACTTTGGGTCTCCAAAATACAAGAGCTTTTCTTCCTGGTCGAACTTTCAAATAAGGATCCCAAGGTGCTATTTTATAGGAAAATTGAAAGGTTTTTTAGCACACACAGAATTATTAAAACCACTTTTTCCTAGGTGTTTCGACCTTCAGATAGCCTTATCTCGATTTGGATAAAATAATAAAGTTGTATCTGCGCCTTTTGGCTATCTCCACTGAATGTTTGGCATAAATTGGACACCTATAGCTAGAGATATGGATAGATGAAAGCACACAACTTTTGTCATCGTGCAGATTCGGTGTGGGGGACATATCATGTTCATTGGGCCACTAGATGGCCGAATGAGTCCAGGGTTACTTCATAATAAATGTATCCCAATAAAATATAGAATATCCCACAAAATATCATCCCAATTGGAGGAACGTTCAAGTATCAGTGTGCTGATTAATCCACCGGTGTGCTTGGATCTTGCACAGTTTGGACCATTTTTCTTGGACATCATAATGGGCCCTCCAAATCACCTCCTCCTCAATGGAATCCTCAAAACAAGTATCATTTCCATTTTTAATAGTGATAAACACAAAATAAATGATCAAAAATTTAATTCATGTTATCATTATTTTTATAATTTTCAATACAAAACAAGTTCAACACATTGGTGTAAAGGTGAAAATTACACAGTGAATTGTGGTATGATCATCATCTGATATGCTGGTGTAGATATTGGTGCCATCGTAGGGTAATTTTATATGTAAAATTCCACTTCTCTATGAGGAGGTAGTCCCAGAACTTCATCGGAAAAGACATTACCATACAGGTCAACCACTACAGGATAGCTCGGACTTTCAAAATCAACTGCTCTGAGGGTAAGGCTAGCCAACTAATGAGTGATCGGCTGCACCCTCCTCTAGGTAAATCCATCCTGTACTGGAAAGGTTCAATTCTCACTGGTGAAGTAAAACCTAGTCCCATCATCATGGGCGCACCACACCTTCTTCCTAATGCAGTCAATATGAGCATGGATTGTAGATAACCAGTCCATACCCAAGATGACGTCGTAAGGCCTCAATGCCACAATTAGAAGATCACTCCCAAAGCTCTCACCTCCGTCAGTAATCTCAAACTATCGGCACCAGTGTATAGTCATTGAATATCCTCCAGTAGGTGTCTCTATCTGTAAGGATTGAGCAAACAACTCCACCAGAATCTATGATCTCCGAACATGGTCCATGGGAATAAAAAGTGACTGGAACCTGTGTTTATAAGTACTGCAGCTAGGGTGGAGTACACATAGAACGTATCTCAAATAATCTCTAGAGAATTGTGGTCATAGGCCTTAGCTACCTGGATATGAGCTTGTCCCTATCATCATGCTCCCTATGGTCGGGGTGGACCACCTCGAGGTGGTGGCGGTAGAACATCTAATCATATCCCACTGCCTGCTGAATGGCCAACTACTCTGCCACGTCCACCTGCTAACTGCGAACCTCCCTGATCAAATATCTACCTCAACCTCTATGGTCCCTCAATTTTCTTTTGATCATCTGTAGGGATGTTCATGTGGTCACAAGCCATGAGACCATGACCGCCGCATTTGTAGCATTGTCTCCACCTCATCTGTCCTCCTCTATCCAGTGAGCACCACACCACTGACCATGTATCATGAGGTTTTCCACGACAGTGTCTGGCCCGCTGGGGCCTCTGCATCATCCTTCTACTGTCTACTACAGATGACTCTACTACTTAACGTCCGGTGCAGTACCTTGCTATCAATGACTTCTTATCTAGGAAAATCTCCACCAAAAGTTCCCACTCAAGCACTTCAGCCTGCATCGGAATGCTGAGCAATATCATTGACACTCTGATATCCCATTGGTGTAACACCCTGAGATTTTATGGGAAATATATATATATATATATATATTAATGTCTTATGTTATATGAAACACTAAGGGAATCTTTCACTACACACAACATTGGCTTGGATTGCGTTAGATGCAAGAGCAACTTCATCGATATCTTGTGTTGTACGCAATACCGAGTTTCACTAAACAATGATATATTATTATAATATTATAAACTAGATTTTATGAATAGTATTAACCAAATTTTGTATTTTATAACATTATAATTCATCAAATACATTTTTTAGAATGAGATATGAAAACAAAATCAACTTTTCAGATAAAAGAAGTATTTTTCAAAAAAATGCAGTTTTACCACCATTTGATGGCGCGCCCATTTTAAATATACTTTTTTACAAGTTTATAAGTTTATTTTTAAAAACTAAACATCTTATTTCTAATCAAGATATAAAAATTTATATTGGATAAAATTTTGATTCTTTTATGATAACTTTCATATTTTGATGGATAGTAAAAATAGGCTAAATTTTTCATAAAAACAACTTTTTTCATCAAGATAATTTATATGGTTAAATGATAAAATTAAATGTTTTTAAAGTATAAATAGAAAATATTTGTACCATTTAATAAAATTAATGTCATTACCATTGATTTTACATTGAATTCAGAGGTAAAAACATTTCAATCTTTGACAATGTTTTAACTTTTAAAACACGTTTTCATAACAACATGATTAATTTTAAATTAATTACTGAAAATTATATGTTTTGAATTTTTAAAATTGGATTCCATATTTTGATTCAGTGGGTCCATATTATGTTAATAGGTTACTATTTTTTACATTATTAATAGTAAATACGGTAATTTTTATTTATTATAGTTAAAGGTAAATCTTGTAACTAAGGGTAAAAATAAGATTATAAAATTACCCTACCACCTGAAAAAATTCTGTTGGATGAATAAAAGTCAACTAAAATCACCTAAGAGTATGAATAGATTTGTTTTATGGACTATTGACTATTAAAATGATATAATTATAATAAAAACCAAAAAAGTGACAACATGTCACTCTATTATATCTTATAAGTGTAATAATTGTAATTTAGTGATAAAATTCATAAAACCTTGAATATAAATATTCTACAGAAAGATAATAAAATTATATACCTGATGAGAATTTATTTATAATTTTTAGGGATTAGATAATTATCATCAATTGTGACACAATAGTGATGTAGAAGTTATTTTATTTATTGAAATATCAAATAAATGGTTTTAAAAATATTCAAATAAATATTATATGAACTAATTAATGTTATAAACAAATTTTCTAGATTAATATGACATATCAATAATCTATTAAATATTTTGGTTCGAATATATTCTCTATGTGGGTTTTATTTAAATGAAAATAAATTAATAGTGTCAAAATTGACACTATTGTTATTTTATAAAAATAACATATTATAAAATTGTTTAAAACCCCCAAAAATATTTAAAAATTATAAATTGAAATTTTTATGATCTAAAAATTTCATAAATGATCCAATTATGGAAAATTAAAAAAATGATTAATTACATACAACAATTTAAAATTTAGAATATTATTACCACATATAAAATTAAAGAGATTAAATAAGGATAAATCAATCTGATAAGGTTTAAAAAAATTCCCAACATGTCTAAATTTTATTCGTTGAAGAGATTAAAACCCTATATCATCTCATCTTCTAATTGAGTCATTTTTGGAGGTTTTTAGGTGGGGTTTGAATTTATTATAAATGAATATTTATTATTTTTCCAAAGGTGCTCCTCTCGTCCCGTATAAAAGGGAACCTCCTCCCTTTCATACTCACAACATTTTGAGCCTTCATGCTCTGCCAAACCCTATCTATTTCTTTTCTCAACTTCCCTAGAAACATACTAGAGGTCCTGGTTGTCTTAAAAGGCCAACTTTAGTGCCCTAAGATGTGGTTTAGAAGAGGCGCGTTAAAGAAGAGGTAATATCCTTTTCCAATCCTTTAAAATTTATTTCTTCTTCTACTTCCTCTTATTTATTTGCTTCATTATAAATTAATAACATTAGTATCACTCATATAATGATATTTTATTATAAATATGAAACAACCCTATTTAACCTTTTATCCATCCTACGAAAAATTAAATCATTGCGCGTGCATACGTACGGAACACCGTCTCCATGTCGTGGTGTAATCTATTTTCCACAGCCACCTTATTTGGATGGGTATAATGGTGTAAAGAATAACTATATATGATTATTATAACCTGATACTGATTTTGAGATATTCTACCATCCACTCCAAGACAATTCAATAATTATGGGATTGATATCATCGCTCCTGCGTACGAACGACTTACCGTCTCCACGATGCATTGTGATTCGTTCTACATGATCTTTATTAAGCCATGATAATATAAAAAAAATTGAATGAATACATCTGATATATATTATACTAATACAATTCTGTAAATGATGTAGCTATAACCTAAAAATAGGAATAAGAATTTATTCGACAAAACACACATAAGAACATAAAGCAATGAACACCCGAATAACAAGTTGGAATGATATATTACTAATAAAAAGATTAGAATATGACCATATATGATATCATAACAATGAGTATGATTCTAGAATAAGTCAAAGAAATTATTAAAATCATTATACATGAGGTTCAGATACGTATAAAGCAAATCGAACCTAAGGTAGGGGAAAATCTCGCAATCTCATTTTTCTTCAATATTGTTTATACCATAGAATATGTTGGAGCATATTTATCATTCAAAACAATGTTTCCAGAATATGTAATATTATTTATATCATCCTAAATGTTTTTAAATCTAATATTACCTATTGGTTAATTTTCAGTAAAAGATATTAAAGGAATCGGTTTTTGTTTTAGTACAAGATACTTTTGGACTTTTCCGGCCAAAGTACGAGAAGAATGTTTTATTTTCAACTTATACGACATGAATGGATTTTTTATGATTTCATAGAACCTTATTTCCATGAAGATTACTTTACAAGTTTTCCTGTTTATTTCCAATTAATTTCTTTTAGTATGACAAGTTGAGAAAGGGAAAATATTTATAAAGTAGAAAGGATATTTTCCTCAAGAATGGAGTTAAATTGTTTTATCAAAAATATTTTACATATAAGATAATATAGGGTTCTGTTTCTATCCCTATTATTACATTGATTTTATTATGTTATGATGGAAATATTTTTAGGATGTCCTTTATCGTATATGGATTATGTTATGATGGCATGATGTTTAAGAATCTCATTTCTATTACTTGGGTTATGCTATGATGTATGATTTATGATTTTGTGGCACACATAAGAATGGATTCATTATGAGATGGGTGGGACCTGTATCTCCCTCCAATGCATTGGGTAAATATTTATATCTCATTATATAGACATGGCTAGAATGGAAAGTTAAACTGGTTCAGCGATACAGGGCTAGAACGCTGTGTGAACTCAGTTTAGTAATGGACTTTTTCTATTATGATGGTCTTGGAAATGAGTCTTGACTAATATGAAATGATTTTAAATGATTATGTGTGTATTCGACAATGTTTCATGTTTTATGTTATGATTATTGGGATTACATTTCAATACTATTATTTATCCCATGTCAAGATATTATGATCTCTTTTGCAGGTTAAGATTTTTAAAATGTTATGTTCTTATGAATATGATATGATTGATATTTCATTTTTTTACCCTTACTGAGCATTTGAGCTCACACTTATGTATTTTTTCATTTCCCCAGGTCAGGAAGAAGGGTATTAAATAGGATATTCCAAAAGGGACTCTAGATATGATGAAATAAGCGGGAGACAATATATATGATTTATGAAACAGTTGTTTATGTTTCCTAGTTTCTAAAGACACTATACCTATATGGTCCTATCATGGTTTTTTTATATTTGGTATCAAATATGATTCAATTCTGAAGTAATAACAATATATGTAATGTATGGGTCATTATAGTTGGTATCAGAGGAAAGTTATAGCCATCCTCTAGAAACTAGGATGTGAAAGCCTTAGTAAGAACCCTAAGGATATGTATACTCATATAACACAATATTAGTGTTTTAGAAATGGCCATGAATAACCTATGATAAGACCTAAAGTGTTAAATTTTATTCTTGATTGTGTGGTTTTCCTATTATTATTCATGTTTCTCACACTATGCTTCTTGGTTTTTGTCAATGGCTGGAACCCGAACGAACCATGTTAATGATGAATGTGACGGGAAATGTAATTATTGTCCCCCTGAGCAACCAAACGTTATGCGAGCTAGAATGCAAAATCTTGTATCCAGGCTCAAACAACTTTCTCAAGCTATGAATCATGCATGACTTCCAAACGAGCAATGGAAGGAGCAACATTCTGTTGAATCCTTCATGAGGCAACATCCACCTTTACTCAGTAGGTCTTCAGATCAATTAGTGGCTGAACAATGGATTAGCTCTACTAAAAAGATATTTTCAGTTATAAAATGTTTTGAACATGATAAATTCATCTTACCAGTATATCATTTGGATGTTGAAGCTGATCAAAGGTTGAATCTTATCTTGAATATGAGTCAAAGAGACGAAACCAAGTCCATGGAATGGGACAAGTTCAAGAACTTATTTTTCAATATGTACTTCCCTCGTATTCTTCAAACAAAGAAGGAGAAGGAGTTTCTTGAACTGAAGCAAAAGGATGATGAATCGGTTGGTTCAAAGAAAATTTTACAAGACTTTCATTGTACGCTTCTGGAATTATTATCCAACCTGAGAGTAAGATCGATCGATTCTTTAGTGGCTTAAAACCAAGTCTTCGAAGGGCGTTATCCATAAGGGACTTCAATAGATATGAGGAAATTGTTTGATGTGATCTCAAGGTTGAGATGGATATGGGCGTAACCTGTCAGTAATATGGGTTTGATAAGAAGAGGAAAATGGAATTCAATAGAAAATCTAAAGGAAACACTGAAAATAAGATGATTTTTCCCTTATGCTCAAAATGTTGAATGAAACATGGAGGTAATATTCTTATAGAGACAATTAAATGTTTTAAGTGTGGAAAATAAGGTCATCGGGCAATTGAATGCCGCAGTGATGGGAAAAAGATGTCTAGTGATGTTAACAAAGAAAAGGCTAAAAAAAATCACCTCCTACACTTCAATGTTACATGTGCAAGGAAATGGGGAATTATACCAATCAATTCCCTAATCCAAGTATTTTCGATGATGATCGATGTCAAGAAACACTTAAGGCCAAAGAAAAAAGGAAATTCACATGTAATTTTCATTGGCGATGTGGAGTACGATAACGAAGTGGTGAAAGGTACACTTACCATCAACTCTAAATTAGAAAATGTTTTATTTGATTTTGGATCCACCCACTCTTTTATTTATGAATAATTTTCTAAGCGTATCTCCATACTACCCTAATAATTAGTTGTTGAGTTAGTTGTGACAACTCTTAATAGAACAACAGTTGTATCAAAAGTTTACAATTATTCTCTGAATAAAGATTGTGGGAAAGTGCTTCCTACAAATATTTTGATCCTTCCTATAGTGTAATTTTATGTGATTCATGTCATGGATTTGATTACTTTATATGGATCTAATATCAATTTCCAAAGAAGGGAAGTCACATTTCCTATTCCTGATCAATCTATGATCATCGATAGATGCAAGGACGAACATAACCTTCCAATGGAAATTTATTCCATCTTATGGGTCTTTATTCCATTAAATGAAGGTTATTTATCTCAAATGGTTGGAGAAAAACTCAAGATTAACAATATTACCATTGTACGGGAGTTTGATTATGTCTTTCCATAGGAATCTCCAGGTCTTCCACCAACACGTGAAGTTGAGTTTTCAATAGAACTCATACCGGGTTCTATACCCATTTCAAAGACACCTTATAGAATGGCCTTAGTTGAGTTGTAGTAATTGAAGAAGAAATTCTAATATAATCTTGATAAAGGAATCATATGCCCTTGTGCATCACCTTGGGGAGAACCTATTCGGTTTTTTAAGAAGAAAGATGGATCAATGAGACTCTGCATTGATTATCGTGAACATAACAAGATCACTATAAAGAACAAATATCCTCTCCCATGCATTGATGACTTATTTGACCAACTACATGAATCTCAATACTTTTCCAAGATTGATATTTGGTCATGGTATCATCGATTAAGGGTCAGAAGGGAGGAGATACCAAATACTTCTTTTCGTACAAGGTATGGACACTATGATTTTATAGTGATGCCATTTGGTCTTACTAATTCCCCTACTATCTTCATGGATCTAATGAATAGAGTCTTTAGATACTATCTTGATCAGTTTGTGGTATTCTTTATAGATGATATTATTGTCTATTCAAAGGGAAAGGATGAACATGAATATCACTTGAGAATTGTTTTAAATTCTCTAATAAAGGAGTTTCTTTATGCCAAAATTACAAAGTTTGAATTTTGGCTTCAAAAAGTTTCATTTTTGGGACACATTATCTCAAAAGAGGGGATATCTTCAGATCCAGCAAAAACAGAGGCTATCAAAAGATGGTTGAGACCAACCACTGTAACTGAGATCTGATGTATTCATGGTTTGGTTGGATATTATCGACGTTTTGTGAAATATTTTTCACGATTATCTAATCCACTCACCAGGTTGACTCGAAAAGGATTTAACTTCGTTTGGATGGAGGAGTGTGAAGAGAATTTCAAGGAGTTAAAAAGCAGTTTATCCAGCGCACTTGTGCTCAAACTGCCTTGTAGTGGAGAAATTTTTGTGATCTATAGTGATGCATCCAAGAAGGGATTGGGGTGTGTTCTAAGGGAAAATGATATGGTGATAGATTATGCCTCCTGACAGTTGAAAATCCATGAGAAAAATTACCCAAATCATGATTTGGAGTTAGCAGCGGTAATATATTCATTAAATATTTGGAGGCATTATCTTTATGGTGAAATGTGTGATATTTATACTGATCATAAAAGTTTAAAGTATATTTTCACAGAAATGGAGCTGAATATGCGCCAAAGAAGATGGTTGGAGCTTATTAAGGATTACGACTGCTCAATTCATTATCACCCTAGGAAAGCAAACAAGGTGGTAGGCGCATTAAGCCGACAATACCATGCTAGATTATCCATGATGCGTATAAAAAAATATCCAATATTTGAGGATTTACCAAGGATGTATCCTAGAATTATAATGGAAGAGGAAAAATCTTATCTTTCTCAAATGAATAATCAACCATTTATACATGTGGAGATTAAAGAGGCACAGAAAGAAGATGTAGAGTTAAAAAAGAAGGTGAGAAATGTTCCTGAATTCCACATTGATTGTGATGAAATAATAATGTTCAAGAATCATGTTTTTGTTACTCCCATCCTAGAATTAAAGAAGGAAATATTGGATGAGGCTCATAGTTCGCCATTCTCTATTCACCCTGGAAGCACGAAGATGAATAGGGTCCTGAAATAGTACTTCTGGTGGGATGGAATGAGAAGGGAAGTTGCTAAATATGTATCTCGATTCTTGGTTTGTCATCAAGTTAATGCTGAGAGACAGATGTCTAAGGGAATGTTGCAACCATTACCCATACTAGAATGGAAATGCGAAGACATCACTATGGACTTTGTCACCAGACTTCTTAAAACATCCAAAGTCAATAATGCTATATGGGTTACCGTTGATCGCCTTATGAAGTTGTCACACTTCATTGCCATTAGAAAGGATATCTATCTTGATCAGCTTTCCAGGATATATGTAAAGGAAGTGGTAATATTTCATGGAGTACCACTTTTTATTATATCTTAGCAGGGTCTGAGGGTTACCTCAATGTTTTGGTGAAGTATTCAGTATACTTTAGATGCAGAGTTGAGTTTCAGCACTAAATATCATCCTCAGAAAGATGGTCAGTCTAAGAGGAAAATTCAAACTTTGGAAGACATGTTGAGAGCAATCTCTATGGATTTTAAACGTGCTTGGGATCAAAACCTACCTTTGGTGTAATTTTCTTATAATAATATCTTACACTCAAGTATTCATATGGCTCTTTATGATGCTATCTATGGAAAGAAATGAAGAAGTCCAACATGATGGGATGAAGTTGGGGAAATAAAGATATTAGGACCTGATATTGTCGATGAGATAGCTGAAAAGGTCAGATCTATTCAACAACACATAAAAGCAGCTCTGAGTCGACAAAAAAGATATGCCGACAATCGAAGAAAAGACCTAGAGTTTTAAGTGGGTGATAAAGTTTTCTTACGAATATCTCCTTGGAAGAGAGTAATGAGATTTGGAAAGTAGGGAAAGCTGAACCCTAGGTATATCAGTCCTTTTGAAATACTGGATTGTGTTGGGAAGGTAGCTTACCGATTGGAACTTCCACCATATCTCTGTCAAGTTCATGATGTGTTCCATGTATCTTTCCTGAGAAAGTACATACATGATCCTTCACATGTACTAAGCTTAGAAGTTGTACCACTAGAGCAAGATCTTTCTTATGAAGAACAGCCGATAGAGATTCTGGGTCATAGCAAAAAAGTTCTACAAAACAGGACCACTCTCTAGGTTTAAGTTTTATGGAGGAACCACCAATTAGAAGAAGCTACATGAGAACTTGAGGATATGATGAGGGAGAGGTATCCACATTTGTTTGTTGTGAAGTGAAGAATTTCGTGGGAAAAAATCATTTTAAGGGGGGTAAATGTAAAAACCTGAGATTTTATGAGAAATATATTCTTTTAATGTCTTATGTTATACACAAAACAAAGGGAATCTTTCACTATACACAACATTGGCTTGGCTTGCGTTACACATAAGAGCAACCTTCCTAGATAGCATGCGTTTTACACAATACCGAGTTTCACTAAACAATGATATATTATTATAATATTATAAAATTTCCATTATGAATAGTATTAACCAAAATTTTAATTTTATAACATTATAATTCATCATACACATTTTATAGAATGATATATGAAAAAAAAATCAATTTTTCAGATAAAAGAAGTATTTTTCAAAAAATGTAGTTTTACCTCCTTTTGATGGCGCACCCATTTTAAATATAATTTTTGAAAATTTTATAACAACAATTTTAAAAAATAAACTTCTTATTTTGAATCAGGATATAAAAATTTACATTGGATAAATTTTTGACACTTTTCTAATGAATTTCATATATTGAGGAATAGTAAAAATACGCTAATTTTTTCTTAAAAACAAATTTTTTCATCAAGATAATTTATGTGGTTAAATGATAAATGTTAATGATTTTAAAGTAAAAAGAGAATATATTTTTAACATTTAATATAATTTATGTCATTACCATTGATTTTAAATTGAATTCATAGGTAAAAACATTTCAATCATTGACAATGTTTTGACTTTTAAAACTCATTTTCTTAACAACGAGATTAATATTAAATTAATTACTGAAACTTCTGTGTTTTGAATATTGAAAAATGGATTCCATATTTGTATTTCGTGGGTCCAAATTATGTTAATAGGTTACTTTTATTTTTTTACATTATGAATAGAAACTACGGTAATTTTTATTTACTACAATTAATGGTAAATCGAGTAATTAAAGGTAAAAATAAGATTATAAAATTACCCTACCACCTGCAAACAAATTATTGGATGAATAAAATACAAACCATATCACCTAAGGGTTGGAATGGATTCATTTAATGGACTATTTTCTATGAAATTGATATAATTATAATTCAAACCAAAGAAAGTGACTACATGTCACTCTCTTATATCTTATAAGTGTAATAATTTTAATTTAGTGATAAAATTCATAAAACCTAGAATATAAATATTCTACATAAAGATAATAAAATTATATACATCATGAGAATTTATTTAGGGTTTTTAGGGATTAAATAATTATCCTTAATTATGACACAATAGTGATGTAGAATTTATTTTATTGATTGAAATATAAAATAAATGGTTTTAAAAATATTAAAATAAATATTATATTAACTAATTAATCTTCTCCACAAATTTTCTAGATTAATATGACAAATTAGGAATCTATTACATATTTTGGATCAAATATATTCTCTGTGTGGGTTTTATTTAAATGCAAATAAATGAATAGTGTCAAAATAGACACTATTGTTATTTTATAAAAATAATATATTATAAAATTGTTTAAAAATCACACAAATATTTAAAAATTATAAATTGAAATTTATATGGTCTAAAATTTCATAACTTATCCAATTATGTACAATTAAAAACACATAATTAATTATTTATAACAATTTAAAATTTAGAATATTATTACCACAAATAAAATTAAATAGATTAAATAAGATTAAATCAATTTGATAAGGTTTAATATAAATTTCAAACATGTATAAATTTTATTGGTTGATGTGATTACAACCCTATATCATCTCATATTCTAATGGAGTAATTTTTAGTGGTTTTTATGTGTAGTTTGAATTTATTATAAATTAATATTTTTTATGTTTCCAAAGATGCCCCTCTCCTCCATTATAAAAGGGAACCTCCTCCCTCACCTCCTCACAAAATTTTGAGCCTTCATTCTCTCCCAAACCCTCTAAAGTTCTCTTATAAACTTCCCTATAAACATAATATAGGTCCTGGTATTCTTCATTGACTAGCATTAGTGCACTAAGAGGAGGTTTAGAAGAGGCGCGTCGAAGAAGAGGTAATATCCTTTACCGATTCTTTCAAATTTATTTATTCATATACTTCATCTTCATTATTTGTATCATTATAATGTAATAAAATAAGTATCACTCATATACTTATATGTTATTATAAATATGAAACAACCCTATTTCACCTTCTATCCATCCTATGGAAAATGAAATCACCCCGCGTGCGTACGTACGGAATACCGTCTCCACACCGTGGTGTAATCTGTTTTCCACCACCACCATACGTGGATGGGTATAAATATGTAATGAATAACTATATATGATTATTATAACATGATACTAATTCTGAGATATTATATCATCCAATCCAAGACCATTTAATAATTATGGGAATGATATCGTCGCTCGTACGTATGTACAATTTACAATCTCCATGATGCGATGTGATTCATTCTAAATGATCTTCATTAAACCCCGATTTTATAAATGAATTGAATGAATAAATATGATATATTTTATACTAATACCATTCTCTAATTGAATTATCTATAACTTAAACAGAGGAATAAGAATTTATTCGACAAAACACGCATAAGAAAATAAAGGAGCGAACACCTGAATAACAAGTAGCAATGAAATATTACTCATAAGAAGATAATAATATGACCATATATAATATCATAAAACATAGTATGATTCTGGAATAAGTCAATGAAATTATTTAAATCATTATATAGGAGGATCTGATATGAACAAAGCATATCTGACCTAAGGTAAGGGAAAATCTCGCAATCTCATTTTTATCTGAGATTGTTTATAATTTAGAATTTACTGGGGCATATTTATCATCAACATCCATGTTTCCACAGTATTTAATATTATTTCTATCCTCCAAAAAAAATTTTAAATCCAATTTTATCAATTGGTAAATTTTTAGTAAAAGATATGAAATGAATATTTTGTCATTGAATTACGAGATACTTTTTGACTTTTTCGGCCAAAGTACGAGAAGAATGTTTGTTTAACTTATATAGCATGAATGGATATTTATGATTTCATATAACTTTATTTCCATGAATCTTCCTTTAAAAGTTCTCAATTTTATTTCCAATTAACTTCATTTAGTATGACATGTTGAGAAAGGAAATTTTTTTTATAAAGTTGAAATGATATTTTCCTCAAGAATGGAGTTCAAGTATTTTATCAAAATTATTTTCCATCTAAGATAATATAGGGTTCTGTTTCTATCCCTATGATTACATTGATTGGATTATGTTATGATGGAATTACTATTTTTTGTCCTTTATCGTATATGGATTATGTTATGATGTCATGATGTTTAAGAATGAGATTTATATTACATGGGTTATGCTATAATGTATGATTTATGATTTTGTGGCACACATAAGAATGGTTTCATTATGAGATGGGTGGGACCTACATATCCCTCCAATGAATTGGGTAATAATTTATATCTCATGAGATAGACATGGCTAGAATGGAATGTTATTCTGGTTCAGAGATACAGGACTGGAACTAGGAGTGAACTTGGTTCAGTAATGGACTTTGTCCTCTATGATAGTCTTGGCAACGAGTCTTGACTAATATGAAATGATTTTCTATGATTATGTGTTTATGCCATAAAGTTTCATGTTTTATGTTATGATTATTGGGATTACATTTCACTAATATGATTTATCCCATGTCATGATATTATGATCTCTTTTGCAGGTTAAGATTTTCAAAATGTTATGTTCTTATGAATATGATATGATTGATATTTCTTTTTGTTTACTCTTACTGAGCATATGATCCCACCCTTTTTTATGTTTTCTTTTCCCCAGGCCAGGAAGAAGGGTATTAAGTATGATATTCCAAAAGGGATTCTAGATATGATGAAATAAGAGGGAGACAATTTAGATGATTTATGAACCAGTTGTTTATGTTTCCTAGTTTCTAAAGACACTATACCTATATGGTCCAATCATGGTTTTGTTATATGTTGTAATAAGTATGCTTCAATTATGAAGTAATAAAAATGTATGTAAAGTATGGGTCATTATAGTTGGAGACCCTGATCAATGTTTTGGGCCCTAAAAAAGGGTCACGTACCATGTTGGTGGAGTAGCGGGAGGGATTAGTGAACCTCGCTGAGTACTAGGACATGATCATGGATTCCTCAGCATCGACTAATGAGGTTTAACATCTGCACAAGAGACAACAAGTTACAGGCATAACCCATGTAGGGGTGAGTATAACAATACTCATTCGGGACCCCGAGGCCCCCAAAGGACTCCCAGAGTTCTAGAATGGAAAAACCACAAAGCAACACATCAATCACAAATCATGAAGCTATCATCAACTCAACTTAGGTATATACCCAAACATATACATATGTTATCAAAATATACTTGTCTCATTCATGAGTAAACATAAGGATACGACTTTTAATCCCTTTTCACAACTAATCCATGAGGTGAGAATACCAAAAATATTACACCATGAAGGTAACACTAGAAGGATAAAAGTACCATAAGGTTAATGAATCAGCTCTCACTAGGAATAACTTACTGAAGTACAGATTATTAGACGTATCATTGGATCATCTTATTCTATCAAGATGCTCTACTACTGAACCACACATGATCAGTAGATGATGACCAACATAGGATCAGTGAGTGCTGAACTACTCAGGATCACTGAGCACTGACCCACATAGGATCAATAGATGCTGATCTGCATAGGATCGATGTTCTTCCCTCATGTTACAGTCATCCACTAGATACCAGCAATAATAACTCTTGATTCATGAAGAATATTCTCCTCAAGACATCAGTCATACCTCAACAACCATGAATTTCCATGAAGATGTATCCCAAAGGACTTCCATGTCGTAAGGGTTCCAACGTGACTAACGGTCTGTCAATCAGATGCCCGGTCTATATGTTATAGGCATTTTAATTATAAGGGCCCATTTGTATTTGGGTTTGATCCAACCCATCTATAATCCAAATTTCTCCAAAACTCGTGTAAAGTAAACCAAAAGGACCTTCTCACTCCAATGATCCCAGCACCGTAGATGGTTCATCAAACATACATATAGTTCACAAGTTATGAACCTTTAAAAGAAATTGGGGCTCATTGGGTCTGGGTTTGATCCGACCCGGTCTGGGCCGACCTGACCTAGTTCGTGTCTATCCTCGAATGGCGAGCCACAGACGCATTGGTTCACTGGGCCACTGCAGGCACGTCCTTTTGGGCCGTGGTCCAGCCCGACCTGCATGTGGGTGCTTCATGGCCCGCATGGGTGGTGTGCCCAGGCTCACAGGGGGGTGTGGCCCGACCAATGAAGGGAGTGGTCTGTTAGTCTCATACAACCCTACCCATGAAGTTCACAGCCCACTATAGTGGGGCCCCCCTATCTGGAAAGAGGGAAGATCCCCCCCAGGGGGGGGGGCTCATCTTCCACAACCGGTTGTCGTCCTCACCCACCCCAGCTACGGTTACGACCTTCTATGCCAACATCGCACGATGGTACTCCACCTTCTCATCCAGGGATGGCCATTACTGGCTGCCTCCATCACCCGACGGTGCCATTCATCAGTGATGTTGTGCCGGTGTCGTGTCAGTCATCTTTTGCGGGTCACCGAGTGAGCTATAGTGGCCCGTTTTTTCATCCGAAGGTACCAAAGGCCTCCTCGAGACACCCACTTCGCCTTTTGTCCCTTTTTTTTCTGAAATACATCCAATACAACCAATTTCCTGTGAATAACACCTCATCAAAACAAGTAGATGAGGGTTTGGGCCTTGTTATTTTGGCACACCCCTCCGCGTTAGCATGAACATGATGTTAATAGATAGTGATCCAACAATTCATCAAACGAGATAATCCTTACCTTAAGATTCATTGAATATCATCCATGTTTGATGGTGGATTGGAGTATGTCAATCCCAAAGCTATCCTCCAACGACACATCTTGAACAATGATCTTCCGCCCTTGTTTGGTAGATCCATTCTTCGTAGAAGTTCACCATTGAGAGGCTCATCCATATTCTCCACCTCCTTTTACCAAGAAAATTCCAAAAACCATTAAGAGTAAGAGTTAACATAACTCTAAAATTATTATGTGGTTCATTAATTAAAAATTAATGAAATTTATTATTTAAAAGGTTTGGTGGTTACACATTTTTTGTAACTGTGCATTTAATGCCCGACGTTAAATGCATGACCACCCCACTTTTTGGTCCCTACCTGTAGACGCTGAAAAACGCTCAAGGGCTGAAGAAGGATTCAAAACGGCAAATTGAAAACATATTCGGATCTAGGGACCCAGTCCGGGGTGGCTAGGAGGAGTCACATGAAAAAAATTCATAAGTGCGCGTAAAAAATATTCCATCCACGGAAAGCTCTGGGATTCGCGAGAGTTCTGCGGTGGGGGCGCAGAATATTTCACACACCCACCCCACACGGTTTCCATTTCGCACCTTCGACATTGGTGTGAAATTATTTCGGGATGACTTGTTTTCTGCACCCTGAACACCTATAAATAGAAGGCGACCTCTTCAACTTCTGGGATGAAGAATCTGATCTAGCTCTCGTGCATGAAATTCTCCTTTCTTGCATGTAAAGATGGATTTCAGGTATTGTTCATTTTATGCCAAGTCACCCCGGGGTCTGCCTTCATGCGATATCCCCTTTGTTTAGACTGAATTCCAATCCCTTAGGGGTCCGCCACCTGCGCGCATTCCCTACCACTTGCGTGCAGGCCGGCCAATTGTGTGAAATCCACTTCAATTGTGGGCACGACAGTCATAGCCCCACTCTCTCCCAATTGCATGAAATTTGTAATCCTTGTGCAGAATCCTTTCTTGATGTGCGCAAAGCCTCTACTCCACATATGCACTAATCCTCACTAATTAAACTCCAGCCCGATGTTTTTTCACATGCCTACTTATTTTTCATGGAAGATTCAAAGGTTGCGCACAATTCTCCAGGACCCCTCACCCCGGTGCTTCCTAGATACGTCTTTACTCGCGTTCCCCATACTCTTTGGGAGTACCTTTGCGTGAGTGTCTGATGATCTTCTTATGGATGCCATTCGTGGGTCTCTATCATGCCCTGGAATCTACATCATACACCATTTTCTAGTACGACCATCTAGGTTCATACTTAGTAACTTCAAAGTCCCTTGGACAGTTCTTTCCATTTCATTGCTTCACTTTATGCTTCTTCTCATAGGCACGCTAATGACTATTATTTCTTCGCATAGCCAAGCTAACATGGACCCCTCAATGGTTCTCTCTTTGAAACCCCCTTGCCACAATTTTTCATGTCCCCTATATGCACCATGGAGCAGAGAATACCAATTATGTAAGTCCTAGGGGTGCTGAGTGAACCCACCTCGTCCGAGATGCAGGACGTTAAACTGACAAGCACCATCGTCCTTAGCACATGACATTAAACTATGACCTCTCCCCACGCCTCGCACGTGGGGCCCCCAGCTTGGACATTCCCTACACCCACTCGTCTCTTTGGGGATGGGATCACCCCTCACATGGGATGATGTCCTCCTTATCGGAGTGGCGTTTGTCTGTGGGGAAAGGGCAACCTTATCGGTGTAATACCATAGATTTTCTTACAAGAGGCAACATTCCTAGTACTCCTTTCATTTTCTGTCCCCAGGGCCAGTGAAGGGCATTGTGGGAAACAATGCTTCTCTTTTCTTCGGTACCATGTCCCTCTCCCAGTACACTTCGTTGCCATCGGGCCTCCATCCTGGAGTAAGTCCCAACCCCTCTGGGCTGTCGGCCACACGTAATCCCCTATTTCCTCTTTTGACCGCTCCACGCTTAAGCCCCACCCCACATCCCACAGATGCACCTTTCGTGACGTGATAGTAATGTCCTTGTTGATATTTTTTCTCACACCAAGCACGACTCAAGTGGGCTTAGAGTAAGCATTGACCATGACATCATCATTCTTGAACTATGAGGACTTTCATCCATGTCATGGCATGGTACGTATAAAGCATCCCTGAGGTTCAAGCCCACCACCCGATCGATCCGACCATCTTGACATCGGTTCACCACCCATAATTCCCGAACTATGATTACTTTGATCCATGTCAAGGCGTGGTACGTAGGAAGCCTCCCTGAGGTTCAAGCCCAACACACATTGGTTTTGACCCTCCAATCATGTCAGTTCACCCCTATCCTGCATGACATTAAACTGTATTCCCCCGTTTGTGTATCAACCAGTGGTTAGCCATTGTGGCCCCTATGTAGTGGTAAGTTGTTACCAACACAGTTCAACGGTAAGCCATTGGAGTCCCAAATTGACTGAAAGTTGTCCCCATTCCCGAACTATGAAGACTTTGATCCTTGCCATGTTAAGGTATGCAAGAAGCCTCCATGAGGTTCAGGACCAACAACCATTGGCCCTGACCGTCTCTGTGTCGATCTTCCAAGATACTATCCTTCCAAACTATGAGGACTTTTATCTTTTCCAAGTCAAGGTATGTAGGAAGCCTCCTCAAGGTTCAAGCCCACCATCCACCTAGACCCCCAGGTCCCTATTCACGCTGGTTCACCGACTCCAACCCACATACCAAACTACGAGGACTTTGATCCATGTCAAGGCATGCTACATAAGAAGCATCTTCGAGGCTCAAGAAAAACACCAGCATCACCCAAGGATCATCCCCGTCCCATTCTACATCCACTTATCTTATGCCATCCATCATCCATCCTGATCCTTACCCAGGCCACCACATCCTAGGGAATCATGCCACCCCATTACCCATTCCATTTAACTGCATTTGGGAAACTACCCACATGTTGGCCCTAATATCAGTGTTCCCTCTAGAGGGTTCCTCCATCAGATCCACTCTAGTCAGTGCTTTGATCTGCCCGATCCATCTCCGCTAGATGTTTAACTTGTGGCATACCCTTTGTTAAAGATGGGATGTTGATGAAAACCTCAGATACATGCCAATTCCATATGATTCCCTACGTTCGATGTGGGATGCCTCATGCTTTCGCACCCTCGAGAAGCCCTATAATAAGGGACAGAAGACAGAGACGATAATACCCCGGCACCCAAACCTGCCAGTGATGCCCAACGTGACTACTCTCATAACCGAAGGTTGCTTACTTGACCGGACCCCTCAGAATGTCCTGAAAGAAGTAGTGTAGTTAACATGTGTACATGAAGATATGGCACCGGGAATAGTTTCACAAACAACGTCTTAAGTGTATAAGGGAGACCCAAAATAGGTGAAGAGCTCCGAGGATGAATCCATGGAAAGAAGAACCAACATACCATTATCTCGTTTCGATCAAGGAGTAGACGTCCCTGAATAAGGATTGGATGTCGCCCACCTTTGGAAAGCGGGAATGTGGGGTAAGAGCTGTGCGTCCTCACAGACGGATGCGCGCGCCTCAGTGAAAGAATCAAAAACAAAAATGGTGAACCCGACGTGAAGGTCTTCTACTCAATATAGACACTAGTTGTGTTTGTGGCATCAGTGGATTAGCATTTCATCAGACCTCGTCATCTAGAACTAAATCCCAGCAAGAAAATTGTTGGCCTGACATGAAAATATCCAGATGTTGGGGTAGTCAGGAGGTTGAGCATCTCGTTATGCGATGTTGTTAGTGTGGACCCCTCTTACCAGACACATAAGAAAGAACGGCGCATGGGAACTGGTCATCGATTTCATTTCCTATTAGTAATAGTGAGTTGATCTCCATACTTTCCGGAACTAAGTTGTTGCATCTGGAACTCAATCACCGCCTGCCCACCGGCGTAGGGTTGGGGAAATATCGGCGCGGCCAAACCACATAGTTCTACCTCTTCCATGATGGCCTCATCCTCCATGACTGCTGCATGCCCACACCCATTCTCCCCATCGTAAATTATCTAGTGAAGGGTAATTAATGACCTTGTACTTTGGTACAAGGAGAAGGGGATCATCCCCACCAGGGTTATGGCATGCCTAGATCTCAAGCCGGTTGTGCCTCGCCATCAACTCCACCCCCAAGGGCCACGCAGGGATCCACTTCTCCCCACCCTGACATTCAATCGTTTTAGGATCATATCCCTGGAACACCTTGACAACTCCTTTCCCAATGCCGATAGGGTAGGGGATGTTTGGGTTGGCCCAATCGGAGTTTCGATCCATGGGATCCCGACGAGGGCTCCCACCAGGATGCGTTAGCGCTGCCACCCTGTTCCCCGAGCTGAGGAGTAGGTAGGCCACACGACTGCACCATCGACTCTAGTTCATCTGACCTGGCACCAGCGTCGGGTGAAAATGGAAGAGGATGCCCGCCATGGGGCATCAACGTCAACGACTACTATGGACCAAGCCACTGATGACTCATATCCCCAACACCCTACATACGTTGAGCAGGGGAATATATACGCCCAACCTAGATTGAGCCACCAACCACACCATGGGCAGGCTTGGTCAACTTTCAAGGTCGCAGGCATATGCGATGGGCCCTGCGGACCAATCCGCAGCAATGCCACCTAATGTGGAGGCCCACTCCATACCACCACTACCGAAGGTGCGGGTCCTCCAGGCTTATGACCTCAGCTTGGAGGTCTACCCCGTGCCACCTTCAACCAAAGAGACTGTCTTTCCTATGACAGCAAAACTCTGTATGGGGGTCTCTCTCGTGCTAACTAAATTGGGTATGGGGTCACTCCTCTGCCGCAGACCGCAGGTATGGAGGCATTGCACATCTGATCACTCAACAGCATGGAAGACCCCCCCCCCCAATGTACACATACTAGCCAGAAAAGGTCCTCCTTTCCCCAGTGAATGGAGGGGTGGATGCTAAATTCACTTCACCAATGGCCAGCTTGGAGTTCCTACCTGTGATCAGCTTTACCAGTATGAGCACCTTAAACACACTGATGTAGTTAGGGGATTTGAACACGAAGGACCTACCCATGCTCCTACAACTCCTACCAATTGTTATGTCAGCTACGACGGAGGTCCTTACCACTCCAGCGCTTTCCACTAAGGTCTTCCCCATGTCCATTTAGATATTTTCTTCGGTGATCCTCGCACTGCAGCCCACCCTTGTGGGGGATCACATTGCCCCAACACCAGTATGGACGAAGGACCTCCCCGTTCTGGAAGTGGGACATGCCCCACAGAGCCTCCCAGGGGCAGAAGATCAGGTGGTTGCCACTGCAAGATGAATTTTGGTGAGGGCTAAATAGGAATCAAACCAGTTTGCTTCTCAAACAGTAAGGTGAAGTACGACTCTACGCTGGAGCCCTCCCCTCGGTCATATGAGTCAAAGGTTGGGGTAGGAACGAGGTGCATCGGCCACGTACTACTGGAATGCGAGGTCCATAGGATCCATGTCTCCCTCCGAAGGTATATCCAGGAGGATGAGAACCTGGCATGTCCCGAGGGACCAACCACGCAGTTACTACTGTCATCTCCGAAAGTGCCCTCTACCTCGGCTAGAGACTATTGAGAGCTATTTGGGGGGTCAATGGAAGAAGAGTCATGGAATAGCCCACCCATGGCTGATGCTAATGCTGTGTTAGGATCATTGGTCAGTGGTCAATCCTACCGTGATATACCGGCCAGGTCGATACAATTCTTAGAGGACAGCCCGAGAATCGGCGGCCAGTCAGCCCGCTCGCCATACTCTCCATCGGCTAGCTTACCGTCCTAGTGGTATTCCTTAGTACCACTGCCAGTTCCATAACCAACCCCAGTTGAAGAGTGGGTAAATCAATTTCGAGACCCTAAATCTCACTTAAGGATATTCTAGACCATTCTCATGGCGAACTACTTCCCTGAGATGTTCTGGCCCGTGGTAGCGATAATTTCTGCCTACCAAAATCCCTCTCCTTGGAGGAGTTTGAATGTTTCTGCCATACCCTCTGGGTGACTCACTTCGGTCTTCGCCACTAGTGAGTGACTCCCAAGATCCATGTTCACCTTGAATACATCGGTAAATAATGTCGTTTGGTTGATCTGGTTGCGCTCCCTATGGCCCATCACCCTGATTCACCTGGTCACCATAAGGCCCTCCAACAACAATGCATTCAGAGTTTCCAAGTACTCCGCAAGGTTATTAAGGAGGCTACCCCATGTGAAAATCCTTGGTTGGGGTAGTAAGATTCCCTCCTCTTTAGTGATATTCACTGGCGGCCTGACATGCTCGAAAACATTGAGGACATTCCCCAGAGAAGAGTTGTGGTCAACATGAACGATCTGTCGGGAGGGGAAACAAGTTGGAACTTTTTTATCGGAACATACTTCCTATGTACGTGCCACCACTACTGGACCCATAAGAGAGGATTAATCGTCAGTAGAGGAACCTCCTAGGTCTCCTTGCGCCCACCAAGTCATTGGTACTCAGCCAGAATTTCGTTAAGGGCAAAGAGTACATCAGAGATGTGAAGCACTCCAACCCGTCCGCTTCAGTGCAGAAGATAGAGGAGGACCATGAGAAGGCTGCATTACGCTAGAAACCTGCTGAGCAGAAGAAGTTGGTCTATGAACTCTTGGTTGAACGTGTTGCAGAGTGACGACCTGACGACGGTGAACCTAGGCCGGGGCAGCAGGGGCAGGAACAATTTTTCATTAGCAAGTAGCCCCCAAGAAACCCTGATCACGCTGCTCCCGCGGATAGGGCAGAAGATGAAGCTCACCAAAAGAGGGCTCGGTATGTCTCTCCAAACCCTTCTGAATGGAAAAAAATTCATGAAACCCTGCTCGGGCTCCCCCGACTACCCTAAGGGTCACTCCATGAGCCGCTCCATGAGCGCTGAGCTTGCCTGCTGCATTGAAGAACCCAACAATGCGATCGTGGTTAGGGATCAATGTCAAGACAGGGACCCCACCAGGATGATCCAATGGAGGAACTCATAGCCCACCTAGAGACTCCGGAGTCGTGACATGTGTCCATCCAACCTGATGGTAAGCCAGACCTAGAATGGGTGGATGATATGTCGTCACATATGGGTTTCGAGAATCCCACCTTCTCCCCATTTAACGGGACAAGGGACCTGCCACAACACCTTACCCCCTTAAACTCAAGGTGTGGGACCATGTTAGGGAATACAGTGCTGTAGGAGGCCACCATGCTCTGCAGTTTTATTTAGACACTGGAGGGGTCGGCATTTGTCTAGTACAACCAGCTCCCCGTTGGATCCGTGACCAGCTGGGAGGTCCTTCGTAGGAAATTCCTTTACCTGTTCAGTTCCACCACCTAAAAAACAAGCATCGAAGTCCTCTTAATGTGAAAAAATAATACCTGATTAGCGATTCGCAGACTTTATCACCCTGTGGAAGGGGCTCACATACTCTTTTGAAATGCCACTGACTTAGGAGAAATTTCTGACGATGTATGTAGGGAACATCAGGACAGAGCTGGTTCACCCTTGATCACTCTAAACTATCTCAAAGGGTACGGAGACTTCTCATATAAGTCCCAATGCCTCAAAACATCCTTGCAACATGCCAGCTAGGCACATCCGTTGCCCCCTGTAATCCCAGCGAGGAGGGATGCCAGAGCTGAACCCACAGTGGTGGCCCAAATAGATGCCACTAGTCAACTAGAATTGCTACTAGTAGAACTGAACGCACAGGCTCACAAAGGCCCTCTACCTTAGGCATAGCCTCTAGCTCAGTAGTGTCCTCAGAATCGGAAGCTCCCCCATGGAATGCACCTTCACCACCAAGGTGGGACAATCATAGTTTACATCCTCGACAGGCCCCTCCAGCCCCTCGTCGGGGTCTGTCTCTAAGTACCCCCTTTATAGATAGAGGAAACTAGACCTAGTCATTCAATGAGGATCAGGTGCCCGACTATTTCTTAAGTTCCTTAGAAAAAGGGATTGTACGCTTGTTAGAATGTAGAATGCCAGAGAGGGCGAATCTCACTGATCGCCCCAACTAATGCCCCTATCATAAGATTCTATGGAACACCCTCTAGAAGTGATATGTATTTAAAGAATGGCTTCAATACCAAGCCGATAACAACATAGTTAGGCTGGGCCCAGCCTCGACACAAGTGGAGGGTGTCTTTGAAATTCCATATAGCTGTATCAACAGTGAAGGTGAGTGACAGCAAGTTTCTGACCACGAGTCTCTGAAGTATAACGACTGGATGGCCCACAAAATGGTTGCCCGAGCCCATGGAATTATCCGTGCATGCCAAAATCAGTCAGAGCCTCCAGAATGTGTCACTAGCACTTCTTCACCATTATCTCACCTGGCCTATTATCAGAAGAGAAAGCATCAATGGCGCAAGAAAAACTATTCCCCCCACCGATGCCATCGTCATCCCACAATCTCAGTGACTTTATGCCCTCAGAGATGGGGATCCCACCCAGAATCCACCTAGTAATGGATGATTCATGAAGTGACAGTCTAGGGTACACTTCAGTTATTACTGTAGAGTTGTTAAACCCTTATATGACTCCCAATGCAGGGGAGGGCCAGGAAAACCTCCCCAACGTCCTTAGCCGATGCCAATGTCAGTGAAGACGCAACTCTATCAGTCCTTGGGGAACATCAGTTGGCACCTCTAGCCATGTCGTACATGCCACTGAGACAAGACATCAGGCCTAGCACAGAACTCAGCAAGCGCAACCTCTTCATCCGGTGTCGAAATGCCCTCCTCTGCCACTGTTTGTGCTACTGGATCAGGCAGAACCACTTCGGCCATGCTGCGACCAGCTTCGCCCCACTACAGGATGATCTCAGCCTTCCGGTCCTCATTTGGAAGCTACCCTTCAGGCTTCTACTAGTGAGCAGCGGGTTATACCTAGTACCAGTCAGTCACCAGTTCGGCTGGCATGGCCCTCTATGCCTCATATCACTGAGTGGATTCCATCAAGCATAAGTTCTCACCTGGCACAGAAGTATGATTTTCTCAAGCACCTCGTCAGCATCCCAACGAGCCTTTCCATACTTGAATCCCTTTTCCTGTCGCTAGATATGTGTGAAGCACTCACTGAGGCTTTAAGAATCCCCCTACTATTTGAGACAGAGGTAGCAGCTGTAGAGGATTTCCACGGTGAAGTGTTTGAGAATGATGAATTTCAGGATGTCATTTCGTTCTCAGGAGAAGATGAAGTCTCCCCTATACTGGGGCACATCTACCCATTGTACATCACCGACCCATTTAAAGGTATGGAGGTTCTCTGCTGTCTCATTGACACCAGCTCCGAGATCAACCTTGTCCCGACACGGATGTTGTGGAAGCTAGGGTTATTTGAAGATGAACTGACTACCTTCTATTTAAGAATCCAGGGATACGATAGGACAGAGAAGACCCATGTCGGCAAGGTTTGTTTGATGACCCAGTTTGGTGGCCAAGTTTCCAGCACTGAGTTTATGGTTTCTCCCATGACACCGCGTATAATGAATTTATGGGCAGGCCATGGCTCGACCTGCATGTGTCGGTCCCCTCATTGTATAACCAATGCCTCAAGTACTCCCTTAATGGACGAGTGGGCGTACTCTAAGGTGATTCATCTCCATTCGCCTCTTGTGAATCCCGCTACTGGGATGCTAACTATTACAAGAGAAATGATAAACAAGTCCAGCAAAGTGAAGTTAAGGTCGTCACCGCTATGACCGACCCTTGGGAATTCCTGAATGATTCCTACGTCTTCCCGATCCATCGGTTGAAGGCCACAACCCTCGATATGGGGAAATGATTTGTCATTTCTGGGACAAGGGGAAACCATGATACCAAATCTAGGTTTTTTCGAAAGATCAATTTGTATTCTTTTACAAATCAGGCCTCAGTGATCCCAGAGCCTCCTAATCCCTTCAGGTATCGGGGCATCCGGCTCATGGAAACGGCAGTACGACATACTTTTCTTTTTCTATGGGCTCGAATAAGCAGGCTCTAGCTAATGCGCCACCACTTCTTTGATATTATCAAGCGTGGCCTCTTGGGCCAGAGACCAGATGTGATCGGGTCAACAGCCTTCATTACTATGGTCTTGGCAGCCCCGGAGTTCCCCAATGCAATAACAACTGCTTCTCAAGCTGGTACCAGCCACCTATTGGGGTATGGTAACTCAGAAGAATCTTCCCCCTGCGAAATATCCCTCCATAAGTAGAGATAAGGATATAGAGGATGCCCCTACCTTTGAATAAGGTGTCTCCACCACGGTCGATGAGCTGGTATAGGTGAATCTCAGAAGCGAGGAAGACCCGAGACCCACAATGATACGCATTTACATGCCCCCCGAGGAGTAGCAAGGGTACATAGAATTCCTTAAACAACACTTTGATGTGTTTTCCTAGAGTAACAAAGAGATTCTAGAACTATATCCTCAGGTAGCTTTCCATCGCCTTGGTCTTCCATCAAATCGTCGCGGGTTCAAAAAACCTCCCAGAAAGATGCATCTATTTCACAGCGCCATGGTTGTGGCCCATGTTGACAAACTCATAAGGGCCAACTTCATTAACGAGGTCCAGTAACCCAAATGGCGGGCCAAAATTATACCAGTCAGGAAGAAAAAAAGGAAAGATCAGAGTCTGTATCGTCATCCATGATCTCAATCGCCATTGTCCGAAAGATGATTTTCTCCTTCCAGTGACAGAATTGTTGATCGAAGTTACGGTTGGGTTCCAAGCCCTCTCCTTCATGGATGGTTACTCTAGATATAATCAGATCTGGATGGCCCTTGAGGATGAAGATCCCACCACTTTCAGGGCACCCCAGGGCACTTTCTGTTACTAGGTTATGCCCTTCGGCCTGAAGAATGCAGGTGCCACATATCAGTGGGCGATGAACCGCATATTCAAGCCAGTCCTCAGGACATTGGTGGAATGATATGTGGATGATCTGGTGGTCAAATATCGTCGGCACCAGGATCATCTCAAGGATCTGGAGAAAGTGTTCAGCTTCCTCCGTTCCCGCCACCTGCAGATGAACCCATTGATGTGTGCTTTTGGGGTCACCTATGGGAAGTTCATTGTATTTTTTTTTCAGGTACCGGGGCATTGAGATTGACCCGGAGAAGATCAAGTTCATTAGCTAGATTCCTCCCCAGAGTTATATTCAGGAGCTTCGAGGTTTCCAAGGCCACTTAACCTATATACGCCGATTCATTGCGAATTTTTCTGGCTAGTGTAAGCCCTTCTCTTGGCTCATGAAGAAGGGCACCACTTATGAGTGGGAAATGGAATACAAGACCGCCTTTGAGAAAATCAAGGAGTATTTTCTCCAGCCTCCGGTCTTGATGCCACCCATCTCCTGTAATCCTTTGGTCCTCTATGTTACCGCCTGAGAATGGTCCCTCGGCGCCCTTCTCACCCAGATGAACAATGAAGGGATAGAAAACAGCATCTACTACCTCATCCCCATGCTCCTCGATATGGAGAACAGATACACCCCCATCGAGAATAGGTGCCTTGCGCTAATGTTTTCCATAATGAAATTGTGACATTACCTGCAGCACCGCAAGGTATAGCTGGTGTCCCATGTAGACCCGTTGAAGTATATCCTAATCCGTCCCACATTGAATAGCCAAATAGTGTGGTGGGAGGTAATCCACCAGCAGTTTGACATCAAGTCCATGCCTCAGAAGGCTATTAAGGGACATGCATTGGACGATTTTCTTGTCGATCATCGTTGACCGATCCTTGGACCTGGATTTTCCCCACGAGGCAATCCTCTCAGTCGATCAAGCCATCTCATGTTGGCAGATTCACTTGGATGGTGCCTTCTAGAGCCCCACCAGTAGGAGGTTCAATGATCCTAGATTGAATAGAGTAGGCCTGGGTATTATTTTTATTACCACGGTGCAAGACATTCAACCATATTCATTCTTACTGTCGGAATGCTGCACCAACAATGAGGTGGAGTGTCAGGCCCTCATTACTGGCCTCGAGTTGTCCCTCGATATCGACGTGCCCCGTTTTCATGTGAAAGGGGACTCTCTGCTAGTCATTAAGCAGATCAACAACGACTATGTTTTAAGGAAGCCAGACCACGTACCTTTGTTGGAATGCACTCTCTAGCTAGTGGAGAAGTTCCCTTCTCGACTAGAGGTTACCAATGCCCCTTGGTCACAAAACAGTTGAGCGGATGCTTTGACCAACTTAGTTTAATCACTTGAAGAGCCCGAACAGGATGATCTAATTTTCCACGTGGCACATCAGAGAGTCATAGCTCTTGTTACCCCGGATGACAGCGATGGACCACATGTTAGCCATCTTACCGTCAGTGCCTCTACGTCGGGACCCCTAGTTCATCTGGATGTAGTGACCGAAATGATTGTTGATTGGAGGATATCCTTGGTTTAATACCCCCAACATGGATATTTCCCATCTGACCAGGCTGAGTGAGAGTGAATTCGATGCCGCGTGCTGCAGTTTACCCTCCAGAGTGGTCCCACCCTTGAGCCAATCCTCTATAAGCGCGAGTTCTATGTCATTCTCCTCTGTTGCATTTAGGGGGTTGAGATTTCTCAGGTCAAGCACGAGGTACAAACCGGTTCCTATGGTTCCCATCAGGCTGGGCCAAAACCTTCTCACCAGATCCGGAGATTAGGGTATTTTTGGCCCTCCATGATACATGACTGTATCGAGTTTTCCAAGAGGTTCCATGCATTCCAATTTCATGCTAACATTGTGCATCGACCACCAGAGCCTCTCCACCCTACAAAGTACTCTTGGCCCTTTGCAGTTTGGGGATTAGATGTCGTAGGACCATACCCACTGGCAACAGCTCCCCAATGTCGGTTCATCCTGACTGCCACAGATTTATTTTCCATGTGGGTAGAGGTAGTTCTGCTCAAGGAAGTCAAGGCCCGTTCTATCATTAACTTTGTGAGTTACAATATCATCCATTATTTTGGAGTTCCTCATGCTTTCCTCTTTGATAATGACACCATCTTCCAGGTAGTCGAGTTGAAAACGTTGTATGCCAAGTATAACATCTGCTCTTACTATACCTCTCACTATCACACGCTTGTGAATGGGAAGATTGAGGCATTCAATAAAACCATCTCTAACAACCTGTAGAAAATGGTTGGTCAGAACAAGAAGAGTTGGCTGGATAAGATCCCCAACACCCTCTGGGATTATTGGATGACGACTCGTAATTTCACCCTGGTGACCCCATATTCCCTGGGGTACAAAACTGAGTCTGTCCTGCCCATAGAGATTCAGTTTCCCTCATTGTTCATAGCGGTATATGACCAGTAAGTGCCGGATTGAGTGGATGAAATCCGTCTAGCTTAATTTGAAGCACTTGAAGAGAATAGTCTTTGTTCCCTGCAGAATCTAGAAATTCTTAAGAGTAGGATGGCTCGACCCTTACACAAGAAGGTATGCCTCCTTTCTTTCCTGCAAGGTGACTTGGTGCTGGCTTTGAGAATTCCAATGATCCCTGGCAGAAAAACACCCAAGTTGGAGCCCAAATGGGAAGGAGCTTTAATTGTTCATAAGATTTATCCCAATGGATAATAATCCCTGGTGACCATGTATGGTGAGCGTATAACTCCTCCCACCAATGCCAAGTTCCTCAAGTAATACTTTTCATGAGAAAATACTGGTCCTACATGTCCTTAAACTGCTCATCCCACATGACCCTAAACTACATGCTAGTCCAGTATGACTTTAAACTGTATCGTCCTACACAACGTTAATCTACACATCGTCCCACATGATGTTAATCTATATGAAGTTAAACTGCACCTTGAAGAACTTCATGTGGCATGATTTCCATCCTCATGGGATATGTAGGACTGCCCAAACATTTAGATTTTGGGTCCAACCCCATCTCTTAGAGATATCCTGGTTACCTAGGCCCCTTGACTCGTTCCTTTCCATGAGAGGGATATATAGGTGTGGTACAGGGTTATTCCCTCATTCACATTGGATTTGTGACAACCGTTCCATGCCCCACATTCTCCTGAGGGTTCTCCATCTCTTTACTCTATAATCATCTATGCGAATTTGGTGCTCTCAAGTTGAGCTGCTTTAACGTTTACAGTTGTTCTCTGATGTTTCCAAGTGTACACTGGTCTGGACCTAGAGTGTCAGATTCAACTTGGGAATGTTCCCATTCACATTTCAGGCTTAATATTCCCCTTTATTTGGACTTCCATTATCTTTCACAACCAAAGGGACCCCCAAAACGGCTTGGATGCTAGGAAAAGGGCTCTCCTAACATTACGGGTCAGAATCCCTGAGGGTTTCATACAACAAATTGATACATGTCCCACATTGCGAATATGGTCTGCGGTCGATGCTCATTTGTTTTTCCCAATTCCAGGATAATGCGACATCGATTATGTGTTGCGAAAATGGTCAGAAGTAATCCTCAGTCGCCATGCCAGGCCCTTTAGGCCTTGAATGTTGGTTACATGATTTAAATTTTGTTCCACCCCATCATATCTAGGTATAATTTTGACACCATGGCACTACCCCTCAGTGTACCTCCACACGTTAGGGGAACAAAGCTGCAATACGACATCCTTCGGAGCTCCCACGGTCCGAGCTCGAAGACCATAAACTAAGATATTATCTAAGAACTATGTGTGACTCGAATTTAATCCTCATGGGATATGTATGATCACCTAGACATCATGTTTCCAGGTCCATCTCAACTGGGAGCTATCTTCTCCTGCCCCTTATCCTCGGACCCTCCCTAGCCTCTCAGCCTGAGGCTCCTTTACCGGAGTTATTCATGGTGGTGATGTGGACCTCATCCACATTCACGTTGGGTATGACTTATCACATCATGCACATTCCTTCATGTCCAAGCCATATGACTTTAAACTATTCTATATGGTCCTATCACATGACCCTAAACTGTGATAATATCATCCTGGTTTCACGATGAAAATGGCACTACGTTGTGATGACCTCATCGTAGGGGATATCACGTTGGGTAACAGTCAACCACCATACCATTTGTCAATGCCAACATATGGCTTGATTCCCTTTGTGATACCAGGATCCCAAGGTCCTTGGCTTGTCACTTCAAAAAAACATCTACCCTAAAGGACAAAGATGATCTATCAAATGGCTCTCCTTTCAGTATGAGGGCCAGACCAGCATGCCCCTTTCATCCTTTGCACTGGTACCTTGCTATGTCGCCCCTTAGAACTATGTATGGCTTGAATCCCATTCTTATAGGTTACGTAGGAATGTCTGTGCGCCCTGCTCCTGGGCCCAACCTAACATTCATTTTCAGTCCTTCAACCTAAAACCTCCCTAGGGAACACATGATGATGTGGACCTCATCCTCATTCACATCGGGTTGTATGAGTTACATCGCTATGAGTCTATCGGATTGCCTAATGGCCATTGTCCGAATTCTAAGACCTTAAACTAAGACCCTTTCCAGAACTACATACGGCTTGATTCCCATCCTATGGGATACGTAGGAACGCCCAGACATTTCATCTCGGGTCCAGCCATGGGAATCAAAAATCTCATCCTTTCTCACTGTCTATCCACTGTCCTGACCCCTCAAAGAGTTGTGTAACTAGAGCTTTTTCCCTGAACATGTTTGGGATGCCCCATAATGACATTGGGAAGTGAAAACTCTCTCACCCGAGAGGTCCTATATCAAAGTATTAATGATCCATGATCAGATTAATGTGCCCGCCTAATGTGCTTCCACCACGGTGGCATAATTTCAAGAGTGTAGGATTCTATTCGAACAAACCACCGTATAAGCTTCCACGCTTTGTGTACCCTTTATTCAGACCCTCATCATATTTCATGTCAAAAGGTACCCCCTAATTGTATGGATTCTTGTCTTATAGTCTTCTTACTATCCTGGGCCAATGTTTCGGAAAACTGCTAGATGATATTTTGGGTCAGGTCCCATGTTTCGAACATGGCCAGTGGTCGGCCCTCATTTGTTGTCCTCATTTCAGGCAAACGCAATAGGTATGCTGTGTTTCGAACAAGGAAAGCAGTTTTCCTTTATTTCCAAGCCCCCTCCCATGGTGTGCTGAATTTGGGGTAACGTGATCCACATTTTTCATTCCCCTATGTTTGTACTAATTCTAAGGCACATGGTATTGCCCTTCTCGAGCACTAGAGAACATTGAGAAAATGATACATCGATCGGTCTGAGGTTCTCTTCCTCTGATCAGGCCTCCCTATTCTCCTTGGAAATCCAGATTCGAATCTCGAATGCTCGAATCTTTGTTGATGCTCCCGTGATCAAACTAAGTGATAGTACAATCATACCTTATTTCTCACATTAGGTACAACCCATGTGATCTTAAGAGTGGATTTTTATTTATTTTGGGATTATGGTTGAGAGTGTTAAACCAAGGGGATAGGTAAATAAATTTGTGTATACATATAGTTCAAAATAATAAGCAATATGGAGAAATAAGTTATTGAGTTCAGCCAAAACATGGGCCCTTAAGGGTTGGCATCCTGGATGGATCGTTCCAATGCCGCTACTTTTTGGATGGTGGCCTCTAGGACTGGTTATCACCCCCTGAGGACCCTCTCTTCATTAGTGGCCGCAAAGAGCAGTTCACTGACCCTAGCCCATGCCTGAACTTCTTTAGTTTGATGTTCAATCATCTGGTGACTCACTTCCACTAGTTGTTCTGGGCCATCTTTCAGCTAGGCCCTCAACTGCTCCACGAGTTCTGAACTATTTGCAATGAATATCTCGTTTTCTTTCACTTATTTTTCGAGGCGTTGGACCTTCTGCTCTGCCTTCAAAAATGCTCGGGTACTCCCCGACTCCTCCTAACACTGGGTGACGTCGAATCACCGGCTGATCTCACGCATCTTCTCATCCAGGTAGTGATGAACTGTTGAGTGATGGTGTTGAGCATCTTCCCCTCCAGCACACAGGAAACACATCCCGGTGTGGAGTGATCCAATCCGCTTCAACTATTCCATCTGAGGCTGATTCAGAAAAAACCTGATGCACTTCCACCCTCTTCTTTCACATCATCCAGCTCTCCTCAGCCACATCTGAGTCCGAATCATCAATCTCATTGGGATTGGCAGGTCGGTTGATAGGAAAAATAGCCAACAGGCTAGCAGTAGGGTCTTCCTTGAATATTCCTCCCTGGGGGTCGGCCTCTTCAGCATCTGAGCAAAATTCCTCTCTCGCCTCTACCCTGATGGCACCTTCGTAAACATCCGGCCCTGCCCTGACAACAACGCCACTAATGTCCGCCGCTCTCTACTCACCAATTGTCAGGGCCGACATGGTTTGAGAGGCATGTCATAGATAGGGCAGTACGTTTTCCATTGACTTGATCACGAATGGTACGAGCTTAGTAGCCCGATGAGCCTACAATGCTGTGATCACTGTACATACAAGGAGCACCCTAATCAATTGAGTCCTCCGACGGCAAGTACCGGTATCGAAGAAAATAACTTACAGGAACCCAAGGCATGAGCCTCCATTGTTCTGGCCGCTACAGGAGCTATTGTAGTGGGGGATCCCTCAACACCCGTCAATTCAATAATAGGCGTCGGTGCCCCACCATGTTCCATTGGGCATTCCCCCCTCCTTCGACTAATGACTCTTTATCAGCACCAATATTCTATTGAGTAATATAAGGAGGGTGGATTAAGGATTGCAATGGAGAGCAGATAAAAGGAGGAGAATAGATAAAGGTTGAAGCATACCTCGAGTAGCTCAGTTACATATATATCAGAGCCGATGGTCTCGACACTCTCCCGAAGACTCCCTTGGTGGGACGCCCCTTGAGACCCTCCACCTTTGGGGTCCTCTTCTCCTTCAACTTCTCCTTCTGGCTCCTCCTCTTATGTCTTGCCGCTATCCAAGTCATCATTACTGTCGTCATCCTCTGAAGTCATATTTTTTGGGTCATGCTCCTAGCGAAGAATCACTTTCACCAAAAAAGATGGCTCCTCACGCTAACCCCATTTCCATGCGTACATGTCCATGGAAGTTAGATACGCATGCCGGCCATGAATGTTCACTCTATCGACAATCCAAACAAGCCTGACTTCTGGCAGCTAGATCTTGTCTCGCACTATCTTCTGCCAGAGGGCTTCTGTACTCACGAACTACCGCAGGTTTAGCCATGCCGACCATAGAGCCAGGATGATTGTGTTATGAGAAGGTTGAATCAGATATCATATTTTATTCCCAAAAAGTTCTATGGTCGCTCTATGGGACCCTCCTTCTCTAGGCGATGTGGTAATGGCCACACCATGCGACGTCCCCGTTGCTGATGTCCCAACCTGTGTGGGACTCATTGTCTAATGTGCTTCCAGTCTTCCCTCTCTAACGACACTCTTACTGCTCTCTCGTCGCCCAGGTTCATCACTGGTTACCTTGAGTGGATGAACTCACTTTCACAAAATCCCCTTAGGGTATGCTATGTCCCAATTTTTGACACACTCGGTTGACAGGCCAGCATCAACTCCATTGGGAGGAAAGGTTACAACGTCACCAGAGCCATAGGTCGTGGACACCAGCCACATTTGACGAAGAACGTAAGGATGCCTTTCTTCCTAGACATCTATGTATACTTTTTTTGGCATCCTCTAGAGGAACCCAAACTGCCTAGAAAACCTAGATGGCATGTAAGGCTCAAAGAAGATCTTCCCAACAATCCGGGCCACAAGCACCCCGCCTCTAATGCTCTGGAAGTACTCCCACTACTCAGTGAGCTTTTTCCATTGTCTGTCATCTGGCCAGTTGGGGTGAGGAATGGGATAAATGCGAAGTTTCCATGATTACAAATACTGATCCTTACTCCCTATACATTGAGCGTTAATGGCATGACCCTGGCAATGTTCAGTAGGGAAGGTCACATGCCATTACCTGGAGGACGGATGACATTAGAGAAGGTATATCCGCCACAATGAGCCGTAACCCAGCCATAAAAGATCTGGAAGGGGCCACAGATTCTCCTCAGTGACCCCCCTCCCGAGATGTGTCCCAAAATGGTGTACAAATGAGCCAAAACGGGGACCCCTAGAATGAATCTTTTATTATCATCCATGATGCTTGCTATCACCAGGGGCGTTGGACAAACTCTCATCCTTGCGTCCATCACCGGTAAGAGCCACCCTCTTAGGAATGTGGTGAGGAATCTGGTGTACCGAACATTCAGGTACCGACTCTCATTTATGATGTAGCCCCATGACTGATAGTTACCGCCTCTAGGATCCTACAGTACAATCCTATCTTGCTCTTATGTGCCACAGTTTGACACCATCTCCATTTCTCTAGCATCTTGACATCCGGATCCCTTTCCACGAATAGTCTAAACCAGTCCTTATAAGCGATGTCCTTCAAGAAATCCTTGACCCCCAACCTCTCCTAATCCAGATCCAATAAGTTCCATGTCAGCATGGGTGTCCTTGATCTATCTCCCCAGGAACTCATTGGCGTAAGGAATTCATTGTATAGGTGGCTCTCCAAAGGGATACCCCTGATGCAGTGAATGTCCCAAAGACTGATACCAACATCCATATGATGAAGATGGAAGGTACTGGTATTAGGGGACCACCGAGTGAATAGCTCTGGACTGAGCACGTGCTGGCCGTAGAAGTGAAATTGCGATGTCCACACCACCTCGACTAAGCCAATATGTCATAGCTCAGCCACAAATTGGTCACATGTATGGAGAACCCAGTACGTCTAAGACCATTCACTAGGGAAGCTACATCCGGATCGTAGGTCCCGGTCAAGCATCCAGCCTTTATCCTCGTTGGCGACGCTCTTATGGAAGGTGCTTGAGTACAGGGCCAAGGAACCCTCCGCAACATGGTTACTCCTTGAAATGGTCCTAGTACGAGGATTAAGGATATAAATGTCCATATGGCTGGTCTTTCTAGCATGATGACTATTGTGGGTGATGTTGTATCAAGAAATTTCGTCCTAACGGGTCACTGATGACCGTGATGTATCAGCATCAAAACCCGGCAATGGGACCTCCTCCAAAATACCGAAGTCCCATAGTGGTAGGTTGTTGGATTGGGCGTACTCCTTTTGGGTGAGGTTTAGCATATTGAAAAGTGTATGGTTATTTGAGAAAATCCTTTAGGTCCTATAAACCTCAGGGTTGGCTAAAATTTCAGCCCTTCGAGTAGTGGATTCTCCCTAATCATCCTGGTTTGCAGGAATCTTCTTCCGACAAGTGTTTGAGTAGTTGGCGCGGAATATGAGAGGATGGCGCGAAAATTAGGGACCGTTGTGAAATAGCAGGATGCGACACGAAAAACCATAGGTTTGCGCCTAAAATGATGCCTGATCTCAGTGGTATTGCGCGCAACCAAAGTGGTTTTTCGCACAAGACCGGAGAAATTTTCGCGCATGAGAGCTTGAATCTTGTCACGCGAGGAAATTCGTACGAACCATGGGACCTACGGCGGATTTTCATAATTAGAGCCTAGTTTATGTTCTCACGCAAAAAGCGGATTCTGCTCCCCTTGGGTTTTGCGTGTCGCTTCAGGTTTTTCGAGTGCATGGACCCCACAGAGTTCTGCATTACGGTGTTTCCCTCAGAATCCGACAGCTGTGTCCCCTCACCGATCTGATTCCGAGGGGGGAATTTGTAGATGCCAAAAAATTATCAAGGGATTAAGAAGGTTTCAAAATAACATATCAAAGTCTTATTCAGATCTAGGGACCTAGTCTGGTAGGCCCAGAGGAGTGGTGTGAAAATAAATCATAAGTTGGAGAAAAAATGCCCTTCGCAGAAAGCTCTAGGATTCACAAGAGTTATACAGCGGGGGAACGAAATATTCTGTGTCCCCGCCCCACACGGTTTCCATTTTATGCCACCAACATCGGCGTGCAATTATTTCATGCTGAACTATTTTCTGCACCCCTGAATGCCTATAAATAAAAGGCGACCCCTTAAACTTCTCAGCTGAAGAATCTGAACCGACTCTCATGCACGAAATTCTCCTTTCATGCGCGCAAAGATGACTTTCAGGTACAGATCTTTTCATGCCATGTCGCCCCGAGGCCTGCCTTCGCATGAGATCCCCTTGGTTTATACTGAATTCTAATCCCTTCGGGGTCTACCCCCTGTGTGAAATCCCTTCCACTTGCACGCAGGCTGGCCAATTGCGCGAAGTCCGCTTCAATTGCGCGCACCCCAATCATTGCCTGCAGTCTCTCCTAAGTGCGCACAATTCGTACTCCTAACACGCAATCCTTTCAAGTTGTGCAAAAAAAATTCTCTCCACTTAAATTCTAATCCTCACTGATTTTGCACCATCCCGGTGTTTTCGGGCAGGGCTACTTATTTTGCGCGCAAGCCTCAAAGGTTGCAAGCAATACTCCGGGACCCCTCACCTCAGTGCTTCCAAAATACCTCTTCACTCACGTTCCCTATAATCCGTGGGCATACTATCGATCGAGTGTCTAATGGTATTCTTATAGATTCTATTCGTGGGTCTCTCTCACACCCTAGTCATCCACATCATACACCGTTTTCCCATACGACCTTCTAGGTTTGTACGAAGTAACTTCAAAGTCCCTTGGACGGTTCTTCCCTCTGCATTGATTCGCCTTATGCTTCTTCACATATGAACTTTAATGGATCCTTATTTTTTGCATATCCACACTAACATGCACCTCTCGATGGTTCTCTCTATGAGACCCCATCTCCACAACTTTTCCTATCCCCTCTCTACACCAAGGAGCAGAGGGTATCAGTTATGTAAGTCATAGGGGTGCAGAGTTAACTCGCCTAATCTGAGCTGCAAGATGCTAAACTGCCATGCACCATCACCCTCAGCATGTGATGTTAAACTGTGACCTTGCCATGTGCCTCACATGCGGGGTCCCCCACCTTGGACATTTTTATGCCCACTCGTCTCCATGGGGATGGGATCACCCCTCATGGGGGATGATATCCTTCTTATTGGAGTGGCATTTGTCTACGGGGAAAGGGAAACCATCTCGGTGTAATCCCCTAGATTTTCTTATAAGAGGGAACATTCCTACTCCACCTTTCATCTTCGTTCCCCAGGGCCAGTGAAGGGTGTGGTGGGAAACAGTGCTTCTCCTTTCTTCAGTACCAAGTCCCTCACCCACTGCGCTTTGTCGCCATCGGGACTCTATCCTGGAGTAAGTCACAACCCCTTTGGGATTCGGGCCATCAATAAGCTGTTGTTTCATATTTGGGATACTCCACGCATAAGCCCCACCCCACATCCCATGGACGCACCTTTCGCGATGTGATAGTTAGGTCCTTGCTGCTCTTGTTTCTCACACTGAGGATGACTCACATGAGCTTAGAGTAAGCATCGACCATGACATCATCATTCCCGAACTACGAGGACTTTGATCCATGTCAAGGCATGGTACGTAGGATGTCTCCCTGAGGTTCATGCCCACCACCCGATCGATCCGACCATCCTCACGTCAGTTCACCATCCATCATTCCCGAACTACGAGGAATTTGATCCATGTCAACACGTGGTGCGTAGGAAGCCTCCTTGAGGTTCAAGCCCAAAACCCATCGGTTCCGAACCTCCTTTCACATCAGTTCACCCCCGTCCTGCATGACATTAAACTATATGCCCCCCTTTGTGTCTCGTCCAGTAGTAAGCCATTGTGACCCCTATGCAGTGGTAAGCAAATTCCAACCCATTTCAACGGTAAGCCGTTGGATTCCCCCATTCACGGAAAGACGTCACCATTCCCGAACTAGGAGGACTTTGATCCTTGCCAAGGTAAGGTACGTATGAAGCTTCCCTGAGATTCTTTCCCAACAACCATTGGCCCCGAATTTCTCCGTGTCAGTGTGCCAAGCCCCTTTCCATCCAAACTACGATGAATTTGATCTTTTCCAAGGCAAGGTACGTAGGATTCTTCCACAAGGTTCAAGCACACCATCCACCTGGACCCCCATATCCCTATGCATTTCATTTCACCGACTCCAACCCACATCCCAAACTATGAGGAATTTGATCCATGTCAATGCATGATATATAGGAAGCCTCTTTGAGGCTTAAGCACATCACCCGCATCGCCCTAGGATCAACCCCGTCCCATTCTCCATCCACTTCACATAAGCCATCCATAATCCATCCTAATCCTTACCCAGGCTGCCACATCCCGGTGGGATCATGCCACCCCATTCCCCATTCCATTTAACAGTGTTTGGGAAACCACCCCATGTTGGCCCTAATATCGGTGTTCCCTCCAGAGGGTTCCTCCTTCTAATCCACTCTAGTCAGTGTTCTGATCATCCCGATACGTCTCCGTTGGATGTTAAACTTGTGGCATACCCTATGTTAAATATGGGAAGGTGAGGAAAACCTCATATACATTCCCATGGCTTATGATTCACCACGTTCGATGTGGGAAGCCTTGGGCTTCGGTGGCCTCGAGAAGCCCTATAATAAGAGACAGAAGATATACACATCAGTCCCCCAGCATGCAGACACACCAGTGATGCCCAACGTGACTACTCCCCTAACCGAAGGTTGTTGCCCTGACTGGACCCCTTGGAATGTCCTGATAGAAGCAGTGTAATTAACTGGTGTCCATGAAGATAAGGCGCCAGGAAGTGTTTCACGAACAAAATCTTATGTCTGTATGGGAGACCCAGACTATGTGACGAGATCCGAGGAGGAATCCACGAAAGGAAGAATCGACATCCCATCATCTCGTATCGATCAAGGAGAAGGCATCCCTGAATAAAGAGCAGATTACACCTGCCTTTGGAAGGTGGGAATGTGGGGTAACGGCTGTGCATCGTCACAAACAGATGCGCATGCCCCGACGAAAGTGTCAGAAACACTACCACTGAAACCTAAATAGAAGTGGAAATAACATTAAAGAAAACTAATTTTTTTTATTAATTTTCCACAGAAAAACTGTAAAACTAATATCCCTCTCTAAACCCACTACGACCATGTTTAGGGAACCTTAAGAGAATCCCAATGCTACGAATTAAACGATGCCCTCATATTTCAATTCCGAGCACCTGTTTAAATTTTTGAATTTCCCACTCACACATTTACTAAACGTACCTTAAAAAACATTGAGAAAATAATTCAACGAACACCAAGCCTAAAAATCATGCACCATCAATTTTTGCAGACTCATTCAAAAAACTATATAATTAACAAAATACTTGCAAAATCCAGGACATTATAGAGATGGATTTTAGGCATGAAGGTTGAGTTGATCTTCCAAGGGAGGATTCCTGTTTCAACTTCTTTCTTCCACCATGTTTGATTAGTGTCAACATCTCCACGAATGAAGGAAATTGTTCTTCTTCATAAATAGTGATGTTTTGAGTTTTCTTATATGTCACATTTGAAAAGGTAGAGGTTTTATGTGTGATGGAATGACATTTTCTAAATGGTTATACTCACATGATTTATTTTTTTAGAAACATTTGAATAGTTTCTTAGGTAAAAATGATTTCATGTGGAGAGGATGTAGTTATATGTATTTTTTTCCTAGACATAACTTAACTTTGTGTTTATAGATTCCAAGGACCACCCTAAGGAAAAAAGGTAAATTAACACTACTATATTACAATAGAAAAATTTTATATTGAATATATTGGTATTAAGTAGTGTAGTTTACCCCGAGGATGAGATTTGGTTAATTTTTTTTGCAAGATAGGGTTTATGTGATATTTGAAATTTATTACATAAATAAATAACCATCTTTGATCGCAAATGGTGGTCTCATGACCCTGAATTATTCTTTCTAAACCCATATTATATCGTGAATAATATTTCTAGGATGGGTCCCAATGACTGAGCTTAAATACAAGAATTGTGATGTTTTGATAATAATATAATAAACATATTATATTATTTTTATCACACAAATGTATATTCTCATTGAAATTCATATATATCATAAATGAAGTGTTGGATGGAGGAAAAAATATCTTATTTATGTTTGGAATGGGGGGGTTAAACCATGTTAAGGAAAAATTTCAATTCATACGAGAGGTTTCTAAGATATTCCATCATGGGTGTTGATTAATTAATTAATTAATATTTTTTATGAATTCTGGGTGGTGGAAAACATAAATTACTATATAAATTTATCTATATGTATTCTCTAAATAGTTACTCACTTTTTTAGTGTAATATATAAGTAATCCCTTTAATTTATTAGATAACTTTTCATTACATTTTACCAAAAAGAGGATCTTTAAAGTCTAGTGTCTGGGAAATTAGAAACAAAAAACATTAGAACATAAAAAACACATTTAAATACCATTTAAAATATTCTTGAAAAAATTAATCCTATGTACAATTACTGAATCTAATAACCAATAGATGTACATTAAATGAAAGGGTGAGAAGAAGGCCCAGAAAGGGTAAACTCATGAATCAATTTAATTGTGATATCAATAAGAACATGATAAAAAACATAACAACATGAGTAGTGGAAGAAGAGAAATATCAAAATAAAAAGAAAATAAATCATAACATGAATATGTGGCTACAAAATTTCCTTTAGAAATTCATGAAAACATAACCAATGTTCAACCCCAAGGTGTCATAAAAATTTACCTAGGTTATTCACCAAGGTATTGTGAAACTTGTCATCTCTAGAGATTAAATTATTTACCCAGAGTATTAGAGCAATATCAGAGCGCACCCTTAATATTTATTTACATTCATGTGAGCCACATAGATAATAATAAAACATTTCATATATAACCCAAATAGAATAAAATAAATGGGTTTTATTTCAAAATCAGGACATTTTAAAAGTGCGTAAAAATAAGATCATTATGTGATTTATAACCCATGGAAATGATGTTAGGGTTATATGTATGTAAAATACAGAATCATATAGATCAATTTTATGTCTTGATGAATAAATTTGGAAATAAAAATATATTGGGTATTCAAATAAATAAAACAAGAGTATTTCTTGGGAAAATGAGAGAGATTTTGAGATGAAAATTCTGGAGCATAACGGCTACGTAACATGGTTTTAGAAAACATTAAAAAAAAGATGGGACAAGGGTCACCCACTCATAAATTACTCATAATACAGTATGGGTACAAAATAAAAAAATAAGATCTTGGTATAGATATTTGAATGAAATACCTCATGAATAGGTAACTTGAATGAAAATAGGAGATGTGATTTCGTTTAAGAAAATTTGGCAGCCTAACGACGTCGCTTAAAATTCAGAAAAATAAGATGATGAGAGGGGAAAGGGTCTCTCATAATTTGAAAATAAAATGAAAAGAAATTAGGATGGATAAGAATATAACCCAACATAATAATATGGAAACTATAAGGCATAACAAAAAGGAAGTATTGAATTAAAATATGAGGGTGAAAGGTTCATTTACCTTGAAAAGAAACTTCAAATGATTGAATGTTGGGACCTTGGGGGGATTTAAGGCACCTTGGAAGGACTCCTTAGGAGTTATGAATACCATATATTCATTGATGATGAATCATGAATGAACGTAATGAGGGAATGCCTTGCTATTTATAGAAAAAGTGAGGGAATATTTAGTTAATTTGCAAGGGACACCTCATCGAGGGTATTTGCAAAACCATGCACATGCCCATGGTATTAGAACATGGTATTGGCAACATGGGACACCAACAAGAATATCATACTATTCAAATGTTGACCAGAATGAATACATCATTATTACATCATTTATGAAGTCATTAAACACCCAAAACTCAAAACTGTATTTTCTCTGTTCACCGGAAAACAAAAAAATTTATAAAAATCTCATAAATGCACCCGAACCTAAAATCAATGCTCCTAATCCAAAAATGAACTCAATTTTATGAAAAAAAATTCTAAAAATTTTTAATTTATTTTTTAAATAAAATCATTATTTTTTTAAAAAGACAACTCTAAATATATAACTTATTTTGTAACACCTTGAAAAAGTAATCAAGGTCCCATAAAATTATCTTATAACTATTAGATCATAAAGTAACAATTTATGATTACATTTTATGAAGATACAATTCCATTTTAAATAATTAAATTTATCACAAAATTATAAATAAAATTTTTATGACATTCAAAAATACCAATACTTATACTATGATCATTATTTAACTTATAAGATGTCCAAATTGTATTTATACAATCATGGGTGATGGTTCTCTTTTTTGGCCAATTTACTATTCATTATTATTCATTAATATTCATAAAACACTATTCTGCAAATTGAAACTTCTTAGAAAACTACTAAAAATTCACCCAAGATAAATTTTGATATTTGGAATTCAAAAATGATGTTTGTTTAACCATAATAATTATCCAAGTATGGGAAATTTGAGTTTTAAATATAGAAATCCTTAGTTATTAAAAATAATAGTAGACACATGAATAGTGAAATAGCATAGTGAAAATTCTGACATAAAAAAGTAAAATTATTTTATCATTTTAATTTAAAAATGGTTGTTGTGATCATTCTATTTAATTAAAATAATCATTAATACATATACCTTAATTTGATATATTAATTATATCATTTTTGAAAACAAAAATTTGGGTCTGATGTAATTTGATATGTTTTTATTGTAAAACATAATAAAAATTTATTAGAAAGAATAAGATCCTTAAATTAAATAAGTACATTTATTTGGTCGTTACATTCTTCACCCTTAAAGAAATTTCATCCTCCCAGTTTCACTTATTATAAATTTTTTACTATTATGAATATTATAATTATAAATAAATTTTATGTCTTAAAAATATCATTCTTTAACAATAGTTAAATTTTCTATAAATTCTTCATAATGATTCATAAAAAGATTATGATTAACCAAGCATATCTCCTGGTAGTTTCGTAACCCATAGTGCAGCAAGGTCCGTTGTTGTTTACCAGTATATCATGTGTCAAGCCTGAAACTCCTTATTAGAGTTTTCACTGCTATGTACATCTGTGCCAGAGCCACCTATACAAGCTTGTATCCAGACATGGATGTATTTTCTTGATAAATCACTTACTCAATACTCAAAAAAATACCAGGAATTATCCCTCTATTGAATTTTTCATTTAAGTTATTCCTAATGTTATCATATACAAATTTCCATAAATAACTAAACATTCTTATAATACTAACTATGTAATCCCACCTTTTTCTTACATAACTTTTCATAACATTTTACAAATGGAGGATCTTTAAAATCTTGTGTCTTGTAAATCATGAAAATAAAACATGAAAAATTAAAATACACTTTTAAATCCCCTTGAAAAGATTCTTAAAAAGTTAATCCTATGTACTATTACTACATCTCATAACCTGGAGACATACATCAATGTAAAGGGTGAACATAAGGCCTAGTATGGGTAAACAAGGGATTCAATTTACTTGTGATATCCATAATAAAATTATAAAAAAAATAAAGACATGAGAAATAGAAGAATCGAAATATAAAAATAAAAAGAACATGAATCATAACATGAATATGTGGATGAAACATTTCATTTAGATATTCATTAAAATATCACTGAGGTTCATCCCCAAGGTGTCATAAAAATTTACCAAGGTTATTCACCAAGGTATCGTGAAACTTTTTATCTCTAGAGATTAAATTATTTACCCAACCCATTAGAGAGATATAAGGGCACACCATTAATATGTCAATAATTTAATGTGATAAACATAGATATTAACCCAAAATTTCTTATAAAACCCAAAGAGATTAAAATAAATGGGTTTCAGTTCAAAAATCAAGACATTTTAAAAGTAATTAAAAATAAGATCATTATGACATTTATAACCCATGGTAAGAAAATGAAGGCTATATGTATGAAAAACCAGAATCAAATAGATCAATTTTATGTCATGATGAATATATTTTTAAATGAAAATATATTGGGTATTCACATAAATAAAATATGACAATTTAATGATAAAAAGAGATAGATTTTGAGATGAAAATTCTGCAGCATAACGTCTACGTAACACGGTTTTAAAAAACATTAAAAAGAGAGGGGACAGGGGTCACCCACTAATAAGTAACACATAATACAGTATGGGTACAAAATAAAAAATAATAATATCTCGGTATTTATATTTGAATGAAATACCACATGGAAATGTAACTTGAAAGAAAAAAGGAGATGTGATTTCTTTTAAGAAAACTCAGTAGCCTAACGGTGTCGGATAAAATTCAGAAAAATATGTTGGTAATAGAGAAAAGGGTCTCTCATAATTTTTACATAAAATTTAAATAAATGAGGAAACATAATAATATACCCCAACATAATAATTAGTAAACTAGAAGTCATAATAAAAAAAAATACATGACTTAAAAGTAGAGGGTGAAAGGTTCCCTTACCTTGAAGAGTGACATCAAAATATTGAAGGTTGAGACCTTGGGGGATTTATGGAACCTTTGGAGGAATTATTAGGAGGTAAAAAGACCATAGATTCATTGATGATGAATTTTGAATGAAATAAATGAGGTAATTTCTTGTTATTTATAGCAAAATTGATTGAATATTTAATTAATTTCAAGGGACACCTCATTGATGGTATTTGCAAAACATTGGCTTTGCCTGTGGTATTTTCCAATAGTATTGGCCTCTTGGGACACCTCATGGAATATCATACTATTCACAAGTCGACCAGAATGATTACATCAATATTACATAATTATTACTTCATTAATGATGTCATTAAACACAGGAACTGAAAACCGTATTTTCACTGTTCCCCCAAAAACAAAAAAATTTATTAAAATCTCATAAATTTACCCTACCCTAATATAGATGCTTTGAATTCAAAAATGAAGTCAATTTTAGGAAATAATTTTCTAAATTTTTTTAATTTAATTTTTAAATAAAATCATCATTTATTCAAAAAACAACACTAAAACTATAACTTAATTTGTAACACCTTGAAAATTTAATCAAGTTCCCATAAAATTATCTTATATCCATAAGAAAATAATGTATCAATTTCGGATAAAATTTTTTGAAGATATATTTCCATTTGAAATTATTAAATTAATCAAAAAATTATAAATAAAATATTTATGACATAAAAAATACCAATACATATATAATGATCATTTATTACTTTTTAATATGTCCAAATTCTATTTATACATTTATTGGTGAAGTTTATATTTTTTTGGCCAATTTTCTATTCATTACAATTCATAAAACACTATTCATAAAATTGAATCTTCTTATAAAACTACTAAAAAATCACCCAAGATAAATTTTGATACTTTGAATTCAAAAATGATGTTTATTTAACCATATTAATTATCTAAGTATGCAAAATTTGACTTTTAAATATAAAAAATACTTAGTTATTAAAAATAATAGAACATGGAAAATAATTACTGAAATTGCATAGAGAATTTTTCACTTAAAAAAAGTAAAATTGTTTTATCATTTAAATTTTAAAGGGGTGTTTTAATAATACTATCTAATTAAAATTATCATTATTCCAAATAACTTATTTTTTAATAATAATTATATAATTTTTGAAAACAAAAATCTGGGTCTGAAGTAATTTTATATGCTTTTCTTATAAAAAATAACAAAAAGTTATTAGGAGTAAAGAGATCCTTAAATAAATGAAGTATATTTTTCATGTCATTACAATATAACTATATTTAGAGATGTTGAAAGATCATTTAATGGATCAAATGAATTAGTAGTGAATCAGGACTGAATCTTTTGGCTAAATTTTATGGATTGATGTGGAAAAGATAAATACAAGGATTGGATAAGATCTATGGTGACATTGTAGATAATTTCTTTTGATATCGAAAATAGAATTGAGGAAAAAATGATTCAATATAAATGTAGGACTTCTTTCCTTGTATTTCACCTCATTCTTCATAATGGGATAATTATTGATGACTCTATTGGGAAATATCTTGATCGTTCTACCAATTCATTTTGGATTATTACCATGTCATTATTTGACACCAAGAATAGATTATAAATCTTCTCTGAATCCATATATTTTCATTCCTTTTAAATGGGCCTACAATTGATTAATTTTTATTATCCCTAACTTTTATACATTACGAATAATTTTTGGTCTTCCTTCGGTATTCTATGATTGCAATCAGTGGGTGGGTTTGTAATGACCATCAATGATATTAGTTTGTTAATTGTTATTTTATCTCATTGTTATCTACATATTTCTAATTGTCCCATGGTAGGCTAAATATGGGACTATCAATCATGTTTATGATATGATGGAACATTATGTATGCAATTAAGTTTCTAATTAATTATAGAGATGATATTTTATGAAAGAAATGAGGATTGCTGGAAAATCTCGAATGGAAGGCAAGAGGATTGATCCTTCAGGTCATGATAGATGGCATGATAGGATTGACATGGACTGATAGGAATATGTATTTATATCCAACAGAAGATAAAATTTGATGAAAAAACAATCATTCATCAAGAAAAGGTCCTCATATGATGATTCAGGTGTAACCTATGGCTGAACTGATATGTCAGGTAAAAAATATGAATCTATTTTCAAATTGATGATTTTATATAATGTATTATATAAAAACACATGTCCATTAGTCTTTCATCTATTATCTTAGGTATTTTGTGCCATGTAAAATATCCCTTGTTTGTGTAGTTGGACCCACAAGCCATGTCACCCAAGATGAAAAGCTAGGTGAGTACGTAGCATACATGCCCCATAACACAAGTTATCTCACATACCTTATGGAGGGGAATAGGTCATCTAAAGTTAGTGAGAAATGACACAAGAAGTGTGGAACACACTATATAATGAACTCATAACCACATTGTGACTAGACTCACACACAATGTAGTTAGTCTTTTTCACACCATATTGACTGGAGGCATAAGACCATATTTTCAACATGGGGTGACACCCCATGTAACCCCAAGAATGTAGATTTTATTTTTATTTAGTTGTTATTATGACCTTAAATCAATACCTAAAGAGAAAAACTATTTAGAATGTGATGTGGGATTTATTTGCGAAGGTAGATTTGGGAATTAAAGAGATGGGAGAATGATTGTCTACATCAGCATTATAGAATAAATTATTGTCTTTCGTAAATCCTTTGTAAGTGAAACCCCAAATTATAAGAGATATTAATTAGGTTTATATTTCATATTAACATCATTAGGTATGTGTCATGATACCCCCCCCCCACTCTTATGGTATTGTGTTCTATGATCCTATGCCTATGGATTGGATATGGTCATTATTCCCCCTTTTATTACTATGATCGTGGTCTCTAAATATTAGAATTGTTTACCCTATCTTATGAGATCATATGGGGAAAAATATTTCATTGGGATTTAAATCCCCCTACACTATAAGGGGAATGAGGTCCTACACATTATGTATAGATAGATTGTGTGGGTTGGTAGTTCTGTTATATGATCAGTGGTTCAGTGTTATGAGAACAGGAAGCTAAAATGTTCACTTGTCTAACAAAAATATTTATGGGATGTGTATGCTTCCATTTTTAATGAGAGCAAGGCTTTTGGAATCATGAATGGTACATAACTCTATAAGAATTATGATTCCTCGACACCCAGGGTATTTCCTTTATGATGTGGAATATAGTTACCAATTGAATTTAGGCACCATTTACTCATCAATGACTCCATCACATCATAGTGCCCATGTAATTTAGTATATATGTTATTCACTTTAGATGATTGGGAACTATCTCTATTCCTCATAAAAAAGTGGTTAATTATATATAGTGTATCCTTCTTGAAACACTTTTAGAAAAATGTTAGTTCTAGAAGATTTGGTCATATGTGTTTCTTTTTTACTTCATTATGGGTTTTGGGGGGTTTTGTATTGAGTATGTTTATACTCACCCCAACACGAGCTTTGGTCAAAGACATGTTGCATCACTGAAGAATTATCACAGTTTAGAGATAGTATAGTAGATGTGGACTTAACCTCACTTGTTCATATCTAAATCATGGAAACATTACATTATATTCTATGGTGGATATTGGTGTTACCATAAGTTGAACGGAGTATGTGATATTCATTTTTGCATTCACCTTACTGTGAGATCCCATTTTTCCTTAGCTAGTTGAAAATTTTCAATATTTTATTCTTGGGTGTTTATTTTCCACATTTTGAAATCATGTTATTAATTCTGGTTTTCTTTTAGATTTTGGTAGTTGACTCATGCATGCGCTATATTAAATTTTTTTTGTTGAATTTATATATAACATGTTGGTGTTGTCACTTTTATTTTTCAAAGGAGATATGATATAGTTTCCAATAGTTATAGGTTGAGGCCTCTTTCATTTGTGAGGAGCCTATTCAGTGCTATTCCCCATCCCCTTACCTATTATTGGCAATATTTCAAAAGAACACTCAGTTTACTAGCTGGCCATGTGGTACCATGTGGGCTCAAGTCATGTTGAGAATGTATAATGGGAATGCTTTCACCCTCAATAAATATATAAACCTACAGTAAATACTACAGAGAATTTATCATGACCTCCCAAGGTGTTAGAATCCCATGCCTATAAAATAAGTAGATCATAATAAATTTACATGAAAAACATGACATAAAATAATAAACGTCCATCCATAAATAAACAACTAGAGACACTTAATAGAAGATAAAATTGAATTAGAATAAAAATACCTCAAGATGAATTTGCTGATACATACTCAGAAAATATGATATGAGTGGAACCTGAATAGATCTATCATCACCATTGGTGAACCATGGTAAATCTCCACATTCACTCATACAGCCAATGGGCCTCCCTAAACCCCAACGAACAAATACAATACTAATCACCTGAATGATAAACAAGTGAACCACATACACACTCGTAGACCGGTGTATATGTACAGTGTGATCTAAACATGACCAGTAGGATCTAAAAAATTATTTATTGAAATTAACTTTATAATATAGTCTATAAATATTTTTTTTGAATATAAATTGTAAAAATTGGTTTTCACATATATTATTAAAAAAAATGAAGATCAATCAATGGCCACATTATCAAAATATGCACTAATTTCTCAGATAAAACAAGAGTGGATGATAATATTTAAGAAAACATTTTAAATACATATAAATAGGGCTTTTAAATTCATTTAAAATAAATCCATGTCCACCATTTTCACCATATTCCCAAAACATTAAATATGTCCCATTTTCAAAAACCACAAATTATTTATTGAAATCCACACATTCAAAGGAATTTTTGTAATTATTTATAATGTAAACTAATAATAAGATCAATGTGAAACATAATAATTATCTTGAAACAAGTTAATAATAATCTGTTTTAAAAATTGACCCAACCAACATTGGTGACATACAATAAAAAAATAGGGGACACAGACAAAGGATGGGATGGGATCCCAAAAAATATCAAAATAGGGACCTAAGAATCTTGTGAAAGATCCCAATAATCATGTAACATGATCTAAACTTCCAACACAAACCCTAGGTTGACCAAAAATATCTAATCCTTCTCGATATTTCCATTTAGTAGGCATTCCTTAAAATTATTTGACGAGCATTAATACACCATGTGATCATAATTCATCCCTTGTCCACTTGATATCCATGAGAAATGACCCCCTTACAATGAGAAAATACACATTGGGGGTATCACTTATACATACATCTACTTATTCACGTATGACTCCAATAATATATCAAATGGATATGAGAAAACAATAATCACATGGAATAAATAAAAATAAATTTAAAAAATTTAATTTAATCTCATACACCGTTACACAAAGACACCCATTTTTAAATGATGTATAATAATCAAATAAAGAATAATCATTACAATACATCCACCAAGGGGTTTAAAATAATTAATTATCATATCATTTGAAATAGGTATCAATTTAGTGTCGTACTTCTTTTAGTAAATTATTTTTTAATGTTCCAATAATTCTTTTGAAATTATTCATCGGATTCCAAGAAATATCACACAATTAAAAATATAATTTAAATCATTATTTTAAATCCAAAAATAAAACTATTTTAACCCAATATAATACTCTATTAAATAATACACTAATCTATTTATTTAATGGATACATCTCACATGTAGTCGCATGTTCAAAAAATAGAATGGTTGTGTGACTTGGAAATTTGCTTCATAAATTAATTATTTTATTAAATTTGAAAACATTTCTCTATAATAATTATAATTTAGATATATTTATAAATATTTCACATGATACATACATAAAAATAATATTGGGATTAGAAACATATGAAATGGGTGTGGTTAAAAACAAAGGGTAAAACATATCATAACCTTAAAGACAATATGAGGAATACATAAATATAAAAACAAAATATCAAAACAACTTAGATGATATAAATAAACCATGATAGAGTAATATAAGCTCATAAAATTTTATTTAAATAATAATAAAATATATAACCAAGCTCAAAACATATATTATTAGTCATATTACATGAAAGGATGATAAAACATTATTGAATATATTTAAAAGAAATGCATAATCCTGATAACATGGAATTTCATGGAAATAAAATGAATCTTTAATATTTGTAATAACATGGAGAATAACATGGAAATATGGGGATACCATAATAATAGGAAAAACTATATGATAAAAATATTATTTCAATGCCAATGTGAACAGACTCATTATGACCATGCCTGAATATGTATGCAAACTCATCAAGCCCAAGCCTATCTGAACAATAATATTATATGTGTTCTTGACTATCTCCTAAGATATAAACATAAATTGATGTATTTTTGGTAAATTTAGGACCCATTAAATCATCATCCATATATATTTGTGCCACTTAAAATCAATCATAAACATATCTTAATAAACCCATTGAAAAAAATCGTTTTTCTAAAACATCCAAATGGAAGTCATTCTAAATTCATAAAGAACCCATGGAAAAAAATGAGATTTATAAAACATCCAAATGGGTATCAATAACCTTTGATAAATAACCCTTGTAAATAAAAATTGGTATTATAAAATATATAAAGAGAAATAAATCACTTTTTATAAAGAACATTTTGAAATTAATGTGAGTTTCAAAACATTTAATGGTATAAAAATTTAAAATAAATCAATTGAAACCAAATACATGATAACCCATAAATAATAAATTATTAATTTAATAATTGGGGGAAATCATGGTGCCTGAATTAATTGAATATTATTATTTTTAATTATATGTAGTAAAATGAAAATCAAATCACAATAGATATTTCATGAAAAAAATTTTAAATCATCGATGTAAAAGTCATAATTATCACTCACTTTTCAAAAAGTCCCATTTTTTAATAAAACAAATGAAAATCTTAAAAAATCATGAAATTAGATTATAATTAATAAATTTCTCCATAAATAAAAATAGGATATCATTAAAATGACTGATTTTTAAAATTTGGTTCAATAATAAAATTTATAACTCATAGAATGGTGTTTGAGTTACCAAGTCCCTTAGAGACTATGTAAATCTTGGATCAGAACCACATGATAGGCATACCATTAAATATAAAATTTATTATCATTAAATAGAATATTATCCTGATAAAATTTGACATTGGGTAATTATTTACACTATTTAAAGGAAAACATGATGTATAACATAAACATATCTCAAGGGATTCAAATTTTAGTTAATGAATTCCTTACTACTTGTATAACATTTTAATCATATAAATTGACATTTTGTATTTGTAATTGAACATAAAATACCATTACTAATAGTTAATTCATGCTATTATATCTCAAATAGTCAATATTTACACCAAATAAAGTAAATTAGGTGCATACTACAAAACATATCTCAAATAGTGTAATTTTTTTACAAAAAAACCTTACCTTATTTCATTTCTTTGTACATGACACTATATCATCATGTAAAAAAATATATATACCAAATTTGTAAATATCATAAAAGTATTCAAATATTTTACCTTTTATATCCCTCATTTATAATTATTTATTATGTGTATTTTGGTTAATTATAACTTATTTCAACCATCAAATGTTAATAACTTTAACCATTTTCACATGTTATATAATGTTGATATTTTTACCCATTATATAAACCCTTGTAAATAATTCATATATTATTTATGATAAAATAATGTGTACCATAAAGTTATGTAAAAATTTCTTATATCATTCCATATTTGTTTTAGTTACACTATATGAAAATGGAATCGGTGTTCGATCATTTCGGTGGTTTTATCGAAAAAAATATACATTAATAAAAAGTTAAATACATAACATAACATTTAAATAACCACATAAAAATCATTGTTTTATTTGTATATTATAATAATATTTTATTAACTATTCTCAAATTCATCTATGATGGAGTTTGACAGCATAGTTCATGTCTGCGGTTAAACAAACCCAAACATGATCAAGCTTTAACTCGATGTGTGGATATAGTTAAGGAGGTATTTATTTGGACATAATATAATTATAAAGAATAATAATGATATTATTATTTTTATTCTGTAGAACCATATTTGATGACATTTGTATAAATTAGGAATAACTATATGAAAAAAATGTTTATCCATTGTGGTGATAGTCTACACACACACAATGTTAATGTTTTATTTATATTCTATGTCGAAGAAAGTTATTAAATAATAGTTGAAACATTAAAATAATAAAAAAATAATGATAAATATAGTGAATTCATCATATTATAATATTGATAGAGTATTTTCAAGAGTAATATTAAGAAGAAAAACATAAGAAAGAAGTGAAACTTACCTTTGAGACTAGAACTTTCATTGGAATACTCTTTGGAATTGTAGGTATTATGCTAAATTAGTGTTTGTAAGGGATTTATAATGTGTTTTTTACTCTATGAGAGTTTAATTTTTCATATTTGAATAAAAAAATTATATTTTTATGTTCATGTTTTAAAGGGATTAAGTGATCCCATTTTATAAGATTGGAAAATGACACTTATTGAAAAACACATTATATTGTAACAATTCCATGATATTATTGCAAGGTAAATGGATATGATGTTTTTAGATAATGGTTTTATTTAAATTTTTGGGTTTATAAGGGCTAAAAATATTTTTTCCTTTCTTGTATTCAACATTTTATTGGCATTTTACCATGATGTTTTTACATTTTCCATTGTTGCATTTAAACAAGGTAAGTAGTTTTAATATAACTTCATCTTTTTATTAAAAATATAACATATAACAAATGAAAAAATTTTGTTGTTAAGAAACTAAATATACGATATATTTAATCATATTCAAAATCTAAATAATGTAATATTTTCATTAATGTTAAAATAGATAATGTGTAAAAAAATTGATTTAGTAGAAAAATGACATTTTGACCATTTTGGATTCTTAATCATATTTAGAATTCATTAAAAATTAAATGAGTGTTAATATATTTACTTTTGTTTTTATAAATAATTTCAACATAATTATTAAAATAATTTAAATTTAATTTATTCAATATAAATTCTTTGATATTAATAAAACAATAATTTTAAAATAAAATTTTCACCATTTTATTATTAATTATCATAAATCATTACAATCAAAATTTTATAACCAAAAATGAAATTGTCCATATAAAATAATATCAAAATTATCATATTACATAAAATATAATTTTATAAAAATATAATTCTATGTGATGGAAAATTAATCATAATGTAATTGAATTTCATGTGTAAAAATCCATTTTAAATAAAAGTTTATTTTTAGAATAATGTTTATGTAATTAAAAGAAGTATTCATTTTACTCATTATAAAATATTAGGAATATTATATTGGTTTAAATAAAAGTAATGTGAAGTTAAAAATAATCCAAAACATAATTTCCCAATATATAAATTTACATAAGAAAAAATGAATAGTTTTCATAAATTTTTTTTTGATTTTATAGAATGACATTCATGGGTTTTGTAAATTGAAAATGGTTATTTTAAATGATTTAATTAAATTTATAAATAAATTTTATGTGTATAAAAATGGTTTCAATAAAATGTATGTTATATGAAAGATAGAATATTATAAAAATTGATATTTTTCAATATTAAATGAAAATTTGATTATTTTAGAAAAGTCTAAAATATATCTCTTAAGATTATTTTATTTAGTGTAATTAAATAATTAATTTTATTTTATCAAATTTAATTATAAATTTTCAGAATTATAATTTAAAATGAAAATATATAATTTAATTAAAGCATATTTTATTGAAATTAACCTTTATAATATTAACTCATATTAATTATTTGCCTTCTTTAAGAAATTAATATTAATTGTTTATTATCTTAATGTTCATTAAAGATTTATTAATAATTTATTTTTAATTTGGTGTTGTTTTTTTTAAATTAGGTATATCATGTGACAGAAGATTTAGAACAAAATATGTAATTTAAAGGATCTAAACTCTCATGTTGTATCATTGTACATGTTCCCCCCTAAATAAATTGTGTCCTCACAATTTAATTAACATTTTATAGAAATAATAGCTAAAGGTGGTGGAAAATTTTATATGCCTAGAGGTATTTTTCTCTAATGCGATATGAGCCTTCATAAAATAGTTAATATTATATAAGATTATTTTCCATAACCATTTCAGGTAAATTAATATCATAGAATTGTATTATGGACTATTAGAGGGATTCAATTTAATTCATAGATAACTTATAGCTCGACATGCACAAATAAATAGAAAATTATGATTTATAATTTTTTTCTCACTATTGAAGAAATTAGTGTGGAGTAAAAGTGAAGAGATTCATTTTATTTAAAAATTAAAATAAATTTTTAGGGGATATTTTTATTTTTTAAATGATTATTTCCACAACTTTAATAATCATACCACTAACTATTTTCCCTAAAATTAAAAAATGAGGGTTGTGACATGTTGTTTTAGAAAATAGCCTAGATACAAAATGGTTGATAGGTCTAGAATACATCCACTAATTCATGTGGGAGTGTTAGTAAAACCTAATTAAAACAATCCTTTTAATTTATAGTCATTCTATAGACTCTTCCTTTATCACTATGTCTAGGATATTACGGATTCCTACCACCCTAAAAAATCCATGTATTAGGACATTGACTTATATAAATCTAGATTTCTCTGCATGTAAGACAATGAATTATTAGTGGTTCCCTAGTAGGTGTTTTATCGTTATTCTTAAGGTTAACTAAACTATTTATTTTCAATTGTTTTTTTGTTTCATGATGACCCCCTCTTCCAAAATTAATGAATTTATCCATCTCATAATGGTAATTTCCATGGTGCTTCATTCCATGTTGTTCACTTATAATAAATTGAACAACTATTCCATTATTATATTTTCCACTTTATCTATCAAGAGACTCCATCTTTCTCTTATTTGTTTCATTTAGGAATTTTACTATATTCACATTATTAATTATATTCCATGGTAGTCGGTTTTTCATAATCATAAGGTTTATCATTCTACCTCTCACCCTGATGGGTTTTTCATTGATGTAATCTTTTCATTGTATCTCATACCCATTATTCCGACTAGTTGCATCAATTACTAACACTAAAAAGGGTTGAACTAAGCTAAAAACATTACAAATATTGGGGGTTTCATTATCATAAATTTATTCCAATATTAAAATGTCTTGCCTTTTTACATTATCATGTTTTCACATAGTTCATTAAATTCTTCCAATATTAGTTTAGTTTTCCCTAGGTTATTTTAATTTGTGTTATGTCATGCCTAAAGAAACATATCTCTCAATGTAACTAAGAAAATAATCCTTAATATTGGTGCATAAAGTGAATATTATAAACCAAAGAATATGTTATAGAAACCATCCCAGATATCACGATACTCTGATACCTGAGCTGATACTGACAAGGCCTGAAGGGCATTCCAGATCCCCAAGGGTTGGTGACTAGTTTCTTGAAGTATACAATATAAAGGTGGAAACTTTATTTTATATAAAAAATGGAATAAAATTATATATTTCAGTGTAGTCAAAATAAAACTCTACAAGGTGAACTATATGGGATATTAAATAGGTGTATAAACCCAATGTACATCAAAAAAGTACCATAAAATTAAATATAAACAACGCAAGCATAAAGGGACACATCACCCAATACCATCGGATCAGGAACCACTACATCTTAGTGGTGATTTCCCCTTACTTGATCCTAGTAGAAGGAAATATACAAACACCTAAAGGCACAGGTATAATGTCAGCTAAAATCCCAGTAGGGTCTCTACAAGTATTCAATGATAAGATGCCACATTAATTAAATAAATAAATCATTCAATTTTAATTATATATGAATGGAATTAAAAAATAACATGTAAAAAATAATTCATTAAAATTCAATTGATATAAATATTTCAACCCATGTATTAAAAACACTTTATATATAACACTTTATATAAATACACAAGGCACGTTTATAAGATTTTACAAAAAATAGAACATATAAAAACAATCATAATCAAGAAACATGGTCATCTTCCAATGGGTATGAAAGTTCAATTTTATGGTATCCTCACAAACTACAATAAAAGATCATGTAAATATGTTAACACACATCCCTCATAAACTGTTCAAAGAGGACTCATCACCATCCCATTAGGGATGTGACCTTTTGCACTATGTTTTTCTAGTGTTTTAAATATCAGTAGAGTGTTGTCTAATATAAATCACTAACTACCTAATCTTTCATGTTCTCAAATGAAAATAAATAATGGTAAATTTATTTCAAAACTACTAAAAAAGAAAATTATGTCATTTCCCATTTTAATATGTCAATATTGATTTTAAAAAATGTTTTTAATCAATTAACACCTTTTCTAGTATAAAACCAACCAATGTTCTTATCAAATCAATTTAATCCATTTCCCTTAAATAGAAATATGAAATAAATTTCTCAAATCAATTTCACAATTTAATTCAATAATTTAATTTCACCAATTCCGTCAAATTCCACAATCACATTCCAATAATTTAGAATTGAGGGTTTTCTCCAAAATTCTTGTAAAAGAAAATTCATATACCAATTGAATTTGAATTGTGTTTTTAATATTCATGTTTAAAAAAAATTATTTTAAATCATGATATTTAGGGTTAAATTAGTTGGAAAATATAAAATGAAACCACATACCTAAGGATCGTGGGATCACGAATCACAACACCTGAAATAGGAAACTCCAATGAAGAACATAAATAACGAGGATTTTATAATAAAATATAAATTAAATATCTATAACGATTAAGGTTAAATCCTCAAAAAATGATTATCTAACAACATATGATGAGTATAGAGGAATTGATCGGGAGAGACAGAATGGGGAAGGAACGCATATTGGGGAGATATTGAACGACCATCGCCTAGCATCAATCTACATCAAAATGGGTTTGGAGGAGCCAAAATGCATCCTTGAGAGCCCCAAATACCTAAGAGGATGTCCAATACAGAGGTAGTGTCAATATGGGGTCCAAAATATGGATCTCAAAATTTTAATGTAATTTTTAGAAATAATATTTCTTATATGAATGGTTAGTTGGGAAGGACAACAAGGTTTGTCAAACTATGCATGCTTACATATTTACCCTCTAAAGGGTTGCATAGTTTCTAATAGGTGGGTGCACCATTTTTTAAACCATCTGCTAGCCAACCAAACCCTCACATCCATTGTTTGCATGATTAGAACTAGAAGGGTGCATGTGTTGGGAAAACCGTATGCCAACCCCTCACAACCCAAGAGCACCCTAAAAATTACAAAATTCCACCTGAAGCACCCCTAAACAAGAAACAACAAAAAAAGTACTAAATATATGGTCAAGGAGTAACTTAAAACAGTAACATGATGTAACAAAATCCCCCACCATATAAAAATTATGTCCCCAGAAATCCTATTAAGAAGGTTCAATTCTAAAAGGATGATTACAATGTTCTCTAATCAATGCTTATCTATCCCATGTATTGCTTGTATTGAAACTATACAACAACGTAACTCGAACCACAATTATCATCCTCCTAGTAATTATCTTGGTTTCTAAATGAAATATCATTATTGGTTTCTCGGTCGCTGATAAATCATGCAAAATATCAAAATCACTGCATCATTGAACATGATATGGATCAAAAAAGAAAATTTGGAAATAATTTTCAAAGAACATGTTTGGTATTGACATAAGCAGTGTAAAAAGTAAAAAATGATAAGACAGTTTACCCACCTTCTCAAAAACCAAAAAATATCGAGTAATCTTCTATTGCCTTCCAAAATGTGGATGAACCAAATGAGGTGAAACAATCAAGAACACTTGATCACCAATTAAAAATTACAATGGTTTATGGAAAATATCAGCATAAGACTTACACCAGCTCTATTCTATCAAAATTATTTTATTAATCAATTGTATCCCCTATATAATTTCTTGAACCAAGCTTGGTCCAACCAAGGAATATTGACTGATATCTGACCGATAGAATAGAGATTTATAAGTCTAACCATATAAATCCTTAAAAAGAATTATCCTAATTACAGATAGGTAACTATTGTTATAAGAAAACTCAAGTATCCAAAAATTGTTACCCCAATCCCCTCTAAAGTCATGAACACAAGTGGAAATCATATCCTCAAGAACATGTATAGGCTTTTTTGTTTTGTCATCCGACTACTAATGGTTTGCCTTACTCAAATGAACCTGATATCCTAGTACCTCCTAAAGGACTCTCTAAATGAGATAAGTAAAAAAAGGATAGTTATGAGAGACAATAACAGATGTAACTCCATGAAAATTAACAATATTTCTCACATAGATATTAACTACCATCTCATATTTGGTGGTATCACGAATGCATATAATGGTAGATGATTTTTTCATCATATCGATCATAACCCATATAAAATTAATCATTATTTGGGTATCCAAAAACCAAACCAAAAAGCCCATAAGGATCTTATCCAAGTTCCAAGTCAGCACTATAAGTGGCTAAAGATAACCTAGAGGTCACTGGTGCTCAAACATGAACTACTGGCACATATAACAATTACAGACAAAATATGCAACACCCCATATCTTACATAGCCACCAGAGTCATTACCACATGTAGTAGAACATATTTTTTGGTTATTGAGTGCATGTCCCAATAATAATTATGGAAGTAACCCATAACATATTTTCTCATATGTAATTATAAAATGTATTGGTTTCAAAAAAGAGAATACCATCAATGGATAATGACCTTCCTGCAATGGTCTCTCTTCTATAAAGAGAGTCTCTAATGCAACAGAACTCATCATCATGTTGTTTTTTCTGATGAATAATTTTGATAAGAGAATAGGACAATAGAATATTTGCCAAAAAACCTCATCCCTTGAGTCCAAGACATCAATATTCAACTATGAAAAAGTGCCATATAGTTCCACTCTTCTTATGATTTATTCATGGCCTAGGTTGTGATTTTCCTGCTCAATGAATCTTTGATGACATTCCATTTCCCTAGGGTGTAGGTTATATAAAATTAAAAATATTTCAGGTAATCCACTCAACACCTCTGGTGTAGATTTAAATAGTTTTGAGATAAGATATAACTTAATCACATGTGTCTAGAATACACATTAAATCATTCTCCAAAAAGGTAATATCTCCAACACTTAAGTGAATGTGTCATAATTTGGAGTTCAATGTCATGGGTATGATAATTCTTGTAATGTGTCATAATATTTCAATAAACATAAGAAATTATAAGATCACCCTATATAAGAACACATCCCCCACCTAAACCTAATAAATCATAGAAAACCGCATAGCCCTACCCAGTCTCTAGAAGAATCAAAACTGAAACAGTTGTCATAAGATATTTCATATTAATAAAAGAACTTTGACATTTATCATCCCAAGAAAACATTAACACATTCTGAGTTAGAGTGTTCTTAGGGAATTACAACTTTGCGAAGTCCAATACAATCCTATGATAATATCCAGTTAAACATAAGATAATATAAAATCTTGAAAACATTAAACATTTGTTCCAATGTTATAAAATATTTCCTTTATCATGATCAACTGAGATACCTTGTTCTATCACCACAAGTCCCCTAAATATCACTTCCCAAATCTATATATTATATTTTTATAGCTTACCCTAAAGTCCGTGACTTCTCACAAATTCCAAAACTAAACTCAGAAGACTCACATGGTCCTCCTCAGACATAGAGTAAACAAGGATATCATACATGAATTATATAATTATAGTATCAAAAAATCCATGTAAAATCCTTTTCAATAAACCCATAAAGACTTCAGGATCATTTCAATAAAATGGAATGATATGATACTCAAAGTGGTCATACATTCTCAAGGAGGTGATACTATAAATGTCATTTTTTATTATTAAGTGGTGATAATTGGATCAAGGGTTGATATTTGAGAAGAACTTATCCTATTTCAATTGTTCAATAAAATCATCTATCTATTACAATGGATAAATTTTATTTACCATGAATCTATTATGTTTTTGATAATCAACATAAAGTAAAAGTGACACATTAAATTTCTTAAATAAAAGAACTAGACTACCCAAAAGGACACACTTGGGCGTATGAAACCTTTCTATAAAATATCATCTAGTCTTGTCTTAAACTCTTTAATTTCACCTGGTTCCATGTTGTAAGAAGGAATATATACCATTTGGGTACCGAACATTATGTTGATAGAGATCTCTACCACTCTTAGCACTAGAAAACCAGATAATTCAGAAGGAAAAAAAATCTTAGAACTCGATGAAAACCAGATTGAGATAACCACCCAATGATTCTCTCTCCAAATAAAAATGAAAACACATATATCGCTTTCCCTAACTCTGTATAAGAATGCCAGGATCTACATGACCTCAATTCCCATTCTCCTTAAATTATATTTTATACACCATCAGGTGTAGAAAAGGATACAAACTGAATATAGGAATCAATTTGGTATTTATTATAAATGATCCAATCAATCCCAAATATTATTTGAATATGTTTCATGTAGAGACCAAAAAATATAACAAAATATCAATCTATGATAAAGAGATTACATGAGTGGAAAATGGAAACCATGCTCTATCTTGGTATCAAGGGGTGCATTAATATCCATCACATAATATAAAGGCTCCATATGAGGATTTAGAAGACTCAAACAATATGTTGAAGTGAATGAAAATGGCTAATATCCAATAAATAATTCACGAAATATGAGACTATAACAATGGAACCTCTCACAATAAATTGACCAGTATCTACTTCCTCTATATACTCTTCCATTATTTAGATAATATTCATTCGGGATGCTTGTTGTTAGAACCCATTAGTCCTTAAAGAATATGATTTCACCATAGTACTATTTGGTGATGACGATCCTTTTCTACAAAAAGTACTAAAATACTAATGATATAACTTATACAAGTGACAGGAGAATTATTAGGAACCAGATAACTTGGGTGACTCCATGTAAACTCATTAAAAATGCACTCTCTTTCCACACTAGTAGAAAATAAAATGGCCTATTACAGTCACTACCATCATTCTTGAAGAACCCTACTATCTAGAACCACCATGATAATCATTAGACATCATCATTATTTTAATGGAAATCACATAACTACAAATAGGAGAAAAAGGAACTCTCACCAGTCATGAATTTCCATCTTATTCCATCCCAATAATGAACGCTCTATCAATATCATTACTAAAAGAACAATTCATCAGCAAGAAAACCTGATAATGAATATCATATTTTTGTACCTTATCAAACTATAATGTTTTCATCTTCTCATTCGATACAATCTCATGTGAAAACTGAACATGCATAGAAAAGAAATTTTCATATTTTTTATGGTCCCTTTATCTTACACAAGTTTGAGAAACTCACTATCCATAGACAACATCAATGACTATGGAAATAACAGGTTAGTTAAAATATATTTAAATTAATTCCACTCTAATCCTTCAATCTTATTTTACATCATCATTGTGTCCCACCATCTCTTACTAGGTCCTTCTAGCTTGAAGGTGGAACGTTTTACAATGATTGAATCAATAATCTCCAAGAACTAAAATAATATTTCACATCCCTTTAACAAATCCTCATCAAATTTATTATTGTTTGATCCTTGGAAACATGGTATCTTCTAGAGGAAGAATTCCTAAGCATGAGTCCTGAATTCATCCCTCTAAGGTTCAACAAATAGAGCTTGAATGGGAACGGGTGTAGGTGCATGTTATAGAACATAAACAGAATGTTCAAAAACTCCAACCATATTATAATCTATGAGAGTATTTCCCTATTGTGCTTCATTATAATCTCCCTCGTGGATCTAATTTGAACATATTACCATAGGCAAGATGCTACACAACATAAGAAGACAACATTGGATACAACTTAATGATACATATATCAACACTCAAATAATAAAAATAGGTAAAGTAATCCCAATAGATAGATAAATATTATTTGAATTTCATTATATCCAAATCTAAAGTAGACAACATACTAGAAAAAATCCACAAGACATAATTCTCAAACCACCCCTAGTGTCTTCTGGCTCATTACATTGAGATTTGGCCAGGCACACGGTCATAACTACCTCCTATATCTTGAAAAGCCTCAAACTGCATATTTATATCAAAAAAATATGCTTAACCTTCCTTTGATACCACTTTATCATGAATGAGCATGGATACCTAGGTACTCTGATATGCGAGCCAACAATGACATGGTCCAAAGTGGATTCCTCATCCTCATGGTTTATCGACTAGCCACAACAAGATAAACGCCATTTAGCGGCGGTTATTTTTTGCATTTAGCGATGGTTTAAACTGCCGCTACATGGTTTGGCGGCGGTTTCTATAAACCACCACCTAATACGATGTCTACAATCTATTAGCGATAGTTATTTCCATTTTGAGGCGGTTTAAGGAATGCATCGTAGCTGCCTCATTTCGTGGTGGTTTTACTGAGTTTAGTGGCAGTTTTTACAAGCCCTTGACATCAGTTTTTTCGTGGCGGATATAACCACAGTGAATAAACTTAAATCCAGCCGTTGTAAAACTTCCATTTAAGTCATGAGAACCACTACAGAATGAGTAGCTACTATATGACTATGTAGCGGCGGTTAAAACCTCCATGAAACGTAATTTTTATTTACATTTTGTGGTGGTTTATACAGTTTAGTGGCAGTTTAAACCACCGCCAATGTGCATTTTGCAGAGTTTTAAACCGACTCTAAAAGCTAACCAGAAAAAAAATTTCTTCCGTTGTACCACTTCCCTGAAAGACAAATCAAACTAGAAATACCATTTTGTACATACCAAAAGAAAATAAGAAACATCAACCTAGGAAATCGATATAGAATAAATTGAAAAAAATAAGTAAACATTGACATACTATAAAATAATGAACCATATTGTACATACCAACTTACTACAAGAAACATCAACCTAAGAAATCAGTATATAATAAATTGAAAAAATATATATGTTAGAATTAACTATAAAACATAGGTCCATTATTTGACTACTCTCCAAACATACATCTAGCCAATCCTTCTTGATCCTCCATAATATATATCACTTGAAAATGAAACATTAGATCTACATGTGGGTCAGTGTTCACATATGGGGAGTGAGCAAAAAACACAGTTAGATTTACCATGTGTGGGCCTCCTACTTGTTTAATACACCAAATATACCATCACCACACACATCTAATATACCAGGCGTCTTAGAGAAGCTCGTGTGTTAGCCTCACTCAATACCTTTTTGTGCACTTTTATGTGACACAACAAATCTTCTATTAACTTATTTTTTTAAAAAATCACGATACACAAAAACATTTTTTTCTATTTGATCATAATTTAAAATAATTATTCAGATAAATTATAGTAATCTCCTTCTAAACCTGGTAGGATGACTCTAAAATTCATTACACATGTCATTTCAGCACAATTTTAATCTACGACGAATCATGTCACATTACCTTAAAATGCATGCCTTCAATTATATTGTATTTTATTCCTCTTAACTAGGATATAATATATTCCCCTCTATGGTTCAGTCCCAACATCAAGAAACATGCTATTATTCTTATGCGATAATAATAATATGAATCACTTTTACAAAATACCATAGTTAAAGACTCTAGTATTAGATTCTTTATATAGTCCTTAATTTTAGATACCCCTCCTAGTATCACAATATCATATCCACCTTCACGTTGTATGCCCCAGCCTCTTAAGCATTCATCCATTATCATCATACAAACATATATGATATTGAAAAAAATATATGGGCCCTCTAATAGGTGTAATCCACAACCATGCCTTCTCTAAATTAGTCATTGAAGAACAAGATGAAACTGAAATGGAAACTCATGATAAATTCAAATAGTATCTATTTCTAGGTACCTTTCACAAAGTGTTACCCTTCACAAAAAGTTAATATTATTGAAATATTTCTATTTAAATTGAACATAAATTATATGATGTATCCCACTAATCATTATTAAACTATGTGTTATATGATTCTATTTATAGAGGTTCATATTATGCTCATTGCATGGGCCTAATCCCAACAATTTAAACACCTACGAACTCTTTGTATGGTGAAAAATGAATAATTTCATAATTATGTGGCCTTAAACAAATGAATCATAAACATGTATTACATGTAGGATTATCCTAAAAAACATATATTTTCATATCTACACAGACTCAAGGAGATCATAGGAATAGTGGTAACTCGTTAAACACTAGTATTTTGATATTATTCATTAAAAAATCATAAATAAATAAGGGAATCCAATAATTCAAATGATTCCACCCAAATAATATTTGATGATCCCAAAACCTCACACCTTTTACCAATACCTATTTTGAAGAATCTATAGTATGAATCACTAGTGACCACCTTTAATTGGAATTTAGTTATAAAAGTACATCCATACCAAATATTCATTTACATGGGAGCCCATTGGAGGTTCTCATCAAAAAAAAAAGATAGCCTAATATGAATCCATTAACATGGAATTGGATTGATAAACTATGAACTCTTACATTTGATGATGTATTGATGGGTTTCTTCATTGTGTTTCATTTTCAATACCTTCATAACATCCTTCAATTAAAATTGAGTCACCAAATGCACAAATTATGTTCAAGACCAAAAACAAGCTGATAGTACCCATGAGGAATACAATGGCGAGGCATGAAAACAATTGTTATGTCATACATAGGACTCAATTTCTATGAATATATGTTCCCCATACCCTGACATACATTATCTCCTACCCTTCTAAAATGAGTGCATGATGGTTCACACTTTATTTCAGGAATACCATCTAAATAGATCTATCCTGACATTATATGATACTCATGGTAATCTATAGAGAATAATGCCCCACAGGTTGTCCAACTAAAAATATTCTATGGAAAAACCATTGGTCCATAATTTCACGTCCAACCTTTTTGTATCCTTTCAATAGATCATGAGAACACGTTCTTCTCTTATCATATTGATTTGGATAAATATGTGCACCATAAAGTAGAAATCACCTTAGAACTTCATTATGAGTATCATGTTCACTATAGTAGTTTTTATTAACAAGTGACCTTGGGTACTGAAGAAGATATATAGGGTGTTTTTCCCTATTGTCTATACTGAAGCATCTAAAAGTTGATCCCATTGGGGATATCCAACCACTGACACTCAAGAGTATATTTATACCCCTACTAGTTTAAAAACCCTTGAGGCCCATTAGAATATCTAGATAATATACTAGGGATGGTTACAATAATCTAATATCTAAAAGCATTAGAATCTAACCTAAGTGGCGTTTGTGACTATAAAATTACAATGGAAAACATAACCCACATGGGTGGGGGAATTTTTTATCATTTATTCCTCATGGTCATCTCCAATATCATTCATCCTATGGGATCACCCCCAAATTAATGATATCCCTCTTACAATGTAAATATGTGTTTCCTATTGGTGGTAACACATTAGTATATTTCTTCAATGTTAGCCCAATTGATGTTGGGAAACATGATTCTATTGAGTATGAAACTGGTGTGGATGAATCCACTACCCCCTCACCACTAAAAAATAGTAAAACCATCTCGACATAAGATAATATTACTTAGTTCAAATTCAAAATAGTATCACATGTGAAAATCAATATTAAATTTCTATAAGAAAAAACCAATTATGTATGGTGAATTGGTTGATGTTATCATACCTCATTTATCTAATATTATATAATAATAGTAGATCAATCAATCGATAAAGTTTGATCTGAGATGTATAACTTGATTAGGATCAAATAAATTGATGCAAATTACCACAACATTATTGTTTTATCTATAGTTACCTACATGGGGTATATATCTCAGTCAATATGAGGAAATTATCCCAATGGTATTTTAGGATGTAGTATCTTAGGAGTCGGTGGATTCCTTCACTTCTCATATGGATTCGATTGAGTTTTGATGTGAATGAGTAAAACCTTATTGGAATTCATATCTAGAGTGTGTGGCTTCAAATCCTATACCACCCATATTTGGAACCTACATCTTATTGATATTCAATAGAATGGTGGATCTATATAAGTATATTATGTGTTTTTAATCCCAATGTGTCGCAATTTTTGGTTCCCTAGAACAATGACAGGAATCACTACAAGAGAAACTTCATTTAGCGGTGGTCAATTACCACTCACAAGGGCCTCCCAGTAAGTAAAATTACAAGGGCCTCACCAAAGTGTCCACAACACTATCCCCTTGATCACTACGAAATTACCCAATTTGTTCAACACATCAACAATGGGTTTAACTCCTAGTCATTCAAAAATCTCAACTACCAATTCAAACACAGGCCTAAATGGAATTATGTATACCACACTCGATAAATCAAGACATAAAATGAAACATCATAAATCAATAAAACCCATAAAAGAAACATGAGGAATCAAGGAAATTTTAGGACTTGAAAATGTTTGGTGGAAAATATGTGCCACAATTGTTACATATACAAACCAATTGTTCCCATATTTGTTCAACACATGAAAAATAAAACTACTCATGGTCCGATGATGCATCGTCACCCTCACCACCTTCATCACCACTTTCTTCTGTCACCTGTAAGAATATTATACTGAAAATTAAAGATGGTTGCATATTTATATTAAAACTTAAAACCAATTAAAGTTAGAAAACTAAATGATTTTGATTTTTTTTTGTGATTTACCTGCATACCACCTGTCTATGCACTACCACTGGGGGAATATATGCTCATATGATGATGTATTTCAATAAACACTGTCTGTAAAGTAGATATCTGATTCCCCTACTGGTGAACTGTGTTTCATAGAGAAACAATCTCTTTTTGAGAAACTACGGGTATGGGCTGACTAAAGCTAGTAGTAGATGCAGATGCCATCCCCGATGGTCTGCTAAAAATCTCAGATGGTACTGGTCCCAAACCCAACCCACGCACTCTACCAGGATGCTCATTCCCAAGGACATTAGCATCCAGGTCATCCTGGGAGACTGAGTAGGACTGCGCAGGATTGGCATCACATAGTTATTTAATTTTTACCTATAAATCAAATTTTAATATATATTAACATAGTAAAAACTGATAATAAGTTATTATAACAAAAAATTGACTTCATACCCCAACTTCTTTAGCAGGCTCGTTAACCAAACTTCCATCTGATTTCCTGTGAACATCCAACCACAGTTCTGTTCGGGATGCTTCTTTTCCTAAACTCTGTGATGGAATTAAGCAAAGTTAAATAAATAATTAAATATATTAAACTGATAATACTATCTTATAAATATTTCATCTAATTAAAAGATTACCAATGTAGTTCAGCTTCTAGAAAATCATTTTGAGCCCACAGTGTGAGGGATGCCTTGCTTAGCCCGGTTTGATGCATTCTGTCTTGAGGGATCCAGAAATAAATAAAATGCAATTTAATAGTAATGTATTCAATGTCATTTCCTCTTCATATACATCTATAAATGTAAAATGAAGATAATATAATAATATATATTTCAATACCATATTCTTCTCATCACGATGTCTGTCAAGAAAACATTCCACTGTTCTTTCGGTAGCCCACTGGGTAGCTTCTCATACATTTGTTGCACAGTCACAGAAGTATCGTTGACCTCACACCACAATCTCTATTTTAAATCGTTCCATTTCATACCAAGATTTTTCAACGTTCACTTTTGTGCAACCACATTAGCAACTGTAAAGTGGAAGAACATCTATATACATAAATTCATTTTGGACATATTAGTAACATGACATTCAATTAAACAATAATGTAATATATTTACCATTATTTTAGAATCAAAAACATCATTTTTTCATCTTGGAGGCATATGTCTCCAATCATCATATGAAATAGGAAGGGAAATGGGCTCTGCTACCAGCCAGCCTAGAATCTGGCCAAGTAACCCCGTGGCCTCATCCATCGGGACCCCATAAGAATCAAATGGCACAATAATATTTTCTCCAGTTATATTCAAAACATCTCCATTTTTTATTTTTCTTTCCATGGTTTCATTTTTTAAATCTTCAATGAGCAAAAAATTAGTATAAACAAAATGGAATAAATTTATTTAATTAAAATTTTTACCTATGACAGTGACACTCTAGTATGCCTATGATGTACTGGAAGGGGCGTGTCGCTGCCCCACTGCTGAGGCACCTGAAGGGGGAGTCGATGACTTTTCCTCTAATGGTACATCCAAAGATGGTGTGAGAGATGGTGCAGGGGGGAGATGGTGCACGGGTGTAGGAAGCTGGTGCCTTATATGTCACGGGGAGGGAGCTAGATGGATCATCATCTATCGCAGAACTAGATGAAATAGTGTACCTCTTCCTCCTTGGCATTCCTGCCATTTAATCAAATAAAATTAAGTTCAGAATATATATTTCAAAAAAATTATGCAGAAAAAAAAATTAAAAATGATAATAGATGCCCAGTACGAACAGACAAAATATATATAAAAATGATAATGAATGAATGTAGAAATGAAACAAGTGGTTGATGAATAAATATGTAATTGTACATACAGTCATTTTCCACTTCAATCATGTCGATTTCCTGCTCAATTTCTTCATCCACTTCATTCATCCTTGTGAGACTAATATTTTCAATATCATTATGGACAAATAATTTTGTTTCCTGTTGTAGATTAAATTCAATTTCAGAGGTCAAATTATCCACTTTATCACCCATATCATACAAATCACTTTGTATTACGTGAGCAACTAAACTCCACCATTCATCGACAATATCATTCACATAATATACCATTTTTTCTTGTGATGCTATGATATATGGATCATGTAATTCATGATCACCAACATCCATCAAGCAAGAGAAGTTCACAGAAATAAATTGCAAGGAATCACTTTTAACAACACTGATAATATTGAACCATTTTAATTTGAATAAAACAATATAAAAATGTCAATGGTAGTTTAATTAAATAATATCATGCAGTTTTCCATAGTATTCCACTTCAGAAAATGTAAATATACCACTATTTTGTGTTTTCAAACCCACTTCTCGATCGACTGTATGAAATGTAAAGCCATTCACATTATAAGCGTCGAACTTTCTAACTTGTTTTAGAGGACCTCTAGCATGAAAATTAAAATATTCTGACACCTATGCTCGTGTATCAGTATTCATGATCTGAAAAAAGAAATGTACTTTATTAGATTTAAAAAATGTATGTGTCAAAATAATATTTGTAAATATTGAAATATTTTTGAAATTACATGTTGTGCAAACCATTCTACAATATCTTTATTAACAGCTTTCATTATATCTTTCTCATTTATTGTTAGGCCTCTCATTAGTCTCTTTGTTTGTATCTAAATCTCTTCAAAAAATGGATCTACAATTTCACTATTCACCATCACATATCTATGTGCCTGTAATAATTCCAATTCAGTCAGTGTCACATTTGAGGTCCTCCCAACTGATCAGCCAATAACAGGAAATATTTGGGATTTATGATGTATTTGAGATTGAGTCGATGTGTCATCAACATGTCCAACTCAATTAAATCGTGTCTCAATATCATCCAAGTATCGAGAAAAAAAAGGTAAGACACTCCTCAGCCAAATAGCCTTCAACAATAGAGCCTTCTGGTTGAGCTTTATTTCTCACGTATGATTTCAAATGTCCAAGATTACTGTGAAATAAAATAAACATAATTATGCATTTAATTATGTTCCAAAAATTGTTTACATAATAGAAAAACATATAAATAAAGTACCTCTCAATTGGATACATCAATCGATAATGAATGTGGCCTCATAATTTAGCTTCCTCAACCAAATGCACAGTTAAAGGCATCATTATAGTAAAAAATAATGGAGGAAAGATCATCTACATTGCACAAAGGGTCAATAAAAACCTCTCTAGGAGGTTTTCAAGCTGAAATGGATGTAGAGATTTCTCACATAGTTTTATTAAAAATGGGTAGAATTAGAGTACAACAGCAGTAATTTTTTCATGTAATAATGTACGCAATGCCAATGTTAGTAACTGTTGTAACAAAATATGTGAATCATGACTTTTATATCCATGTAACATACGATTCATCAAGTCAACACACCTCTAGATGTTACTTGAATACCCATTCGACACCTTAAAATTTTTTAAAAGTCAATGGAATGTATCTTTATCCCTATTTTTCATTGCAAAAAATTTCAGAGGATACTTTTCATTCTAATCTGGCTAGAGAATGTGTTTTATGTTCATTACTTGTAAGTCTTTACGAGTATTGAGATGATCCTTCGAAATTACATGCAAATTAAGCAATGTAAAAATAAAATTGTCACAAAAAATCTTCTCAATATGCATCACATCAAGATTATGCCACAACAAATTAAATTCAAAATACAGAAGTTTGAAATATATAAGTTTTTTCATCTATTTTTGCGTTCCGATTTCACTTAACAATGCACTTCGGACCTGTTTTCCACTATCATTAAAATAATGAACCTTCCCAAATTCTGTTTCAACATTTTCAAGCTGGGTCAATATTTCAGAACCAGTCAACAACTTTAGAGGTGTTCTACAATCAGTGGAACCATTAAATTTTGATCTCTTCAGCCGAAATCTATGAAATGCATCGAGAAATCTTCGATGACACAAGAAGCACCATTTTCTTCTGTGAGGTAGCCATTTGGGCTCAAAATCAATGTTACAAATGGGACAAGATGAAACTGTTTATGTGTTCCAACCAGATAAATTCCCAAGCTTAGGGAAGTCACTAATGGTCCACATTAAAGCAGCATGCATGTTGAACATTGTTTTAGAAGAAGCATCAAATGTCTCAACACCGTTGCTCTATAACCCCTACAATTCATCAATAAAAGGCTACAAGTGTACATCAATATCATTTCCTGGCATTTGTTTTCATAGATTAATCATCGAAAGGATAAAATATGTTTTTTTCATACACATCCATGGAGGCAGATTATAAGGGATCAGAACAACTGGCCAAATGCAATAACTGGTACTCAATGTCCCAAATGGGTTAAATCCATTGGCAACAAATACCAATCGAACATTCCTAAGAACATCTGATAAATCTAGATGTAATGAATCAAATATATTTCACGATTGGGAATCTTGTGGATGTCTCATTAACCCATTATTGTTATTATCTATAGAATTCCACTTCATGTATTCAACACTTTTTGATGACATGAATAATCTATGCAATTGAGGCTTCAAAGGAAAGTAACACAAAACCTTTATAGGTGTGTTCCTTTTCATCATATCTATGAAATTATGTTCATTTAGACATCCAACAACACCCGTTTCCAGCCATATAGAAGAAGAACATTTCTTTCAATTCTGTCTACTTGAATCCTGTCCCCAATAAAGCATACAATCATTGGGACACACACATATATTTGTATAATTCATACCAAGCTTGTTAACAACTTTTTTCATATCATAAAATGATTCTGGGATTTTTTCTTCAAGAAATTCATCACAAATCAATTCCAATATCATGGACATTTCCTTATTTGTAATTCCACAAAGACATTTGATATGGTACAACATCAGTAGAAATGAAAGCTTTGAATATTTCAAACACCCACTATACAATTTTTTATTTCCATCATCAACTAAATCATGAAACACATTTTCCTCAGTGAAGTTTTATCTTACATTTGGCTCCACATAATCAAGAGGAGGATCCAATGATATGTTATAATCTTGATCTGCCTATGTTACAGTCTCAAAAGCATCACTTGTCACATTGCAATTTGTAGCACCCTCTTCTGGTTGTTCTGATATGTTTTGATGCTGATTGTGGTGTCTTACAGTGCCAAATGCATCATTTATGAGGTTTTGCATTTCATTTTCCATTGTCGACGAACTTGAGACCTCATTCTATGGATTAACATTAGTGATCAATCTTTTTGTAACGTTCGATTCTCGATGCCAAATCCAACACAAATACTGACCTTGGAATTGCTTCAGTATTAACTGTTCATAAACTTCATCTCACTTCAACCATGTTCTAAATTTACATTTAGGAAATTAAAATTTTATTCTCCCTTCAACGGATCGATTAGAAATTTAAAAATCTAAATACTCATTAAATCCCTTTATATACTGTGGTGTGTTCCTCGGTAATGTGATCCATCATTTATCCATGTATATCACAATGTGCCTACACAAAAATAAAAAAAATTAAAACACATAGTTACTACTAAATATGGAAATAGATTCATATATACGGTGGTATAAGATTACAAAAAAATAATATAAGAAATATTTTCCCCTAAGTTAGATATGAATCCTCTGGTGTTTGGGATAGGGGAAGTTTCTTTGGTAAAGAGAAACATTGTACTAACAACGCGGTAGCTACTTTACCATGAAAACCAAAGCAGATTATTAATTTGGAATAACCCCTACCTAAGTTCTCTATAGAGTCTTCATATAAAAATATAATATCGAATAAATCTATTATAAATAATGTTTAGGTAAAACCTTATTATGCTTACAAAACTCAACACATTGTTAATTTTGAGTGACAAGAACCATGTGAGGGATCGTAGTATTGAGGCATGATAAGTGGTGGTGTTCATGGAAATGCATGATGAAATAACTTAGGAGATTAGGTTTTGAGGTTCTATGAACCTTGTGTGGATTGAATTCCTAGACCTGTCTTTGGTGTATTCACATAAAAAAGAGTGGTGGTGTGACTTGAGGGTGATTTGGATCATATATGTGTTAGTGCTCATGGGTGGAGAATTATGGTTAAATGGGATGATCGAGGATCTGACCATGGAGTTGAACTAAGAGTCAGATTCAGACATCGGTGTGGGCGTTGAAAATTTTTTTTACACCATGAAGTGGTCCAATATTTATGCGGATATATGATCCATGGGGTGGATGTGCTAATAAAGTACATGTTATTCAACTAAATCAAGAACTAATTAAATCCAAAAAATGCATGAAATAAGTGATGTAATAATTATTTCATGTCTCATTTGATATAAAATATGATCAAAATGTGTGATAGATGATCTTGAATCAGTAAGGGGTGTTAAGAAACAACTTTTTTTCTTCAAAACATGATCTATAAGTTTCATGCTAAAGTAAAGTCACTCGTTGAATCTAGAAATATATATAAAAAAAGGGATTACTCTAGAATGAAATGAGGTTTCTAAGTCTTAAATAAGAGAAACAATGATGTCATATTGAATATGGTTTATAACAAGGGATATCAAGCACTAAATTTAGTAGAATTAGACCAATAATATGAAGAAATATTTATAGAAAGTCGTTATTCCCTTACTATCATTAGTGTGGTTTCAGTGTGATTGGTAATTTGTTATTGACATGGTAAATCTAATTTTGAAGTTATAGTGATATTGTTCAATTTGATTAATGTGGATGATAAAGACACCGCTTACGATTCAATTCCCTAGGTATCTCACCCCTACCTAAGAGATAAATGTTTGTAATGGGCCACATTCCATCTCATAAGGTTTGAGAACCTATCATTATCCATAATGTCCATATTGATTGCTCATAGGGCAAAGGAACCTTACTTGGTTCCATACTGGGTAATTCATATGTTCTCATAGATTATGATACCACAGATGACCATTACCATGCCATCCCATAGCCTCTCCCATAGACATTTCTTTAGGAGAAAATCAATTACCTAAAACAAGACCTTTATAGATAACATGACCCAGAAATACATGATGGACACCCTATTGGGGTTTTAATTTCCCTATAGTTATGCCTCTCCATATATGACATAGCCATAAATGGTTGTATAATCAATGCATCATACTAAAGGGAATTCTATGAACCCAACATGAATCTCTATCCTCATGTATCATATGGCAAATTACTCATCAATCCCATTCATGTCACATACACACCTACATGAAATGTCAATCCACACAATAAATGCATAACCATATCCTATGGTAATATTAGTCATAAACTACCTTGACCATAGATTTATCCCCTTAATAAATCGCATTCCATCCTCATAAATGGAATCTATAAGAACCAACACCATCTCAATCCCCTAACTCATAAAATTACAACATATATTATAAAGCAATAATAATTAATTAAGAGAATTAATCCATATTAATCCAAGTAGTCATACTTTAGGGACAACTCATAAATTATGTATCCTCACTATAACATCAAGCAATGGGGTATGGATCACTCTTGGAACACCTTTGAGATTATTTCTAAACAAAACCCAAATATATGAATTCAATCCATTAAATGAACTCATCAAAAATTGATGATAAACCAAAATAAATTATGGCAATGACTAAACAATAATGAGACTACATAAAACCTTATGCATTTTTCCTCCACTAGATTCCTCTAACCATTACACACACAAAATTCATCATAACAGGATGATCCCACCGACGGCAGGGGAGGAGAGCATACCTAGGGGACGAACTCGATGGGGTTGGGGGAGAAGTGGGTGTCATGGGTGTTAGGGGGAGAAGTGGGGTCAGCAGAGACCAGAGGTGAGGTCACCGGCAGCATGAAAGGGCAGTGGAAGGGACCCGCGGTAGGGTTCACGATTGACGGGGTGAGAAGCTTGCGGGTTCGGGGTTGGCTCGGGTGGGGGGGGGGGGAGTGTCGTCGATGTAAAAAACTAAATAGGTTTCATGGAGGTTTTTAATAAACCACCGCTAAATCTTTTTAATGAAAGGTTTATCCATGGTTTTGTAAACTGCTTCTACAAAACCGCCGGTAAAGGCGTTTTCTGTTGTAATGAGCACCTAGAATTTTACTTGATAATGGTGGGAACGGTTTTCCCACACAAATAGCATAAAAATATATAAAAGTATGTTTTCTCAAAAGAAAGCCCTATAGGAAAAATATTACCTTAAATGAAAAAGTTATGTAAACCCAAAGTATAACCACAATGTACCAGAAACCAAAATAAAAAACAACCCAAGTACCAATGAAAATAGCACTAAGTAAAATCTAATTGGGAACCACCACATCCCAATGGCGCTTTACTGTTTATTAAACCTAGAATAAGGAAATCTAAAAACACCAAAAGGAATAGGTAGGGTGTGAGATAAAATCTTGATATGGTCTCACTAAGGGTTTCATAATAATATGTAACAATAATTAACCAAACACATAATTTTATTTTAAATAAAACTAGAAGGTAATCACCAAATTATATTTACAAAAAATCATTCTTTACATTTCAATTAATTTAAATATTTCAAACAATTACATAACTAAAATTTTATATAAAATAGTTTATATAAATTCATAAGTTATGTGTAATATAGTTTAAAAACAATGGGATATATCAAAAAATTCACAAATGTACAAAATTTTAATATTCCATATGCTGTGACCATTCCAGGTTATGAGATCCTCACACACTCGAATACATGATCACAGAAATATGTTGACACATGTCACTCAAACATTGGTCAAAGACGAAACATCACCATCCCATCAGGGATGTGAGCTGTTTCACTTTGATTCGTTAGATTTATAAAACATCAATAGAGTGTTTCCCAAAATAAATCAATAACTATCATGGATTGAATATTCTCAAACAATAATCAATAGTGGGAAATTTATTTCAAAAATATTCAAAATAAGATTAACTAATTTCTCATTTTATTATTTAAATTTATATTTAAAAACCAAAATGGGTTTTATATTCTTTTTATTCCTTTTACAGGATAAAAACCACGGTTATTGTAAAAAAGTAATCCATTTTTCCCAAATAAAAATTTGAAATCAATTTCATGGTTTAATTACACAATTTGATTTCTCAATTTTCATGTAATTCTACAATAACACTACTAGTCAATAAAATATTAATCCTTCCCCAAATTTAATGCCAAAGAATCTTTAAATCCCAATTCAATAAAAATGTGGTTTTTCATAATCAAAATGAAATAAATTTAATTTTAATCAATAAATTTATGGTTAAATAAATTGGACAGTCTTAAATTAAACCACCTACCTCAGGATCATGTGATCAAATTTTTCAATGACTGAAATGGAAAATTCAAATGAATAACATCATTAATAAATATACGAAAATAAACCCTAGTTTAAATATTTAAAGAAAAATTGATTATAACCTCCAACAACATGTATATCTAAAAACCATTAAGGTGGAGAGATGAATAGATTGGTAGAGAAGGAATAGGGAGAGAACACTTACCGGGGAGAGATTGAACAACAATCGACTAGCTTAGATCGACTTCAAAATGGATTTATATGAGAAAAAGGGGTCCATGAGAGATCGAAAGACCTAAGAGGATGTATAATCCTGAGTTAGGGTTTATTGGGGATCCAAAATAGGGATTATATAATATTAATGTAATTTTATAAATAACTTTTCTTGTATGCACAACTAGATTAGAAGGGCCACGCGGTTTTTCAAAACATACACCTTAACCATTATCCCCTCTAATGGTGTAATGGTTTATACCATGTGGGAACAAAAATTTTCATACTGTTTTCTAACTATGCAAACCCTCAGTACCTAGGTTTTCATGGTTTTCTCTAGAAGGGTTCATAGTTTTGGAAAATCATGCTGTAACCATTAAAAGCCCAATATTCTTACAAAAAATATAAAATTTTACCTGAAGAACCCCTAAATGAGAACTAGATAAATCATGATTAAAAATACTATCATTGAGTACCTAATAATAGTAATAATTTGTTGCAATATCACTTGATATTTTCAAACTGGGTGTGTAGTTATGCCTCTTTGTCACATACCAGGTAAGGATTTATTTAATACCTCACATTCCCTCTTGGGGTAAATTACCCCAAGGTATATAATTTTTGATCCTATATCAATTTTTTGTATCTATATAGGGATTTATTTATAGATAAAACTTCATAATAAATATATTTCCTCTATTTTAGGATATTACTATGTAATTATACTCAACCCAATGGTTTTTAATAGGGTTATCTAACCATAAAAACTGTATGTAAAAAATCTCAAAAAATAAATAAGATAATTTTCAAAATAATTAATAGTTTATTTGATACCATCTATAGATAAATAGGATAAATATAACCTAAATAATATATTTTTATCATTGTTTTAATAAAACATCTCATAAGATGTCATATTAACTAAAATTAGAAGGTTTAATGTCTTGAAAATTTGATACGTACAAATATTATTTTATTAAAATTGAAATAAATTCCCCATAATCATGACCCTCTATGCCCTTTTATAGATATATCATATGATATAATCATCTTCATGACCTCGATATTGGAAATTTAATATCAGGGTGAGCTTAGATTATCACTAAGTGTTGATTATATCATAGTTTGAAGAAAAAAATGAGTAACAAATAAATATCACAATAAAAGATCAAAATAATATAAATTATAATCCTAAAACATGTTATAGTAACATAAGATTAGTAAAATATTATTAATGGAGAATATAAAATATAATCATGATCAAAACTCAACCCAAAATTCATATTACTTAAGAGAATCGTATAAAATCAGGGAATGGTTTTCAAAAATAAATAATAATCTTGATTAAATTGAATTGTAAGGAAATAAAATATATCAATAAAATTTGGAATAACTTTAGAAACATCATATAAATATAGAAGAACCACAATAATATGAAACTATTCTTAACAAAACCTATTATTCTAATTCCTTTGTGAACAAACTAATTATATCTATACCTAGATATGTGATCAAAACAAATCATTCCCAAACATGTGTATTCAAAATCATTATATACACACATAACTATATCATGAGATACAAACATAGACTAATCCATTAAAGGATGCTATATTAATGAAATCATAATAATAAATTAATATTTTTTCCACTTAAAATCAATAATAAACATGTCTTATTAGACCCATGGAAAAAATAATATGTATCTTAAACATCCAAAAAGAAGTATTTTACTTTTTATAAATAACCCAATGAAATAAAAATAGCTTCATAAAACATAAAAATAGAAATAATTAAATATACATAAAGAATCCATGAAGATAAAAATTAGTTTCATAAAACATTCAAATTGAAATCATTCTCTATTCATAGAACACTCACAAAAAAACAATTTCTTGAAATTAAATATTATAACACTATGAAATAAATCGATTAACATTGAAAACTACATCACCCAAAAACAATCACTTATTAATAAAATAATATATGAAAAAACATAAAAAAATAATTGGAAATAAATAATTTTTAATATATAGAGTAAAATTAAAACCAAATCAAAAAAATATCCTTCATGAAAACATTTTCAAATCTTTGATTTAAAATTTATTATTGTATATCTTGTTTCAAAAATTATCCTTAGGTTTCTAAAAAACAAGTAAAGATAAAAGAAATAATGAAAGTGGTTTTGAATTAAAAATAATATTTACCCCTTAATAAAATAGTACACCATTAAAAGTGAAATACTTTTAAAACATAGTTCAATGTGAAATTGTATAACTCAGGGAAAGGGTTTTTAGATACCAAGTCCCTTATAGTCTTTATAATTTTTGAATAAAATCCCAGCGGGAGTTTAAATGTAAATAAATCATTTAATTTCAACAAGTATAATTTTATAATTATACAAAATTAAAATATGGTAGTATATATACCATTTAATAGGAAATATTTTTTATAGCTTAAACTTGTCTCGAGGGATTCAAATTTGAGACAAAAAAACCCTTATGGCTTGAGTAACATTTCAATAAAACCCATTAAAAGATATGACTTGTAATTGAACATAAAATATCACTATTAAAATAATATTCATGATATTATATCTCAAATATGAATCACATACACAACATATAAAATAGGTACATACTAAAAAGTATTTAGTCATTACCTACAAACCCCCTAAAAGAATTGATTCCTTGTAATATAATTATCATTTACTTACAATAATATATAAATGCGGTGAAAGGATTAATATTTATAAATATATAATCTCTAATTAAAATTATCCTCAATATCATAGAAATGATTGGAGAATACTTGTTTTCCCATACCCTTTCATTGAAATGCATCTCATAACTAGTTATTAATTCCAATTTCATGGATTTACTTTTCTTTATGGGTTATTCATAGTTGGAATTCCAATAATAAATGTTCATAGGTAGAATAGAATGTTCCTTTCCCTATTCTAGAAATTAATGTGTATTTAAAATATAGATATCCATTAAATTTATCAAGTCGAATAATTTTTAGGGGATATTATGAATTTGAAAAATATTATTTCCAAAAACATAAAAATTATAGAAATAAATGTTCTCCATAAAATAAAAAATTCATGGGGTACTGAATTTATGTTCTTATAAAACAACCTAGATACAATATTGTTGATTGAACTATAATTCATCAACAAATTTCGGTGGAGGAAAAACGAAACCTAAATACCATTATCCTTCCCATCGATAGAAATTACATAGGTTATTCATTTATCCCAATGTTAAAGATGATTTATATTCCTACCATCTTCAACAATCCATGGATTAAGATATTGACTTGTATAATTCTTGAGTTATTCAAATATAAGACATTGAATTGTTGGTGGTTACCTAGGATTAGTTCTATCTTCCTTCCTTAAGATTACTAAACTGTTTATTTATAATGATATTTTAATGCCAAATAACCCCCGATTCAATATGTAAAGAATCACACATCCCCATAAGAAAATTCCTATAGTTATTATTCATGTTTTTTTAGAAATATATGAAATTGAATACCTTTTCCTTCACCATATTCTTCAAATGATCTTTTAAGAGACTCTATATTTATCTTAATTGGTGTGTTTGAGTCATTAAAAAATTTTAAATTATTTATCATATTCCATGACATATGGTTTTTAATAATTATAAGGTTTCACATTCCAGGTCTCATTATAATGGGTTTTTAATTGGCATAGTATTCATATTTTCCCTCATATTCATGGTTCCTTCTAATTCTAGTCATTACTAAAACCAAAAAGGGTTAACATGGGTGGCGAAACACTAAACATATGGTGGAATTTTCATAAACATTAAATGAAATTGATATTAAAATTTAATGTACTTTTACATTATCACATTAGCACATTTTTTTCTATTAGATTAACCTATATTATTTTTAGATAAACCTAGGCAACTTTAAGTTGTGTTATCTCACACTTCTAAACATTATCCCTCAATGTAAATAGTAAATTTATCCATCATTGTAGTTTGTAAAAATAATTTTATTGACTAAATACGAACCCTAGAGAATTTTAAACATAGCATGCAGTTAGGCCACTTGGTTGGGTATCATGTGATGATTGAGTTAATACATGGAACACACTTTTTATGTTATTACCCCTAGGTTTTTCTGTTCACGATCCTTCATCCCCAATTAGTATTCATACATAGAAGTGTTTATAGTGAAAACCATCTACTAAATTCATTACATGTATTTTAGAAAATCATCATATAATTTGTAAAAACTGTATGATTTTTACTATATTTATCTAACTCTAAAACAAAATGTTTCTAAACTAATATAAAAAAAAAATAATATAATATCCCAAATAACTAAACCCTACTCTAATAACAACAATATTTACCCATGCTCAACAAGAAAAAAATAAAACATTAATCTCACTATTTTAATAATACATCAATTAAGAAAAAACAAATCCTATAGATAAAAGATTTTGTGTCTTATGAATTGGATATATAAACATCTTATTTTATTAATTATTTTAAATTTATCATTAACCATGCACATATAGACCCATTTTTAGATATATCTCATGTATAAATAATCTTTCTATCCTCAGTATAAGAAAATTAAAAAATGGTGATCTCATAGGGTCATTAATGGTAAAATATACCCAGACAATTAGGAAAACATGAGAAAGATATATATATCACAATAAAGGAACAAAACACCTTAGATGGTAACCTTGATACATGTTAGTGTATCATAAGATCATAAAAAGGTCATTAAGGAAGAATAAAATATATTTCTTGGATCAAAACACATCTCAATAGACATATTTAATGAGATCATGACTTGAAAGTATAGAATATTTTTTAAAATATTCCACGATCATTATAAATGAAATTTCATGGAAATGAAATTCATCATAAAATGTTAAGAAAAAATTGTGAGAAACATGGAAAGGAGGAATAGTCATATGAATATGAAAAAATGGGTGATTACACCCATTATGTCCATGAATATGTAAAAAAACTCATTATGTACAATCTTGAAAATGTGAGAAACCTGGCATGCCCATGCATGGGTAAACAAACTCAATTTGTCCGCACCTAACTATATCATGATATGTTAACTTAAAAATGAATTTTAGGGTCATATAGGAACCCTAAAATATTCAACCATGCATATGTCTTCCACATAAATTCAATAATAAATAAATCATAATGAACCAATAGAAAAATAGAACAGGTTTCTTAGAAATCCATATGAAAGTCATTCAATTTTCATAAAATTCCATGGAAATAAAATGGGTTTCATAAACATCCAAATGGTAATCATTAAAGATTCATAATGAACATATAGATATAAAATTAGGTCTAATAAAATTTCCTAATGGAAATAAGTAACTTTTTATAAAGAACCCATAAAATGGGTTTCATAACATTAAATATTTTAACATAATGTAATAAATTGACTGACATAGAAAACACGATCACCTGAAAAAAATATGTTATTAATAATATAATAGAGTTTAAAACATGAAACCTAACATAATTATAGATATATATTTTTGAAAATAGAGTGTGAAATGAAAACCAAATTAAAAAGATCATTCATGAAAACATTTTGAAATCATCGATTGAAAAGTCATTGTTAAGAGTCTATTCTAATGAAGATTCCTATGTTTCCTTCAAAAAAGTGGAAAAAATTCATGAAATTTTATTTGAATTAAAATAAATTCTTAATCATAAATTTTAATTTGATATAATTATAATTTTAAGGTATGTAAAATATAGTTCATTAAAAAATTGGATAAATCAAATTAAAGAGTCTCTATTACCAAGTCTCTTACATCCTTCATAACTTTTTAATCAAAACCCCTTGAGAAGTATAACATTTAATAGAAAATTTAGTATCATAGAATATAATATTGTTATGTTACAAAATAAAAATATTATATTATTTACACCATTGAAAAGTAGACATGATATATGGATTAAACATGTCTCATGGGATTCAAATTTGTGTTAGTGAAACCCTTACGACATGACTGAAATTTCAATCAAACCCACTGAATGATTCTGCCAGAAATGGAAATTATAATTACATGATTAAAATATAATAAATGATATTATATCTAAAATAGGTATAATATACAACATATAAATGAAATTATGTACATATTAAATCAATGTCTGAAATAGGGGAATTTGAGATGATAAACACTTACATTGTTTAACAACTCCAATGGTCTGAAGGCCTTCATTGTTTTATTGATTTTTGACAATAAACCTTTCAAGGGGTGAGGTGGAACCCTTACAAGGCCCGTAGGCATATGTATTACAGAGCCCGTTGGCTTTATAGGAAATCATTTCATGTAGGCTTCAAACATTACATACAACCCAGACTAACTACATGGAACTGCTCCTCCCCAGTATCTTCAATGTGAATTCTGCTCTCCATCTTCGCATGGTTGTTCAACTAGGCTTTCTCATGCATGCACTAGATTTTCCCAATATTAGGTTCCATACCCTCTCATTCTTGTAATTAGTGTTGGTTAATTTCAGTAATTCTCAAGAACATAAAATATACTATAATAACAAGTTCAAAATATAACATAACCATTACATGACCATATAAAAATAATTGCCTTATTATTATATTATAATATTTTTATTTTTTGTATTCCCTTAGTCATCCATTGTATTATTTTATTGCATAATTTAGGTATAAGGATAAACAAACCCAAACTTGAATACGCTATAACTCGATGGGTGGGTATGGTTAAGTAGATGATAATTTTGACATAATATCATTATAAAATATTAATAATTAAATTTTCATCTCTTTTTATTATTTATATTAATAATTGAATATTCATTTATAGATAATGAAACACTAGAATAAAAATGAAAACAATATTCTTTATAGAGGTCGCAGTCCATGCACAAGCATTATAAACATTAATGTTTTTGATGTTGATGTAAATGAATAAATATGTGTTGGGACATTAAAATAAAAACATGTAATTATAATAATAATATAACATTAATCAAATTATTATGGGGATAAGATATTTGAAAGTGTAATATTGAGAAGAATGACTTGGGAAGGATGTAATATTTACTTTGGAGACTTGATCTTTCCTTAGAATAATTAAGGTATTAAATAATTTTGAGTATATTCCATGAGAATATTTTTTCTATTAAATTTAGAATTTAAGGTGTTTGTTTTAAATTGTGTAAGTGATCCCCTTTTCTAAGAGAGGGAAATGGAAATTTTTAAAGAACCCATTATACATTAATAATTCTAAGACACTATTCCATGTTCAAAGGCAAAAAATGTAGAAATAATGATTTTGGGGTATTTTTGATCAATAAAGGCTCAAACAATTGTTTTTATACAAGTTTTAAACATGTTATAGTTTTTTACTATTATATTGTTATATTTTTCTCTTTTAATAGTACATTTGGTAACTATATTTTAACTAAGATATTTTATGTTTTATTAAACATATAACGTAATCCCTATAAAAAAATGGACAAACTTCAACCGATAATTAATTCATTTAAATTTCTAAATATTATAAAATTAAATACTAAATTAAAGAAAGAAAAGTCTAGAAAAACAACTTTAGTAGAAAAAATAGAAATTTTACCATTATATATTCTTAATAATAATAAGTATTTATTAGAAATTAATTTTTTATTAATTACTTTAATATAAATTCTTATATATTAGTAAACCCAATTTTTTTTTAAAAACAATTATTTCACCATTATCACGGGGATTAGAATTAAACATAACAATCTAAAATTTATAAACAAAAAATTAAATTGAAAAAATTACATTATCATAACATTATTATCTCAAATATAAGAATAATTTTATCAAAATAAAATTCTATTTTTTGGAAAATTAATATTAACGTTAGCACATGTAATGCATAAAAACAAGTTATACAATATGTTTATTTTTAAGCCTAAAGTTTATGTCTTTTAAAAACTAATTAATGTTATTGAATATAATTATATTAATAAGGTTATATTTCTTATATAATATTTATTTTAAATTAATAATATAAACAATAATTTTATCATGCATAAATTTTAATAAAGAATAAAAAAATTGTTTTTATAAAACAATACTCGATTTTCTGTAATGAAATTCAGGTATTTTAAAAATTGAAAAAGTGACTTTTAAATTATTTATTTTAATTTATAAATATATATATTTTATATGAAAAACTTCTTTGAAAAATATAATTCATATAAAACTGTCGATATTATCAAAATCAGTATTTTCGTTATTCAACTAAAACTCAATCAGTGTAAAAATTATCAATAATAAATATTAAGATTATTTTGTTTTGAGGAATTCAAAAATAAAATTCAATTTATAAAATTTAAATTCATAAATTTTTAAATTAATCATTTTAGAAGAAAATATATAATATAATTAATATTGATTTTATTAAAAATAACATTTTTAATAATTACTCTTATGAAATATTTAACATATAAATGTAATAACTATTAGTGGTTTTACATATTATTTTTTATTATAGATTTGTTAAAAATTTATTATTAATTTGCTATGGTTTCCAATATTGGTAGTATAACGTGAAAAAAGTTATATAATATAGTATATGTTTTAAAGGATATAATATGTCAGGACGCTACATGATACCCCCTTAAATGAATTGAAACCTCACAAATATAATTATAATTTACTTGAATAAATAACTAAAGGTGATGAAAATATTAAAATGTATTAATATATTATCTTTAATGAGATATGATCTTTAATATCATATTAAATACTAGATACCACCAATTTTATCTAGTCATTTGATGGAAATGTTTCACAAAACATGGTATTATGGTACATGTGAAGGATTCAGTTTTCTTATTAGATAATTCTATGTTTGAAATTAAATAATAGATAGTCTCATAATATTTATATTTTTTTCCTATTCGAAAAATTAATTTGGGGGTAAGAGTGAAGATAAATATTATTTTTTAAAAATCAAAAAAAAATTGAGGATGATATTTTGATTTTTATAATGTTTACTCATATAAACATAATAATCCTAATGGTAAATGATATCATTATAATAAAAATTGTTGAGGGTGGTGTCTTGATTTTCAAATAATTATCCAAAGATATAATAGGTTTTATTGTACTATAGTACATGCACTTATTTTGGGTGGATGATAATTTAATCTGATTTACAATAATCCTAGTAATAAATGTCCATTTTATAGGTTCTTACATGCTCCCTAGGTCTAGGAGGTTGTAAATTACTGCCATCCTCATTAATCCCTATATTAGGATATTTAGCGAGATAATGATCGAGTTATTCAAACATTATACATCAAATTTATTGTGGTTCCCTATGATGATTATTATCAAATTTATTCATGTTAACCAAACTCTTCATTTTACCTTGAAAATTTCATTATCGATGAACCCATCTTTTATAATTAAAGAATTACCAAATCCATTTAAGTACATTCCCTTGGTTCTTCATCCCATTTTTTTAACATATGGGTAGTTTAATATATTTTTTTCTTTCATCATATTTATCACTTGATATATCTAGAGACTCTAAATTAATATACTTTTGTGTGTTTGGGACATAAACTTTGTTAATGTAGTTAATCATATTACATTATTGCTGGTTTGGAATAATCAAAAGGATTATCAATATATCTCCCATTAGGATGGTTTGTTCATCATGTTTTTATCTGCATTAACCATCATACCTAAAGTTCCTGCTAGTTCTAGCCATTACTAAAACCAAAATTTGTGGAAAGAGATATGTGACATTAAAAAATGACGAAAATTTCATAATAATAAAATGAATTAAAAATTAAAATTTCATATTCTTTTACATTATCATGTTCTCCCATAGTTCCTTTAGTTAAACCTATATCAATATTACTGTTATCATGGTACCATTAAGTTGGTTTATCTCACAATTCATAACCTTATACCTCAATGTAATTGGGAAATAAGTACTTCATAGTTGATTATTAATATAATTTTGTCAACTAAACCATGTACCATGGGATTTCCAAACCTTGGGTCTCATTATCCCTCTTTGGCATGCACTAGGGGATGATTTTGTAAATACCCAATATGCCTTTTTCAGATTATTACCACTATGTATATCTCTAATATATCATGAATCCACTTCTAGTATTAATATCTGAATGTATTTCTAGATATAACAAAATTCTTAATACTATACAATTATTTTATTATATCACCATACACATAGACTCATCTCTAGGGTTTTTATTAAGGTTCTCTATGCCAAAAGGTAGCTAAACTAATCTCCAATAATAAATTAAACAATTTCCAAAATAACTAAACCCTGTCCTAATACAAAATATATATACCATTGATAAAAATAAAAATATAACATCTTAATGTCATTAATTTCATAAGACATCTCACAATTAGTCACATAATCCGAAGACTAAAAGGTTTAGATTCTTGGAAATTAGCTACATATTATTTTTATTCTACTACACTGGAGATAATTTCTCCATTATATTGATATTATTAACACTTTTCTATATTTATTAGAAGATATAATCATTTTCAAAAACTAATGATTTAAAACATAAGAAAGTGGTGAGAATACATGATTGGTAATAGTAAATCATAACATTCCATAAAGGAAAAATTGATAAAGGAATAAATATCATAATAACGGATCAAAAAACATTAAATGATAATAATAAAACATGTTAGAGTAATATTATATCAAAAAAATATAATTATGTAAAATTGAAATATAAGTCTTGGCATAAAACTCATCTTAATATTCATATTAAATAATATCATGACATAAAAGTTTGGAATGCTTTTTAAAAAAATGGAATAATAATTATTTCATGGAATTTCATAGAAATGAAATTCATCTTAAAATATTTGAATAACATGGTGAAAAAGATGGAAATATGTAACAATTATAATCATAAAAAACCCTATATTATAAAAAAACCCATTCTTCCTATAAATATGTAAAAAAATTATGTGCATGCTTATTAATGTGTGTAAACACCTAAATACCATACACTTTTTAACAAACTCATTATTTCCATTATAGACTATATGGTGAGATATAAAATTAAACCAATGCATTTGAGAGATATATATGACCCCACCCATCATCATGCAAACATATGTGTGCCACTGAAATTTAATCAAAAACATATCTTTATAAACCCATGGAAAAAAAATTAGGTTTATTAAACATTAAAATAGAATTGATTCACTTTTCATAATGAACCCATGTTAATAAAGTGGGTTTCATAAAACATCCAAATGGAAATCATTCATTTTTTACAAAGAACCCATGTCGATAAAATTTTCGTTCAAAAATAATCCAAATGGAATTCCTTCAATTTTTATAAATAACCCATGGAAATAAAAAGATATTTTATAACATTAAATTTTATAACAACATAAAATAAATATATTGAAATCAAAAAATGATAAACAAAAATAATCATTTATTAATAGAAGAATGATAACAACCCTACTCTCTATTAAATTTTATTTCCTGATTTATTACATAATATTACACATAATAATCCTAAGATATCGATAATTCTAGTGTCTTTGTGAATTAGGTAAAATAGATAACAACTTAAAATAAGTAATATGTCATTTTATTTAAAATATCCTTAACATGTTCATAATATTCCAAAATACTTAAAACTGTATGGGATAACCTGGGGACATACATAAGAATGGGGTCAGATATAAATCCTAGTAAGGGAATTAACATGGAATAATAGTAAGAATCTAATACATGCTAGATAATAGTTATATAAATGGTGGATAAAATGTGTGTGAATCATGGACATGAATAATGAATAATGATATATCGTGATAACATAAATTCAACATAGGTAATGTGGAAACAACCTAAAACACTACATCATAGACATAGGTCAATTAGAGAGGCCCAGATATCATGATGGAAAAGTTTAATTATGGATTAGTTTCACTCCCTAATACCTTTCATGAAATCTCAACATACTAAAAAATTACCCAATTCAGTGGATTACAATATATTTTTTAGCACACATGTCACATTCATTTCACTTTCATTCTTAAGTGTCCCACATTGATCATTCAACATTGATTCATTCATATTCATATTTTATTCAATAATCAAGGAGTGTGTAAAATATAAATTTAAGTACCCAATAAATTAAATATAAATGTATAAAGTATAAAATTCCTAAAAGGAAATGTACATGGTATTCACAACATAATTATTTTGACATAGAAAATTGCAGTGAAATTTTGGTAGCATAAAAAAGTTATTTAAAGATTCATAAAATGATTTCTTGATGTTAAAAGGGCATATCATCATTTTTACATAAAATGGATAGTAATATGGACATGAAAAAACATATACCAACTTTATGAATTAGAGAAAAATTTAACAATATAATGAAGATACATGGATAAATATTAGAAAGGAAAGATCCCTTATCTTGATTGTGTGACTCCAAATGATTTTTAAGAGCTTCTTGGGAGCTTGGGGGAACCATTAGAGGACTATAGAGAGGGTTTTTCTAATTAAGGACGTCAAAAAAGTATTTTTAGTGAAGATAAATGAGATATTTGGTTGGTTTATATGGGAAAATATAGGGGAATTCTTCATTATTTATCAAACATAGGTTTTGAAATCTATATAATAAAATTGCCAAAATCACAAATCTTGCCATGATGTTTTCCCATGGTTTCTATAAGATATGGGTATCTTTAATTATTTTATAAATCCGTTGGATTAAATTATTAATGTAAATCCCTTTTTATGTAGAGGTGAGTCATACTCTTAATGAAATGTTTTTAAAACCGTAAATTTCATTATATGTTTTGGAGTATTCATAAAAGATTTATAAAATTAATAAAACACACATAAAACAACATTATTTTATGTGGTAAAAATATACTTGTTATTGAATACCATTAATAGGGTTTAGTCAATAACTTTTGGGTCATTATGATGTCAAAATACACACCATATATTTATATGGTCTTTAATTTTAACCAGAAAAATTGATTGTCTCAAAAATTTATGAGAAAAATGAAAAATTGGATAATTTTGAAGTTAGGTTACCAAAAATAATATTATTTCTCTAAAAATTATTTTTTAAATTTTTTCAATTTCAATTTTTAAATAATAATCGATATTTATTGAGAATTGATGTGTTTAGACAATAATAGTTTTCAAACACTTAAAAAATAACATTTGACTACATAAAAATTATTTGATCAATTATATATAAAAAAATTATTGAAAAATAATATTTTATTAAAAAATTATTTATTTATAAAAACCAATAATTCGTTAAAATAAATGTCTTAATTGAAATTAATTAATTAAAAATATAATTCGTGTTTTACTGTTTAAAAATAAAAAAAATTATAATGTAACGATAAGAATAGAATATGAACATTATTCTATTAAAAATAAAATATAAATATTCATATTATTTTTGTCTTCCTAAATACCTCTTTAATACACCAGCAAACACCCCATGTGAAAGGTTCATGGTGGTGATTCTTCTATTGGGTTTTATATCATATATGGTTTGGGTCATGATTATTATTAGCATTAAATTATATCATAAAGGATTTATCTCTTGCTTGACTTGTTGGATCTCAACATTGGTTTGGTCAAGGAAAAATTACAATGATTTTATCTTACATGGAAGACATGTTAAATGGGATTTGTAGTGTATGATCTTACTATTTGAGTCCATAAATTCCTTTTAATTTTTTAATTGGATTTGTTAAAACCCTATATTTGTACTAATCATGTGATCACTATTCAATGTCTATATTATCAATGATAATGATGCGTAATGGTATTTGAGATGAAATATTATATAATAAAACCAAATAAGTGTATTTTTTTAATTGTAACACATAATAAGGCATTAAATTTAAAACATAAGGAGAATATTATTAATAGATGTTCGGGTCATTACAATCTTCCACCCTTCATAAATTCTTCCCTCAAAATATTCCTTTTAGATACTGAAATAGATAATGGTAATTCGATTTCAACATTTCCTCCATTTCCCATTTTGATTCTTCAAACTTGTGGTTTCTCTAAAGTACATTGACCATGTTCATTGTCTTATTGTGAATAAAATTGTCTCTGAGATCTAAGATCATCATCAGATGCTCCTAATACGAGAGACCATTCTCCAATGGTACAACCTCTAGATTTCATTAATGCGGGGGTTATGGTACATACATTCTCAAGAGTGGTACATGGAATATATCATACACTTGAGATAGGTTAGGTGGGAGTGATAGTCGATTGGACACAACTACGGTGAATTAAAGGTTCTCAAAGGGGCTAATCTATCTTGAATTAAGCCTTCCCTTCTTCCCAAATCTCATTAAATTGTTCTATTGAGATATACAAAAGAATATAATTTCTCCAACATCAATATTTCTGTCTCATTGATGATATTTATGAGATATATTTTGTTAACACTGAGCATACTTGACATGTTTCTGAATTGTATTAACATTTTCTACCATTTTCTCACCCATTTCAGGACATATCGGTTTTCATTCCTCAACTTCGTCCCAACATGCTGGTGTTCTTCACCTCTTTCTATAATGGTATTAATAGTGGTCCATTTGTATTCTTGAGTGGAATTTCTTATTGTGTGATAATTTAATTCTAGGAATATGACGACCCAATCCTCCATTGATGTTAATTGAGAATATTTTCAATATATCCTCAAGTGTCTGCATATTCCTCTCAGATTTGAAATTATTTTTAGGGTGATATTACATGATAAAGTTCAACATTGTATTCAAAGTATATTGGAGAATCTTTTAGAACATTGAGTTATACCTGGGATAATGATAACTTGTAACCAATAGTGGTGTTCTATGTATTCTCACCACTTCTCCAATTTATATCATGGATAGTTGATCGAGTGAGGAGTCCCCTTGAATTTCAATGAAGTGATCAGTATTTCTAAGATAATCCACCACAACCAACATAGAATTATTTACCCTTTATGTCTTTATAAGAGTTTTGTAAATGTTCGTGGTCATGTTTTCAAATTTCCATAATCGTATGGGTAATGGTTTTATCACCCCCTTGAATTTTTTCGTTTCCTCCATCACTTGATGATATAGAACACATCTTGATGTATATTCCACGATCTCGTCCTTCATAATTTCACACCAATAGTTCTCTCAAAGATATTTATACATAATTTTTCTTTATGAATGGATATAAAATGTCTAGCTATGTTTATCATCCAACATCCCCTTATTTCATTTAGGATTTTATGGTATATATAGTCATGAACCAAATGTTACATCACATTCTTCATTAAAATTGAACTCTGAGGATTTACTTTTTCTTATAGTTTCCACTTTATTTTCAATTAATACAACATCTCTATGAGAGTCCTTTATCCTCTATAGAAGGTATGGTGGATTAATCATTTGTGAAAGGAATTATTGCGTTCATTCCTTTATGATTCCCATGTTCATCCATTTCAAAACTAAGAAGATCATATCCCTCTGAATTCTCACCAATGATAGAATCTGTGGATCCTTTCAATAAAGAGTTTGTACCAATTTATTAAAAATCTTAGAATGGTAGCGAATTGAGGATTCATAGTCCCTGATCATCTCTAACAAACATTTTCAGATCATATTCATCTATTTCTATTAGAATTTATACTTGTGCATTTTTTATGCATATATATTTCACCCTTCTATAAAAAGAGATAATAATACTATATTTTCAAATCAAATATCTCTTCAGTTAACTCCAGATCATGCATTGGGTAGTTCTATTCATGAACTTTCATCAACCATTAATCATAGATTATCAATTTTCCATTTTTCATTAACAAATAGCCCAATCCATTCTTCAAATCATCATTTAATACCCTTAAATTTTCTCCACCTCTGTGTAGTGTGATAAATTGTTTAGTGATAAGCCTCATTTTCAACTCCTTGAAGGTCTATTCACATTAATATTTCCAAAAAATGGACTATATTCTGAGTTAGCTTGTTTATAGGTTTTGAAAATCATGAAAATTTTATTTCTAATATAGGATAGTACATAAAAAATCAAAGGAAACTATGGATATCTCGGAAAGATGATTACTTCATCAATCCATCAATTTCCATTGTCAATGAAGGGTCCATGTATATCCTATTTGTTGTTATAACATACCATAATAATGATATTTCCTTCAAAACGAACTCACATTTACTATACTGGGAATAAATATTGTCCTTTCTTTGGGTTATTAACACGTTACATAGATTCTCATCATGATCCAACTTTCTTTGGAATAATATTAGAATATCGTCTATAATGAGTACTATAAATTTTTCAAGGTAATATCTAAAGACTATATTCATCAAATTCATAATGATTTCTGGGGAATTTGTTAGTCTGAATGGAATTACTATGAACACATAGTTCTAATACCTCATATAAAAAGTATTCCTTGGGATATCTTACCTATTCACTCTAATATAGTAATATCTTAACCATATATCCACCTTAAAGAAGTATTTTTATCCACATAATATATCTAAAAAGTTGTCAATCCCTGGAAGATGATAATTTTTCTTTATTGTGATTTTTTTGACCTCACGATAATAAATTAAAAGGAACATTCACACGACCTTCATCTTGATAAAGAGGAATCATGTGTCCCATGGTGAAGCACTTGGGTGTATGAACCCTTTATCCATATTTTAATTTTTTTTATTTCATTAACTCCTTATATTCCACAAACTCCATTTTATATGGATTCTTGAAAAATAGTAACTCTCGAGGTAAAATATTGATTGAAAATTAATCCTCTCACCTGGGAGTAAGACTAATAAATTACTTGTGAAACATATATTCAAATTCCTTTGTAATGTGAAATTCTTTGAGGATGAAATTTTCCATAGAAAAATTTATTATATCTTTATATTATTTCTCGTATGGAAATAATATTCATGCATTAGTTGTTGGTGAAAAAAAATATTCATTCACTTCGTTGAACTTATAATGAACCAAGGGTCAATTCTTAATACGGAGATTGAATTAATTATTGTGTAAATTTTTAATGGATCTATATAGGGAAATCCAATCTCGGTCTAGAATTGCATGAAATTCCACTAAAGGAAGTATGAAACTGTTTTATAGAATGTTCAGCCCACAAATTTTATTTGGGGAGGAGTTATATAATTAGGCTGAAATAATTTCTCTATTATCGATTTTTACCAAAACTTTCACTTCTATTCATTGTGGTCGTGTTTGAATAGTTCAACAAAACATTCATGATATGAAGGATTGCATATATACAGAATCAAAAGGTTTGATTCCTATTATTTAATGAATAACTAGAATACATGTCACAACTTCAATATTGGGATCCACCTTATTATTGTGATGGAAAAGTATCTCCCTTGCTGCCTTGGTAGTTATTTTATTCCCTTGAAAACCAATGTCTTAGTGTTTTAGTTCAAAAAATTACATGGTTCCTTATAGTAGAAGAAATGAAAAATGAACTAGTTTTTTAAAGGAGAATTCTACTCCAACAATTCATTAGTGGGAATCTCATTTCAGTAATCGCTATCTATATTCCCTTCTTAACTTCACCTTATGTAATTCCTTGTTCCCCATAGTAAATTTCTAGGATTCTTCTTTTAACACCATCGAAATGTTGGATGTTGAAATTGCAGGGAACTGTTATATTTTTTCATCAGACCACCATAACTAAACCCCACTTTATACTTCTTATCATCATAATACCCTTAGGAATCTATGATCTAAATCCCATATTTGAGGGCACATCATACAATTTCTTCATATCTATGAATTTATCGAATCTCCAAGTATTATCACAGACAATGTTTGCATTTAGGGATAATAAAAAATCATGATGTGTATCATGAAAGTATTGTGAATTTTTTATTATATTCCCTAATAGATTTTTCGTATTTTTTCTTGATTTTAATGAAGTACCATTCCATTTTATGTTTTAGATTGTCTGCAAAATATCTATAAAAAATTTCCATAATTCCATCAACCTCATCGCTTCAATGTCTTCCTTAGGATTTGTATTCTTGGTTAATGATCACCACTGATCAGCTTCTCCCTACAAAAGATAAATATCCAATTGAACATTATCGTTTTCTAAACTTTTATTGATAGAGAAGATCTTATTAATCGGTTTTATCCATTTTTCATGATTATGGTATCAGATGATCCATTAAAAGTCAGATACCATTATCACATAATGGTATTGATTACATCTTGCACATTCCTAAGGGGATTTGGGTGCTCCTCCTAATCTAGGTTTCTATTCATAACCTTGGCTATCTGAGATAGAATCTTCACAAAATTCTTGATTCCTACTCACATCGGGTTCAACATCTCAATAGGTTAGTCATCACATTTCCCATCACATTTTTTTACATAATTCCTCCTATATCTAGCCATTGTCTAGAATAAAAAGAAAATTAAGTATTATTATTTTTAAAATGCTAAATACATAAGTTATATTCCAATGACATCAAATCGAGGACTAATAAAAGATATATATTTCTTAGCTTATAAATTTCTAGGACTTAGTCTATGTAATCAATTATATATTTCCCATAATATACTCCTATGATAATTTTATTCCCTTAACAATGATTCATATTGAGAATATGAATTTAACAAGGAATGTACCATGTGGTTGTCAATTTAGGTTTATAGAAAGGACAATTATCATCCACTAGTTCCTAGTTGAGTCTTGCTCAATGCATTGTTTTCATGTTTTACACCTATGTAAATCAATGCGGAGCCACATCCACTTATAGTATCCAAAAAAACGTATTAGCTTTATAAAAAACCTAATCTATACAAAACATCATCTATGGATGTTTTCTAATAATTATTCATATCTTTAAGGTTGTCTCTATAATTTTCTAACCATAATCCAAAAAAGCTAAACTTTTCCTCTAATACAAACTATACCAACCCTTCTATTTGTTACACATTATTTCATGATTTATTACATAAGATTTCACATTATACAACCTAAAATATTAATATGATTAATGTAATTTGGAATTAGGTATATAACATAACAACTTTAAATAATGAATACATCATCTTTATTCAAAACCTCCTAAAAATGTTCATAATATTCCATCATAATAAAAACATCAAGATATAACCTAGGGGGAATAGATAATAAAATAGTTAGATATAAATACCATTAAGTGAATACTCATAAAATAACATTAACTGATAAATAAAAAGTAGAAAATATGCATGTAAATGGGTCATAAATAGAGGTATATTCGTAAACATGGACAATGAGGCATTATATTGAATGATAATATGAAGGTGTCATGTGAAATGTGGAAACAACTTAAAACACTGCATCATAATCATAGGTTAATTCTAACTAAAAAGTTATCATGATGGAAAAAGGATCGGGATAGATTATGTTCACTCTATAATCCCTTGCATGATGTATCAAGAGACTAAAACATTATGAAAATGCATTAGACTTTTATATAATTACAGGTTCACTAATCACATTCATTTCATTCTCATGCATAATTGTTCCACATAGATCAAACAAAATAGATTCATTCATAATAATTTTTTATTCCATGATCAAATAATGTGCAATACATATATGTAAGTCCCCAATAATGAATGTATAGGTGTAGAAAGGTGAAATCCCTTGATAAGAAATGGTTATGGTTTTCACTACACAATTGTTTTGGCATAGAAAATCATGGTGAAATTTTTACAGCCTAACAATGCCATTTAATGTTTCATAAAATATGTTTTTGAGATAAAAGGTGTATCTAATAATTTATACATCAAATGGATAGTAATAGGGAAATGTAAAAACAAATCCCACCTTTATATATTATAGAAAAGAACCCTTACCTTGAGAGTGTGACTCAAAAATATTTTTTGGAGATTCTGGAGAGCTTGAAGGAAACATTTGAGGACTCTAGATTGGGGTGGGAAGATTAAAGTCATTCTCGAAGTATTTTGAGTGATGATAAATGGGGTATTTGGTTGGTTTATTTAGGAAAATAGATGGGAATTCTTTATTATATCCCCAACATATGTTTTTGACCCTATATGATAAAATAACCAAAACCACAAACCATCTCATGGGTTTTCACCCAGTTTCTACAAAATACGGATGGTTTTTAATCATTTATAATCTCAAGGGATTAACTTATTAAAATAACACCCCTAATGAAGTGGAAGTTAGTCATACTCTTAAGGAAATATTTTTAAAACCATAAAATATATTATAAGTTTTGGAGGATCTGTAAAGTCATTATAAAATTAATCAATAAAACATAAAAACACATTATTTTAAAATTAAAACATATATTTGTTCCTGTATATGATTAATTATATGTATTAAATTACTTTTGGATTGTTTTGATGTTATAATACAATATGTAAATTTGTATGATATTTAATTTTTACACAGAAATAAGAAAGACATGGAAAATGATGAAACAATTCTCTGTTGAATAATTTCGACATTCTGAATCAATGAAATAATATTAATTTTATAAAAATAATTTATAAAAATCATTATTTTCACTTTTAAAATAATAACTGAAATATATTGAGATATATAGGGTTTTGAATGTAACAGTTTTTGAACCCATTTAAAAATTTCATTTAACATCATAAAATTTAGATGATTATTTATATCTAATAAAAATTATTTAATAATAATTTATTATTAAAAAATTATTTATCTCAAAAATCCACCAATTCATCAAAATAAATGTCTTAGTTGAAATTAAGTCCAAATTAAAAAATAATTTTTTATTTTATAGTATATAACTAAAATTATTTCTAAAATAATAATAATAAGATAATAAGAACATAATTCTATTGAAAAAAAGATTAATTTTCATATTATTATAGTATTGATACATATATCCTTAATATACAAGAAAATTCCCTATGGTCACGGTGTGTGATGGAGATATTTTCATTTGGTGTTTCAACATACATAGTTTGGTGTTTGATCATGATGAACTTGAACATCTACCATAAATGGTTTTACTTATTCTTAAGTTGTTGGATCTCATATTTGTCTTATTCAAAGTAAAATATAATTGAGGTTATCTCCCTTAGGAGATTTTATAAATGGGATCCATAGAAAATGATCTTACTGGTTGAGGTCATCACTACCTCTGTTAATGTTAATTTTATTTGATAAGACCCTATATTTATTATAATAGTTTGAGAACTAATAAGGGACTATATTGTTAATGGTAATGATTGTAAATGGTATTTTAAATCTGAAATGATACAATAAAATCTAATATGTGCATGTGTTTACTAAATCTATAAAACATAATGAGGCATTTAATTTAAAACATTAGAGGAATTTTATTTATAAATTTTCAGATCATTATAATAATGGAGTGTAAAACATGAAGCCTGACTTCATTAGAAATATATCCTTTGAAAAATATATGGTAAATTGGAAACAAAATCTCAAATGATATTTTGTTAAAACATTTAAAAATCATCAATGTAAAAGTCATAGTTATGACTATTTTTTAATAATATTTGAAAATAAAAAAATCACTAAAGTATATTTAAAATAAAATTTATTTTTACCATTCCTAAAAAAAGTAAATCATAAAAAATTTAGGAATTGGAAAACATAGTTCAATAAGAAACTTTAAAACCCATCAAATGGAATTTGAGTTACCAAGTCCCTTAAATCCATTATAATTTTTTAATAAAAACCACTAGAGAAGTATAAAATTAAATAGAAAAGTAAATATCTAAAAATATAATATAATAATGATATAAAATTAAAAAATGTAATTATTTAAACCATTGAAATGGAAACATGGTTTATGGAATAAACATGTCTCAAGGAATTCAAATTTGAGATAATGAAATCCTTATGGATTGATTATGTTTTTAACAAAAATCATTGAAGGAGAGGTCTTATAATTGAACATAAAATTTCTAGATTAAAAGATAATTTAAGATATTATATCTCAAATATATAGCATATGAACTATGCAAATTAAAATAGGTGTATACTACAAAATATGTCTCAAATAATGGAATTTGAGATAAAAACCCTTACCTTGTTTACAAACATTATCGACGGCAGTCTATCACCATTAAAAAAACCTAGCTAAATTAATTACTAATTTCTTGTCCTCATTCATATATTTCACCTTTAATATCCCTAATTTTTAATTATTTATTATTTGTATATTATTATTTTTATAACATATTTCAACCATCAAGTGTTAACAATATAAACTATTTTTTCATATTTTGTAATGTAGAGATCAGTACCAATTATTTTATACCAAGTTCATAATTAATATATCATTTAATATAATATACTAAATATATTACATAAATTTAAAATTTAATAATATCATTCCCTATGTGTTTTAGTTACACTGTGTTAAAATATAATTGGTGTTGGATTATTTATGGGTTTTTAGCGAACAAAAAAGACACTTTAACAATAAGTTAAATATATATTACAACCACTATAAGACTATATACCAATCATTATTTTATATTATATTATTATTATTTTTCTTATTCCCATAGTTATCTTAGGTAGATACCTATAGCATCATTCATGTAGGACATTAAACTGAACCAAAGAATAACATGCTTTAACATGATGGGTGGGTGTTTTAAAGGAGGTGTTTATTTTGATATAATATAATTATAAAATTATATTAATGATATTATTTTTATGTTTTTTATTATGTAGAACAATATTTTATGATATTTCTATAGTTAATGAAGAAATTTATGCAAAAAAAACAATTCTTTGTGGATGGGGTAGTCCGCACACATGCAAGATTGACATTTATTTTTTCTAAGAGGATCGAAATGAATTAATAGGGTTTATACCATTAATATAAATGCATATCAGTATAATAAGTATACTAAATTGGTCATATTATTGTGATATTAAATTTGTAATATTATGATTAATAAGAAAAACATACAAATGAATTAATACATACATTGGAGACATGATCTTTCCTTGGAATACTCTTTTGAAATGAAGTGATTATTCTAACTTTGTGTGAAGAAGGGAGTTAGATTATTTGAAGGAATTAGATGAGTGGTAAATTTTTTAGAGTTATAATTATTTTTTGTTTTGTACAATAATGGTTTAATGGTTTATATGATACCCTTTTATGAGAGAGGGAAATGGAACATTTTGGAAACATCCTTTATATTATTACAATGTTATGGCACTATTATAGGGTCAATGGATTAAAAGATTATAAATAATAGAGTGTGGGATATTTTTGGGTTTATAAAGGATTAAAATTTGTAATTACACATGTTTCAAAAAAAAAATTCAATTATTTTTTCATATTTATATATTTTTGTTTTAAATTAGTTAACTACTTTTTAACTAAGTGATTTTATGTTTTACTAAATATATAACATAACCCATAAAACTAGATTTTGGTTTTATGGAACTATATTTAACCTCTATTTAATCTAATTTAATTTATAAATATTATAAATATATCTTTTAAATTAATAAAAAAAATTTAGAAAATATATTTTACTAATCAAACTGAAATTTTTACCATTATGGATTCTTATTATTATTTAGAATTAATAATCAATTAAATGAGTGAAAAAATATTTATTTTAGTTTTCATAAAATATATTATATTTATAATTAATAGGATTTAAATTTAATAGACTTTATTTAAAATCCATAATATTAATAAAATAATAATTTTTCAATTATTGGTTCACCATTATCGTGGTAATTAGAATTAACCATGATAATCTAAATTTTATAGCCAAAAAAGAAGAAATTTACCTTATTAAATAGCATGATCATTGTTATATAAAATATAAGAATAATTTATGAAATTAAATTTCTATGTTTGGATAATTTAATATTATTTTTAGTGCATGTAATGTGTAAATTTTTTTTTTAATAAAAGTATATTTTTAAACATATAGATTATATAAATGAAAAAATTGTTATTCTTAATGGTTATAATGATATTAATAAGTTTATATTTTGTTTAAATATTATTTATTTGAAATAAATAAATCCAAATCCTTATTTCCCCATCGGTAAATTTAATTAATGAAACAAAAGAAATTTTTTTTCATAAAATATTTCGTGATTTTAAAAAATTATATTCAATAGTTTAATAAAATGAAAATATTAATTTTAAATGAATTATTTATAATTTAAAAATTTAAAAATTTTATTTAAAAAAGGTTTCAAAAACTTCAATGACATATAAAAGTGAAGGTATTATAATATCTATATTTTCACTATTCACCTAAAAATTGTTTATTTTAGAAAATAACTCAAAAATACATCCTAATATAATTTTGTTTTTGGGAATTCATAAATAAATTTTAATTTACCGTCTTTAAATTAAAATAGTTGTAATTTTATCTTTTTAATGTAAAAATATAATGTAAAGAAAGTAACATTTATTAAAAATAAATTTTTTAATATTTGTTAATATTATTTATTTTTCTTTTAATGATAATATCCTCTGATGGTTTAAAATCATATATTTTATTATAGCTTTATTGATAATGTATTTGTAATATGTTTTTGTTTTTTGATTCTAGGTGTAGTGTGTGGTACAAGTTATAAAACATAGTATGTAATTTAAAGGATCCAAAATATTAGGTTAATACACAAACTACACTTAAAAACGCATTCAGAAACACAGACATTATCCCAAAATGTATGTTTTAAAAATGAAAACCCTTATTTGAAAACAAATTGGTGGAAATAAAACTATCATAACACGTGTACTCTTTTAGAGATTCCACTTGAGAATTTTCACAAACACTTGGAATGAGTGAAGTCTATGCCATGTTTTTAACGCATTTGGATATAACTTTAAACCCTTCCTAGTTAATATTTATAATATTAATTTTAAATGAAACTATTTTAAAGGAATTAAATCATTTTATAAAATTTATTATAAGGAAATTTGGAAGAAAATGTTACCACATCCAAGAAAAACACAATTAAAACATGGCACTATTAGCGGTTAATTCATAATCATTCCAGCTGAGTCCATTATGAACCCTAAAACACCCAAAGTGTCTCTATTAGAACCATCATAAACCATAATCCCAACTAACACAATTATTAGGGTTATTGAAGCAAATAAATTAAAGGTTATATGAAAAGTGGATTAAAGTGGAAGAGTATATGAGGTAATGAATGGATTTCCTATTGGGAATTGTTGAAATCACATGGGAGGGATCGTGAAATGAAATTAGGAAGGAGGGAGGGAGATACACAAGTTCACCAATAATTTGGTAAATAAAAATAAAGGGGGAGGGGTGACCAAACCATAAAAGTTTTTAATGTAAAATGGTAAAATAACATTTCAACCAAAACAGAGTTGTATGCATCATTTGAATTAATGGTTTTGTAAACCATACACTAAGTGTGGAAAACCTATCTACTACAACTATTGAGTTTCTAGTATTATTGTCACATAGTTCTAACTAATAGTGAAAACGTTTTTCCCCAATTCCCATATACACTAATGGTCTCACATAGTCTCTATTGGGTTTGTCATGGATTAGAACCAACCATGTGAAACCCATTCGAACAAACCATAAAAGAGGAAAATTGAACTTATATAATCATTTCATAGGAGTACCTCCATAGTTTTCCCTAAAATGTGTGTGAAACCCACCAACATAGTGAAATTTTCCAAATCTATCAAATTATAAATTAAACTCTAAAAAATATAAAATAACCACCAATAATATAAAAATAAATTAATAATGATATTAATAAGTTTATATTTTGTTTAAATATTATTTATTTGAAATAAATAAATCCAAATCCTTATTTCCCCATCGGTAAATTTAATTAATGAAACAAAAGAAATTTTTTTTCATAAAATATTTCGTGATTTTAAAAAATTATATTCAATAGTTTAATAAAATGAAAATATTAATTTTAAATGAATTATTTATAATTTAAAAATTTAAAAATTTTATTTAAAAAAGGTTTCAAAAACTTCAATGACATATAAAAGTGAAGGTATTATAATATCTATATTTTCACTATTCACCTAAAAATTGTTTATTTTAGAAAATAACTCAAAAATACATCCTAATATAATTTTGTTTTTGGGAATTCATAAATAAATTTTAATTTACCGTCTTTAAATTAAAATAGTTGTAATTTTATCTTTTTAATGTAAAAATATAATGTAAAGAAAGTAACATTTATTAAAAATAAATTTTTTAATATTTGTTAATATTATTTATTTTTCTTTTAATGATAATATCCTCTGATGGTTTAAAATCATATATTTTATTATAGCTTTATTGATAATGTATTTGTAATATGTTTTTGTTTTTTGATTCTAGGTGTAGTGTGTGGTACAAGTTATAAAACATAGTATGTAATTTAAAGGATCCAAAATATTAGGTTAATACACAAACTACACTTAAAAACGCATTCAGAAACACAGACATTATCCCAAAATGTATGTTTTAAAAATGAAAACCCTTATTTGAAAACAAATTGGTGGAAATAAAACTATCATAACACGTGTACTCTTTTAGAGATTCCACTTGAGAATTTTCACAAACACTTGGAATGAGTGAAGTCTATGCCATGTTTTTAACGCATTTGGATATAACTTTAAACCCTTCCTAGTTAATATTTATAATATTAATTTTAAATGAAACTATTTTAAAGGAATTAAATCATTTTATAAAATTTATTATAAGGAAATTTGGAAGAAAATGTTACCACATCCAAGAAAAACACAATTAAAACATGGCACTATTAGCGGTTAATTCATAATCATTCCAGCTGAGTCCATTATGAACCCTAAAACACCCAAAGTGTCTCTATTAGAACCATCATAAACCATAATCCCAACTAACACAATTATTAGGGTTATTGAAGCAAATAAATTAAAGGTTATATGAAAAGTGGATTAAAGTGGAAGAGTATATGAGGTAATGAATGGATTTCCTATTGGGAATTGTTGAAATCACATGGGAGGGATCGTGAAATGAAATTAGGAAGGAGGGAGGGAGATACACAAGTTCACCAATAATTTGGTAAATAAAAATAAAGGGGGAGGGGTGACCAAACCATAAAAGTTTTTAATGTAAAATGGTAAAATAACATTTCAACCAAAACAGAGTTGTATGCATCATTTGAATTAATGGTTTTGTAAACCATACACTAAGTGTGGAAAACCTATCTACTACAACTATTGAGTTTCTAGTATTATTGTCACATAGTTCTAACTAATAGTGAAAACGTTTTTCCCCAATTCCCATATACACTAATGGTCTCACATAGTCTCTATTGGGTTTGTCATGGATTAGAACCAACCATGTGAAACCCATTCGAACAAACCATAAAAGAGGAAAATTGAACTTATATAATCATTTCATAGGAGTACCTCCATAGTTTTCCCTAAAATGTGTGTGAAACCCACCAACATAGTGAAATTTTCCAAATCTATCAAATTATAAATTAAACTCTAAAAAATATAAAATAACCACCAATAATATAAAAATAAATTAATAAAAACTGACATGTGGGTGTATTTATTTCTCCCACCCATAAAAATTTATTCCACCAAAAATTAATTGACCAATGTAAAAACAATAAATATATAAAAATTCCACTTTGATGAATCAGAGGTGAGAGATAAATGGGAAACTAAAAAATAATATTATGTAAATATAACATCAGACAACATTTATTCTTAAAAAACAATAGAATTAATCCTCATTCACTAATAAACAAACTCAAACATAGCCCAGGACACAACAATTCATCTCAAAGCTCTATAAAAATATACATCAAGAATTTATCTCCCCCCATTGATAATTCATCTAAAATGGTGGAAAACTGATAAATATAAACAAAAAAATAATATCACCAAAAAACACATGCTTCCATTAATCAAAAAAGGAAACAATAATATTTGGTCAACCACAAACAACTAGAAAAGATATCTAGGTAAACTATATATTAAAGGAACAACCCACAAGAGGACATCTAAAATATTATAAAACTAGTTCACTAACCCAACACATAACAATTAAAAAAATAAGGGAAATTTATCAGGAACTTCCCACAATATAGAATAACATGGTTATAACCTCAGGTTATGAAACCACATAGAGGTTAAATCAGGGTCATACACACAGAACACGTATCCTTGATTATTTTAAAAGGATAATTCCATCGAGTTTCATCCATACTAAAATTGAAACCATACACTCCCCCCTTTATCTTAAGAACATACCCAGGGTGTCCCCATGAACATTCCACAAAAAAAACATCATGCATATCTTTTAACATGAAGATAGTATCACAAATTAGTCAAAAAAGTAAAACTAAGTAATGAGCTACGATGATCCGAAAAATGACACCACTCACACAATAGTAAACCAAATTATACACAAAATATACGAAAAATTACTGTCACATAAAAACCTTAACCACTCCAAACCCCTTTATCTAGTGTCACAAATTACATTATCATCTGAATCCAAATAACATTTAAAAATGCATCACCCATCACCTATGCATGAACTTATTAATGATAACTTGAACAACAACATTAAACAAGAACTTAGACATCATGAACACTAGTAATTATTGTTCATCAGGTTCTACACTAGCTCAAATAACTGATCTATGTTCTTAGTAGGGACCACGTATATAGAATCAAAGAACATGTTCCAAAATAGAAAAAAATTAATTAGTTATGTATCCAATGATACAGTTTTGTGGTAACACCACTGGAAAACCACTTAAATAATTCTACAAGGATGAAAAATCATAATGAGATGGAAAATTTATATTTGTGCATCTATAAAAATCCTAGGTAGTTCGAAATACAAAGCAGAAAACACCAAAGAAACATGAAGAATCACCCCAAATTTTTTTATCTTAAGATGCTTTCTTTCTTCATTTTACCGAATCCTTTTTGGGAGGTGAACTAAAAACAACAAGGACAATAAATCCAACCCATTCATGTATCCTAAACTAAATAAACTATTCCCAATACTAATGAAAGGTAAAATCCAAAATCACTGAACAAATAGGAAAAAACACATGAAAAAATCCATGGAATTCTAAATCACTATATTCTTATAGGAATAAAAACACCTTTCTCTAGAAACACATGTGATTTTGAAAACATCTTACCATTTGAAATCACATTACATAATTTATAAAGGTCTAATTAACTAAGAGACTAATAAAACACTTAACTATATTTCAAAACCATAAAAATGATTTCAAAACATTAAATCTGCTCAATATTTAGTAATATATATATTATTTCCAAATATTCATCTATAAATCGAATTTCCTTTTCAAAATTCATCACAATTTAATTAATTTCAAAAACTACGTTTACATTCTTTTAAAATAATCAATCTGTGGGAACAAACCCTAAGTGGGTGAACCCATTTTATATACAACTATAAAATTGGTTTTAAACCCCATAATGTTTTTTGAATTCCATTATGAAATCAAAAATTTATGATGCATATCACGAAAACAAAATCTATTTATAAAAAATCACCAATGGCTCAATTAAATTCCAAAAAACGGTTTCCAAAAAATTTCTCTTTTCACTCAAAACAATATTCACAACAACCACAAAACTAACATATATCAAAAATCCAATCAAAAACGAAATCCCCATCATTAACACATCATAAAAATACCATTTAATTTTACCCACAACTGGGTATCACCCAAATTATGTCTATATGTCAATCCAAAATGGGATGTAGGACCATGTTTGACTCAAAAACATGGTTTAAAGGATCATGGACCATTTCTGAAAAAAATTGAGGAATTTCCAAAAGGATGTGTTTTTTCATTACCCAATTTACTTGGAATTGTAATCCAACCTCACGTGATGGATCACTTTTATTTTTTTCTCTCTAAATTACATTAGAAACCCCAAGGACCTTAATAAATTATAATGTGGATCAAAATAATATCATATCAAATAAAAAACAATCTTACGTAATTAAAAAATAGATTCCAATTCCAAATTACTATGGAAATACAAACACTATCATGAATGGGTATTAACCAACACCAACTTGTGATAAACCACAAGAGTCTAGAAGATATTCCTAACTTGATTCTACAATAACACACCCATATAACAAAAGGTAATTATAATAACCTAGGATTATATTAAAGGGCCTAGAATCTGATTCTATTTATAATGAATTGGCATGAGCTGACCAAGAATTTCACCCAAACCAGCTCACCACAAATATTGAAGGGTGTTGTCGGCTATCTGGAACATGAAACTAATACTTGGGTATCAATAATGTATCGATTGGAATAATTTCAGACATATATATATATATAACAACTAATTGTGAAAACTTCTTATAATTTGTTATGACCTATCTATTTGATGAACATCCATGCATATTTAATAAGTATAAGAAAATAAAAGGAAATTTTTTTACATGGAATAAAAAATTCATCTATAAATAAAAAATATAATACACTAAATAAAAGATATATCTAATATAGAATAGGAATAAAGGATACCAAATTCCCTGGTGCCACATCAAAAAATAAAATGGAAATGAAACCTGAATAGCTACAACATCATCACTAGTGAACCATGGTAACTCACCACATTCACTCGTCTATGAACATACCATCCTAAAAAACAATGTATTGATAAAATCCCAATTAATTAAATAAAAATAGGGGGACTATATACATTCCCACACATTGGAGTATATACATTGTCTGAGAAAAAACATCCCAGTTGGATCTCACTAATAAATCTAGGAAATTCCACGTATATGGATTCCCATAAGAATCATGAATGAACATAAGGTTTAAAAATATCTTATTACAAGTAGTGTAATGAAAATAACACTTTAATTGATGATAAAACATTTTAAACAACCACCCCATTCTGAAATAAAACAATGGAGGAAAAAAACATTAATTAAATTTTTTAAAAACAATGGATTGAGGGACTTAAATTTCATTCAACATAAATTCAATTCCACAATTTTCTCTTCATACCAAAACAATTCATAAATCTTATACTCACAAACCATCACATATAACTTTAAAACCATAAATTTTAAAATATTTAATAAATTAATTTGAAATTAAACAGAAAACATGATACATGTGAAATAAAATCAAAACATGTAAATATGGTATCAGGAACCAATAGAAAATATTAAATCATCCAACATAGAATACATACATTAGAAAACTAGGTATATAGAAAATTGATGGAATTGGATAAATTTAAATGTTCTAAGATGGACCTAACCATAATATGAAACATAGTAATACTCAAGTAACATGATCTAAAATAGAGACCCAAACCCTAGGCCAACACTATATATCTTTTTTATCATGGAATTCCCTTAAAACTATTAGACCCTATATTCATCATAGGAGCACGAACCCTCCAAGGGAACATGAACTATTTGCAATATACTTGGAATCTATTTGAAATAAGCACACAGAAATAAAAAAAATCTACACCTGGGGTTTCACATATCTAAACAAATTCATAGTCACCAAGGTCTCTAATTACATATTCGATGGAGCTGATAAAAAAATAATCACATGGAGTGACTAATAATAATTTGAAATAAACTTCATCTCACCTCTAATAACCTCATTCAAAATAGCCTTTTTTATATCATGTGAAAGAAGAAAATAAATAATAATTAAAAAAATAAATTCTTTAATGGGTTTATATTTTTAAATGAGTATATCAATTACAATGGGTGATAAATTTAGGGTCTCATTTTTTTTATTAAAACACCCATTTAAAGTGTGAACAGTAATTTAAAAATAAAACATTGAATGTAAAGCTAATTTACACAATTTAATATATCATTAAAAAACTTGTTCGAAATCCATCATTCAAAACACACTTAAAAACACAATTTTAAAGCCAAATTTTTTCCAAAAAACCATGTTGAAATAATAAAATAATTTCATTAAAAACAAATAGATCAAAATAACATATTGAATACACATTATCTATTTTATAAGAGCCGACAAGGAATTTTGAAAAATACATAGCATTAAAAATGTACATTCCAAGTGTTAAAAACAATTTATAAACGTATCTAAACCCTTCTTGTGTAATACATATAAGACAAATTTATAATTAAATTTATTTAAAAATATTCAGTCTTTTTACGACATGCATGAAAATATAATTAAAAAGAAAAATCCACCTCATATGAATGGAAACACAACAAAAACATATTCCTTTGGTGAAGATTTCATAACTAAGTAAGTTGAATACCTCAAAAACATTTATAAACACAAATACACTTCATTAAAACCATCCTGAACTATAATCCAAAACCTCACATAATTTAAGGTTTATGGAAGTAAGAAAATGCTAGGAATGGTATACGAGTATGTAGAAAGTGTTGAGGAGTTGGAAAATTGATTACTTCTTGGAAACATCTTGATATATAGTGACATATGTCTTGAAATCAAAGGTTAATTAAGGGAGGGAACTCCACTTGCATTTCCCATATTTTATCAAGCAATAGAGAGGTGGTGGGGGTGCCCAGACACTTAATAACAATATGGGGAAAAGGTAAAATCACCTTTAAAAAAATCTAGGTTGGTTTCTTAGTTTAGCCTCATGGTTTTGTAAACCATGCACCAATTGTACAAGGGATAATAGAACCCCACTTAAAACTCACATTGTTTTGCCACACAATAACCAAACATGCACCACCCATGAAAAAATACTCTCTTAAAACTACAGAGCTTTTGGAACTCTTTTCACATGGTTTCCAATAGTTTATCACAATCTATGAGCTAGTATACATACACATAAAAGGTCTTTATTAATTTCCATTAGTGGTCACATTGTTTATTTCCAACCATGGACTACCTATGTAAACAAACCATTCAAGAATAAAATTGAATTAAAAGTTCATTGTGTAATGGTGACCACACAATTTCTCGTTCGTGTAAATGATACACATAGGAAAAATTTATAGATTTTTCAAATTATAAACTAAACTCGCTATATTATAAAATACAGAAAATAGATATACAAAATAAAAAAAATACACATTGGAATGTGGGTGTCATACTCATACTTTAAAAGGGTATTATCATTACACGGTTATTGTAAAATAAATCGCATCACACATAAATGAATGATAGATTTCCTTTTATTATAAAAACATGATACATTACTTATATTGTATGTCTATATCTTATGTATCATACACCAAGATATTTTACATGAAAATCATGTTTATAAATTAAAAATGGGGTTTTAAGGCATCCACTAAATAATGCTATATATCCACCCAATAGATCCAAACATCATCCCTCCAAATGATCTCTCGTATGAGATGGTACATGAAAAGGAAATTTTTAGTCCATTAGTGAGGCTAGGGTAATAGATACAGATAAATGGTACCACTATTGTTGATGTAAGTCTTAATCGATCCCTCGATTCTAGTATCTCCATCATGATTATAATAGAACTTCCTAATCTAAAAATCATACTTCATAGAATTTGATAATGTGATGTACTCTACTTCTATTGTTTACTACTCTATGGTGTCTTGTTTTGAATGATTCAAACTAAACTCTCCACCATCCAGTAAAAACAGGAATCCATATTGAGATCTCTTACCATATGTATTATATTGGAAACCAGCATCTATGTAACCACTTAAACAATGTTCATCCTCTCATCTGAATTCCATGATTGTAACAACCCAAGTAAATTTAATAGAAAAAAAATTCATGCAATATTATTATTCATTAATTATATATTATATTGTTAAATTAACTATAGGAATTTTATGTATGTTTTCAATAAAAAAAGAGATGGTTTTATTCTTATTAAATTAATTTTCTTGTATTATAAATATTTATTTAAAAAACTAATTTTAAAATTTTATATTATTAATTATAAAAAATTAATATTTATTTTTGAATAAATAATTTCAATGCTATCAATGTTGTAATTTTTTGAATTTTTTTTTAAAATTTTTATTTTTCAATTAATACTAAAAAATAACAATATTTGTAAAAAAGAATTTATTTTCATTATACAAAAAAATTTAAAGAGATTAGTTTTTTATGTAACCAAAGACACATTTAATTATAAAAAAAATTATTTATTTATATATGGAACATCATTATATCTAATTTTTGTATAAGTGCATTTTTAGGTACTAAAATTCATTTTTCTAAAAATAACTTTTCATAGGCTTTTATTCTTTATCTTAAATTTGATTCTTCAACCACTGAAAATTAAATCTTTAAAAATGAATTAAATATTTTTAATTAGGTGGTCAACATTTGTTAGTTATCCTTCATTTATTTTCTTCATTATGAATAGTAACTATAGAAAATATATATCACAATGTTTAGGGTAAATTGGGTATTTATAGTTAACAATAACGTGATAATGCCTAACAAAATCCATAACAATTGAATTTATTTGATTGTATGATTTTAAATTGACCATGACCATAAATGGTTAAAAAATGTGGCAATATGTTACCAATTTTCTTTGATAACAACATTAATATTATTTTATATAAAAAATAAAATAATGTATGACCCTCTTTATTTAAATATCTCTAGATTTTTTGTAACACCCCAAACCTAGATTCCTGAGAGTCAGTGCATTATTATGTATCATTGGAATGATAAAAAAAGATCAATTCCTTAACGATCTTTTAGTTTAGTAGCCTTGGAAGTACTAGATACATTCATAAGGATTACATTACATCATAAAATGGAAAACAACAGCAACATTGTTTCCATAGACAACACTCAGATCCCATAGATTGTCCATACAGGTCAGTCATAATATACTTCTTCACATCCTGGAAAAAATAAATCATAGAAAGGGGTGAGCTCAGATTCTCGGTAAAGATAACAATATAGGGGATACTTTCAAAAGTAAGCATAAACATTAAGGAAATGTATAGAACTAAAATAAAATCCATTTAAACATGAACATCAACATAATATGGAAAAGATAAAATAAAAATAATTCCATTTACATACTCATGTGGATATTATTCTAGTCTAATAATCACATTCAATATCAATAGCCACTTTCATAAAGATGGAATGCATAATGTCGGACTTTAATTTCTGTGGAAAGACCACGTGCCCGGACCTAGGGGATAAATGTAATTGGACCCAAACCCGGAGAGCCTCTATAACCAAACTCCATCTCGGAGAGCCTCTGTAACCGGATTCCATCCCAAAGATCCTCTGTAACCGGACTCCAACTCGAAGTGCCTCTGTAACCAGACTCCAACCCGGAGGGTCTGCTGTAACCGGACCCCAACCCGAAGGTCTTACTTTTACCAGTCCCCAACCCAGAACATACTAGTCTAATACATTCATCATAAGAAGAGGTTTAAATATAACATAAACATTCGTAATAAAACTAGAATATGAAATGTTAATAAATTATCCACAGACCATAAATGCTATGAAATAACACATCCACATTCAAACATATAACAAAACCTTCAATACAATATGAACGTTTTGTAGCATAATAAATAATTTCAAATAATCTTAAAATCCATCAAAGGATGTTAAAATAGATGAATTCAAAACATTTTTTTTAGAAATATCTCTTTATATTTTGAAATCATTTAAGAGTCACATAATTATAATGCAAACATTTATTTTGAAAATATTCTTATAAGCTTGTAAGGAAGGCTTCGACGATGTTATAACGCTGGAAAATATTCACACCCACTGTATATGTTAAAAAAAATTGTTTCCATAATTTTGTCAAAATGGTCATAATGTACCTTGTATGGAAAATGATGGAACGATTCCTCTCAAAAAATTTTATAAAAATTCAAAAAATGGTAGAAATGAATTTCACCTATATTCTAGTAAATAGTAACAATGTTTTGGAATACATTTTTAGAAAACATCGATGTGGATGATAAATAGGTCCCATAAGATAAATACGTATAAATAACCTCGGATAATGAAGAGATTGTAGAGTTAACCCATACCTTGTACTTTTCCTTGGTAGAGGGTAGGTTAAACTCATGTATAATGGTGAAATAATTGTAATTATGTTATACAAGAATCATATACATTAATATGCTCTAGTGCAGAAAACGTTTTTTACGTCACCATTTTTTACGTCGGTTATATAAAACCGACATCATAATATGTAAAATGAGGTTTTTTACGTCGGTTATTTCTTAACCGACGTAAAAACCTGTGTTCGGTACACATTTAACGTCGGTTATTTTTATAACCGACGTTATTAATCGCGCGGCTTCGTTTTTTACGTCGGTTATTGAATAACCGACGTAACAAACGCGGTTTTTGAAGGCTTTTTTACGTCGGTTATAAAATAACCGACATAAAAAAAGAATCCACAGATGTTTTTGACGTCGGTTATTCCATAACCGACGTAAAAAACGCGGATTTTGAGCCCTTTATAACGTCGGTTATAAAATAACCGACGTAAAAAATGAATCGGAGGAAGGTTTTTACGTCGGTTATTGAAATAACCGACGTTATAAATGTTTTTAAAACAATTATCACGTCGGTTATTGAATAACCGACGTGATAACTCATTTAAAAATTTACCCAGACCCGTGGATTGTCATTCGCGAGTTTACCTTCGACAGTCGCGACTCGTCTCTCTCGCGCGTAAACCCGAATCGGCTCGTCCATTTCGTTGGTTTAGATTCGTTTTGCGATCATCGTTTCTCATATTTAATCTCCTCGGATCAATCATCTAAACTCGCAGCACTAAGGTAATCCTCCCACTCGTTCGTTTTTTTCGCGGATAGTAAATATATATGTGTTGTGATTTTTTTGTTGAAACTAGCTAAGATTCTTCGATTGCGAACCCTTTTAACTCGTTTTGGAACCATAATCTTATTTATCATCCCTATATCTATTTGTTCGACTTGCAATATTGAGTAATTTTATGATTTCACTAATTTTTCATCGTTTTCTATAAATCCCCGAGAGGGTTGGGGCGTGTCCATTTGGATGGGTTGCCCTTTTACAGTTGTTACTACTTTATTCACACACAACCATGGCATAGGTGCATGGATTTGGGGTCGGGGGTGTCCAGGGGGGTTTACAAGGGGGTGGGTGGGTGTGGGGGGCTGTCCAAGGGTGTGGGTGGGTGTTGGGGGGTGTCCAGGGGGGTGTCCCAGGGGGTAGGGGTGGGGGTGGTGTTTAGGAGGGGTGGGGGCTGTCTAGAGGGTTGGGGGGGGTCCAGGGGGGTGTCCAAGCAGGTCGGGGGTGGGGGGTTGTGTCCAGGAGGGGTGGGGGTGCTTTCTAGAGGGGTCGGGGGCTGTCCAGAGGGGTCGGGGGGTGTCCAGGGTGGTGTCCAAGGGGATGGGTGGGTGTGGGGGGCTGTCCAAGGGGGTGGCGGCCTGTCCAGAGGGGTCAGTGGGGTGTCCAGGGGGGTGTCCAAGGGGGTGGATGGGTGTGGGGGGCTGTCCAAGTGGGTGGCGGCCTCTCCATAGGGTATTTGGGGTTGTCCGGGTGGGTGGGGGGGCTGTCCAGAGGGTTGGGGGATGTCCAGGGGGGTGTCCAAGGGGGTAGGGGGTGGGGGTGGTGTCTAGGAGGGGCGGGGGGCTGTCCAGAGGGGTCGGGGGTGTCCAGGGGGGTTTACAAGGGGGTGGGTGGGTGTGGGGGGCTGTCCAAGGGTGTGGGTGGGTGTTGGGGGGTGTCCAGGGGGTGTCCAAGGGGGTAGGGGTTGGGTGGTGGTGTTTAGGAGGGGTGGGGGGGCTGTCCAGAGGGTTGGGGGTGTCCAGGGGGGTGTCCAAGCAGGTCGGGGGGGGGGGGGGTTGTGTCCAGGAGGGGTGGGGGTGCTTTCTATAGGGGTCGGAGGCTGTCCAGAGGGGTCGGGGGGTGTCCAGGGTGGTGTCCAAGGGGATGGGTGGGTGTGGGGGGTTGTCCAAGGGGGTGGCGGCCTGTCCAGAGGGGTCGGTGGTGTGTCCAGGGGGGTGTCCAAGGGGTGGATGTGTGTGGGGGGCTGTCCAGGTGGGTGGCGGCCTCTCCAGAGGGTATTTGGGGTCGTCCGGGTGGGTGGGGGGCTGTCCAGAGGGTTGGGGGATGTCCAGGGGGGTGTCCAAGGGGGTAGGGGGTGGGGGGTGGTGTCCAGGAGGGGAGGGGGGCTGTCCAGAGGGGTCGGGGGGTGTCCAGGGTGGTTTACAAGGGGGTGGGTGGGTGTGGGGGGCTGTCCAAGGGTGTGGGTGGGTGTTGGGGGGGTGTCCAGGGGGGTGTCCAAGGGGGTAGGGGGTGGGTGGTGGTGTTTAGGAGGGGTGGGGGGGCTGTCCAGAGGGTTGGGGGTGTCCAGGGGGGTGTCCAAGCAGGTCGGGGGTGGGGGGTTATGTCCAGGAGGGGTGGGGTGCTTTCTAGAGGGGTCGGGGGGTGTCCAGGGTGGTGTCCAAGGGGATGGGTGGGTGTGGGGGGCTGTCCAAGGGGGTGGCGGCCTGTCCAGAGGGGTCGGTGGGGTGTCCAGGGGGGTGTCCAAGGGGGTGGATGGGTGTGGGGGGCTGTCCAAGGGGGTGGATGGGTGTGGGGGGCTGTCCAAGTGGGTGGCGGCCTCTCGAGAGGGTATTTGGGGTTGTCCGGGTGGGTGGGGGGCTGCCCAGAGGGTTGGGGGATGTCTAGGGGGTGTCCAAGGGGGTAGGGGGTGGGGGTGGTGTCCAGGAGGGGTGGGGGGCTGTCCAGAGGGGTCAGGGGGTGTCCAGGGGGGTTTACAAGGGGGTGGGTGGGTGTGGGGGGTTGTCCAAGGGTGTGGGTGGGCGTTGGGGGTGTCCAGGGGGGTGTCCAAGGGGGTAGGGGGTGGGGGTGGTGTTTAGGAGGGGTGGGGGGGATGTCCAGAGGGTCGGGGGGTGTCCAGGGGGGTGTCCAAGCAGGTTGGGGGTGGGGGGTTGTGTCCAGGAGGGGTGGGGGGCTGTCCAGAGGGGTCGGGGGGTGTCCAGGGGGGTTTACAAATCGATTTGTTTTATATTTCAAAATTGTTATATTCAAATTATGATTTTTTTCATATAAACATATATTTGTCTTATCTAAAAAATATATATATTTTTGCTATTTGTTATAGGTAATAATGAGTCGAAGTTGGATTACGGCACATCGAATGAGCAATGAATATGAGGAAGGTGTTGATGCCTTTTTGGAATTTTCTAAACGAAATGTTCCAAGTAGTGACATTTTTTTCTGTCCATGCCTGAAATGTCTGAATATGAAGAAGTTGAAAAGTAGAGAGATAAAAGATCATCTGATTTGTCATGGTTTCAATCCGAGTTACAACCCTTGGATTTGGCATGGCAAAACTGGACAGAATGTCACTGATGATAATGAATCGCAAGATGGTAACTCCGATGGAATTGAAGAAATGATTCGCGATATTGTAGCAGAACAAATTGAGATAGAACCAAGAGTTGCACGTCTATATGGTGATGCCGAAAAACCATTATATCCTGGTTGTACAGATTTTACGGTTTTGTCGGCGGTGTTAAGATTGATTAACCTGAAGGCGAAACATGGATGGAGTGACAGAAGTTTTACAGAGCTGCTACAATTGATGAAAGACATTCTTCCAAAAGATAACGATCTTCTAGATTCACATTATAAGGCCAAAAAAATATTATGCCCGATGGGATTGGGATACAGGAAAATACATGCCTGTCCGAATGACTGCATTATATATAGGAAGGAATATGAATTTCTGAAAGAGTGTCCTAAATGTGGGACATCACGGTATAAGGTGAAAGAAAAATCACAAGCTGATGTAGAGATTACAAAGCTCCCTTCAAAGGTATTTTGGTATCTTTCTATAATTCCTCGTTTCAAACGTTTATTTGCTAATTCACATGATGCAAAAAGGTTAAGATGGCATGCTGATGAGTGGGTATGTGATGGAAAAATATGTCATCCAGCTGATTGTCCACAATGGAAGAAAATTGATGCCCAGTACCCTACATTTGGAAATGAAATTAGAAATCTGAGACTAGGCTTGTGCACAGATGGAATGAATCCATACCGAACCCTCAGTAGCACACATAGTTCATGGCCTGTTTTATTGGTAATTTACAACCTCTCTACTGAAGTTTGTATGAAGCGCAAATATGTCATGTTGAGTATCATGATCTCTGGTCCAAAGCAACCCGGCAATGATATTGATGTATACTTGTCACCGCTGATTGATGATTTGAAACTGTTATGGGCTGATGGTATTAGGGTGTATGATTCTTATAAAATGAAATATTTTCAACTGCATGCAGTGCTTCTATTCACTATAAATGACTTCCCAGCATATGGAAATTTGTCTGGATACAGTGTTAAAGGGAATAAAGCATGTCCAATTTGCGAACAACAGACGTCATATTGTCAATTGCATCATGGGAGGAAAACAGTGTACATGGGTCATCGAAAGTTTTTGCCTATGGATCACCCTTATAGAAGACTAAAAAAGGCATTCAATGTCTCACAAGAATTTGATACTGCTCCTCAACCTTTATCCCCAGAATTGTATTTTGAGAGGGTGAAAAACCTTGATATGACATTGGTGAAGACACAGAAATCTGGTAATGATAGACATATTTGGAAGAAAAGGTCAATATTTTTTGAGCTACCATATTGGAGGTATCATGAAGTCAAACATAATATTGATGTCATGCACGTGGAGAAGAATATCTGTGATTCTTTGATCGGAACATTGCTAGATATTAAAGGAAAGACAAAAGATGGGTTGAATGCAAGGTTAGACCTACTGTCAATGGGAATACGTTTGGAGTTAGCTCCCACTCCTAAAGGAAGACGAACATTTCTTCCCCCGGCTTGTCATACATTATCGAAGAGGGAGAAAAGTAGCTTCTGTCAGTGTCTTCATGATATCAAAGTGCCTCAAGGTTATTCTTCAAATGTAAAAAATTTTGTCTCATTGAAAGACTTGAAGTTGATAGGTATGAAATCACATGATTGTCATGTCATGATGCAACAATTTCTACCAGTTGCACTGCGTGGAATATTGCCCATCCGTGTCAGAAAGACTATAATGAGGTTGTGTTATTTTTTCAATTCAATTTGCAACAAGGCGATTGATGTGAATGATTTGAACATTTTGGAAAAGGATGCAATTTTTATACTTTGTCATTTGGAAATGTATTTTCCTCCAACTTTTTTTGATATGATGGTGCATTTACTGATTCATCTGGTTCGAGAAATAAGACTTTGTGGACCTGTATATCTTGGTTGGATGTATCCTTTTGAAAGGTATATGAAAATATTAAAGGGATATGTTAAAAATCCATATCGACCTGAAGCCTCCATTATTGAAAAGTATATTTATGAGGAGGTAGCAGAGTTTTTTACGAGCTACTTGGCTACGGCGCAACACATAGGTTTGCCTCCATCTCGCCATGAACGGGTTAATAATGAGGGAAAGGGGATTCGTGGCTTGAAAGTCAAATCACTGTCAGCTGAACATATGAAGAAGTTAGAATCATACATCTTGAATAACATAGCTGATGTTCAACCGTATATCACATTGCATATTAATGAGTTGAAACAATGTCATCCAAAGAAGAAAGAAATGTGGATTTTGAATGAGCACAACAAAACTTTTTTGCCATGGTTTAAAAAGACCTTTCTTGGTAGATCGGATGTATCAGAGACATTAAAATGGATAGTGGGTGGTCCATCTTTAAATGTGATAACATGGTCCTCTTATGACATTAATGGCTATACATTTCATACGAAAGCTCAGGACAACAGAAGTGCAGTTCATAATAGTGGTGTATTGGTGTTTGCAGAAGCAATGCATTTTTCGAGTGCTAAGGACAGAAACCCAATTTCGGCATCAAGTGCATATTATGGAGTGATTGAAGACATATGGGAGGCTGATTACTTTAAAATTAAAGTTCCTGTTTTTAACTGTAAATGGTTTATCGGTAACAACAGTGTCAGACACGATGAATTTGGAATGACACTTGTTAATCTGAATAGATTGGAAGACACAGCTGATTCTTTTATAATGGTAACACATGCCAAACAAATTTTCTATGTAGTAGATCAATCAGATATGCAGTGGGCTGTTGTTTTACAAGGGAAAAACCAATATGTTGGTGAGGATGAATTTGATGAAGATGCTGATTTATGTGAGATCCCTACTTCCATGGAAAGATTAACAGAACATAATGATGAGTATGTTGAAGACATGGTTTGTGCCATAAGGAACGATCACGACGAAGGAATTTGGGAAAACAATCCAACTGTACATTCCTAAAATTACAGGTAACACTAGTTTATTTCTTGTTTACATTTAGTTTTTTCATATAATGTTAGATACTATAAATTTTTTACTTATTAAAATATGTATCAAACCAAAACGATAAAACAATAAAAAACCGTAAAGAGGAGAAGTCCTGGGCGCACCGGCTGGCCGGTGGTGGATCACCGGTTGGCCGGTGGTCCAGAACAAAGCTCTGTCTGGATCACCAGCGGCCGGCCGGTGTTGAGCCAGCGGCCGGTCGGTGGTTCAGACAGAGAGGAAGGCTCTGTCTGGTCCACCGGCCGGCCGCTGGATCACCATCGGCCGCCCGGTGGACCAGACAGAGAGCCTTCCTCTCTGTCTGGATCACCAGCGGCCGGCCGGTGAGGAGCTAGCGGCCGGCCGGTGGTTTAGACAGAGAGGAAGGCTCTCTGTCTGGTCCACCGGCCGGCCGGTGGTGATCCAATGGCCGGCCGGTGGTCCAGACAGAGGAAGGCTGTATGGTCCACCGGCCGGCGGTGGTGAGCCAGCGGCCGGCCGGTGGCATCAGTGAGTCCACTTTTCAGCTTTCTTGGGCCAACTCCTTGGCAACCTTTTGTCTGTGTTTACCATGTTTGTCATTGTTTAACATGCTTACCATATTACCAATGTTTACTATTATGTAATTTAGTACACTTTTCTATTTGTGAACTAATGTTTGTTTTTTTGATTTGAAGGAAAATGACAGATCAATCAGTTGATCAGCCACATGATTCTGGAGATGAGCATATTGGTCATACATCTGGGGAGGAACATTCACATGCTCCTATTACGAAAAAGAGTTCAAAGGTTGGTAAGCGTGGGTGCACACGTTTACCAAAATTATCACTTGCCCGTACGAAGGAGGAGAGGATAGTCGTGGAGTTTGATGATGATGATCTTCCTAGAGGTCCAAATGCTAAAGATTTTAAGGGCTTGTAGCAACTCAGGCTAAGAGCAAAGTAAGCATTCTCTATGATGATTGGAGAAGTGTGGATAAGGAGATAATTTCTCAGCTGTGGGAGACCATTTTGGTAAGATATTTTGCTATTGTTTGACTGTTCTTTAAATGTTTCTAGTATATATAATATTTTTAACCTCTTTTTTATCAGATGACATTTGATATTCCTGACACTGGAGGAGTCAGGAAGAAATGCTTATCGTTGGCTGCTAGGAGATGGAGGGATTTCAAATCAACCCTCTCATCTGATTTCATTTATGGTCATAGGAGTCGTGAGAATCCATGTCGTATATATCCTTTTATAGATGAAGACACATGGAGAAAATTTTTTGAAAGTAGAAGAAAAGAATCATTTTTGGTAAGGACAATGTAAACTTTTATAAGCTTTCTTATATAAATGATCTTATTATTGTTTTGTTAATGATTACTTATTCTTAATTTACAGAAAACAAGGAAAGCTCATCAAGAGACCCAATCTAAAAATGTATACCCTCATAGTTTATCTCGGGGAGGGTATGCATTATTGGAAGAACAAATGATGGCAGAAAAATTTCAACAACTAAGAGCTGAGTCTTCAAGCTCTGGAGAGGTGGCCCCTCCATCCCCTCCATCTAGACATGAGAAATGGAAAAGAGCTCGGAAGGGCAAAAAAGGACAATATCTTTCGGAAGAATCGAGACTCGTAGTTGAGAGGATTGTAAGATATCTATTTTATTTATTTAAGTTTACTATTTTCGTCATATATTTCCAATCATTATAGAAATGTTCAATTAATTATTACAGGACTCTCTTGAGGAGCAGAGTTCACAGGGGACATTTACACCATCTGGGAGGGAAGATATTTTATCTGTGGCATTGGGAAAGCCCGAACATCCTGGCCGTGTAAGAGGATATCCGGCAGGTGTATCGGTAAGAAAAGTGTTGCCACGTTCCTCAACTTCTAACGTTGAGGGAGTTTATAAAAAAAATAGAATCCTTGGAGGCTGAAGTCCATAATATTAATGCGACAATGGAGGACAAGATTAGAGCATCGGTGCAGTTAATGTTTGCAGACTTGCAAAGACAATTTCAGGGTGCAGCTCCCACTCCACCTCTCCCAGTAGCTCCCACTCCCCCACCTCAGCCTGCAGACCCCATTTTTGATCCTCCTCCTCCGCCGCAGCTACCTACTTATTGTGAGTTGTATGTCGATGATCCTCAACATCATATAGTTGCATATGGGATGGTATATTGTATAGGAGATAAAGTTCATCATCAACAGTTAGAGGTAGAGAATCAGAGGGTCACTGTACAGGATATTATAGATAGATCAGCTCGGATACCATTACCTACAGATGAGGTGACGACAGTTGGACATAGTATCGGCCATTTTTTACTTTGGCCATCCAGACTTCTTCGACTCATTACCATAGAGGTATGGATGTTATATCTTTTATTTTATATTTTTATTAATGTTTTATCATTTGAAAACTAATATATTTTTCAATTTATTTTTACATGAATACTTCAAAGGTAAAGAAATACTGTATAGACAACAACAAAGACAGATAGCTATGACATCAGATGCAGATACTAGCAGTCTTGACAAATTGTCAAGATATTCAAATTTGTTGGCGGATCATTATGACTTTACAATGGAAGCTCATGTCTGTGGACGTGAACTATGTGTGGGGATTATGAAAACTGATATCATGGAGTTTGTCACTGGAGATAAGTTGGGCATCAACGTGGTGCAAATTTTTATCATGTAAGTCTTAACACCTTTTCCTTGCGTTATATTTATTAAAAATGTATACTTATGTCTGCTTTGTATTAGGTATATGTATAAAATTTGTGAGAGGAATGAGCTGACAGATGTATATGGATTCGTGGACCCACAATTGATTTCCCCTGAAGCATGTGCATTGGATGAGGAACAAAGAATGCTTTATATTGCTGATAGATTTGAAAAGAATGTAATCACACAGTGTTGGATGATGCCTTTTTGTGAGAGGTATGAAACACATCCCTCTCAAAGAGTTAATTATCTTTTAACGTAAAAAACCACTAACGTTAAATTTCCTTTTCTCAGGGATCATTGGATGTTAGGGGTTTTTTGCCCTAGGGAGAAACCACTTTATTGGATATGCTCTCTCCATGATGATGTGCGAGAAAGTTTTAAGAATATATTGGAAACGTAAGTTTCAATTTCACAATAGTTTTATATATTATAATGAATTTTAAATTTACCCCATTCGTATTATTTTCTAACAGGGCATGGGTCCACTTTCGAAAAAGCGCAAAGAAAAGGAATTACAAGATCAAATATGTACATGCGAAGGTAAATATCCATTTATAATTTGTACATTTTGATTTATTACATAAAAATAATATATTGAATTTACACTCATTCATACAGAAATTTCATGAGAAACAAGGCATCATCGAATGCGGATATTACATGTTAAGATTTATGTATGAAATAATAACAACTGGGACAGTTCTGAGTTTTGACCTGGTAAGATTTCCTCTTTCTCATAATATTTCAATTTGATTTATTCATTATACACGTTGACTACTATCCTTTTCCTTTGTAGCTTTTTGATGACCCTCAACCCTTTACTACTGAAGATATCAAACACTTACAAGTGGAGTGGTCAAATTATTTTACAGGTTTGATTGACTTTTAGTTGTTTGTAATGTAAAATGTAATTTTGAATATTGTCAATGTAATTGTGTATTTCGTAGTCGTTTAGGTTGGATTTAGTATTTTTTTGAAGTTAACAGTGTAAGTTTTGAATGTTATATAAGTGAATGTTTAATTTTTCTCTACTTCTTGTTTTGGTCTACTGTTGATGGTTTTTCTGGTCTGGATTTTGGTATGGGGGGAGAGGTTCCAAGTGGGTGGGTGGGTGTTTGGGGGGTGTCCAAGGGATATGGGAGGGGTGTCCAAGGTGTGTTTGGGGCTGTCCTAGGGGTCGGGGGGTGTAAATGAGGGTGGTGGTGTCCAAGGGGTGGGGGGTGTCCAAGGGATATGGGAGGGGTGTCCAAGGTGTGTTTGGGGCTGTCCAAGGAGTCTGTTGGGTGTAAATGAGGGTGGGGGGGGGGGGGGGGGGGCTGTCCAAGGGGTGGGGGGGTGTCCAAGTGGTGGGGGTGTCCAAGGGATATAGGAGGGGTGTCCAAGGGGTGTTTGGGGCTGTCCAAGGGGATGGGGGGGTTTCCAAGGGGTAGGGGGGGTTTCCAAGGGGTCGAGGGTGTCCAGGGGGTGGGGGGCTGTCCAAGGGGTGGGGGGGTGTCCAAGGGGTGGGGGGGTGTCCAAGGGATATGGGAGGGGTGTCCAAGGGGTGTTTGGGGCTGTCCTAGTGTTCGGGGGGTGTAAATGAGGGTGGGGGGGATGTCGAAGGGGTGGGGGGGTGTCCAAGGGGTGGGGGGGTGTCCAAGGTGTCTGGGAGTTCTGTCCAAGGGGCCGGTTGGGTGTAAATGAGGGGGGGGTGTCCAAGGGGTCTGGGAGGGCTGTCAAGGTGTGGGGGGGTGTCCAATGGGTGTTTGAGGCTGTACTAGGGGTCTTGGGGGTGTAAATGAGGGTGGGGGGGGGCTGTCCAAGGGGTGGGGGGTGTCCAAGGGGTGGAGGGTGTCCAAGGGATATGGGAGGGGTGTCCAATGGGTGTTTGAGGCTGTACTAGGGGTCGTGGGGTGTAAATGGGGGTGGGGGCTGTCCAAGGGGTGGGGGTGTCCAAGGGTTGTGGTGGGGCTCCAATGTGGTGGGGGAGGGCTGGCCAGGTTGTTAGGTGGGTATAGATGAGGGTGGGGTTCAGTTGGGGCTTGGGGGAGGGCTGGCATGGTTATTTTTGTTTGGTTTCTGGTTGCTTTTTGGTGAGAGCAGTGCAATTATTTAAAAAAAATAATCCTTTCACGTCGGTTATTTTATAACCGATGTGGTAAATAAATCGGTAGGGGTTTATCACGTCGGGTTTTTCTAGAACCGACGTGATAAACTGTTCCCAGGGATTTTATCACGTCGGTTCTTAATATAACCGACGTGCTAAAAGGCCTCGGAATCGATTTACCACGTCGGTTATTGGATAACCGACGTGCTAAAACGTTTCCCAGGCCTTTTTATCACTTCGGTTTCCTAAATAACCGACGTGATAATAGGCCAGGCGAAGGGTTTATCACGTCGGTTATGACATAACCGACGTGATAAACGATATCCCAGGCGTTTTATCACGTCGGCTTAGGGAATAACCGACGTGATAAAGCCCCCCGCGCATATTTATCACGTCGGTTATTATATGAACCGACGTGATAACCACCGTGATGTTAGGGATATTACGTCGGTTTTAAATAACCGACGTAAAAAACGTTATTTATAACGTCGTCCGTATTAACGTCGCCTAAAAACCGACGTAAATAATAAAAAATAACCGACGTAATAAACGTTTTCTGCACTAGTGATGATATCATATATGATCTTTTAACATTGCTTTGTTAATAATATCTTTGTATTATCGTCGTTTCGAGTGTTAAAGGAATCATTTTCATTTATATTATTTGTTATGTGATTCATATTTGTTATGGATGGGATGTATCTTATTAATTTCCCTAATGATATCAAGTCTTTAAACATTATTTTTAATCATCAAATGAAAATTATTATTGAATGGATACGTTGGAGAATGAATCTCATTGAGTTCGTTCAGACGGTAATCCATACGTACGTACAAGGGACAATATCATTCTTTTGATATACAAATAATATAAAATTGGATTTTTTAATCAATATAGAGAATAATTATCATGTTATATTTATTATTTACATGAATTACACATCATTATTATACCCATCCAAATAATAATGTATTGAATAACAATTACACCACGACATGGAGACGGTAAGTCGTACATATGCACGTATGGTGACATGTCATTCAAGAGGTGGATAGAATAATGAATATGGTTGTAACATATTTATAATAATATCACAGTATATTGAAGATATTGATGTTATTATTTTAGAATTTATACAACAAAGAAAAAGAAATTGGAAGAAGAAAGGAACTTGAAAGAGGTGATGAAATATTTTCCTCTTCTTTGGGTTCTTCCTTTTGATTTGATCAAAAGGGATCCATAGATTGGCTTTATGACTTAAGGAAGTACTCTAGGATGAAGGGAGGAGAGTTTAGAGGGTATTTGAGAAGGTTTTGTCTGAGCCAAATGGATTTTATGGTGTGAATTAGAGATAATGTGAAGTTCCCTTTTATAAGAGGGGTGAGGGGCACCTTAGGTAAAATTTAAAATATTATTTTCTAATAAATTAATATTCGGTTTATAATGGCTCAAAAGTAACTTATTTTTAGGCTAGGGTGAGGATGGGTCGAAAGCGTCTGAACCAATAGCTTTTAGACAAGTTTTGGTCTCCATTTTAACCTTATCACTTAGATTTAACTCTAAGTTAAATAATTTAACTTTTACAGTGTCTTCTTGTATTCATACACTATATGGTTAACAAAAATACTATAAACTGCCAATAAAACCTCAATTGGTTAATTAATGTCATATATATTATTATATAAGTCTTTTGTCTGACCCTTATATTTTTATGACAAATATATCAATTAATAATATAATATTTCTTTTAAAAACTATTTTAGGTCAATTTTTACACTATTTGGAATTTGTTTTTTGTTCGAATCATAACAGCATTATTACTTCAAAAAAATTCATCTAACAAACCCTAACATGTCATATTAACCTATAAAATTATTTTTATTCATAAAAAAACTCAAATTACATTTATTTTGGAATTTATAATATCAATTATGTTAATATTCCATTAATTAGGTAATTATTGCATCATCATTGTGTCATAATTAAAGTAAATTATTTAATGTATAAAAATATAAATAAAATACCATTATGTAGGAAATATTTTTAGATTTATAATTAATATTTATAGTAGAATTTATGTTATGTATAACACTATATTTAAAAAAATTTAGTTATTAAACATTAATTTTAAATATTTTTACTCTCCTTTAAATAAAATAATAATAAATGTCCTAATCTAATCCAAGTAGATCTAAAGGATCATATTTTCTTCGTAAGGTTGTTTTTGGTCGAATTAAAATTACCAAATTGAATTAGGACATGTGTTAGGGTAATAATAATATAATTTTTACCCTTAATTACCCTATAAACTTTTAACCGTGGTAAATAAATATAAAAAAGGTACTATTCACCAAAAATTATTTTCGTCTTATTGAACCACATTTTACTTACTGATATCAACCGTGTCTCTCAGAATTTTTGAAATTAAACTCAAAGAAGTGGTAAAATTATGTTTTTTTTAAATTTTCAAATGATCCTAGGAGATGGGTAAAAGACGGTGAAAAGTTTTATAAAATTATTATATATCTAAAATTATTATAAATTTACTCCAATGAATTAAATTGAACATATATAGGTATTATGTATCTATTTTTTCTTAAAATAAATTTAAATAAAATAAATAATTATTTAAATAAAAATTCGGTTTTTAAACTATAAGTCAGTGTTATTCACTATTCATCAAGAATTGAAAGTTTTTAGAAAAATACCAAAAATTCACTCTAGGCTAATTTCGATATTCAAAATCCAAAAATGAAGTCCATTTTAAATGATATAATTTCTAAAATTTCAAAAACTGGGTATTACTATTCGTAATGGCTTGTTTTCTTTTTGTGTTGTGTTAGAACTCGGAGCTGGATACAACACACGCTATTGTATTATTCAAAGAGAAGCCTACCATGGAAGCTTGGGGTGTTACATTCTCTTTTAAATTGTGTTTCGAAAATAAAAGGTCAAAAATTAAAAATACATATGGAAGACCCACATTAGAAATAGGGTTAATAAAATTTAGTTTTAATAAGAGGGAAAAGGAAATGAGAATGTCACCACCAAATATGGGGTTTGAATAGCCGAACATTGGTGAAAATTATAGACCCGTAATTAGAGGAAAAAGATAAATATTTATAGGGAGTGATTGAGGTCATCAATCATAAACAAGTGTAAAATTGAGTGTCTCAAAGCCATCAATCTAATATGATTTAAAATATCACCAGTTCAACAAAATATAAGGTATTACGATAAAAAATGTTTTGTTTTAATATCCCTTCCCTAAAGTTTAAGAATTAATTTATTCATAGAATAAGAGAAATATATATATAAATATATACTTAACAAGTATAGTTTCATACTTCAACTAATTTCTACCACAAACTCATCTTTCACTCCAAAAGATAATAGAACCCAAAAAATATTATATTTATCCTAATCATATAAGGTTCTAAATATTAACACATACCATTTAATTGAAGAATTTTTTTTGTAATAACCAGGGACTTCCTATAGGCTAGTGCTGGGTAATAAAGGCATGACGCACTATGGTTGTGGGATTGATTCCTACAGATTTTTCTGACGCAATGGGTTATCGCTCGACCTGTTGGTTGTCCTTTTTCAAAAATATTCATAAGAAATGTTTTAACCTTAAACCATAATATTGAAATTTCAACATAATCCATTCCAACCTTTATAGTTTTCCAAAATACCTCTTATAGACTCTCTGTAAAAGGTATCTAAATTCAAAAATCAATTGTAACATCAGATTCCCCCAAAAAATTAAAGTTTCTCTTATAGTCACATACTGAAAATATGATTACCTTAGTCATATTAAAACCTTAATGAAAAAAATACGTACTATAGTACAATCCATATATATATCACATTATTCTTATATCCAAAATATAATCCTTGAGTCCAAAAAAACACAAATACACTAATTATTCCACTTCAACTATAGTAATAGAAAAATATTGTCCTTGATCCCATGGCCTTTTCTGAGGCATGTTTCCTTGGTGCTTGGTTCATTCATTTGTATAATTCCCCATTTCTCTACAATTGTAGCATTCAACATTGATAGCCTCTTTCTCCCCCTTACAATCACGAGCTTGGTGGCCTTTTTCACCACAATTGTAACAAACACCCATTCCATTTAGGCATGTATTTGGGTGTTTCTTCCCAAAATTATCACATAATGGAAAATTATTCTTTCCCCTTTTCCCTTTATCTGTCTCTTTCTCCACCATTCTCTTATTCTCTTTCATTACATTGTTGTCATAAGATTTAGAGAATTCATTTTCTGTCTTGATAGCACCTGAGACTATATCTTCGTACGATGAGAAGGATTGTGATACTAATTCTTGATGGAGAAATGGTTTTAACCCATAAAATAAACAGTCAATATAACTTCTTAGGTTACGTATATAATCTGCAGCATGACTTCCTAACATTGTAATGTTTGCTTCATACTTTGCGACATTCTCATCCTCCTTTTTCCTCAGACATAGAAATTGTCTTTCCATATCCGCTCGATGGACAAGAGGAAAGTATTTTTCTAAGAAAATTTCTTAAAACTCCCTCCATTCCATATTTGAAACTTCCTAATCTTCCTTTGTGTTTTGAATCAATGACTAACATTGATCAGCATCTCCAGTGTTGTGGTAAACTACAAAGACAACATTTTCCATTTCTCTACTCCCTAAAGCGTGGAATATTTTCTCTAAGGAATTTATCCATTCCTCAGCTACTAATGGATTTTTACCCCCATTCACTATTGGTGGTTGTTGCTTAATGAAGTTATCTAACTTTTATCATCCACGCTCTAGATCAAGGTGCTCCATACGAGTAAGGTTATTATTCATAACCTGAGTGAGTTGTCTAAGTATGGTGATTAGCTGATCAGCACGGGTTTCACTACCAGCTCAACTATAATTATCTTGAGTAAGAGGTAAATCCATATATGTAGTTCCTGAATTGATACGGTTTATATTACTTCCACTAGGAACCATTTATAATCAATGGAATAAACTAGATTAGTTTATGAATCGAAATACATAATTCCAAACTTGTAAAATGCTTAACATAAACTGAGCAGTTTATGTATATAATCCATAATCATAAAAATGTTTTCTATGGGAAATTATATACTCATAAACCCTTCATAATGGTTTGTAATGAAAATGAGAACTATCCTAAGCATATCCCCCAAGAGTGAAGTAACCAAGAGTGCAGCAAGGCCCGTTGTCGTGCACCAATTCTCATTCGAGTCTAGCTCAAAACAGTGTTTTCGGGTTTTACACCTAGGTAATTCTATGCCAGAGCCGCCTATACCTACTCATATCCAGATAGAGATGTATTTCATGGAAAAATCATAAAATCTATACATTGCAGAAATTCTAGGAAGTTCTTCTACAATAATCCTCAATATCTATCTTAGGGCTAGGTGCTCTAATCAGAGTTTACCAAAATCTAGATTCCAAGGATTGTACTAAACTTCCTCTAATTCCAACTGTAACACCCTAACCCAAGAAGCCCAGAGTTGGGGCATTATTACGTATCATTGGCATGATCACAAAATATCATGTCCTAAAAGATTGTTTAGTTTAGTAGACTTGGATGTACTAGATACATTCATAAGGATTACATTACATCATAAAATGGAAAATTACAACAACATTGTTTCCATAGACAACACTGAGATCCCATAGACTGTCCCTGCAAGTCAATCATAATATACATCTTCACATCCTAGAATAAATAAAATATAGAAAGCGGTGAGCTCAGATGCTCAGTAAGGATTACAATATAACAGAAAATTTCGAAAATAAGCATAAACATTTAAGGGAATGTATTGAACTAAAACAAAAGCCTTTTTATCTTTATCTTTAGTATAATATGGAAAAGATAAAATAAAAATAATGTCATTTACTTAATAACATTGATATTCTTCTAGTCGAATAATCACATGAAATATCAATAGCCACTTTCATAAAGATGGAATGCATAATGTCGGACTTTAAATACTGTGTCAAGGCCTCACGCCAAGGCATAGGGGATAACTGTAACCGGACCCAAACCCAGAGATCCTCTATAACCGGACTCCATCCCGGAGAGCCTCTTTAACAGGAATCTATCCCAGAGAGCCTCTATAACCAAACTTCAACCCGGAGAGCCTCTGTAACTGGACTCTAACCCAGAGGGTCTGCTGTAACCGGACCCCAACCTGAAGGGCTTACATTTACCTTCCCCGACCTAGAACATACTAGTCCAATACATTCATTAAAAGAAGAGGTTGAAATATAACATAAATTTTTTTATTAAAACTAGCATATGAAATTTCAATACATTATACATAAACCATTAATGGTATGGAATAACACATACATAGTCAATCATATCACAAAACCTCCAATACAATATGGATGTTTTTTTATCATAATAACTCAACTTCAAATAATCTTAGAATCCATCAAAGGATGTTGACATAGATGAAATCAAAAAAAAAAAATTAGAAATATCTCTTTCTATTTTTAAATCATTTATGAGTCACATAGTTATAAAGGAAACATTTATTTTGAAAATATTCTTATAAGATTTTAAGGGAAGCTTCGATGATGTTATAACTACAGAAAATACCCACACCCACCGTATAAGTTAAAAAACATTCTTCCCATAATTATGTCGAAATGGTCATAATGTACCTTTTTTGAAAATGATGGAAAGATACCTCTCAAAACGTTTTATAAAAATTAAGACAAGAGTATAAATGACTTTAACCCATAATCTAGTAAATAGTAACAATGTTTTGAAATACATTTTTAGGAAACAAAGATGTGGATGATAAAGAGGTCCTAGTATATAATTACGTTTAAACAACCTCAGATAATGAAGAGATTTTAGAATTAACCCTTAACACATAATTTTCCTTGGTTGAGGGTAGGTTAAACTCTTGTATAATGGTGAAATTATTGTTATTAAATTATACAAAAGTAATATAAATTAATATGATATCATATATGATCTTCTAACATTGCATTGTTAATGATATCTTAGTATTATCGTTGTTTCAGGTGTTTACGAATTCGTTTTCCTTTATATTCATTGTTATATGAGTAAAATTTGCTATATATGCGATGTATATAATTCATATCCAGAATGATATCAAGTCTTTAATAATTATTTTTAATCATTAAATGAAAATTAGTCTTGAATTGATATGATGGAGAATGAATCTCATCGCGTTCGTGGAGATGGTAATCCATATGTACACACGAGTGACAATATCATTCTTTTGATATTAAGATAATATATAATTTGATGGTATATAATATATAAAGAATATTTATAATGTTATATTTATTATTTAAATTAATTACATATCATTATTATACCCATCCAAATAATAATGTATCGAATAACACTTAGACCACGACGTGGAGACGGTAAGTTGTATGTACGCACGTATGGTGACATGTAATTCAAGCGATTGATAGAATAATGAATTTGGTTCTAACATATTTATTATAACATTACAATATATATAAGATACTGGAGATTTTATTTTATAATGGAAACAACAAAAAAGAGGAAGTGAAAGAAGAAAGGAAATTGAAAGAGGTGATGAAATATTACCTCTTCTTCGGGTTCTCCCTTTTTATTTGATCAAAAGGGCTCCATAGATAGGCTTTCATACTAATTTAATTCCTCTAGTATGAGGGTAGAAAAGTTGAGAGGTTATTTGGGTAGGGTTTGGACAGACAAATGGCTTTGAAGGTGTGACTTAGAGAGAATGGGGAGTGCCCTTTTATAAGAGGGGTGAGGGGCACCTTGGGAAAAACGTAAAATATTATTTTATAATAAATTCTTATTCAGTTTATAATGGCTCCAAAGTGACTTATTTAGAATATAGGGTGGGTATGGGTCGAAATAATCTAAACCAATAGGTTTTAAAAAGTTTAGGATACCATTTAAACCTTATCATTTAGATTTAACTCTATGTTAAATAATTTAACTTTTACCGCGTCTTCTTCTATTCTTATAGTATATGGTTAATAAACATAGTATAAACTACCAATAGAACCCCAATTGGTTCATTAATGTCATATATATTATTATATAATTCTTTTGGCTGAACCTTATATTTTTAGGACCATTATATCAATTAATAATATAATATTTGTTTTAAAAACTACTTTATGTCAATTTGACACTATTTGGTATTTGTTTTTTGATACAATCATAACATCGTTATTACTTTGGAAAAAACTCATATAAAAAACCCTAAAATTCCATATTAACCTATAAAATTAGTGGAATTAATAAAAAGTCTCAAATTACAATTATTACGATGTTTATTATATCAATTATTTTAATACTCCATTAATTAGGTAATTACTACACCATCATTATGTCATAAATAAATTAAATTATTAAATGTCTAAAAAATATAACTAAAACTAAATTATGTAGGAAATATTTTTAGATTTCTAATGAATATTAATAGTCGAATTTATGTTATGTGTAACCTCATATTAAAAATGTTTTATTTATTAAACTGTAATTTTAACTATTTTAACTCTTCTTTAAATAAAATAATAATAAATGTACTAATCAAATCCATGTGGACCTAAATGATCATATTTTATTCCTAAGGTTGTTTTGGGTCGAATTACACTTATCAAATAGAATTATTTCACGTGTTAGGGTAATAATATTATCATTATTACCCTTAATTTGTCACGACCCGTCCTCAGGGCCCGTGCCGTGACTACCCCAAGCCCGGCTCCCATAGGCCAGGGGTTGGCGACTAGCACCAAAGACGTAAATCCCGATAACTGGTAAGGCATTTCCTTTATAAAAGTAAACAAAACACCATAGAGTAAAAGTGGAAGTAAAACACTAAGTACAAAAGAATGTTCTGAAAAGTAAATGATACAGAATACAAACCCAACTGAAAGTACAGCTACAATTGAACAAAAGTAAAACAGGAAAAGGAAAATAGCAGGAAGAAGGGAAGTATATCCTGGGTCATCCTCCTCAGATCCTACTTGAAGGGTAGGTACAGATAGCGCAGCTCCTGGATCGTCCACCACGGATCCTACCTGAAGGGTAGGTACAGATAGTGCAACTCCTGGATCGTCCACCACGGATCCTACCTGAAGGGTAGGTACAGATAGACTCCACAACGCTCTTGCCCGTCAACCTCCTCCGAGTGTCATCTTGCCATGAAGTCCACCTCCGGATATTGACTCGTCGTGTGGTCAACCTCCAGGTACCGTCCAATCCTCGAACACTCGGCCTCTGTCAGCGCTGCCCGTCGTCTACAACCAACACAACGAGGTGCGGGCATAGCCCATGCAGGGGTGAGTATACGATACTCAATAGGGACCACGAGACCCTCAAGGTCTCACTAAATCCAACAAGGATAACCACAAAGAAGGATCTCAACAGATAACTTTTACTTAGGTATAAGCCCATACTTATACATAAGTTATCAAGTAACCCATCTCAATCATGAGGAAACACAAAGGTTTTGAAATCAATGGATAACCACCACCCAGGAATATGCCCATACATATACCTAAGTTATCAAGTGACCCAACTCAATCATGAGGTAAGCACAAAGGTCATAGACTCAGCTCAAACCACGATTTTTATTATCGAAACCATAACTGCTGAAGAGCCCCATCTCTGGAGTGTACAGTGGTCCTGTTATGACTTCGAGGTACTGCTCACTAACCTATGAATGCTTACTAACTCCTCATGTCGAGTACCGCGGGTCTGCCACCCAAACACAGTAGTGGTTCCCACTGGGGTCTGCCACCCAAACACAATAGTGCATCCCCCCTAATAGCATGCAGAGGTACTCTCCGGATGAGTAATGCGGGTCTACACCCCAACTCAAAAGTGCTCCGTCTGCCATGGTTCTGCACCCAAACAAAGTAGTGCTCTGTCCACTGGGCTAGTCGACTCACTCCAAGTCGAGTCGGTCAAGCAGTCGTCAGGTCTCAGCCGGCTACATGGTCTCCTTACTCTGTACGGTCATCTCCGGGAGGGTCCACTCCCCGAGCTATAGGTCGATACTCCAAGTATATTAACGTCCCATGAATAAGAATCTCAAAGGACCGCCTCCTCATAGCGGTCTTAACGCAATAGATGGCGCGTCAAACGGACGCTCGGTCTGTGAGTTATTAGCCTTTTCATCCTAGGGGCCCGGTTGGTTTTGTGTACGAACCAACCTGGCCATATCTCATCTGTACCAAGAACTCTCATAGGGTATGCTCATAGGGACCGTTTCTCAACGTGATCACCAACGCCGCTGATGGTTCCTCAAACGGACGTCCGGTCTGAAAGTTATCAGCTTTTCCATTCTAGGGGCCTAGTTGGAATTCGGGTACAATCCAATATGGCCACCATCCAACTGCAACCAAAACTCGGGAGAAGTATGTCAAAAGTTCTGTCTCATCAAGAGGAATCCAACAAAGTCAACGGCACGTAAATCGGATGTCCGGAGCTCACGATATAAGTGTTTCTGCTCTGAGGGCCTGGTTGGTTTTGTATCCGAACCAACCCAGCCAAACTCAAAGTTCTCCGAAACGTTGAGTGTAATATATCGAAACGACCATCTCAATCCAAGGATTGCATCGCAGTAAAAGGTGCGTTTATCAGAGGTCCGTAGCCCAAGATATGTGCGGAAGACCATAAGAGGTCCTGAAATGGGGGTTTTGGGCCCGGACCGACCCAGCCCGAGACCCCCTGGGTTGGCCCGAACCGGGCGACCTGAACCGAGTCCGGGTCCTGCCCTCTTGGGCGCGGCCCGGCCCGGCGCGCTGGCGGTTCGCTGGCCAGCTCGGTTACACCGAGCTGGCAGTCAGGGGGGGGGGGCGTTGCCCCCCTGTCTCAAATGATGCCCCCCCCCCCACGGGGGGGGGGGGGGGGCTCCTGCCTCCTGCGGGGGGTTTCAAACCCTCGGTTCTCCCCCTGACCGACCGACTGTTGCACCAATGGACTGGCGTGGGCCGGTCCCCCTGCTCTGACTCCGGCGGCCGGAAGTTGGCCGTCAGTCCCTGCTCTGCTGCGGCCTTGGTCCGACCGACACAGCGCGACGATGCAACGCTTCTTCGCCCAAACACATAGCTCCCGCGCGGTGCAACGACACCGTGCCACCTTACACATGCCAAAACAAATCAAACAACCAAGGGGGGAAGAGGGTCGGCCGTGTTCATGCGGTCCGACCTCCTCCCATTATTGTGATATCAGGCGGCTCAAATAAGGATGATAAACAGCATTGGAATTAATCAGGAACAAAAGAATTAATCTCCCTACGGGTTTTCCAAAATAAAAAGGAAATTCCAAACCCGCAAACAAAAACTTTTGCGGATAAAAATAATATTGAGTTGATCCTCATTCTTGTTTTAGAAGGAAAAAAATCATGAAATTATTAATATTCTCAAATTAAACACCTACCTAGAGCATAGTCGTCAAACGTGGTTTGTCGCGGAAAGGGACGCCGCAGATTTGATCATCGCAGAAGAAGAGGATCATCGCGTCGCGGAGGAACGGTGTCTCCCTTCCTTTGACACGGAAAGAAGGAACGAGGAGATGCACGTCGGGTCGTCGATCTCTGAGGAAGGCATCTTTCACCATCGTCCGTCGTTGGAGTTCGGCGTTCTTCGTCAGCGGTGGTGCATTCTTCACGTTCTTCGATGAAGAACAAAGAACTCCAAGACTCCCCTTTTTCTCCCAAAAACACAACACAACAAGCCCAACAATAATAAAATAAGACCTGTCTTATTTTATTAACACACAAGCCAATGTCTTTGAAATTAAAAATTGAATCAACCAATTAATTGAATTTAATTGCAACGTTTAAACCGCCCAATTAATAGAGGCGTTTAATATTTAAATAAACGCACGAGTTGAATTTCCCTAATTAGGGGGGGGGTGCGGGTGTGTTACTTAAATAAAGGAGGGGTTGAGGAAGTTGAAAGGGTGGGGATCGTGTGCGCCCCACCCCACTAATATCCTACCTGGTGGATAAGTTAGGATGTGGGTCCCACTCAACCACGTAGCTTAGGTTAAAACTTCTTAAAATAAAATAAAATTGGTTGTACCAGTTTTATTTTATTCCTTTACTTATCCCAAAAATTTAATAACCACACCTGAGAAAACGTAACACTAGAAAAGGGGTTTCTAAGCAATTACCGGCGCTGCGATTCCATCGGTGCCCTCAGATTTCGATTCCGAGCATCGTTTCAAAATTTAGGAAAACCCGCTCGTTCGTTCACTGAACTTACCCAAGATAAACATCCGAGAAATTATTCTAGGCACACCGGGCCTCTGAATCAGGCGCCGTTAGAAACTGCGTTCTTGTAAAATTTCAATGAAAATTAAGAAAAAAATTCCCTTGAATTTTACTAGTCTTTACATTACTCCCACATCAGGGATTTACGTCCTCGTAAAGCTTTAACACAAACTAGGGATAAAAAAGCGGTACTGAGCACACATCTGAGCCTTCCGCTCCAATTTGCTCACCTGGAGGTTCCCTTGCTGGCAATGAAGGCGCACAAGAGGAATCGAATGTCCTCGTAGGACCGCTTCTATCGATCCTCAACTCCTACTGGAACCTTTCAAAATTCACCCCATCACCAACGTCCAACTCCTCATGGTCGATGATATGCGAAGAGTCGTGCTTGTATCTCCTCAGTTTAGATATATGGAAGTTGTCGTGCACCTGGTGCAACTGAGGTGGATGGGTCAAACGGTTAGCCACCTTTCCTACCCTGATGAGGACCTAAAAAGGTCCACTGAACCTCAGAGATAACTTGCCGCCTTGGCAACATCTCCGTAAACCACATCGAGGTGAGACCCATATAACGACGTGATCGTCATCCTCAAACTCAAGAGGCCTCCAATTACTGTTTAAGACTGAAACTCAAAACTCCTGCTTCCACGAGAGTAATGTTGACCGACTCAAGAGTGATCGGCCGCACCCTCCAATGCACGAGTTTATCCTGTGCTGCCTGGTGTTTCCTTTTCGCCAACCATGGAAAACCCATCCCGACGTCATAGTTAAACCACAACCTTTTTGCCTAATACCGTCAATTTGTGTATGAACTGTGATTGCCTAGTCCATACTCAAACCAACGTCTTAAGGCCTCTACGCTCCCACCAAGAGATTCCAACTAAAACTCTCGCCTCGAGGGTCTGACCACACTGTCGGCGTAAGTGTGATTATCCAATCTTCTCCCAAGGTATCTCCAGACTTGAGGGTCAAGTCTACGGATTATCAGAAACTCTAGGTCTGGGACAAGATTTGTGAAAGGATGGAATGATTCATATCGACGACTGTTACTACGGCAGCTAGTAGTGGACACAGACTGTCCCTTGAATCATTTTTAGAGCCACTGGGTCACACTCCTTGTCCGCATGCTGCCGCACTCTTCCTCCGCCCTCCAGCTCCCTGAGCCTGGTGGGGAAAACTAAGGCGGGTGGTTGTAGTATGTTAAAATGTACACCACCCCATGCTGCTCTCCTAGATCTGCCTCCTCGTAGGCTACATGTTAGACTCATCTCTCCTTAAAGCTTCTTCGTCTTGAAACATTTAACACGCCCGAGTCTCTAAGACTGGCGCCAGTTTCCGGTTTCTTACTGTACTGTGCAGTCTTCATCTGCTCCCAGATGATCTGCACCTTCTATGCCTACGATATGCAAGAGCTGCTAAGATTCTCCTTTTCTGAAAGGAGAAACTCGGTCTCATCCTCTGGATGAACCACACCCTTTGCCTAATACATTCAATCCTGACATGAATGATGCATTCAAGCCATGGATGACGTCGTAAGGCCTCGACGCTACTACCAAGGGATCCAACCGTCACTCTCGCCTCCAAGGGTCGAGTCACACTGTCGACATCAGTGTGAGTTCACAAGGTCTCCTCCAGTAGAAATCTTGATAGTGAGGTTCAAGTCAATAGTTTAAACCGAGACCTCTCAGTATCAGCCAAACAAGAGGACATGAACGAAAACATCACAAAGATAAGTGTCTTTGATTATTGCAGCTCATAGTACAAAGACACAAAAGCAACAACAATAACATGGAACTAGAAGTACCAAGTAAAAGAAGGTATCCACTAGTTCCGCCCCTGTCCACCTACTTCTGAAGCTCTACTACCTTGTCCACTGCTCGGTTGTTTCTCAAGCACCCGCCGCTGCTTCTATCTCGGTGGCTCCTCCAACACCAGAGGATCAACTGTGCGGGGAGTGAGACAGTCACGTTCCATGTGACCCTTCCTTCCGCAGGAGTAACACTGTCCGTTTCTGGCACGCCTGGCTCTAACCCCACCCCGGGTGCCCCGCACCACCGATCCTAAAACCCGAGATCACCCAACTGCTAGTCTAGTGCTCCTAGAGCTCTGCATCATCTGCCTACTACCTACAGATGACTCGGCTACTAATGAAAAAACATGCGTTAAAGGCAGCAGCTCCTGAACACGCTCGGGGTGTAGAGTCACTGGTATGAACTCCACCCTGAATAAGGTCTCAAAGTCTTCCCAAGTGAAGGTCATCCCATCACAAAACTAGTACAAGTGGATCCACAATCTCCCAGCTGCTACTTGAAGGAGGATGGCAGCAAAGATCACCACGAAGTCTGCTGGTGTACCCACTATCTTGAAAACTCTCACCACAGCCTCCAGCCAATCCTCATCTGCCTGCGGGTCCGTCTCTCCCCTAGACCTGGGTGGCCTCTGGCGCTGGAACTCGTGCAGTGCGCTCAAGAGATGTGCACTCTCTACTGCTGGGGCTAGTGGCATCGATGGCCCAATGTGTGGTAGTACCGCTGGCGCCTCCACTGGTGCCTCAACTGCAAGAGGGCCCTGTACCGAAGCCTCGTCGCTCGCCAGGCTGTCAGTACGTACATCTCTCAGGGATCTAGCTGATCGTCCATGGAAAGACATCCCGAAAGAAACATACGTGACATGGTCAAATGATTTATACCTAGTGAGCTGACCTGGTTTGAGCTGTTTTAAGGGGAAAAACATTTGAAAACTCACACGCAATTAGTGTCTTTGTGCACAAAGTCGGAAATCAGTTGTCAGGGTCCTGGTGTACGAATATGTCGGCCGCACGCACCAGCACTAGTCTCCCTGAACTGAAAACCACACTCAGTACCCTTAACACTATTGCTTCACAAGAGAAAATAACAGAGTCCTACGTTCTGCGGTAGAACTGACTCCTTTGATACCAATTGTCACGACCCATCCTCGGGGCCCATGTCGTGAATACCCCAAGCCCACCTTCCATAGTCCAGGGGCTGGCGACTAGCACCAAAGACGTAAATCCCGATAACTGGGAAGGCATTGCCTTTATAAAAGTAAAAAAAACACCACATAGTACAAGCAGAAGTAAAAACCTAAGTACAAAAGAAAGTGCTGAAAAGTAAATGAGACAGAATAAAAACCCAACTGAAAGTACAACTACAACTGAATGAAAGTAAAACAGAAAAAGACAAACAGCTGGAAGAAGGGAAGCAGCTCCTGGGTCGTCCTCCTTGGATCCTACCTGAAGGGTAGGTATAGATAGCTCATCTCATGGATCGTCCACCACAAATCTTACCTGAAGGGTAGGTACAGATAGCGTAGCTCCTGGATTGTCCACCACGGATCCTACCTGAAGAGTAGGTACAGATAGCCTCCACAACGCTCTCGCCCGTAAACATCCTCTGAGTGTCGTCTCGCCGTGAAGTCCACCTACGGATACTGACTCATCGTGTGGTCCACCTCTGGGTACCATCTAGTCCTCGAACACTCGGCATCTGTCAGCGTTGCCCGTCGTCTGCAACCAACACAACGAGGTGCGGGCATAGCTCATGCAGGGGTGAGTATACGATACTCAGTAGGGACCCCGAGACCCTCAAGGTCTGACTAAATCCAACAAGGATAACCATAAAGAAGGATCTCAACAGATAACTTTTACTTAGGTATAAGCCCATACTTATACCTAAGTTATCAAGTAACCCATCTCAATCATGAGGAAACACAAAGTTTATGAAATCAATGGATAACCACCACCTAGGTATATGCCCATACATATACCTAAGTTATCATGTGACCCATCTCAATCCTGAGGTAAACACAATGGTCATAGACTCAGCTCAAACCAGGATTTTTATTATTGAAACCATAATTGCTGAAGAGCCCCGTCTCTGCAGTGTACAGTGGTCCTATCACGACTCCGAGGTACTGCTCACTAACCTAAGAATGCTGACTTACTCCTCCTGTTGAGTACCGTGGGTTAACCACCCAAACACATTATTGGTTCCCGCCGGGGTCTGCCACCCAAACACAGTAGTGCATCCCCCAAAATAGCTTGCATAGGTACTCTCTGGATGAGTACCGTGGTTCTGTTCCCTAACTCAGTAGTGCTCTGTCCTCTATGGTTCTGCACCCAAACAAATTAGTGCTCCGTCCACTGGTCTAGTTGACTCACTCCAAGTCGAGTCTGTCAAGCAGTCATCAAGTCTCAGCCGGCTACACGGTCTCTGTACTCCATACGCTCATCTCCGAGGGGGTCCGCTCCATGAGCTATAGGTCGATACTCCAAGTATCTCAAAGTCCCACGAAGATGTATCTAAAAGGACCGCCTCGTCATAGGGGTCTCAACGCAACAGACGACACGCTAAGCGGACGCCCGGTCTGTGAGTTATTAGCATTTTCGTCCCAGGGGCCCTGTTGGTTTTGTGTGCGAACCAACCTGACCGTATCTCAACTATACCCCGAACTCTCATAGGGTATCCTCATATGGACCATTTCTCAATGTGATCACCAACACTGCTGACGGTTCCTCAAACGGACGTCCGGTCTGAAAGTTGTCATCTTTTCCGTTCCAGGGGCCCGGTTGGATTTTGGGTACAATCCAACCCAGCCACTATCCAACTGCAACCAAAACTCAGGAAAGGTATTCCAAAAGTTCCGTCTCATCAAGAGGAATCCATCAAAGTTGACGGCACGTCAATCGGACGTCTGAAGCTCAAGATATAAGTGTTTCTACTCCGAGGGCCCGGTTGGTTTCGTATCCGAACCAACCCGGCTGTACTCAATGTTCTCTAAACGTTGAGTGTAATATATCGAAACGACCGTCTCGATCCAAGGATCGCATCGTAGTTGATGGTGTGTCGATCGGAGGTTCGTAGCACATGATATTAGCGGAAGACCGTAAGAGGTCCGGAAATGGGGGTTTCGGGCCCGGACCGACCCAGCTCGAGACCCCCTGGGTCGGCCCGAACCAGGTCGACCCGAACCGGGTCCGGATCTGGCCCGCTTGGACGCGGCCCGGTGCAACGGCGCGCTGGTGGTTTGCTGGCCAGCTCGGTTACCCCGAGCTGGCGGTCAGGGGGGGGCGCTGCCCCCTGTCTCAAATAACGCCCCCCCCCCCCCACGCGGGGGGCCCGTCCTGCCTCCAATCGGGGGTTTCGAACCCCCGGTTCTCCCCCTGACCGGCCGACTGCTGCACCAATGGACTGGCGCGGGCCGGTCCCCCTGCTCCGACGCCGGTGGCCAGAAATTGGCCACCGGTCCCTGCTCTGCCGCGGCCTTGGTCCGACCGGCGCGGCGCGACGACACCGTGCTTCTTCGCCCAAACACATAGCTTCCGCGCGGTGCAACGACACTACGCCGCCTTACACGTCCCGCAAAAAATCAAACAACCAAGGGGGGAGGAGGGTCGGCCGTGTTCATGCGGTCCGACCTCCTCCAGTTATTGTGATATCAGGCAGCTCAAATAAGGATGATAAACAGCGTTGGAAGTAATCAGGAACAAAATAATTAATCTCCCTATGGTTTTTCCGAAATAAAAAGGAAATTCCAAACCCGCAAACAAAAACTTTTGCGGATAAACTTAATATTGAGTTGATCTGCATTCTTGTTTTAGAAGGAAAACAATCATGAGATTATTAATATTCTCAAATTAAACCCCTACTTCAAGCGTAGTCGTCGAAGGAGGTTTGTCGCGGAAAGGGACGCCGCGGATTTGATCGTCGTAGAAGAAGAGGATCGTCACGTCACGGAGGAACGGTGTCTCCATTCCTTTGACGCGGAAATAAGGAATGAGGAGATGCATGTCGGGTCATCGATCTCTAAGGAAGGCGTCTTTCACCATCGTCCGTCGTTGGAGGTCGGCGTTCTTCGTCGGCGGTGGTGCGTTCTTCACGTTCTTCGACGAAGAATGAAGAACTCCAAGACTCACCTTTTTCTCCCAAAAACTCAACACAACAAGCCCATCAATAATGAAATAAGACTTGTCTTATTTTATTAACACACAATCCAACGTCTTTGAAATTAAAAATTGAATCAACCAATTAATTGAATTTAATTGCAACGTGTAAATCGCCCAATTAATAGAGGCGTTTAATATTTAAATAAACGAACGAGTTGACTTTCCTTAATTGGGGGGGGGGTGCGGGTGCGTTACTGAAATAAAGGAGGGGTTTAGGAAGTTTAAAGGGTGGGGCTCGTGTGGGCCCCACCCCACTAATATCCTACCAGGTGGATAAGTTAGGATGTGGGTCCCAATCAACCACTTAGCTTGGGTTAACACTTCTTTAAATAAAATTAAATTGGTTGCACCACTTTTATTTTATTCCTTTATTTATCCCAAAAATTTAATAACCACACCCGAGCAAACGCAACTCCAGAAAAGGTGTTTCTAATCAATTACCGGCACTGCGATTCCATCGGTGCCCTCAGATTTCGATTCCGAGCATCGGTTCAAAGGTTAAGAAAACCCACTCGTTTGTTCACTGAATGTACCCGAGCCAATCTTTGGAAAAATGATTCCGGGCACACCGGGCCTCAGAATCAGGCGCCGTCAGAAATTTCGTTCTTGTAAAATTCCAAAGAAAATTAAGAAAAAAAATCCCATGAATTTTACTGGTTTTTACATAATTACCCTATTTACTTTTAACAGTGGTAAATAAAACTAAAAAAGTCACTATTCACTAAACATTATTTTCATCTTATTGAACAACATTTTACATACTGATATCAACCGTGTCTCTCAGAATTTTGAAATTCCTCTCACAGAAGCGGTAAAATTAAGTTTTTTGTAAATTTGCAAATGCTTCTAGGAGGTGAGTAAACGATAGTGAAACGTTCTATAATATTCTTATATATCTAAAATTATTATAAATTGACTACAATGAATTTCATTGAAATTATATAGGTATTATGTATCTATTTTTACCTAGAATAAATTTAAATAAGATAAATAATTATTTAAATAAAAATTCAGTTTTTAAACTATAACTCAGTGTTTTTCACTATTCATCAAAAATTGAAAGTTTTCAGAAAAATACCAAAAAATCCCCCTAGGCTAATTTTTATATTCCGAATCCAAAAATGTAGTCCATTTTGAAAGATAAAATTTATAAAATTTCAAAATGTGGGTATTACTATTCATAACGGCTAGTTTGCTTTTATGGTGTGCTAGAACTCGGAGTTGCGTACAATACACGCTATTGTATTATTCAAAGAGAAGCGTACCATGGAGGCTTGGGGTGTTACATTTTTATTATAGGAATAAAAATATTTATGTTTAATTATAATCATTAATTTTATATAATTTGTTTTTGTCCAGTTAATTTATTATTAATGTTTTGTGAATTCATATGTACCTTATTGATCCAATGAATTTTATAGATAAAGAAATCATGTTAGAGATATTTTAATACATATTTTATGAATTACATTACTATCTTGATGTTATTAATGTAAAAATATGTTAATAGTCCCGAAAATGCATATAATAAAATATTAGGTTAAATAATTTTTTATGAAATGTTTTAATATTCATAAAAATTTCATATATGGAAGACTGAATGTGATGTGGTCTATACGATCAAAAACGATCTATTTATCGGTCACTTTTCTTTTCTTTGGTAACTTTTCTGACCACTATAGTGTAAAAATCATTAATATCACGACAATCCTAAAAAACAGTGAACAGGTGGTAAAAACATAGAGATAATGGCTAAAACATCACCTAAACTAGACTAAATTATATTTTATGAGATTATTTTGATTTCTAATCATACTATATTAGATATATATCAATTTAATTCCTCTATTACTTGAAATTAATATATATTATCTGAATAATTTATGTAATTATGATAGTACCCCACCACACTTAGAAAATGGAACCTCATATAATATATTTTTTTAACCTTTTGGGAACTATTTATATTCTAATAACAACACAAATCTATCCAAAACATCACATACCACGTTCTAGAGGATTTGGTTTCTTGAAAATAAAAATCCTATGAGGTTTGAGGTGTCGTCCAGTTGTTTAATTAGGAGATGGTATAAGTCTTAACTGACATACATCATGTTTATTTATTCTTCAACATCATTTAAATCTTCTTTTACCAAATTGAAATAATAATATAATTAACTTTTATATAATTAAAAGTTATTATGATTATGTTACATCCATTTTTCACCTCATTTTCTCACCTGTGGGAAATGAAGACATCTCCTATATGTAAGTTTCAATTGCCATCACCTCAAAGAATTGTGTGATGTTTTCCATAAACACCTTTAATGGATACTTATAATGATAGATTTAATGTATATATATGATAATAAAGACATTATTAAGATTATATAATTAAATTATATCATCTATTTTCTTACACTTCCATCCTTTGAAAAATGAAAATGTTTTCCATATGTACTTTTGAATTACCACCTCAATAAATAGATATGAATTATTTATCTTGTATTACTTTAATATATTGTTACAAAATTGTTATTAATCTATAAATTTATTTATTATTTCATTATTATCAATCTGTAAATTATGTAATAATGACCCTTTGAGCACGATCATACTTGCAATGTTGTTCTGGGATTATAGACCAAATGACTCCCAAATGTCTAATGTAAGCATAACTAACTAAGTAACTAAATTAAACATGGAACGAAATTATAAAAAAAGAAAATTATAATGAAATAAACATGGAAATTTTTCATAATCAAGTATATAACTAATAAATAAATTATTTAATAGTTAAAAAAGTATAATGTTAGGCAATATTTAAGGTAAGGGTATTTCTTTTTAAAAAAACATATAATGTTTACCTTTAACTCCATTTATTCAATGTTAATGTTCGTTAAAATGCTTCAAGAAATTTTTTATTTATGATTCATAGTTTTCAAATTTTATCTTTTTACCATATTTAATTATATCTGTATTTTTAAAAAAAATTGAGTCTTTTTCACATTTTCCATACATGTCACATTTGCCTTTTTTTCTAGTGTAAACGAATTTCTTTATTTAACATATAAATTTTGAATTTAATTTCATAATATCATATATTTTCATTTATTTGAATATTCCATTGTAATTCTATATTATTGTTTTCAAATTAAATCATCTCCATTGTATTTTGGGAATCTTCCATTTTAAAGTGTTTTCAAGAGAAAGGGCCATTTCTCCATATTTTTATATGAAAATGGAAAGTGTTTTAATTATTGGTTAAAAATATTATTTTTTGGGTATTATGATTAAAATGAGAAATTTTATATTTCTTATTTAAGATTTGGTACTTAATCATTATATATGATGATATGTGATCCGAATATGTTTTAAATGATGGGTGAGCCCGGTATAACTAACACAATGAGTTATCCCAATACATATTATACAAAAGGTGAGCCAGATATTGATTTTATAATGGGAGAACATGATATATCCCTCTTATTCATTGGGTATCATTCCTTGTCTTAAAATTCAATATGAAAGGACATAACAAATGTGGTTTCTCCTATAGATTTAACTAAGATTCACTTGTTTCAGATGTGAGTTAATAAGGGTTATGAATATAATGATTTAGGATTCCTATAAGGGTTTATATTATCATTATATGTGATTTAATGGTTATTATTGAGAAAAAAGGATTATTTTATAGGTTTATATGTTTTATTTTATACACTTAAAGAATAACATGAAAAATATTAACATTTTATTAATTTTCATGTTTTTACAAGGCTAGAGGTTTTTTTAATTTTATATTCCACACTAATATCATTATTATCATACCACAATCTAAAATTTTATCATAGTGTTTATGGATTAGTAGGAAAAGAGAATAATTTGAGTTTAATTCCATGAATATTTTTCTTAAAAAGAAAACATGATACATTTAAAATGTTTTTTACTGTGGGGAAATGTTGTTAAGATGAAGTGTTTTCTTTTAATTTATAGGTTTATAATATAATATTTATGTCCTTATTATATAAAATATTAAAAATAAAATGTCTCTTTAAATGAATGAAAATAAATTATACTCTAAATATAAAATATTATGTAATGTTTGAGTGTTTTTTCTCAACACTTAATATCATTTATAAGGTTTACATATCCTTATAGATTATGATAATGTTCATAGAATTACCTTGAAATATTACAAATTATGGTGAAGTTTAAATGATATTACATTTTTATATTACCATATTTATTCATCTAATTTTTGTTTGTTTAGATTGGTTTTCTAGTGAAAAAACAAGTAAGCTAAAGTGGGAATGTATCGAGAGTAAAATAAAATTCCAAATCAGCATCCTGGAATGATTGGAATTATAACTGCTCAGTTCATAGTAATGATAAATCAATTGAAAAATGTTATAAGATCTGGAGGAATCTAGGTCGGAGAGAAACCATATTTACCATAGAGGAACATGTTGACAGTTGAGAATTTCCCAAAATACTACCCTCCAAATTTCGGTTCAACTTTAGATCTAGTGGTAGCTAAAGGATAGTTCAATGTAATGGTAGTGATATTTCTAGTCATGGGAACTTTAGAAATTCCAAAGGTAAATATTTAATTTTATAATTTTGAATGTGATGATGGCTGATGGTGGTCATTTCTTAAGAATACCAGAGATATCTGTGAACTTTATTCCCTTGAATTATGTACAATTACAGGTCTATTCCAAGAGAAATGTTTCCCTAAGGATTTTTGACTCAATATGGTGAAATATTTATTATAATTGTGAAAATAGGTAGATTAAATAGCCAAATATGATGTAAATTTTGTAATATTTGTTAGGTACACACCAAATTTATCTGAGTAACATGAAGGTAAAATTGATAAATTTTATATTGGATTTAATCTATGTTTATGAAGGCCAATAACATCATGAGAATTTAGAATTTATGTAAAATTTGTTTTTCGTGTTGAGAAATTTGATATGGAGTTTTTTAAAACACATATTTCATGATATAACATGATTAATAATTAGTCAAGGAGTAAGGAAATTGAGATTTAGTCAAATAATAAATTTGACTGTAATCCTGCATCATATTCCAAGTGTGGTAGAAAAATATTTTAGTGAATGTTTGAAAAGGATCTGAAGAGTGTTACCAGTGTGGAACGTTTCTTCATTGGGCTTGTGACTGAAAATGAAGGAGTCATATATGATAAAATAATGTGCTAATAGATGGAATTCAATTGTGTGATGTTTTAATGGCAATGAGGTGGGGTATTATACAAAACTGTGTCTCAAGTTAGTTACTTATGGTGTAAATAATCATTTTTAAAACCAAAAAATTTATGAAAAAATAATTTTCAACTAATAGGGTTAATATTGGAATATCTAATGAAGTGTTGATAGGTAAATTACGTGTTTACAAAATTATATTTATTCTCTTTTTAACTCTGTATCTTAGCATTCATTCATTTCAAAAAAAGTATCATGTAAAATGGGACAATTATGTGATGAAAAGAAGGTAAAACTTTTAGTGAAAACTCTTAGTGGACTTATTAGAGAAAACAGGCTTAATAAAAATCTTCCTATTATTATTAGAGGGATAGATCCTTATAATTTTTTTTTGAATTTCCCATATTGTTGTTTTATATTATATTTGGAATATTTTTTTTCAGTTTTTCAGGTTAATATAGATTTCAGGGTTAATAATGTTATATTCATTGGATTTATACCTTTGAAAAAATAATCAAGAAGATAATATATTAATTTAATATGATATTGAAAGTTACTAAGTTACTTTGTTGAAAAATAAATATATTTTTCAGAATTGTGATGTTACAGATATAAAAGAATATATGAATGTATTTATTAAGGATTTCCCTATTTTTATTCTTTATGTAGTGGTCAATCTTACTACTAACCTAATCCTATATTCTGAGACAAATTTAAAACTCCTTATTGAATGGATTTTGTTTAACCTTTCAAATAGAAAAATAAAATTTTTGAGTTCCATGATAAATGTTTCATTTTCTCTACCACTTCACCATGTTGTTCATTTAATTTTTATATAAAAAATAAATAAGGTTTTATGAAAAATATCAATGATTATTGATCCTTGAATAACATCACTATTAAGAAAAATTATCATCTGCTTTTTTATTTATGATTATTTTGTTTATCTTTTGGTAGAATAGTATTTTTCAAAAAAGTATCCTAGTACAAGATTACATGAGTGAAAGGTGAGTGAGGAAGATTTTCTAGATATTTAATTTTAGAAAAAATAAATGCAGTATTATTTTACCATTATTCTTTTCGGGTTTTATAATTCAGTAGTTATATTCAAGGATCCTATTAATATATTTTTCCTTGAATATTTGAATAAGTTTATGGATTTGTTTATTGATTATATTTCAGTGAATAAAAAATGTAATGAGGATCTTGAAAAACATATAAATATTTTATTCATACCTGGAATGAAAAAGTTATATAGAAAATTATGTATTTATTAATTTTGGTTACATCTGATTTCTTTCCATGGGAATATTGTGTCTAAATATGAAATAAGGTGGGGGAATAATATCCAAGACTATAAAATGTCACATATATTTATAGTTTTTAGGGATTCGTAGGATAATTCCAATTCATTATAGAAAACATTTCTCAGTTATCTATCATACGGACTAAGTTAACTCAAGCAAGAGTTAAAATCATCTGTATGAAAGAGTGTGATGATTTTTTCTACGAAATAAAAATAAGATTGGTGAATGATCTAGTTTTGGACATCCCTCTAGAAGTGGGGAATTTTTTTAGTGATTATACTTTTAAGGTACATAGTTGTGTTCTGATACAGAATGTTCGGGTAATAACATATGCTATATGTTAATTGAAACCCCATGAGGTGAATTATCCTACAAACGATCTAGAACTAGTTTTTATTTTTAATTTAAAAATATTGATACATCAATCATATGGAGTAAAATTTGAAATATATATTGATAATAAATTTTGATGTATTTATTCACTCAAAAATGTTTAACATGAGACAATTATGATATATGTAACTAAGCAAGGATTATAACTACATAAATTATTACCACCCAGGAAAAGAAAAAAAGTACTTGATGATATGATTCAAAATGATAATTCATCATTAACAATGCTAAAATGGAACATAATACTTTGGTAAATTATTAAATGGATGATATCCTAGAAATTTTTCATGAATGAACTTCCACTATTTTATTTATCTTTTACATCTAGTTGAAATTATCAAACATAATTATGAAATTATATCGGGAGGACCATGATTTTTATATTAAAGAGGAACTAGAAAATAATGGTAATTTACATGAATTTAGCATTGAAAATAAATGTATTTTGAGATATCAAAAATGAATTTGTGTGTAAGTTATCTCCTAGTTAAAAAAGGAATTGTTGAATGAAGCTCATAGCCCTATATTTTTTGTTCATCCTAGTAGTACTATAATATAAATAGATCAATTATACTATAACTAGTAAGATGGAATGAAGAAAGATATTATAGTGTTTTACATTATTTTTTTTCTTTTAAATAGGTTAAATCAGAAAAATAATTATAAAAATGGATGTTTCATCCTTTTATACTACTATTGAGGAAATTGGAAAATATATCTATGGATGTCATGGTGGGATTGCTTAATAAATATCGATGTAATACTGAGAATTTGGGTAAAGTTGATTGAAAAAATAAATATATACGTGTCCATCCCAATTGAGATATTATGTGATTAGATAAGCTTTTTAAATTGTTTCTCATGGAGATAATTAGGTTACATGGGTTTTCTATCTCTACTTAGTCTCACAATGATCCAAATTTTACTTATAATTTGTTGAGAGCACTTCATAAGTTAGTGGGTACAACATTAAATTTCCAAATAAAATCATCCATAATCTGATGGATATTAAGATTAGACTATTCAAAATTTGGAAGACATGAATTAATATTGTTCAAGGGATTACAAAGTAATTTGAAATCAACATTTTTCCTTAGTTGAGTTTTAATATAATAATAGTTTAAATTTCAGTTTACATATGGAACCATTTTAAGAATTATATTGAAAGTAGTGTCTAGATCCATCTTGTTGGGTTGAATTATGTGAAAGGAAGTTGTTGGGACCATAATTAGAATAAAAAATGGTTCCAAATGTGAAGATTAATAAATAAAATAATAGGATGGATCATAGTAGGTATAGAATTTATATTAATAACCAAAGGAAATATTTTTTTCTAAGGAAGGCAATCGTGTTTTTCTTAATGAATCTTTATTAAAAAGTGTTTTGAATTTTGTTAAAAAGGATAAATTAATTCCATGGTTCATTAGATGTGAAATTATTGAGATTGTTGGATTATGTTATTACAATGTATCCTTACCATTAATGTTTCTCCAAGTACATGATGTGTGTCATGTTTCACTATTAATGAAATATTAGTTAGATGCATCTCATGTTTTGAGTTCAGGATTAGTTAAGTTGGATGATAAAATTTCTAAGGATGGAAATCTTATTTAGATTCATGTCCATAGTGATAAGGTGTTATTAAAATAAATGAGTCATCAATTTAATGTTTTATGAAATTATAATATGATTGAAGAAGTAGTAAGGGAATCAAAAAATTATATAAAGTAAAAATGTCTCCACTTATATATGTAATTAATAAAATTGAAATGAACTAATTTTTAAATATGGACAATAATGTGAAAAATAATGTAAAGTTAATATATATTAAACTTCATGACTTATTAATATTCATTAATTATATTTTATATAGTTATTTTAATTATAATAATATTAATTAATTTCTCCACAAAAAGTTAAATATTTTTGTTATTTTTAAATTTGTTTTTTTTGTATTATAAGGATTCATTTAAAATATTAACTTCTAAATTTAAAAATTTTAAATTTTAAATAAGGAAATTATTTTTTAAATTCATACAATCAATGTCATTTTACTTTGGAATTTTTTATTTTTTCTATAAATATTTATTTTTCAATAAATAGTGAAAAATTCTAAAGTTTGTAAAATTATATTTTATTTTCATTAGTTAATAAAATTTAAAATCCCATTCTATTTTAAAGTAACATAATTAGCCTTTAATTTCATATAAAAAATTAATTTCATATGAATCAATAATACACCTAAATTTTGTAAAAGTTCATTTTTTGTATTAAAATTCATTTTTATAATATTTGTTTTTCATTGTGCTTTTCGAATTTTTCTTAAATTTGTTTCTACCTACTATAAAATTTTAATCATGAAAAATTCATAAAATATTTATATTTTATTGGTCAGTTTTTTAAATAGTTTTATTATTCATGATTAGTAATCGTAATAAATTGTGTTCCCCTGAAAAGGGTGAATCTAGTAATTATGGTTAATAATAATGTGATAAGAACTAAAAATATCCCAAACACGTGAATTTATTTGTTTGGTTATGTTTTCTTTCTATGAACATAATATTTTAAAAAAAATACATTTTCTTGTAGATTTAATTTGATAATGACCTAAAAGTTATTTTAAATAATGAATACAAAAAAAAAAGTTACTCTCTTAGTTTTAATTTATTAAAACATTTTTAAATGGATAAAATGAGTTTGTATTTTGTTATAATTGGATATTTTAAATATAAAAAGGTTTTTTAACATGTTAATTTTTTTTAAGTTTTGGTCATGAAATAATTTCCATTAATTTTTATGAATCATCGGAATTGTAAAACCCCAAGCTTTCATGGTACGCTTCTCTATGAATAATAAAATAGTGTGTGTTGTACACAATTCTGAGTTCTAACACACCATAAAAAGAAAACTAGTGGTTATGAATAGTAATACCCACTTTTTTAAATATTATAAATTTTATCTTTCAAAATATACTTCATTTTTGGATTCCGAATTTCGAAATTGGCCTAGGGAGAATTTTTGGTATTTTTCTGAAAACTTTCAATTTTTTATGAATAGTGAAAATACTGAGTTATAGTTTAAAAAAAGATTTTTTTAAATAATATTTGTTTTATTTAAATTTATTTGAGGTAAAAATATATATATTATACCTATATGAGTTCAATGTAATAAATTTAGATCAATTTATAATAATTTTAGATATATAATAATTTTATAGAACTTTTCACCGTTTTTTACCCACCTCCTAGGAGCATTTGCAAATTTACAAAAAATCATAATTTTACCGCTTCTATAAGTCGAATTTAAAAAATATGAGTGACATGGTTGATATCAGTAAGTAAAATTTGGTTCAATAAGATGAAAATAATTTTCGGTGAATAGTAACTTTTTTACTTTTATTTACAACAGATAAAAGTAAATAGGGTAATTAAGGTTAAAATTTATATTATTACTACACTATAACATTTACATATTCTATTGGATAAGTGTAATTCGACCTAAAACAACCTTAGGAATAAAATATGTTCCTTTTGGTCCACCTGGATTAGATTAAGACATTTATTATTATTTTATTTAAAGAAGAGTTAAAATAGTAAAAATCATAGTTTAATAACTAAAACATTTTTAATATACTGATATACATATGATAAATTCTACTATAAATATTCATTATAAAGGTAATAATATTTAGTACATATTTATATTTTATTTATATTTTTTATAAATTAAATAATTTAATTTATTTATGACATAATGATGATGTAGTAATTACCTAATTAATAGAATATTAAGATAATTGATATTATAAATATCCAAATAAATGTAATTTGAGAAATTTTATGAATTAAAATAATTTTATATGTTACTATGTAATTTTGGGGTTGGTTAGATAAATTTTTTTCGAATTAATAATGTTGTTATGATTTAAACTAAAAAAATACCAAATAGTGTCTAAAATGACATAAAATAGTTTTAAAACAAATATTATATTACTAAATCATATAATGGTCTTAAAAATATAAGGTTTAGAAAAAAGTCATATATAATAATATATATGACATTAATAAACCAATTGGGGTTCTATTTCCAGTTTATATAAGGTTATTACCCATATATTGTAGGAATACATGAAAACATGGTAAATATTAATTTATTTAACTTAGAGTTAAATCAAAATGGTAAGGTTAAAATGGTATCCTAAACCTATCTAAAACCTATTGGTTGAGAGGAATTAGACCCATACTCACCATATCATAGAAATAAGTCACTTTGGAGCCATTATAAACCGAATATGAATTTATTATAAAATAATATTTTATGTTTTTCCTAAGGTGCTCCTCACCCCTCTTATAAATGGGAACTCCCCCTTCTATCTAATCCACACCTTCAAAGACATTTTTCTCAGCCAACCCCTACCCAAACACCCTCTCAACTGTCTTCCCTTAATCCTAGGGGAGTTTTTTTAGTTAGAAAGATAATCTAAGGAGACATTTTAATCAAATCAAATGTAAGAACCTGAATATAAGGTAAATACTTCATCACCTCTTTCAAGGTCCTTTCTTCTTCCACTTCCTCTTTCATTGTTGTTTCCATTATAAAATAATAAATCTGCTATCTTCTATATTCTATGATGTTATTATAAATATAGTACAACAAAATTCATTATTCTATCCATCCCTTGAAGGACATGTCACATTACGTGCATACGTACGGCATACCGTATCCACATCGTGGTGTAATTGTTATTCATTACACTATTATTTATATGGGTATAATAATGTTGTTTAATTCATGTAAATAATAAATATAACAGGATAATGATACTATATATATGATATACCATCCAATTATATATTATTTTAATATCAAAATAATGATATTGTAGCTCGTGCGTACGTATGGATTACCGTCTCCACGAACGCGATGAGATTCATTCCCCATAGTATCCATTTAAGACTAATTTTTATTTGATGATTCAAAATAATGTTTAAAGACTTGATTTAATTCTGTATATGAATAAGATACATCCCATCCATAACAAATATGACACCCATAATAAAGAATATAAAGGAAAATGAATCTGTTAACACCCGAAACGACGATAATACTAAGATATTACTAACAAAGCAATGTTAAAAGATCATATATGATATAATATTAATTTATATGATTCTTGAATAATTTGATAACAATTTTTCACCATTATACAAGAGGATTACCAACCCTCGACCAAGGAATAGTAATAGGTAGTGTTTAATTCTACAATCTCTTCATTATCCAAGGTTGTTTATACGTAATTATCTACTAGGACCTCTTTATCATCCACATATATGTTTCTTAAAAATGCATTCCAAAGCATTGTTACTATTAACTAGACTTTTGTTTAATGTCATTTATAACATTTTTTTACTCTTTATAAAATGTTTTGAGAGGAATTTTTCTGTCGTTTTCCAAACAAGGTACATTATATCCTTTCTGACAAAATTAAGGTAAGAATGTGTTTTTTAACTCATACGGAGGGTGTGGATATTTTTAGTTGTTATATCATCATTCAATCATCCCTTAAAAGCTTATAATAATATATTCAAAACAAATGATTCCTTCATAATTATGTGACTCTTAAATGATTTCAAAATATAATGAGATATTTCTCTAAAAAAATGTTTTGATTTCATCTATGTCAACATCCTTTGATGGATTATAAGATTATTTGAAGTTGATTTATTATGATACAAAAATTCCATATTGTATTTAAGGTTTTTTCATACATTTGACTATGGATGTGTTATTTCATACCATTCATGGTTTATTGATAATGTATTGACATTTTGATTGATTGTTTTAATACGAATGTTTATGTTATATTTCAACCTCTTCTTATGATGAATGTATTGGACTAGTATATTCCATGTTGGGGACCGGTAAAAGTAAGCCCTCTAAGTTAGGGTCTGGTTACAGCAAACCCTCCTGGTATGAGTCCGATTAAAGAGGCTCTCCAGGTTGGAGTCTAGTTACATAGGCTCTCCGGGATGGAGTCCGGTTACAGAGGCTCTCCAAGATATATTCTGGTTACAGAGGATCTCCGGGTTTGGGACCGGTTATAGTTAGCCCATAGGTTCTAGCATGAGGCCTTGACACAAAAATTAAAGTCCAAAATTATGCATTCTATCTTTATAAAAGTGGATATTGATAATTCATGTGATTATTTGACTAGTATAATATCAATGTGAGTTGGTAAATTTCATTATTTTGATTTTATATTTTCAATATTATGCTGAAGTTCATGTTTAAAAGGAATTTGTTTTAGTTATATACATTGCCTTAAATGTTTATGCTTATTTTTGAAAGTTTCTACTATATTTTTATCCTTAATAAGCATTTGAGGTCACCCATTGCTATGTTTTATTTTTCCCAGGATGTGATGAAGTATATTATGGCTGACCTACGGGGATAGTCTATGGGATATCCGTGTTGTCTATAGAAACAATGTTGTTGTAGTTTTACATTTTATGATGTAATGTAATCATGTGAATGTATCGATTACTTCCAAGGATACTAAATTAAATGATATTTTTGGACTTGATCTTTTGTGATCATTCCAATGATATGTAATAATGCACTGACTCTGGGTGACTGGGGTCTGGGTGTTTTAGTTTGTATCAGAGGAAGTTTAGTATAAACATTGGAAGATAGATTTAGATAAATTATGATTATAGCATATAGACCTATGATAGACTTTGTGGATTAGTATATAATATCTTCCTATAATTTTGGTAATGTATAGAGTTTGTGATTTTTCCAAGCAAATACATCAATGTCTTGATATGAGCAGGTAGAGGCTGCTCTAGCACAGATGTACTTAGGGGTAAAGCCTGAAAACACCACTTTGAGCTAGACTCGAAGGGGAATGGGTGCACAATAATGGGCCTTGTTGGACTCTTGGTTATGACACTCCCATGGGATATGCTTTGGATAATTTACATTTTTATTACAAGCCATTATGAAAGATTTAGGAGTAAATACTTCCTCTATGAAAACATTTCTATTTTTATGGGTTATATCCACAAACTGTTCAATTTACGTTATGTATTTTACAAGTTTGAATTTATTAATTTTGATTTATAAACTGACCTAGTATATTCCATTTTATTGAAATTGCTCCCAGTAGAAGGAATGAGAACTCCAGCAATACATATGATCCAAAGAGTAAGAAGAATCATATCATTCTTGGTAATTATCCAACATTTGGAAGGGAAATAGTATCCCATGTATTGTCAACATATGAAAAAATAATATCATGTGTTTATAAGATAAGTAAAGAATTCTTTGAGTCCTATGTCTTTGAAGGGAGGCAAGAGAAGAAAAGGATGGTAGAGAGAAAGATGGATAAAGAGAATAGGGGAAATGAGGATTTTCCCATATGTCATGAATGTGGAAAGAATCATCATGGTAAATGCGTGAATGGAATGTGAGTTTGTCATAAGTGTGGAGAAAAAGGACACCAAGTACATGATTTCAAGGGTAAGAAAAAGGTTTCAAATGTAAAATGATTCATCTTCAAGGCGTTAGAACACTACGAGAATCAATGTCCAAGTCATCAGAGTATAGAAAAAATGATGATATTGGATAATAATCAAGTTATGATACTACCAAAGATAAATAGGAATGATTAATAGTTCTTATGTTGTTATTAAATTATTATGTCATTTGATTATTGTATTAATGATGTACATGTTATAATAATTATATAGTATATAATGATTTTACTGTAGTACTATTTCATTAAGGACTTGAGATTGTGGGGAACCAAGAAAAGTGAATCAATGGAAAGTTAAACCTTTAGGAAAATACATGGTTGAAGGAAAGAAAAAACTTTAATATAGTCCTGATATTGAGGTATTGATTTTGGAATAATAGGTGATTGATTTGGATAAATTATATTGGATATTCTTGACTACCTTGAAATTGATTAATGATTTGTTTATTACATTATTGTTGGAGTTTAAAACATTTTTGGATATAAGGAGTATATCAAGTATTCTATAAGGAATAAGGGAGCATGAAAGTAATCAATAAGGTTTTGTGGTAATACAGGGTGTTACTATGTTTTAGAAGAATACACGATGAAGGTGGTCACATGTTATTACATGGAAAAAAGGATCTTCGTTGTGTTTAACTTCCATATAAATTTTGGACTGTGAGTTTGGATAGGAGTATTTTTGATATGTCTAAGGGTTGGAATGGATTAAGTTTGAAATTGGATGATATTGTTAAGGTTATTTTTGGATTGTTATAAAAAGGACAACCCAGAGGTCGGGCGACAACTAGTCACGTCCGGTAAGGCCGTGAGACTTGAACCTGCAACCGAAGGGCGACATGGGTGCATCACCAACCATTGGCCTAAGTGACGTCCTGAATTGAATAATGTAGTTTTTTTTTAAATGTATCATTTATAAATTATAAATTCATTTTTTTGGAACCCTATACGAATAGGATAAATAGAATATTTTTTTAGGTTTTATTATCTTATAGAGTGAAATATGAGTTTGTGGTAGAAATTAGTTAAAGGATGGAACTCTAATTGTCAAGTATATATGTCTATATATATATATATATTTCTTCTATTATTAAATGAAGAAATTAATTCATAATCTTTACTGAAGGGATATTAAAACCCAAAATGTGTTATCTTAATACCTTATGTTTTGTTGAACTGATGGTATTTTAAATCATCATAGATTGATGGATTTGAGGACCTCAATTTTATACTTGTTTGTGATTGATGACCTCAATCACTCCGTATAGATATTTATGTTTTCCCTCTAATTTCATGTCTATAATCGCCACAAATTTTCTCCTAATCAAACCCCTAATTTGGTGGTGACTTTCTCATTTCCCTTTCCCTATTATTAAAACTTAATATTATTAACCATCTTTCCGATGTAGGTTTTCCACAAAGATATTTTCTATTTTCAACCTTTTATTTTCGAAGAAAAATTAAAAATTGTGAGGACACAATTTAATGAAGGAGGGAAGAATGTAACAGCACAATCTTCAATGGTACGCTGCTCTTTGAATAATACAATAGCATGTGTTGTACAAAACTCCATATTCAAACACACCACAAAAAGAAAACTAGCCATTATGAATAGTAATGCCCACATTTCAAAATTTTATAAATTTTATCATTCAAAATGGACTTCATTTTTTATTCAGAATATTGATATTATCCTAGGGTGAATTTTTTGTATTTTTTAAAAACTGTCAATTTTTGATGAATAGTGAAAAACACTAAGTTATAGTTTAAAACCGAATATTTTTTTAACTAATTATTTATTTTATTTAAATTTAATTAAAGTCAAAATAGATACATAATACCTATATAAGTTTAATTTAATTCATTGGAGTCAATTTATAATAATTTTAGATATATAAAAATTTTATAGAACTTTTCACTGTCTTTTACCCACCTCCTAAGAGCATTTACAAATTTATAAAAAACATAATTTTACTGCTTCTGTGAGTTGAATTTAAAAAATATAAGAGTCACGGTTGATATAAGTAAGTAAAATGTGGTTCAATAAGATGAAAATAATTTTTTTTGAATAGTAAATTTTTTACTTTTATTTATCACGGTTAAAAGTAAATTGGGTAATTAAGGGTAAAAATTAAATTATTATTACCCTAACACATGACCTAATTCTATTGGATAATTTTAATTAGACCAAAAATAACATTAGGAATAAAATATGATTCTATAGGTCTACTGGGATTAGATTAGGACATTTATTATTATTTTATTTAAAGAAGAGTTAAAATACTTAAAATCAAATTTCAATAATTAAAACATTTCTAATATAGGGTTATACATAAGATAAATTCGACTATAAATATTCATTAGAAAGATAAAACTATTTCAATCATAATGGTATTTGTTTTATATTTTTTATACATTACATAAGTTAATTTATTTATGACATAATGATGATGCAGTAATTACCTAATTAATGGAATATTAAAATAATTGATATTATAAATATCCAAATAAATGTAATTTGAGAGTCTTTAAGAATTCCAATAATATTTTAGGTTAATATGTCATGTTAGGGTTGGTTTGATGAATTTTTGTTGAAGTAATAATGCTGTTATGATTTTAACAAAAAATACCAAATAATGTCAAAATTGACATAAAATAGTTTTTAAAACAAATATTATATTATTAATTGATATAATGGTCCTAAAAAACTAAGGTTAGGAAAAAAGACTTATATAATAATATATATGTTATTAATGAACCAATTGGGGTTTGATTGGCAGTTTATAGTAATTTTATTAACCATATAGTGTACGAATATAAGAAGACAAGGTAAAAGTTAAATTATTTAACTAAGAGTTAAATCTAAATAATAAGGTTAAAATGGTAACCTAAACTTGTCTAAAACTTATTGGTTGATAGGATTACGACCCATACCCACCCTAGACACTAAATAAGTCACTTTGGAGCTATTATAAACGGAATAAAAATTTATTGTAAATAATAATTTAAGCTTTTCCTAAGGTGCCCCTCACCCCTCTTATAAATGGGCACTCCCCATTCTCTCTAATTTATACCTTAAAATACATTTGTCTCGGCCAAAACCTGCCAAAATACCCTCTAAACTATCTTCCCTTCATCCTAGAGGACTTCCTTTAGTCATAAATCCAATCTATGGAGCCCTTATGAACAATTCAAAAGGAATAACCTGAAGAAGAGGTAAATATTTCATCACCACTTTCTAGTTCCTTTCTTCTTCCAATTCCACTTTCTTTATTGTTTCCATTCTAAAATAATAACTACAGTATCTTCTATATACTGTGATGTTGTTATAAATAGGGTACAACCAAATTACTTATTCCATCCATCCCTTGAATGACATGTCACCATATGTGTGTACGTACGGCTTACCGTCTCCACGTCGTGGTGTAATTGTTATTCAATACAATATTATTTGGATGGGTATAATAATGATGTGTAATTAATGTAAATAAAACATATAACATGATAATGATTCTGTATATATGATATAACATCCAATTATATATTATTTTAATATCAAAAGAATGATATTGTCGCTAATGCGTACGTAAATATTACCGTCTCCACGAACGTGATGAGATTCATTCCCCATCGTTTCCATTCAAGACTAATTTTCATTTGATTATTAAAAATAATGATTAAATATTGGATATAATTCTAGATATGAATAAGATACATCCCAATCATAACAAATATGACTCACATAATAAAGAATATAATGGAAAACGAATCCGTTAACACCCGAAATGACGATAATACTAAGATATTATTAAAAAAGCAACCTTAAAAGATCATATATGATATCATATTAATGTATATTATTCTTGTATAATTTAATAACAATTATTTCAACATTATATAGGAGTTTAACCTACCCTCGACCAAGTAAATGTACAAGTTAAGGGTTAATTCTACAATCTCTTCATTATACGAGGTTATTTATACTTAATTATCTACTGGGGCCTATTTATCATCCATATCTATGTTTCTTAAAAATGTATTCCAAATCATTTTTACTATTTACTAGACTATGGGTTGAATTCATTTATACCATTGTTTTAATTTTTATAAATGTTTTGAGAGGAATATTTTTTTCATTTTCCAAACAAGGCACTTTATGGCCTTTTTTAAAAAATTAATGTAAGAATGTTTTTTAACTTATATGGAGGGTGCGGCTATTTTCCACCGTTATAACTGCATCGATGCTTCCCTTATAATCATATAAGAATATTTTCAAAATAAATGTTTCCTTAATAATTATTTGACTCTAAAATGATTTCAAAATATAATGATATATTTCTCTCAAAAAATGTTTTGATTTCATCTATATCAACATCCTTTGAGGGATTGTATGATTATTTGATGCTGATTTTTTATGATACAAAACCTCCATATTATATTGAAGGTTTTGTGATATGTTTGACTATGGTTTTGTTATTTCATACCATTCATGGTTTATGGATAATGTATTGACATTTTGTATGCTAGTTTTAATACAAATGTTTATGTTATATTTCAACCTCTTCTTATGATGAATGTATTTGACTAGTATGTTCCAGGTTGGAGACCGGTAAAAGTAGGCCCTCTGAGTTGGGGTCCAGTTACAAAAAACCCTCCGGGTTGGAGTCCAGTTAAAGGGGCTCTCCGTGTTGGAGTCTGGTTATAGATGCTCTCTGGAATGGAGTCTGGTTACAGAGGCTCTCTAGGATGGATTCTGGTTACAGAGGCTCTCCGGGTTTAGGTCCGGTTACAGTTAGCCCCTAGGTCCTATCACAAGGCCTTGACATAGAAATTAAAGTCTGACATTATGAATTCCATCTTTATGAATGTGACTATTGATATTGAATGTGATTATTCGACTAGTAGAATATTTATGTGAGTAAGTAAATGGAATTATTTTGATTTTATTTTTCCCATATTATGCTGAAATTCAAGTTTTAAAGGATTTTCTTTTAGTTATATACATTGTCTTAAATGTTAAGGCTTATTTTTGAAATATTCCGCTATATTGCTATCATTACTGAGCATATGAGCTCACCCCTTTCTAGGTTTTATTTTTCCCATGATGTGAAGAATTATATTATGACTGACCTGCAGGGAAAGTCTATGGGATCTCAGTGTTGTCTATGGAGACAATTTTGTTGTAGTTTTCCATTTTATGATGTAATGTAATCCTTATGAATCTATCTAGTACTTCCAAATCTACTAAACTAAATGATCTTTCAGGACTTGATCTTTTGTGATCATGCCAATGATATGTTATAATGAACCGAATATGGGTAACGGGGGTCGGGGTGATACAGGAATAATTCTTTTGCAGGGAGTAGAAAAATCATGTAAATTATATTAAAAACACTAAAAGTGATATTTTTTGATTATTAGTAGTGCCAAAAAAAATTATATATAAATAAAATATAAATTTCTAAAAATATGGACTTTATTAGTGATAAAAAAGTGCATTAACAAAGCTAAAAAAATCATTGTTAATCCTGGAAAGATAAAGGTTGTCCCTTTTATCAGTACTCAAAGATGTGCTCATAAAGGAACCTTTTATCAATGCTAAAAATAGTGATTATAAAATACTCCTTTTATTAGTTGTTAAAAAAGTGCTGATAAAAGGGTCATTTATCAGTTCTTTTTTTAACGCTGATATAAGTCAAAAAAATTAAAAAAAATATAATGTGGGGGAGCTTTTAAGATTGCTTGACCCCCCCAGTAAGCGTTAGGAAGACCCCCTCCGGCTCTCCCACACGCAGCCCTTTCCTGCGCATCCCCCACATGCCTGCGCACACCTCCTTGCTTCCCCCAAACTCATACCTACTACCTCTCCCCCTTGCACGCCTCCAGCTTTACCCCTAAGCCATTTCATTTTTTCTCAAATTAATGATATATATATATATATATATATAGTTATATTTATTCTAATATTAATATAGATTCATATTAAGACAAATATATTTTGTTATATTAATACATATATATTTATTCGTATTTTAATATATATATATATATTCATATGTTAATATATATTTATATTTATTAATATATATATAGTTATATTTATTCGTATATTAATATAGATTCATATTAATATAAATATATATAGTTATATTAATACATATATATTTATTCATATATTAATATATATATTAATTCGTATATAAATATTTTTTTATATAAATATATATATAGTTAAATTTATTCATATATTAATATAGATTCGTATTAATATAAATATATTTAGTTATATTAATACATATATATTTATGCATATATTAGTATATATATATTTATTCGTATATTAATTTATATTTATATTTATTTATATATATATTTTTAGTAATATTTTTTATCCATATATTTATTTGTATATTAATATATATTTATAAGATTAGTTGTAAATTCATTTATAAAATATGTTTTTTATGTGTATTTATAAATAAATACATATATACACACATACATATATACAACACACACACATAGAGACAAACACACACACACACATATATATATATATATATATACGAATAAATACATATATATGTGTATTTGAGAAGCCATAGAATGTTCAAATGACCATAATATCTAATACAAATGTATGTTTCAACTTCACAACCAGTAAAATAGAAAAAAATGAAACAATATTTTATTTCATATGTGGTAATTTCCTAGCGGACATCCAGATAAGAAGTTATACCTGTTTGAATATTAAAAAATCGCGGTATCCTGACTAAAAACACGGTTTTTGAGGACTTAGAGGCCTTTTTAGGCCTCAAAAAATGTGATAGAAGGTTCCCTTCAATAAATGGCACATAGACCTCATTGAAAACTTTGATTTGATATGTTGTAGAGCACAAATGGACAACCGGGTCAAAATTTATGGCCGTTTGAGGTTTGAATTACATTTTCAACATATTTTAGATCTTTTTTTAATTTTTATATTTTCGGTGTAGTCAAATTGTTATTAAATGATTATTAATCAATGATAATTATAAAATTATTAATTAAAAATATTTAATAAAATATTTTAATTCCTTTTTCACTAAATTTATTATATATTAAATGAAATAGTCTATTTATACTTATCTAAAACATATTTAATATATATATATTATATTTATATCAATATAAATATACTTATATAACAATATATTATTTTTCATTAATTTTTTATTGAAATATAAACTTTTTAGTGCTAGAAAAAAGCACTGATTAATACCCCCTTTATTAGTGCAACTAAAAAAGTACTGATAAAGGGGTATCCTTTATCAATGCTAATAAAGGGTCACTATTAACATCACTTTTTTAACACTGTTAAAAGTGCCCCTCTATGAGAGCTTTTATTAGCACTGATAAAGCCCCCCTATCAGTTCATTGTTTAGCACTGATAAAGGGTGGAACTGTGGAAACCCTGTTTTGTTGTAGTGATATTTTGTATGTATTAAAATATTATGTTATAATTTTATTATAATCTTGATGTTATTAAAATATAACTCTATGAATATTCCCCAAAATTAGTATAATGCTATGTTATGATAAATAATGTTTTATTTAATGATTTAAAATACATAAAAATATTATCTTCATTAAATTTAAGGAGATATGGTCTGTAATATCATTCATTGTCCATTTATGGGATAATTTTTATTTTATTGTAACTTTTTTAATCCCAACAGAGTAAAAATCATTTATATCACAGTGATTGTCAAGAGGGTTAACAGGTGCTTAAAACTAATAGATAATATTTGAAGCATCAACTAACATTTCCAAATACTTTTATAATATAGTATTTTGACTCAACATTATCCTATATTTTATATATATCACGTTTTTACAACATTTAAATGAAAATTAATTTATATTAGTTTAATAATTTAGGTAATTCCAAGAGTTCCCTCCCCTCACTTATAAAGGGAACCTAATATCCTCTATTATTCACAAATTTTTATCAATCTATCTCAGAAAATACCTTCCCAAATGTTTCCCTAACTTCACTTCACTATTCCTAGAGGTCTTCGTCTCACTATCATACCAATCCTTGGAGGCTAAAGGTCTAAGCCTAAGAGGTTTTTTAAGGAGAAGGTATATGTCATAACCAACCTAATTCAAGATTATTTTTCTTCCATCTCTTTCAAAACGTCTTTAAACATTATAAAATAATAAAATAAATATCTTCAATATAGTAAAATTTTATTATTGTTTTGGTTCTATACATTTCATCTTTTTTATAACCTATGGGAAATGAAAACATCATGCATATGTACATGTTGATTACCACCTCTACAAAGTGATGTGTTTCCTTTTCCATCACTGCCTCACATGGATGTTTATAATGATGGATTAAATTTTTTTGTATGATATTTATGACATATTTATTATTCTATAAAAATAATAAATCATCACTTTTCTTACCCTTCCATTTGTTGGAATATGATAATGTCATTCATGTGTATGTGTGCATTACCACCTCCACAAAGCTATGTGATTATTTAATCTTATGTGAATTTCATGGATGGTTATAAGAGTGATTTGAATATATAAAAATGACTATTATTTCTTCATTATAATTATATTTATGATTTAACAATTACCTTTTTACTAAATATCATCCTACTGAATAAGTTTTTTTGATTATAAATTAAACGTCCCCAAAACGTCTAATTTAAACATAATAATTAACTAAAAAAATTGTACTAAATGACATAAAAGGAAAAATAATAATTGAATAAACAAAATAAAATTTCATAAAAAATTAAATATCTAATATAATTGTATTATTAAGGTGTTAAATAATGTACGATGATAAATAGTAACTATGGTAAGGGAGTTTCCTTTAAAAATCCCCTTTAGATGTTTCCCTTCCTCCTATTTTCCTTCCATTACCATGTAAATATAAATGATTCATGAAAATTATTATTTATGATTCGATGGATGATAAAGCTAACTTTTCCATATTTTTCTATTTATACAATGTTTAAAAATTAATCTTCCAATTTTTTTCTGCATGTTTCTATTTAAAATGTTTTTACCAAAGTAGAAAAGGATGTTTTTTACTAACAAATATTTCATGAACTGAATTTACCACAATCATGAATTCGGGTTATGTTGAAAATTCCATTACAAGTTTCCAGTTCAATTTTTAAATGGAAATATTTCCACAATAATTTTTTAATATTTTAATTATTAATGTGTTTTCGAGAGAAATGGGAAATTCTCCATATTTTATTGTGATGATGGACAATGTTTGGATTATGGGTTCAAAATATATTTTCAAGGGTTTTATAAATAATTTTTTAAAGATTAATATTTTTTTCATGATATGGTACCTGACAATTATAGATGATTGTGGGTGAGATCATTATATATTATATGATGGTTGATCTTGATATAGATATCCAATGCATGGGGTAATGTTCCTGATCATCAAAGGAAAAAAGGAGGGAGATAATTTTGGTTGTTACTTCTATGGATTTAATTTGGATCCATTTATTTATGAAAAGAGTTAAAATGGTTTATGAATATAATTCTAAAAGTTTCTTAAATGGGTTTCAATATTCTTTCTATGATTCTCAATTTTATTCAATTAGAAAAAAGACTATTTTACCCGTGGATATGACTTATTTTATACACTAAATGAATAATGTGAAGAAAGTAAAACATTAATGTTTTTTAATGATTTTACTAAAATAATGTATTTCATTCTTTTGAATCATTTACAGGGAATTTTATTATCAACCAATGTTTTCAATTTTTATTTATAGGGTTCAAGGAAGAGTCTGGACAAAGAATAATTCAATTTTAAAGTCATGAATATTCTTCATGAATAGAAAACATGATAAATTTTAAAAGAGTTATATTGTGGGAAAATTTGATAATAGGACGAACTTTCCCCATTATAATATAAGGAAATTTAATAAAAAAATTATGACCTAATTCTCAAAAACTCTAAACTTATGAGGTCTTTGGATAATACAAGAATGTGAATTATTGTCTTAAGACACAATATTATGTAACTTTTTAGGGACGTGAACATTTGAATAACCAATCCTTATTCCTCATTAAGTAATTAAGGATGTTATAAATTGTAATTCAATTGCTCTCAAAGGAATTAGATGGGAATCTACTGTTGGATCTAAATCTATAGATTATACACAAGAGGGGGTGAATTGTGTCTTTTGAAATTCTTCGATAACTCTTTTCATGAACGAGTTCTGTGCTTTATACTTTATCAAGTTTGATCATGCAGCGGAATAAGTAAAATCAAGAACACAAAGATGTATAGTGGTTCGGGGAAAAGAAGTCCCATAGTACACTCCACCAATGCTCAACTCCACGAGCTTGATGATTTTCACTATATGGTCCTCTTTTACACAGACTGATTCAAAACTGAGTACATATAGTTGACACCTTTACAATCCAAGGAAAAACAAAGCCTTCTGGTTTAAACATGAACCTACACAGCTTAGAACGAGAAGCTGGTTACTCAAGAATAAAAAATATAATTTCAGAATGAAATTTCCAGTTGATCTTCACAATTGCAACAGAATGCAATTGACAGCAGATGGATCGAAGTCCCTAAAAATACTGATCATCAAGACAAAGCAGTTCTGAGTTGATCCAGTTTCTTTAGATATAGAGATATGTTTCAAAAATTCAGCAGTAGTAGATCCACAATGGATATTCGATGTATAACAGGTGAATCTTCTATCAGGTTCCTACTTCTTGAATGAACAGAGATTTGACGCTCCATTTGAATTAGTAGATCAATCGTTAATAGTTTCAATCTCTATTTTCCACCTTTTTCAATAATTTATCTATCACATCATCATGTACCTGGTGTTTTAGAGAGAACAAATATAAAAAATCATATCTTCTGCACATTTAGATCCATAAAAATCGCATTCTGATTCGCGATATTCAAAAAATTGAATTTACAGAGAATTCGTATCTTCCCTTAAGACTCATCGTAAAAGGATCCTTTTAATTCGATCTTAAATCCATTAATAAAATGGCTTTGAATCAGTCAATGTCATAATTTAAAAATGACTTGAAATCCGGCTTGAAATCCGCCCAGAAATCAGCTTACTGATCGTTGCACATAAATATAGTCTGTCAAAGTTTCCAATGCCAAATGTAAGGTTGATGGCGTGGCCTCCAAACATAGAGTTAATAACATAGCCTTCAAACATAAGATTAACAATGTATGTTTTCATACAAACGTAGGTTTTACCATCCCTACTTTTTCTTTAACACTCAATCATACAGTAAAAGATCCATACTTTCACTTGATCCATACTTTTCCAAGAATGTATGGTTGTTTACAAACGTAAGGTTGATGAACAAAACTTTTGAGAAAAAACGTAACATTTAGAATTTGCGTACGGTTCTCCTTCCATACATTGCTGATAGCCAAAATATAGGGTTCCTTCCAAACGTAAGGTTCTTCTTCCATACATTGCTGAAAACGCATGGTTGTTTAACAATATTTTTCTCTTATCTCAAAAAGTATACATGCTTTTCATCCTTGCGCTATGTTTATCCACGTAGGATATGAACAGTGATTCCAGAACACGGTAAAATAGATTCCATGCTATATTGATCTATGTAAGATTTGAACAGTGATTCCAGAATGCGCTAAAGCAGATTCTGCATAAATAATAAATTCTCGTTATTTCAAGAGTAATATAAATTAATAAATTCCTACAAAATACTAAATAAAATCATTAGAAAATAACTAAGGATATTTTTGAGCATCAAAATTATCATAAAGAGACAGAGTATTATTTTCAATAATATCCCCCTTTAAATAACATTCACTTGTATTGTTGAAAACAATACTTTTCTCAACAATCCACCACTTTTTGATGATCACAAAACCCATAAAATAATTAACATTATTTAAACAAAATTAACTTTCAAAATGAGTTATAACGTTTTAAATAAAAACTTATTCACCAAAAAGATAATTATAAATTAAAATTTCTCATTTTATTCTCTCCCTCAATAAAATGAGTTCTCCCCCTAAATAAAATGTAGGTTTTGATGTTGTGTTTATCCAAATTCTACCCCTTTTGTGATATAAAAAAATTAAAAAACATGAATTTTAACACTTTTAATATTGAACTGAACTATTAGTAAATGCTATTATGAACTGTTTATCAATAATTAAATCTGGAGTACTGGCATATTAAAAAATAAATTCAGTAAAACAAATAAAGAAATCAATAAATAAACAATGAAGAAAATTTTCATTCAAAAACAGTAGTATATATATGACAATGATATACACAGGAATCAAGGTTTAGGTAAGATATGCAATAGGGTCTATCTCCTTTGGATTACAGACTTGATTTCTGTAAACCGTTCCCGAAGTCTCTTCGTCATCCCATCTCAATAATTGGTAATGAGCTCTCTATTCTCTTGATTCATATGAATATCCTTAATGAAATGGACTCTTAAAAACTCAGGCATCCTTTCCTCTTTTTCAACAAATACAGACACCTTCTTTGATAACCGATCTAACAGAATTCTGATTGATGGCTAACTAGATGTTAGTTGATCCACTAAGAACTTCTAATTGTCCAATAACACTGAAAAAGGAGCACTGTTACATTGATGTTCTTGTATCCTATCATTCATGTTGCTCAACGCAGCTGTGATAGCCTAAAACCTTCTGATTAAATCGGGTGAAGTACCTGATCCACTAACAGCATTATTTTCAACTGTTGCAAATTGGTTCACCATAAACAACTTTAGATCTGATAAATCTGACTTCATAACCATTTCATATTTTAATTTTGTAACAGCATTAAAAATATCTTTTTTAAACATTTCATCTTCTTGCCTTGAAACTGTATACTCCTTCAACTTTGGAAACTTCAAACGTTCTAAATCTAAGGAATTTCTCAGAGAAACATTCACAGATTCAAAATGAGATACCTTATTGTACAGTTCTTAAACATATTCTTTTCTTGAATCAGATACACCCTGTGCTTGATTCACATTCTCAGGTTGATGCAGTAGTACCAAAGGCAATGATTCACCATCAGATTTCTCTTTTTCTTTGTCCTGAGAAGGTTGGTCCACAGATTTTTCCTTATAGTTTTCAAACTCTTCCATAGAAAAATCCACTTTAAGTACCTCTATTTGAGATTCAGAGGAATGCTCATCACATTCATCTACATCTTTGTCTTCTAATGGAATTTCAAGAACAATATTTTCAGAAGTTTCCTAAGGTCTGTCCACTTCTTCACCAGGCACTTCCTCCATCTCTTGTTCCTGTTGAAGTGGAAATTCAACATCAGCTACAATCTGTTTCTGATTTTCCCTTTGATTTTCTTCTTGAGCTCCTGATTCCTCTACTGGAGCTGTTCTCTTAGTAAAATCTTCCATGGTCTTATCAAAAACAGCTTCCCTTACAAAAGAATAAGAAAATAAAGCTTTTCTTGTAGTTTCCAAAGAAGGGGAAGTGACTTCCTCATTTAGTGGTCTCTTTCTTTTTAATTAAATTCCATCCTGACTTCTGTCTTCCTCAACATCTATCACTTAAAAACGAATTCTTCTTACTAAATTGTTGACTCTAGATTTAGCTTGTCCCTCCTTGGACATAGCAGGTTGAGCCTGAGAACTCTCTGAGTCTTCCCCAACTCCTATTGGAAAAAATATTCCTTTAATTGTGCTCCATGAATATCCTACTTTCCACAATGTTACAGCATTAAACGTATTACTGTGATGACAGTTAACTCTAGCATCCTCTAATCTCACCATGTCTTTCTTAAACAAAAGTTTAGAAATAAATCTACCAAAAGGGTAGAAATTCATCCTGGCCTCGCTTTGACAGCAGTAACCGTGATACCTTATCATGTATCTTGGAAAGTTTAACTTAATATCACATAACATAAGTAACATTATATACATATCAGGGTACAAAATCTTCTCCATTTCTTCCATCCATGGAGCTATTCCAGTCTGAATGAATTTGACCAAAATCTTCTGATTAGGCTCCAAATCCATGACAAACATTTTCTTTATTTTATTGGTACCAAAAAGAATAGACATGATGTCTTCAGATACATGCACAAAATCTCCTATATTCTTCATGTTGAAATGAAAAACACCCTCATGAGGGTATTTGAGAATCTGACTAATCTCTACTGAAGAGATTGAGAAATCCCTATCCTCTATTTTGGCCATCATACTGTCCTTTGTATCTCCCAGACTAAACTGTACAGATTTGAAGAAGTATCTATGTTTTAATTCATACGGAAATTCTGTATTTTCAATGTTGAAAATTTGTTCACGATTCTGAAATTACAGCGCTTGCTTCAACAACAGATTTGTCTGAAATAACCAGTCGAGATCAATTACCTTGCCCTGTAAGATTTTTCTTCCCTCGGTTCATTATCTCATGGAATTGCTTGGCCCAGCCTCACTGGAACTTTTAGTCCTTACCATTTTTGTGAGAGTCTCTGAAGGTTTGAAGGTTAGGGTTTCATAGGATCGATGGTTAGGGTTTAGGAGAGAAAGTGCGATTATCAGATTTCGAAAGGGTTTTGATTGAAGTGAAAGGGTTTAGAAGTCGAAAAGGATATTATAGACTTGATTCCCGTGTAATCACTAATCATTAAATATATTTAAAAACAAATAAAATTTTCATATGATGAAAGAATGGAAAACATAAACAGTATTCAACAAAATTTACATAAATAAATAAAAGTAAATAAAAAATTAAAAATTATTTAAAATTAAATACACCTAGATCCCCCTTAATAAAATCAAACCTTGCAGTGGGAAGTGGTTTATTAAAAATATCTGCTAATTGAATTTTAGTATTTATAAATTCTAAAAATATACCCTTTTTAATAACATGATCTATTAAAAAATGATGCCTTATATCAATGTGCTTTGTTCTAGAACAACTAATAGTATTTGTTGAAATTTTAATTGCACTCGTATTATCACATAATATTGGTGTATTATTAATATTCAATCCAAAGTCCATAAGAGTGTTTTTCATCCACAACACTTGTGTATAGAAACTTCCAGCAGAAACATTTTGTTCCTTAGCTGTTAATAGGGCAACTAAATGTTGTTTCTTACTAGACCATGATACTAAGGACTTTCCTAAAATGTGACATGTACCTAATCTACTTTTTCTATCTAATCTATAACATCCAAATTCATCATCTGAATATGAAATAAAATTAAAATCAGAAGTTTTAGAATAAATAATTGATTGAAAAAAAGTTCATTTTAAATATCTAAAAATTCTCTTAACAGCTTTTAGATGGGATTCTTTAGGATTTGATTGAAATCTAGCACAAAGACATACATAATACATTATATATGGTCTACTAGCAGTAAGATATAACAAGCTACCAATCATACCTCTATATAACTTATTGTCTACTGATTTCCCAGTTTCATCCAAATCAAGTATTATATTAGTACACATAGGAGTTGTAAATGGATTACTGTTTTCAAGACCAAATTTCTTAAGTAAATCAATAATATATTTTCTATGATTTAAAACATTTCCAAAATCTGTTTGAAATATTTGAAGTCCCAAAAAGAAATTTAATTCTCCCATAATACTCATTTCAAATTATTCATGGATTAATTTTTAAAATTCCTGAAAAATAGTTTTATTAGTTGATCCCAAGAATACATCATCAACATAAATTTTAATCAATAAAGCATTATTTTTCACAGTTTTCTTAAATAGTGTTGGGTCTGCCATTACAACAGTAAAATTGTTTTTCAAAAGAAAAGAACTTAATCTTTCATACCAAGCACTAGGTTCTTGTTTAAGGCCATAAAGAGCTTTTGTAAGTTTAAAAATAGAATTAGGTTTTTGAGAGTTTTCAAAACCAGGAGGTTGCTTTAAATAAACTTCCTCCATTAAATAACCATTTAAAAAGGAAGATTTAACATCCATCTGAATTAATATAAAATTAATATAAGATGCATAGGATAAAAGGATTCTAATGGATTCTAACCTAGCTACAGGTGAAAAATTCTCATCATAATCTATTCCTTCTTACTGATTATATCCTTTACCTGCTAATCTTTCTTTATTTCTAGTTATTGTACCTTGGTCATCCTATTTATTTATAAATACCCATTTGGTTCCTATTACAGGATAATTCTTAGGTCTTTCCACTAATTCACAAACTTCATTTATTTTAAACTGGTTTAATTAATCTTGCATTGCTATTACAAAACTTTCATCATCTAAAGCTTCTCCTATAGTCTTGGGTTCTTGTTGAGATAAGAAGGCAGAGAATTCCACTAGGTTTCCTAAGTTTCTTCTAGTTTGAACACCGGTTTCTAGGTTACCTATTACAGTTTCTAAAGGATGATTCTTTGGGGTTCTAGACTGTCTAGGTTATATATTTAAAGGTTCTTCAGTATCATGTTCCTCTGAGCTGGACTGAATTTCTTTTATATCATTTTCAAAATCATTCTTTAAATTCTCATGTCTCATGTTATCATTAGAGTCAAGTTCATCCATTTGTTCTGTCCTTTTCTCAAAGGGATCAAATTCATCAAATATCACATGAACTGATTCTTCAACAATACTTTACTTCTTATTATAAACTCTATAAGCTTTGGAGGTAGCATAATATTCTAAGAAAATACCTTCATCAGATTTTGGATCGAACACACCAAGATTATCCTTGGTGTTTAAGATATAAACCTTGCATCCAAAAACTTTAAAGTAATTTACTTTATGTTTTTTGTTATTCCATCAATCATAGGGTGTCTTTTTCAAAATAGGTCTAATTAAATCTCTATTAATTATATAACAAGTTGTATTCACAGCTTCTACCTTGAAATATATAGGTATCCTATATTCATTTAATATAGTTCTTTCCATTTCATGAATAGTTCTATTTCATCTTTATACAATCCCATATTGTTGAGGTGTTCTTGGTGCAGAGAAGGTGTGTTGAATACCCATATTTGAGAAAAAGGAATTAAATTCCATATTCTCAAATTCTCCACCATGATTACTTCTCAATGAGATTATATTGAACCCTTTTTCATTTTGAATAGATTTACAGAAATGTTCAAATAAAGTAAAAGCTTCATTCTTAAATTTCAAGAAGAAAATACATGTAAATATTGAATAGTCATCAACTAAAATATATACATATAATTTACCAGCAAATCTTGCTACTCTTGATGGTCCAAAAAAATCCATATGAATAAGTTCTAGAGGTTTAGATGTAGCAACCTTATTAACAGATTTGAAGGATGATTTGTGTTGATTTCCAAGTTGACATGCATCACCAAATTTGTCACATTCAAATTTGATACAAGGTAAATCAGAAACTAATTGTTTCTTATATAACTTATGTAAAACATATACATTGAAATGACCAAGTATTCTATGCCAGATCCAGGATTCACTTACTTTAGCAGTAAATCAGTTTACTTGTTGTTTACACAAGGAATTTATATCCAAAGTATATACATTTCCAGTTCATGGTGCATTAAATTTAAACATTTTATCTTTAGAAACAGTACAACAATTGTTAGAAAAATAAACAGTATATCCATCATCAAAAACTTGATATATTCTTATCAGATTGTGTTTTAGTCCTTGTACATAAAGTACTTTGTTGATTGAGACTGTCTTTGGATCTCCAACAGTTCCAATGCCAATGATTTTTCCTTTGGCATTTTCACCAAATGTGACAAGTCCTCCTTCCTTTTGAGTGAGTGAAGAAAAATTAAATGAGTTTCCACTCATATGTCTTGATCAGCCATTGTCCATGTACTATATATCTTTTCTTCTCTGGTGACCTCCTACCTGCAAAGACATTCAAACAAATTGCTTTGGTACCCATATTTTATTGGGTCCAGGAGTGTTAGATAGAAATGATCTGGGTATCCAGATTTGCTTTGTTCTTTTAAAATTAGCTGAATCATATAAGTCTTTTGAAACATAGGCTTTCTTAATACCACAAATTTGAGGTTGTCTTAAGAAACAGTTTTTAGCTACATGTCCCTCTGTCCCACAAAAATTACAATTAACCTTTTTAAAGCTAGGAAAAAAATAATTTTTATATAGATTTGGTTTTTCCCCTTTACTGCCAATTCAAAATCTCTCTTTTTTAATGAATATTTTTTCAATAATTTCATTTAATGAATTCTCTAATTTTGTAAAAACCAATGCAGACTGTTTGTAAGATTCTACTTCATCCTGTAGTGTACTTATTCTTGATTCATAATTAATATATTTAGTGTTAATCAAATTGTATTTATCAGATAATTAATTATGTTTTTTTAGAATTGTATATCCTTCATCAGAAATGGATTTATGTATATTTTTTAGTGACTTATGTTTCATAAATAGTGATTCATATTTTTCTTCAAGCATATTGTAGTAAGCTGCATGTTTTTCATTTGTGAAGCTTGATTCAAAATTTGATTCAGAGGAGTAATATGAGTGTACCTCCTCTGTTTCTTCCATAAAACACATGTTTGCCTTTAGATTGACTTGTTATTTCTCTAATCTTGATTCAACAGAGCTACTAGAGTGTTCAGATACACTCCAAGTGCCTTTCATAGCTTTCTTGTCTTTCTACTCAAAGTCAGTTGTTTTGAAGAAATTCTTCTTCTTTGCATCCTCCAATTATGGGCAATATGGTCTGATATGTCCCATATTTTTTCATTCATAACATCTTACGCCCTTATTATCTCCCTTAAAGGATTTTTTGAAGCCTCTTTTATTACTGTAGAATTTTATAAATTTTCTGGCTAGTTGAGCTAGTTCTTCATCTGAGTTGGATGAGTCAGAGCTTTCTAATTTAGCTTTGACTTCTTTTCTCTTCAACTTTCAATTCTTTTGTTGTGAAGTTACCTTCAATGAAGTATCTTCTCTGTTGATAAGAACTTTATGTTCATTAGCCTCATCTTCCATTTTAGCTTCATACATCATCAGTGTACCAATCATCTCTCTCATAGTTAGATCTTTGACATGTGTTGATTGTCTGATTGCAGCAGAAATACCATTCCATCGGGTAGGAAGTACTCTTAGTAATTTTAATGCTTGATCAGCTAGATTGATAGGTTCTCCTAGAGCGGTTATGTTATTGAAAATTTCTGTCAATCTCCCATTCATTTGGGTAATGCTCTCACCTTCAAACATTCTGAAAGTATCAAATTTCAGTTTTGCAGTTTCATATCTCATTTGCCTCACATTGTATGTTCCTTCATATTCCACAGCTATTGTTTACCACATCTCATATGCTATTGGGCACTGAGATACTCTATTAAATTCATCTAGCCCTAGACCGCAGATAATTGCATTCATAGTATTCGAGTTCATATCGTACCCTTCTTCTGTAGCAGCACTCCATGTCTCAGGATTTTCAGGAATTTAATAAGGATTCAGAATCTTTATATAGACTCTATATCCATGGTTTTTCAGATATATTATCATGCATGATTCCTAGCAACCATAGTTGTCTCCATTAAAATATAGTGCTCTGACCATCTACATACATTCTCTTGTATCAGTCATGATGCTCTGTTATATAATCCTTAAAGGATTCTAGCTTTCTAAGGCTCTATCAGAAGCTCCTCCTTTGATACCAATTATTGGATCTGTATCTAAAGATTATACACAAGAGGAGGGTGAATTGTGTCTTTTGTAATTTTTCGATAACTCATTTCTTGAATGAGATCTGTCCTTTATAATTTATCAGATTTGATCATGCAGCGAAATAAGTAAAATCAAGAACACAATGATGTGTAGTTGTTCGGGGAACAGAAGGCCCCTAGTCCACTCCACCAATGCTCAACTCCACGAGCTTGATGATTTTCACTATCTTGTCCTCTTTTCCACAGACCTATTCACAACTAAGTACAGGAAGTTGTCACCTTTACAATCCAAGTAAAAACAAAGCCTTCCGGTTCAAACATGATCCTACACAGTTTAAAATGAGAAGCTGGTTACTCAAGAATAAAAATATAATTTCAGAAAGAAATTTCCAGTTGATCTTTACAATTGCAACAAAATGCAATTGATAGCAGATGGATCGATGTCTCTAAACATATTGATCATCTTAACGAAGCAGTTATGAGTGGATCCAGTTGTAGTAGATATAGCGATATAGTTCACAGCTTCAGCAGTAGTAGATCTACAGTAGATATTCAATGTAGAACAGGTGAATCTTCTATCAAGTTCCTACTTCTTGAAAGAACAGAGCTATGACGCTCCTTTTGAATCATCAGATCAATCGTGAATAGTTGTACTCTTTGTTTTCCACCTTTTTCAACAATAGATTGATCACATCCTTATATACCTTGTGTTTCAGAGGGAACATATATAATAAATCATATCTTCTACATATTTAGATCCGTAAAAGTTGCCTTCTGATTTGCGATATTCAAAAATTTGAATTTACAGAGATGTCATAACTTCCCTTAAGACTCTGCATAAAAAGCTCTTTTAAATTCGATCTTAAATTCATTAATAAAATGTCTTTGAATCAGTCAAGGTCATAATTTAAAAATGACTTTAAATCCGGCTTGAGATCTGCCCAGAAATCAGCTTACTGATCGTTGCACATAAATATCGCATGTCAAAGTTTCTGACGCCAAATGTAAGGTTGATGACGTGGCCTCCAAACGTAGAGTTAATAACAAAGACTACAAACATATGGTTAAAACGATATGGTTGAATAAAAATGTAGGTTTGATCATCCATACTTTTTCTTCAACACTCAAACATACGGTAAAATATCCATACTTTCACGTGATCGATACTTTTCCAAGAACGTATGGTTGTTTACAAAATTATGGTTTATGAACCATAATTTTGAGAAACAAATGTAACGTTTAGAAATTACGTACGGTTCTCCTTCCACTCTTTGTTGATAGCCAAAACTTAGGGTTCTTTCCTAACGTAAGGTTCTTCTTCCATACTTTACTGAAAACCTATGGTTGTTTAACCATGCTTTTCTCTTATCTCAAAAAGTATACATGCTTTTCATCCTTATGCTACGTTTATCCACATAGGGTATGAACTATGATCCCAGAATGCATTAAAGCAGATTCCACGCTATATTCATCTATGTAAGATGTGAACATTGATTCCAAAATGCGATAAAGTAGATTCCGCGTAAGTAATAAATTCTCATTTTTTCAAGAGTGAAATAAATTAATAAATTCCTAAAAAATACTAAATAAAATCATTAGAAAATAACTAAGGGTATATGTGAGCATCATAATTATCATAAAGAGACAGTGTATTATTTTCAATAATCTATCCCTTTAAAGTACATTAACATGTATTGTTGAAAACAATACTTTTCTCAACATCTACTAGTAATTAAGAGGGTATATGTGACATCACCTTGAGGACGCAACATGAAATACATGATTTGTAACACCACTAGATTTTTGTGAATTTATTTTTTCAAATTAATTTTATATTTTTGATATTTTTAAATTCATGTAATACTAAATATATATTTCTATTATTATATAAATCCACAGAGTTTTCATTATGTTATACGCAACACAAATGTAAGCTTTCACTACATGCAACACAAAATTGGCTTGTACTACATGAAACACCGAGTTTCTATGAAACAAAACATTAATATTATAATTATTCAATTGAGATAGTTATAACATATCCATTAAACATGAAATACAAATATCTAAAATAAAAAAAATAATACTTTTTGTAATGAAAAATATAATTTCTGGTAATGTCTTTATATGTTTAAAACTACTATTTTCTCAAATGAACTCATTTTCATGCCCTTCATTGAAAAATAAAAAAAATTATTTTTAGAAACATTAAGAAATTGATCTCGATAAAATAAAAATCAATTTAGAATTCAAAATTTTAAATAAACATAGTATTAATATTTGGTTCTTTTCAGAAAACATTTAATTTCTGATGAATTGTTTGAAATACTACAATGTTGTTAACACCAAACATTTTCATTAAATAATTATTTTAATTTAAATTTATTTTAAATTCCAAATAGATAAGTAATACATATATTAGTCATATTTAGGTCTTTAGAATAACTATTATAACAGAATTTGATATAAAATATTATTAAACATTTGAACATCTATTTTACGCACCTTCTAGTCAGATTTGCGAGATTAACATTAAAAATAATGTTACCTCTTATGTTAATTTAATTTCAAAAAACTGACATACAATATTTTAATCAGAATAGAAATTTTTTTCTAATAGGATCAAAATATTTTTTGGCAAATAGTTACTTTTTAAATTTATTTACCACGGTTAAAAGTAAATTGGGTAATTAAAAGTAAAAACAATATTATAATTATATAATATTTCCCTAAAACAAGTCTTAATTTCATTTGATAACTATTTTTAATCCAAAATAAACTTTAGGTTGATGGTTTCATTGTTTTGATGACATTTTTTTTAGATTATGAACTTTAATGTATTTTATTTAATGGAGTGTTGAAAATGTCATATTCAATTTTTAATAACATTATCATTTTTATTCAAGGTGTAACTGTTATGATTGACTATAAATATAAATTATAAATATTACATGTTTATATATATCATGATAATTTATTTATAATCTTTAGAAAATAAATAAATAAATTTAATGGTGACACAATGATGATGTAAAAATAGATTTGTTAAAGGAAGAACCAAATTAATGATATTAATAATATTAAATTATATTTCATATGAGATAGTTTATGTTATACATGAATTTATTGGAGGAATATGTCATATTAGAGACTATATAATGCTATTTTCTATGTCATCTTGTTGTTATGAGTATTTTAAAAGTCAAGTGATAAATAATATCCAAATTGAAAAATAAATAAATAATATTTTTATTAAATGATATAAAATTCATATAAATATATATCTAGAACAAATAAATTGGGTAATGTTAAATATTTCATAACTAATCCAATGGTGTCATTTTTGATTTTTTTAGTAACTATATTAACCATATGGTGTAAAAAGACAAGTTGTCTCTGTAAGATTTAAACTGTTTAACTAAAGGGTAATGATAAAAGATATGGTTACTTTTATGACCTCAACATGTATAAAATTAATTGGTTGATAATATATGGACACATAATCATCTTATAATCTAAATAACTCACAATTTAGCTATTTTAAATTGAATTTAAATTTATAATAAATTAATGGTTTTGGAGTTTCTAAATTCCCCCCCCCCTTATCAAAGGGTTCCTCTCCATCTCTTTTATTCACACATATAATGCCTATTTGATCAGACAAAACCTTCTCATTTTCCTCCCAAATTCCTTCAATTATTCATAGTGGACATACTTTGGGCATAAATCCAACCTATGGAGTCTTTTTGTGAATATCAAAAAGAGACACTCGAAGAAGAGGTAATTTTTTTACCAACTATTTCAATGTTCTTTTCTTATTTGACATCATTTTACTAAGTTGTTTCAGTAATAAATTAACAACTCTAGAATATAATATATGGAAATATTTTGTTGTTGTCATGTAACAACTATATTCATCCATTCACCCATCCTATGAAAAACAATATCACCATGCGTCCATATGTACGGCTTACCATCTCCAGGGTGTGGTGTGGACTGTTTTTCATCTATAATTTATTTTGAAGGATGTAAAGATGAATATATATAATTAATATAATTATTATGACATGATAATGATTATTTTTAATTAATATACCTTCCAATTTCATACCATTGAACCATTAAGGTGATGATATTGTTGCTCGTGCATACGTACAATTTACCATCTCCTTGACGTGATGAGATTTTTTCTCCCCGCTAACCAATCAAGAATGATTATAAAGTATATATACTAATTAATAATAAATGATAATACATAGTAATTATACTATAATAATATATATGTCATATAATTTATTCCATTCAATACATTAAGAAAATGGATACAACATTATTGTGTATGTACATCCTACCATCTCCAGAAATGGTGTATTCAATTTCAAATATCTGTCTATTATATTCATTTATATTTTTTATATATATGATATATAAATCATATTTTACATTCTATGAGTAATTAAATCATTATATAAGTAATAATATCAAGAATAACAAGTCGAATCATGGATGATAAATAAAGTGATTATTTACCTAACATTGATTTATCTTAAAATTATCACTAAACAGGTAATTTAAAGTCATAAATGAATCATATATGGAATCCTAAATATTATTAAGATTTTGTTATAAGTAAATAATTTTTTTAAATAACTATATAATAGTTTCTGACACCTTCGGATGCAATTAGAACTACAGTATGTGGATTTATGTCTCATCTTTATTTTTGTGTGACACAAGTCCTATACAATAATTGTTTCATCTTAGTGGTGTATATGCTTCCCAATAATGTATTTTATGAATCTTATCTAAATCATTGAGATATTTCTATATTATTATAACTTTCATTATTATGTGGGGTATAAGATTTGATTTATTATAATGTGATAAGTATTTACTTCACAATCTCTTCCATATTTGGTATTATTTCATTTTAAGTCTCAATTAGAGAATATTTTCATCAAATTACAAGTTTTATAAATATGTTTTCGTAAAATGTTTTACTATTATATTAGGGATTTTTAAATTTCTTTTTAACTATATTTTAATTTAATTGATGGTTTTAAAGGAATCATTATTTCATTTTCCAAACATGGTATATTTTGACTTTTCTGGAAAAAGTACGAGAATAATGTTTTTTTGACTTATATGGAATGAAATGATTTTTTCAATTTCATGATGAATTATTACCTTTATGCTTCCCCTAATGATTTCAAGGTTATCTTAAAATAAAATGGTTTCATTTAAAATTGTACAGAATTTTATGAAAAGAAAACTATTTCAACAAAGAAAGGTTGGATTCATCCAAAACCATTTTCAATGATTTTCATGATTCCAATATATGTTTTCAATGTGGTTTTAAAGAAAAGGGTTTTTAAAATTTTTTTACAAATTTTTTTTAATGAAAATTCATGTTCCATGTGATATTTCAAAATACTTCCCCCACATATTATGACATTCTTGTTATAGTTCAAGAATACCATTCATATTATTTCTCTTAAAGGTTTATCTTTTGAATGAATGATTTTTAAGAACCCCCCTCCATTTCATGGGTTATTCTTTAGTTGAAATGATTATGAAACCTATCTATTTTTAATAAGTTATTATATGATTAAATTTTTATGAAACCTATTCCATTTTATGGATTATGATATGATTTTTTATGATCCTTTGGAACCTGTATATATGATTTCATTATGTGATAGGTGGGACATATATCTTCCTCCAAGTAATTTGGTAAATATTTATATATCATTAGATATACGTGAATTTCCTTTTCAGCCATGATGGTTATGTAAGTGAACCATGACTACAATGATGGTTATAGTGGTGAAACATGACTACCAAGATGGTATGGAGAATTAACCCATACTACTGATATGGCCTTGGAATAAATTACATGACTACTATGAAAATCATTATTATATGATAATGTGTCTATCACAATTACATGTTTTATTCATATTTTATGATTTCATGTGTTATGTTCTTTATTTCATAATAATTATTATGTTATTAAATTTAGTGATTTATTCCATGAATCATGTATATGATCTTTGATATGCAAGGTATGGTATTATGTTTTCATAATAATGTTATCATACCCTTATGCTCATGATTATTCATACATATCTTCCTTTTCTACCCTTACTGAACATCTAATCTCACCCTTTATATGATTTCTATTCCTCAAGTTATGAAGAATTAATTTGTCCTGAATGGTCCGAAGGCCTTCATTTTTATTGATTTTTGATAACCACCCTTTCAAGGGATGAGGGGAACCCTTACAAGGACCATAGGCTCAGAGATTACATGTCTCGTAGGCTTAAAAGATTACATGGGTCAAAGGTATTAGGGAATTCAACCAAACTATCTACAAGGATTTTCCCTCCCCAGCATTTGTATCCGGATAGTAGCCCTCCACCATTGAATGACCATCTAGCTAGGCTTCCCGTGCAAGCACAGGCTGGTACCAATGGCATAGCCATACCCTCTCATTCTAATAATCCATTTGGATCTGCTCTGGTTAGTGCACCTGCTCTGAATCCTCTTCTGGGGATGCTCCTTTTTTTTAGTGTGTTTGGGGCCTGCATTCATGTGGCCCGAAGTCCTTGGGTGGTCCTAAGGCCTTAAGGTGGCCCGAACTCCTTGAGAATCTACGGGCCCAAAGGCCCGGTGTGGCTCGAAATCCTTACAGGACCCGAGGACCAAACCGGTGGCCTGAATGGCCCAGATGGATAAATTGTTCTAGCTGATACAGTACCGAACAGTGCCTGCTACAGTGCCTACTATAGTACTACTACAGTACTTCTATAGTTTCAGAAATATTCCTCCACTCGGATTTGATCTCGGGTCTCTTGGATGCACGTAGCGAGTCCTCACCAACGGGGCTGAGGCACATGTACTAAAGAATTCATTTAGATAGGGTAATAGAGGGGAACATCTTTATCTGATATGTTAAATATCTATCATAAAATTATAAGAACATGTTCAATGTTTCCAAAGGCCTTAAAATAATATGGCCCTCGAGAGTGTGTTTGTAAAATTTAATTAATATTCTTCAAAAAAGTTTTAATATCCATGTAAGTAAAACTTGGGTTGTTATAGTTGGTATCAAAGGAATGGTTTTTTCAACCTTCGTAAACTATGATGATAAAACTTTAGTGATATCTCTAAGGTTATTTCTAAGGATATATCTAGGGATGTCTCTATGGATAAGTCTATGGATAAGAGAAAGTATAGGAAAATGTCTTGGACTTTTGGTAAAGGATGGAGTGAGTGGTTTCCTAGAAAAACATCCATGTTTGGAAACTACAAGTTTATGTAACTCTGGAATAGAAATACCTTGGGGTAAAAACAATAATAAGGTGCATCATTCCTGACTCGGTGTAACCACATACACAACAATTGGCCTTGCTACCCACCTAGTTTGATACTCTGAGGGTATATTCTTTTAAAATTCTAAAACTATTCAAAAACCATTATAATGGATTTAAATAAAGTTGGCTATAAAAAAATTAGGAACAAAATGAGTTATCATAGATTAAGTAAGGTTTCATAATCTATAATTTCAATAAGATACATTTCATGATTATGTGGTTCCTCATTTTTATAACTATTTCTTACACTATGAATTTGGTTTTATTCAATGGATAGAACCCAAAGGAAACATGTTAATGTTGTATGTGATGAAAATGTAATGATTTTCATCCTAAGAAACTAATTGTTATGGGAGATGGATTTTAGAATCTTGTTTCTAGGACCACAAAACCTTATCAATCTAGGAATCCTAATAGGATTCCAAATGGCCAAAGTTTGAAATTACAGACTCTTGGATACTTCCTAATGTAACATCTATATCATTTTAGTGGAATACCAAATACACTTGTTTCTAAGAAATGGATATATACCATGTAAAATATATCTTTCAATCCCCACTATTAAAAATCTGAATAAGTTATGTTTTACACTTATCACTCATAAGGTAAAACAAATATAGGTTGGAACTTTATCAAGAATATGAGGTAATAAGATAATATCGACTACTTGGATTGGGACAAGTTCAATAACTTATTTTTCAGTATATACCTTCCTCGTATTATTTTAACAAAAATGAAAATTGAAGCTACCCATATATATAATGGTTATAATAAGAAGATAAGGATAAAATTCAAAGGAAACGCTAAAATCTATTCAAAAAAGAATATTATATTTTCTTTTTGATCAATGTGTGGAATGAAACATGGATAATAATATCCTAAGGTGTCTAATAAATGTTTTATGTGTGGAAATGAATTTCATCATGTATTATAGTGCTATTTTGATGGGATGAAGTTATCTAATAATGAGAATGGAGAGAAATCATCATAGAATTAGTCTCTCCACTTCAGTTCTACAAGTGAAAGGAAAATGGGAATTATGGTAACTGGTTTCCAAACCTTAGTTCTGGTGATAATGATTGACCTCAACAACCTCATAAGGTGAGGTAAAAGGGTAAATATCATGTGATACTAATTTCATTTTGGAGTATGATAAAAAAGTTGTGGAATGGTTGGGTGATTATGTATAATAATTCAAGAATAATGCTATAGAAGTTCTTTTTTTATTAAGAATAAGGAAACACCTTTGGATTGGTCCACTGTAGTTTTTACTTAATGATTTAATAACATATTATGAATGATAATCACAGCCATGAAAATTGATTGTGGTAATAAGGTGATATTTTTGTAAAACACGAGATTATTGGAATGATAACCCTTAATAAGAGAACGATGTTGTGATAATGATATATGGATAAATTTATGATGGATATGAATAATTATATCAGATGATACTAGACACTTGGGAACTGATTAAGGATTTAATGAAATGTTGGTTATGCTATAATGGATGTAGTTTAGATCTTTTTGGACATATGAATTAGGAAAAATGCATGTTTTCACGATGTATGTATAGTAAATTATGATAAATGATAAAGGTATTCACATGATTGGAATGAGACAACCATGTACTACCTTATGATATATGAGAGATAAGTGTTAATATTATTTTGTTAACCTCTTTTTTATGTTTTGGATTTTTTATATTTTGGAGGGATTGTAGGCGTATCCATTTATGGATTTTTTATATCAAACATTAGATATGTTTATTATATTAAAGTATTATCCAAACAGAGGTGGATTTAGACATATTTGATAAACTTATGTTTTTCTCCTTGTTGTGATAAGGACAGATAGAATGACCAATCATTCGACTTACATATCACATTATATGTTAATGCTTTAGGAGTAAAAAATTTAAATTTATTTGTTGGAATAAGAGATGAATTTGAAATTTTTCATTTCACGACCAATGGTATGATTTTACCAAAATCAAGTAAGTGTATCTTCTCATTCATATTCTTCAATATTAGGAAAATGGATCATTATGTAAAAGGATGTCATGTTATCATCATTATGATGATATCAATAACCTATTTAACATTTATTTAGTTTATGGTTTTGGGATTGTTAAATTTCTCTAGATCACCCACTTTATTCTGTCCAGTGATCATTATCAATCTCTATGAATATTTATGCTTTTACTCAATGCCCAAATCTTCACTAGTATTATCTAATGTGGAGACCTTGTTATTAGTTACATTAGATAACTACTATTTTATAACTATTCATTTTTTATGTAATTATTATAATTATTTATTATGATTTGGTTTTATTTGAATGAATCTTTTAATTTTTAAACATTTGATAACCCATAAAACTTTTGATGGAGAAATACAATTTAAGGGGGTAGAATGTAACACCCTGAGTTATTGTGATTTTTTTGATTTAATTTTATCTCTTTGATATTTTTCACTTAATGTAACACTGAATATATTTTCTATTATAATATAAACCCACTATGTTTGGATTATATTATATGCAACACCATGAGATTCTTTCACTATACGCAAAACTAACTTGGCTTACGCTACACATTACACTGAGTTTCTATGAAAAAATAGCTTACTATTATAATTATTTAAATGGCATAGTTATAACCTAGGATTTAAACCAGTCATATGAATAACTACATTTAAAAAATTACTTTTAATGGTTTTGATAACGAAAAATATAATTTATGGTAATGTTTTTATTTGTTTAAAACTACTATTTTCTAAAATGAACTCATTTTCATGTCCTTCATTGAATAATGATAAAATTATTTTATGACACTCATATAAATTTATTTTGATAAAATAGACATAATATTTTAATTCATAATGTCAAAATTAACATATGTTTACTTTTTAGAATTTTTCTAAAAAGTGTCAATTTTTTATGAGTAGTGGGAAATACTACAATGTTGTTACAAACTCACATTTCAATATAAATTATTATTTTAAACCAAATTGATTTTAATGTCACAAAAATTAATAATACATATATCAATCCAATTTAGGTCATTGGAATAATTATTATAATATAATTATATATAAAAAAATTAATGAACATTTGAACCTCTCTTTTACCAAACTTCTTGAAAAATTTCTAGGACAATAATTAAACATAATTTTACCACTTCGGTGAATTAAATTTCAAAAAATAGACATCAGTGGTTGTAATTACTATAAAATTTTTTGTCTAATATAATGAAAATAATTTTGGTGAATATTAACTTTTGAATTTTATTTACCACGATTAAAAATAAATAAGGTAATTAAAGGTAAAAATAAAATTATAATAATATAAAAAAACCCTAAAAATCATCTTAATTTCATTTGATAAGTGTTTTTCTGCCAAAATAAACCTTATGTCAAAAATATGATCCTTTTTAAGAAACTTGTATCAGATTATGACCTTTGTAATATTTTATTTAAATGAGAGTTAAAAATTTCATATTCAAATGTTGATAACTATATAATTTTAAATGAGAGGTTATATAAATGATATAGTTGACTATAGATACTAATTATAAATATAAATTTTTTATCTAAATGCTGATAATATATTAATAATTTTTAGACATTAAATAATTAAATTTAATTATGACACAATGATGATGTAGTAATAGATCTGTTAAAGTAAGAATTAGATAAAATATATTAATAATATTAAAATAAATATCAATTTGAGATATTTGATGCCATAAATGAATGTATTGGATGACTATGTCATGTTAGGGTAGATTTAATATATTTTTTGATGGAATAAAGTAGTTATGATTTTTTAAGACGACATGTCACAAATACTATAAAAATTTACATAAATGAGATTTTAAAGTAAATAACAATTAATTAAATTGTATAAAATTCATAAAAATAAATATCTCGACCAAATAATATTAAAATATTAAATAGATCATAAATTTTCTATTTGGGTTAATTTTTTCATTTTATATTTCTTATATTAACCATATAGTATAAAAGGAGAAATATCCTCGGTAAGAGTTAAATTGTTCAACTAAGGGTTAAAGCCAAAAGATAAGGTTAATTTTGGACCTAAACAAGTCAAAAATTAATTTTTTTATAAGATTACAACACATCAACATATTATCATATAAATAAATCACTTTTCATATATTTTAATTCAAAATTAAATTTATAATAAATTAATAGTTTGGGAGTTTCCTATAGTGCCCATCACCCTCTTTTAAATGGCCGCATCTCATTCGCTTTTACTCACACCTATAAATCCTTTTTACTCAGCAAAAAACCTGACTATTTCTCCTCCAAACATCTATAAATTTATCATGGAGTCCATAAATTTCTCATAAATCCAACATAATGAGTCCTTTTGTGAAAATATAAATTATACACTCAGAGAAGAGCTAATTGTTTTTCAAACTCTTTAAATGTTACTTTCTTATATTACTTCATTTTAAATTGTTGTTTCCATAATAAATTAATATCTATAGAATATGATATATTATAATATTTTTAATTATTATGGACTACAATATCAATCATTTTATCCATCCTATAAAAAAACAATGTCACCATGTGTGCGTACGTACAACTTATCATATCCACACCATGGTGTAAGTTATTTTTCTTCTATACTTTATTTCGATGGATATTACGATGAATGTAAATGGTTTAAATAATGAACATGACATGATAATTATTATTTACAAATTATATAAAATCCAATACCAAAAAATTTAACCATTAAGGTAATGATACCGTCACTTGTGCGAACATACTGCTTGCTGTATCCAGGACACGATGAGATTCATTCTCAATGATGACCATTAAAGAATCATTATAAAGTATATATAATAAATAATAAAGAAATATAAGAAATAATAATTCTACTATAATTATATATATATATATATCTGTGTGTGTGGTTCATTTACTCGCTTCCATTCAATACGATAAGAATACGGAAACAACGTTCATGCGTACATACGGTCTACTGTCTCCATGAATAGTGTATTCCATTTCTAATATCTATCTATTAATGAATTTATATTATGATTATATATGATATATAAATCATATTTTACATTATGGAAGTAACTAAATCATGATCTATGTAATAATATCAAGAATAACAAATCAAAACACAAATGATAAACAAAGATATTATTACCCACAACGTTGATTTAACTTGGAATTGTCAATAAATTGGTAATTTAAATACCTAAATGAATCATATTGGATATTATAAATATATTTAATATTCTGGTATAATTAATATTTTAAAAAAAAACTATACAGGAGTTTCAAACACATAAAAAGAGAATTTGACTTAAGGTATAGGGATTTATGTCTAAACATTTTATTTTTTAGACAAATGTCTTATATTATACTTGTTTATTATAAGTGGTGTATATACTACCCATGAATGAATTTTATGATTCTTGTCTAGAATATTAAGATATTTATATATTCTTAACATTTTCTTTCTTACGTGCGTCATACGATTCTATTGATTATAATGTGATGAGTATAGATTTCACAATCTCTTCCCTATTTTGAATTATTTTGTTTTAAGTATCCATTAGAGAATATTTATTATCCACATCAATGTTTTCTAAAAAAATCATAATACATTTTGCAATTCTCTTATGTATGTTTAATGTTATTTTTACCCATTTTTTAATTTACTTAATGGTTTGAAAGGTACATCCTTTCATTTTTAAAATCATGTACATATTGAATTTTTGAGAAAAAGTACAAGAAAAATGTTTTTTTAACTTTTATGAAATGAAGATTTTTTTAGGCTTTCATGATACCTTATTACTTTGAAGCTTCCCATACAATATTACAAGGATATTTTAAAATAAAATATTTTCTTTAAATATTTTACGGAATTTTAATAAAAGAAAACTATTTCCAAAATGAATGAGCATTTTAAACAATAAATGATTTAAATGATTTTCATGATTCCATTATATGTTTTCAAATTGGTTTATAAGAAAAGGGTTTTAAAATGTATTATTTTTAAAAAAGTTATTTATAAGAAAATTCTTCTTCCATGTGATCTTCCAAAATCCTTCCCCATCATTGATGGTATACTTTGTTATAGTTCATGAATTACATAAATATTATTTTAATAAATGGTTTATGTTTTGATGTAGTGATATCTAAGAAAACCACTTCTTTCCATAGGTTATTATTTTTATGAATTTATATTGAAACATGTCACTTTTTCATAGGTTATTATTTGATTACATGTTTATGAATCTCATTCTATTTTATGGGTTATGATATGATTGTTTATAATATTGTGGCACATGTATGTATGATTTCATTATGATATGGGTGGAACCTATATGTACCACCAATTAATTGTGTAATGATTCATATCTCTTGAGATAGACATTGAGGACCGTGTTGGCCAAGATGGTTATGGAAGTGAAACATGACTACCAAGATTGTTATGGGAGTGAACCATGACTACCAAGATGGTATGGGGAATGAACCCTTACTACCAAGATGGTCATGGAAGCAATTCCTTGAATATTATGTAAATCATTATTATATTCTTATGTGACTTCTACAATTAAATGTTGTATTCCTATTTTATACATTAATGACTTATATTATTTATTTTCTTAAAATTCATGTCATATAAACAAAGAAGATTTATGCCACAAATCTTGTATATGATCTTGGATAAGCAGGGGATGATCTTCTATTTTCATGATCATGTTCTCATACCCTTATTCTCTTTATTATGCATACATATCTTGTTTTATTTCCCTTAATTAGAATCTGAGCTCACCCTATATATGTTTTGTTTTTATCAAGTTATAAAAAAAGATTTTAGGGAGGGGTTCTAAAGGGGAACATATTTATTGGTGATTTTGATGATCCTTCACCAAAATCAGAAGATTGTATTACATGTTTCCAAAGGAACTAAACTATTACGGTCCTTGGGAATACATTTAAAAAATGTAATGAATATTCATATAAAAATATGTAATATCCATATACATGAAGCTTGGGTTGTTTTATGATAGATCTTGTGGAGGGTACATAGAAAATTTTATCAATCCTTTATAACTCTTTAAAAGGATGTTAAATATTCATAATAGTTTTCCCTGTAACACCAGTAAATATCCCTTTTATATTTCACTATTTTATATCATTTTAACATTTTACTAATTTATGCATCCTAGATTAGTCCATGAAACATCTTATATATTTCATTGTTGACCTATATACCTAGTATGTAGGCTGCTTTAATGATTCTTTCCAATGAGAGTAATTTACCTAAACACATATTTATAGGATGTAATGATGGGATATCATTTTCAATAAGAATTATTTTCCCATATAAAATCCATGAATCAATACAAAATTTCAACTTGTCTTGTTAAATATAGTATAATGATCTGGGATTTTATAATACACAACTCATTGAACACATAATCAAACTGAGTATTCCAAATCTAATAATAATGACTCAATCCATAAATGGATTTATGAAACTTTTATACATTAGAATACTCATGTGGAACTTAAAAACCATTGGGTTGTAACATATTTACATCCTAAACTAAATTCTCATTGAGGAAAGGTGTTTTTAAATAAAATTCATGTATATCATTTTCAAAATAATCTATTATAGAAAGAAACATCTTAATTGACTTTATCATTATTATATGTGAAACAGTTTATTCACGAAGTAAGTCCTATCCTTTTTTATGAAACCCTTTTCCAGCAGGCATGCTTTATAAGTAGAGAATCTATAATCCATGTAATTATTTCTACGGAAAACCATCTTTTACACTATTGATCTTATCCCTTTAGGTGAATCAACCAATTTCCAAACAAGGTTAGTGTACATGGAGTCCATTTTATATTCCATGGATTTTATCCATTTAATGGAATCAAAACTCGTAATGGCCTCCCAGTAAGTAGTAGAACCATCTTCTATGAACATTACCCCTCATAATTCACCATAATAATTCCATATCTCTCAGGTTCATGAAAAATATTAGCATACCATTGGGGTTATTTTTTATCATGATTCTATTCTTCTTTCACAACTCTTTGTAGAACCAACATAAATTCCACATAAGGAATATTTCAAATTTATTGGCCTTGAACTTCCCAAATTTTAACTTTCCTCTAACTTAATACTCCATCTATGTGTTTTATCTCAATGAAAACACCTCCAAGATCCACAAACACTTTATTTTAAGTAGGTTTGTAGAAATAATATGCCTTTGTTTCTTTAGACTAACCAACAAAAAGATTTTTATGTCTTTGGGCCTATCTTGTCAAATTCCAATCTTCATATCAATTTGTGAAAAACCCATATCCTTATAAATTATATAATGAGGCATTAAAAAATATATATCATATATGATTTCATTATGAATAATTTAAATGGAATTCAGTTTTGTAAAAATATAGCAATCTCAAGAGAATAATATAATAATGTTACAACAAGTTCACACTGGCTCATTATCAATTGAACAATGTACAACATGAAAAAATTACACTTCTCAAACACACTATTAAACTATATTGTTTTAGATTTCCTGAGTTGTGGAAAAAATCCAAAATATCATAGATAACCAATTGATTCATTGATCATGATTAACCATCTATATAAACTTGAAGAATCATTACTATTTTCAAAGTTGATTATGTAATTCATTTAAATGCTCTTTTTACTTTTCAAATGATTCTCACTTATTTCTCATTAGAAACAAATTTTATTTCTAAATTTTCGAGTGTCAAACCACCTTTATTGAAAATAACAATTAATACCTCTTTTAAAAGTTGGAAAAGAGTTAACCCATTACAATAAAGTGAAAATTCCCAAAACAACATGATACAAAGGTCAAAATGATCCCTCAAGTACAAAGGGAAGAAAATATTAATGAAAGCACCAAAAAAATATTTTTCACCCCCTCACATGAAAATGCAATAGTGAGTTCAGTAAAAATGGTGTTTCATACCCCTCTTCAAAGAAATTTGTCCATGGTGGAATTATAATGTGGAAATGAACCACCTCAACCAATAGTTACATATAGAGGAGAGTAGGATAGAAGGTTCCAAGACACACTTCCCTCTTTCAAGCCTCCCACTTAAAAAATACATAAAGGAATTTGTATTAATTTCAACCTAATACAAAGAAAAACATCACTGAAAATACATATTGTGATTCAATGGAAAGGTACCCATCTATCAAACAAAAGTGATTAGAGATGGATGAATGATGGGTCTCATCAAACCCATCTTTCATTTGAAGTATCCCACCCAGCAGAACCTATTAAGTGTTCCACCTCTATCCAAATGAAATGAAGAAGAATTCATTGCATGTGAAGAAATCAATACCCCAAAAAACAAATAGAACAAAGAAATCTAGAACATATCTAGTGAAACCCTTCAAGGATCTCTGGAATTTGGGAATTCCATATTCCTAGGTTATACCACTAGTGTAATTATACCACACACAACTATCCATGATATTCCTTCACGTTCACCATTAAGCTCACCAAATCACATCTCACATGACTCTTGGTTGTCACCTTATTCCTGAACACTAAACACTAGAATTAAAAAACAAAGACACTAAATTATCCTTGACCACCATCACCCAATAGAGAACCCCACCATTATATCCCCACCACTTTAATATCCCTGATCTAGGGACCCCCACATGAATGACAATTAATACCATCAAGTCCCACTTTTGAAAACAAATATAGGAATGAGGGACATTGTTTCTAAAGGAAAGTGACCGATGAAGATGATGAGTAACACCAAGTATTGATGAAGAGAATCACCTTCAAATTAAATCGACTTAGGTCCAATCAGAGAAGCATTGATAGCTAATGATTTTGGCATTTCATGGTTAATGATGGACAACCAAATACAACCCCACACATAGAGCCAATGAAATCCCCCATCACCAAAAAAACATATCCCACCATCCCTCACCAAACTAGATCCAAGAACACCACAAATCTCAAAAGACCCTTGATATTGGTGACCACAATGCACCCTTTTTCCAAATACACACAGCACTAAGCACTGAAATCCCATATTTGATGAAATTAGAAAAAAAACATGGAAGTTGTCCATTGTCGCCCCATTAGTGAGGGTTCTCCCATGACTATGACCACGGGAATGAATATCATCTAGGTAGATTACATAATGGGGTAAAAGAAGATGAAAACGCTTTCTGATGTTTAGAAATATACCATGAGTGAATAATGGATGAAAAAAGGACATCGGTGAAGATATGATGACCGTAGAAACCACCAAACCTTTTCTAATGAATCTGGAACAAGTGGATGAGATAACATGAAATGTAAGAAGACAAACTTCCATAAAAGTGGTTATAGAAAACCCCAAGAAGTGGGGGGTGACTTGTTTCCGGGAGAGTGAGGTTCCATCCAATTGAAAAAAAATCATGTCTCCCCACATGTCCATAAAAAACCATATCAGATGAAGTCATTTGTAAAAGTAACATTATACCTAAAACAACCCATTTATTATCTAGTTATTCGTCTGTATACATAACTATGTATGAGATCCAACAATCCAATTTCTCTTTAACCCTTTCCATGAAAATAGGCTTCGTATATTTTTTCTATGAAAAAATATCTTAATGTATAAAATGATTCATAATTGAATTATTCAAACAATTCATCTATATGTAATCCTTAAATGTGATTCCCATTTATATATTCTAGTAGATAATAAAAACAGTATGTGGTATTAGAACCTAAAATAACTCCCTTACTCTAAATATTATAGATGGTATTATCCATATCCTGAATGTATTAATTTTTTAACATATCCTTAATACAAAAAAACAATTTATTCTTATAAATAAAATAAATATTATTCTTAATAATTAATGAATATATAAAATTTTCAAAAAAAAGATATAAAAAGGAAATTTATATTTACTATTAGAAAATAATATTAGTTCACCAATTACATAAATTAACCACGTAGTAGAGTTTGATCATAAGTGTTGGGTTCCAATAAAACAACTCATGCACCAATACTCACATAAAGATCTACTTCCCTAATTTTTTATTCCTTTATATCTTCGATTCTGTGTTTATTAAAACAAATGTTTGATTCAAACATTATATCTAATACCGATGAATAATAGTTTGAGAAATTAATCTCAATAACTTTAGTACTCATACTTTCAGAATACGTCTCTTTTAGAACACTTCTTAAACATATATTTAAATCTAGAAAATTTAAATATGTTATACCTATAATATATCTCAAAATTATTAACATGTACTATGTTGAAATATACAAAAAAATACACTTATATGGTTGAGTTTTAGGTTCAATTTTTTCACTAAAAAAATTTAATGGAAATAATCCAACTATAGTGTTGACCCAATACATCGTATCCATTTAGTGAGAAAAGATCAATATTTCACTCAGAAATGACACAATATTGGTATGAAACTCATAAAATTAGTTATTTAGGCATATAATCCTCTTAATCATAAGTCTTATAACCCTTTTATATTATATTGAACAACTATTTTTCCAATCCATCATATGGATATAAACACAATATTTTTCCTTTGGTATCCTAACTCTTGTGATTTTCAAGATATGTTTCACTCGATTAACATAATGATATGAAGTTACCTATCCATTAAGATTTAAAACACCCATAATTTCATACACAAGGTAATCCATAGGCACCCAACTTTGGCATGAAACAATCCAGTTGGATGATCATGGTCTTGACTTTTATTTTCATCAGAAGGAATCATACACTTTGTATTTTAAGGGGTTTTATTTTAAAAATATAATAAATTTTATATTAATTATAGTCATATTAGATTAATCACTATTTCATCATATCTAATTTTTATCATCACAACATTTATTCCTCTTTGTATTAATGATTCTAGAAATTCTGTTTTGGAATCCCTATTCAATCCATCAAATTAACATGTTCATCCCACATTAATGTTTATCTCTTTACATAACCCATTGTTAGTGTTACTCACACTCAAATATAATCCAAAAAAATTCATACATATCCAATTGAATCTCATGCATATGGTACATTAAATCTTTTAGAAAAGGATTTAAATAACTTGTGATTAAAAATCTATATATTATTAATCCTAGAGACAATTATAGTCAATCCCCACCTATCTAGAACAAGGAATAAACCTCTAGACTTTTGGGAATTCTGACTCAAAGTCCATATTTCAAAGGATACTTTACTTAAGGTACAATCCAATTAATTAAGACTCTAAAACATAATATACACGAACTATATTTAATAACATTATTCAATCTTGTCAATTCAATTACAAACTATGGTAAAGGTTTATGAAAACTAAATCATATTTTGTCATACTGAGCTTGTAATGTTTTTCAAAAAAATATACATGAACCAATTTATCACATAAACTAGGCCCCCAAAAAATTAATAATTATTAAAAATCAATTTATATAACAAATTTAAAGGAATAAAAAAATAAGTAAGATAATTATTTATTTTCCAAAGAATGGGATAGAATTATAAACATTTTAAATTTAATTTTGTAATGAAAAATCTAATTTAACATGGACTTACACTTCTAATTTATACACTATTTATAACCTAGATAAAATGTAAAAAATACTAATAAAATTATCATTTTTATAACTATAATATGTTAGTACTAGTAATAGTAAATATAGGCTATATATTAAAAATGATATGTAAGAGAAATTGTGTGTATCAATCAAATTTGACAATATAAAGGCAATCATACTCTATGATTAATATTGAAACATTCGAATAAAAATTTCATGAGGATCCAATCATATTTTATGATATAGTTAATATCATAAATAAATTAGGAATCAATTTTTTCTAAAATTGATGACTCAACTGTATTTTATAGTGTGGATCAATTGAAATCCACATGCTTCATGTATCTCAAACCTTATGATATAATTTTATCATGAAAAATTTCTGATCTGAAAAAATTTACTATTTAACATATTTTATGATCTGGATTGAAACTACATATGATAAATATGTGCTTAAAAAATTGACTGATTAATGCATTGATCTGTTGAAGAACAAGGCTTCAATACCACCAAAGAATTTCAGGTTAACATCGCATGATCCCATCTAGTAGAAGCAATAGATAAAAATTCTAGAGTAGTATTAATATATAAAAAAATGACATTCATAAAATTAGGTGTTCTTATATATCCATGTAATCTATCATTTACATTTCGATGCATGATTGATGGAGATCACCCAATCCATATCCAAAATTCTCTTACCTATGATGATTTTACACCATCAAGTGGATACTCAATTATATAAATTGAATAATGTGTTTTTTCAGTTGGGTGTTATTTATTTCTTCAATTAATATATATATATATATATATAATTATGATGAATATATATTCAACTTATGACATGAAAGTATCAGAAGTGGGTACACACAGTGGGCGGTATTGCATCCCTTTTATATATTATCTTTATTTAATAAATAGGTTCAATGAGTGACTTAAATATAATGGAATTACATCAGGTTTTTTAACAATCATTTAAATATCAATTGAATTCACTTTTTATATAAATATATAGATTAATCAATCTAACTAATTTATAATATCTTTTCAACATAGACTGTCAATAATCATGACTATTTTTAACTAGGATCGTAAAAGAATTGTGGATATTACTTATTCTACCTAGTTTCTTCCTTTAAAAACCATTAAATTTAATGGAATTTATGTTTTATAAATAACTATAATGTTATAATTCCAATACATGGGAGTTTAATTAATGTTTCAAAAAAGAGGAAAACAATGGCGAACTAGTATTGAGTTATTAAATGATATCGATGGATTACAGTATATTGATAATTAATTTTTTTAAAAAATAGAACCATATTAATTATAGATACTACATATATATAAAATATATAATCATAAAATATAATCAAAAACCATCTATGATGGTCACAGTGAAAATAGAATGCATTGTTCATTAGATGTTGCAACCCACAGGTATGCATAGATAATGATTTAATTTTTTGATGGGAGGATGAAAAAGGTAACATGGTTTCTAATTTAATGAATATAAATATGGTCTATATATATCATAAATATTTATTTATTTAATCATTTGGACCATCCAGGATAGGTTGTGAATGAATATGAAATACCATACAATGTGGAGGTGGTAATCTTCACAACAGATTAATAACATTTATTTTTATTAATCAGAAAGTGAAAGGTGGTTAATTAATATAACATATTTAGAATAAAATATTTGTATAATAATAATAGTAATTTTAGGACAATAATATGGTGTAATTATATTTTAAGAAGAATAAATTCACATCAAGATATAGAAAATTGGGAGGAATGGTTAGAAATCAGTACCTTAGTACTAGGATTTTCTCTTTTAAAAGGGTGGTTAAACCTATAAGGGATAGTCTTTTAAGAAAACAAAAATATATTTAAGATTTTTAAAATTTTCAGGAGAGTTAATTTATGAGGTTCTACTAAACATATGTTTTCTCAGGGTGAGGTTAATTGAGGATAAGATCACCCCTTTTATATGTTAAAAGTGATGAAATTTTTCTAAACACTCTAAAGATTTCAATAATGGGAAGTCACCCTGAAAGAATATAGGTCATAAATTTATAATTAAGGAATATTATAATAAATATGGTGGATAAATTCATTATATAATCAATTATAAACATTTTTTTGACATGTTAGACCTATTACCTCTTAGGTTAATTTTTTTTTCGATTTTCATTTTCACTATCGTAACTAGTTTTACCTAGGTAATTTATCAAGTATACCAAAACATAATATATTACTTATTAAATAATATATAAATAGTTAATCTTAATTTCAAATAAAGTATTTAGATTTACTTTTTAATTGATAAAAATAATTTTTAAACTACTAAATGTAAAATGCATTAAAATCAATTTTTTTAAAAATAAAACTTATTTTATAAATTGTCTAATATGGACATATAAATTTAATAAAACATTTTTAAACATAAAAATTCACTAAAAAATATATATAGTGGGGCTTATAAAAAATTTCCTGAATTTTAAAACCATACTTATAAACTAATAATGTCATAAATGTCATGTTATTTATTAAAATGGTATTATTCTTTATTCACGAAAAAAGCATTTTTTTAGAAAAATCCCAAAATATATATCTTAAGATAATATCACATTGATAAATAAAATAATAAAGCTTATTTTTTAAAATTATCATAATATATTTAAAAATTATATTTTTAGTTAAGAAAATAAATATAGAGAAAACTGTTTTTCTTTAATGACATTCATTATAGTATGTATTGTTTTTTCAATAAATTTACTATTAATCTATTGTTAATATTATATATATATATATACGATACATCAAGTGTATTAAATTGTAGGAAAAATCATATTTTTCTTAGTTACAGTGATTGAGTTAATATTTAAAGTGAAAATAATTTTTTTATTCTTTTAAATATATATATCATAATTCAATTACATCTGCTTATACATACCAATTATACATAAACCATACAATAGTCTAATTTTTTTTGGTTTTAGTGATTTGAATGTAATAAAAAATTAATCATAGTATTTATTTAAGGATAAATATTTTACTAAAACTCGGCTCCATAAATTCTTCCCACCTTAAAAATAATTTCACCCTCAAAAGATTATTACACATAAGAAATCATGTGAGATTACTTTTCTCTCCTCACAACCTCATGTTCCCATGTAGCCTCCTCAAACGTATGATTTATCTAAATAACATTGACTATATGTTTGGCCTTGTTTCACACAACCTTTTCTCTTCAATCTATGATTTATATGGGTTGTTCTTCATATTAAAGGGTGTGATCCTGTTATATAGGTTCTAAGCTCAGTACATTTGATGGATCTGATATATAATTCCTCAAAAGCGATATGTGGAACACATCATGAACTTGATAAATGTGTGGAGGGAGTTTGAGTTGATATGATATGATTCTTACATGATCATGGATATCAGAGGTACTAATGTATCTAGGGCTCAACATCCCTTTTATCACAAATCTCATAACCCGCTTCCATTGAGACAACATCTTGTTAATAACATCAATCTCTATATCTTGTTAATGATTATCTTCATAACTATTCTATTAATATAATTATTTTTATTTTTATTCTGTATACCACTGAATGGTTTGAAACTTATCCATCATTTCTTAAAAAATTTTAGAAATGATGAGTTTCTTCTCTCTATCTTCATCCCCTCATGTTAGAGTCTTTCATATATTCCCACAAATAGCCTTATATGGTTCTATATGAATGCTAAAATATAATCTCTTATTATATTAGAACTCTATCAGGGGAAGGTGTTGATACTAAGAACCTTGGAGACATATCAATTAAGATCTCAAAATATCATCTTGATTTTTACTTTCCCTCTCACACTGACCATATATCTAAGGATGATAAGTAGTATAATAACCCTAACTATTTCCATCCCAAGGTAATCCTTGGATCCCAATAAAATATAATAGAGAGGGTTACTCCATGTAGACGTAACATTTCCCATATATATATCATGGTAGGTTGGATAAGGGAGAAAACTTATTTATTGGAAATACAATATGATTACTTCATAAGGTGATAAAATACAACTAAAATTGCATTATTTTACATTGAGATTTTGGGGAGTCATTAAATGGATTCCATGGTGATGATTTCTCATTTCCATACTGGTATGTTTAATGGTTTCAATATATCCTTAGAATTCTATCAAACAACCATTACATGTTTTCATACGAAGCATAGAAATATATACGATGTAATTTATCTCTCCTTGTTATAAAACTATAATTAGGTTCTTTAGGTATCTATAAATATTTATAATTGCATGATTAATAGAAACCGATGAGATATGTGCATTATCCAAAAGTCCCTTATTCAATTTTGGTTATTTTGTGGCACATGTCCAAGTTACCACCCATATAACTCTATATTTATCAATATAAAACTCCAAAATATTCACAACATTTTCCTATAGCTACACATCATCTTATTGCGCTTAATTGATCATTACATAAAGAGAATTTTAATCATTTAATTAGGAAATATTTTATTTGTATAATCCCATTATTAATTTAAGATTCATCCTTTATAAGACTATTATTATGGGGTCCTTTTTAGTCCTCAATATGGATATTATAGCATGGCCTATCTTTGTAATTTCATTAGCCAATAAATTTTCCTTCCTTTGGTGGTACTGTATAGAGAAGTAAAATTTTATATCAATTACAACCATTCCCTTTGGTTCATATTAAATTCTTTATAGGTGAATGTATATTTGAATCTCTTAAAATCAGTATATATGTCACACTTCTCTCTATAGAGATAATGTTTCCAAATATTTAATGTAAAGACCCCAGTTGTGAGCTCTAAATCATGTGCTGGGTAATTTTACTCACGAGTCTTTAAATGTAATGAGGTGTAATAATATACCTAATCATATTCCATCAGGATTAAATCCAAATCCTTTTTTAATGAATCGTTATATATTAAATCCCTTTTCCCCTGCTAGATAATGTAATTCTAGAAGTAGTGGGAAACATAATTTTTTTTAACATTATTTATATTCCTCTAACCAAAGGAACTTCACTTCCATCCATTTTAACATTATTAGTTATTTTATATCCATGATATTTCTGAAAAATTAATCGATAATAACTTACAAACCAAGGAAAAATATAGATCATAGTAACTGTGGTATGTTTGAGAAATTCCTCAATGACTTCCATAATTGAAAAATCAACTGATATGACCTTTCTTAAGATTTAATAGCCCAAGAGTGAGACATTCAATAGCAAAAATTCAAAAATTTTAAATTCATCATACATTTTGTCCCCTCTAATGTTCTTTAACGTAATCAAAAAATTATAGCCATGTTTTTCCCTACTCCTTGAATATATAAGAATATCATATTCAAGGACAATCACAAATTTATCATTGTTGTGTATAAAAAATATATTCATTAGATACATGAATATAGTGGGATTATTCAAATGTCCAAATGAAATCACTATAATTGTATAGTGTACGTACCTAATAAAGAATAATGTATTGTAAATATCTACTCTTTTAACCCTTAACTGATGATATCCAAATCAAAGGTCAATCTTTGATAAGTACCATTCTCCTCTGAGTTGATTCAATAGATTTTGGATACGGGGTAGTGGATTATTGTTCATAATCATTATTTTATTAATAATTCAATAATAAATTCATAGATACATTTATCCATACATCATTTTTAAAAGGAGTATGGGTTCACCCGATGGCCAGGTAGTAGGGTGTATAATACCCTAGTGTAAATTCTCTTATTTTTTCCCATTTAACTACTCAATTATGATGGGATATATTATATATTAAAGCTTTGGGATAAGAATGAATCCATGTATGAGTTTAATTTATAACTTAACCTCATGTAATAGGGTAATACCATGATGTTTAACCGAAAATACCATAGTATATTCCTATAGAATAGAAATTTCATTACAGTCAACTTCATCCTAGATCATTTGAGTCAATATTCCATCAATTTTGGGAATTATAACCTATATTATAGAATTTTCTTCAATACGGGTTTCTTAATCACCCTTGTATTGACACATGTTAATAGGTAGATTTGGGATATAAAATGTGATTTCCTTATCATGATAGTTGATATGTGATTTATGATGGGAATATAAATCTATACCAAATATTATATAAAAAATAACCCTAGTAAGAATAATTAGATTTAACAGAAGTATCTTCCCACAAATCTTATAAATATTTTATTTAAAAATATTAGATGTCATCATTATTCTACTTGGGGTTTTCACTGATAGTTTTGTATCCATTACATGGGGTAGTGATTTCAATATAAAAATTTTGTGCTATAAACTAATTTGATGAACAAAAATCAGATGATGAATTAGAAGATCTACAAAAGTGATCGAATGTACCATGAATCACTTCATTATAATGATCTAACTCAATGTTACTGATCCTGAATTCCCCTATTTATTCCCCTGGTCTTGGAGTTTTTGGGGAAATTTCCAATTTTACTTTGCGGTTTTGGGAATTTATTAACATAATATCGAATTGATAAGAACACTATGATATTAGCATGGGTGGATCATTAACAGGGATATTCTTCTCTTTGGTTTCATTAATCAGACTCTTACCCTTAGTCCCATAGTTATGGGCATGATTTTTGACATTACCATTCAGAAAAAACTTAACTGATCAGGTGATTCAATTACTTGGGTCTTTTCTCCCACATTTTTTTCATATCGAAAATTATAATTTCTACCCCCCCATGTGTAATATCATCAATTCATCCATGATACTCAATTTTCCCTTTATTTTCTATATATTGTTTTAGAGGATATAGATTCAATATATACCTTAATGTTATATCAATCAATCACTTCATATATATTGAATTCTCTTATGTATAACTCCCTTCAAAATCTAGGATTTAATCTAGTAAAAATTGGTCAATTTTTATCTCAATATTAGAGTTGAAATTGGAGGTATACCTTATGAATATTGTGAAATTTTCTTTATATGATCTAATAGATTAATCATATTTTTTATTTAATTCCCAGAATTACTACTTCATGTTTGTGTGTAGGGTATGAGTGAAATACTTAGTGAAAAATACCTTCTTCAACACTTCCCAATCCATAAAGTTTAATTCCTCATATTCTATGGAATTTTTAATGATACTCCACCACTAGTCAACAACACCTTCTAAATGATAGACTGCCAAAATGACCTTCTCATGGTTTGAGCATGGGAAAACAGAAAATATAATTTCCATTTAATTGAACCACTTATCCATTACCACTATATTATAAGTCATGTTATAATGGGGTGGATATTTCCTAATAAATGACTTGAAAATGAGTTCCTCCTTCCATGGTTCATTCAAAATATCCTCATAATTTGGGTCATTTCCCAAAATATGAGATAGTTGATTGATATTTTACTTATGTTTTTACATTCCATACATAATCTCATTAGGTTTCCCATTGGGATAACCTCTACACTATCCATTTCTCCCATTTTTAACTCATCACTTTTGGGTTCCCAAAAATAATTTGGCTAAAGGAAAATTGGGAATGGATATACTTAAATTAATGAATGTACATATAATCAAAGTATAAACATAGAAGAAGTATTTCAAAAATGATGTACATATATTAGCGTATGAATCTATAGGTTTCAATTAATTTATTCCAAGTATATTTTCCTATTAGGTTATATAACCTAATTATTTAACTCATACTTAATTGCTTCATTATGTTTTTTAAAGATAATTTAGTTTACAAATGTGTATCCCTTGGGAGTGTCAAACCATGTGTTTCTTTATTCATCTTGCACATTCACTGGGTAACGATCGAGTTAATACCCAATACACCCTTTTCATGGTTATTACACAAAGGTACCTCTATTCCAATGGTTATTCCCACTTCTTGTATCAATATAGGGATGTAATTTCAAGGATAACCACATAATATGTAGTTCAAAAAAATATTATGATGTTATCCTGTACTTAGACTAATCCCTTAGAATTTTCCCTAGGGTTGTCACTAAATTTATATAAATTAATCCCCAAAAATATAAAAATCTTACTCTAATACAATATAATGTGACCCAAGATAAACATATAATAAATAGTACAATAATGTCTTGATTTATATAATACATCTCCCAAATAGTTTTACATCCCAAAAACTAAAAGTTTTAGTGCCTTAGAGGTTATTTACATAAGAAAATTATTTTATAACACTTGGAAAATCTAATATCTAATCTCACTCCTATATACTCTTTTAGATATATCATATGATATAATCATCTTCAAAAACTAGGGGATATAAAAATAAGGAAGAGTAGATCTCAAACACTTACTAAGGTAAAATCATATCATAATTTGTCAAACCATAAACATGATAGATAACATGAGGATGAAAAAAAAAACATTATTAAAATATATTATTTAATTAAATGAAAATCAAAAAATAAGTTAGAGTAATATATGACCATAAAAATATTGTTAAGGAAGAATAACATTTTTGACTTTGGTCAAAATTCATCTTAATAAACCTATAACATATGATCATGACATAAAAGTGTATAATACATTAAAAATGTGGTGTATTCATGAAATAATGTAATTTCATGGAAATTAAATGCATCTTCAAAACATTTCATTACTTGGTAAACAACACTTAAATGTGACACATCCATAAGCTTATGAAAACTATTATGGGAAAACGCATTATACCCCTTTTGATGAGAGAATACTCGTTATTTTCATGCCTAACTATTTCATAAGATTTTATATCAAACCAATAGATTATAAAGAGATATAGGACCTTACCCATCATTATCAAAATATATGATTTCCACTAAAATCCAAAAATGATCTTTCTTAATGTTCTAATGGAAAAAACATTGTGTTTACTAAACATCCATATGAAAATCTCTCACTTTTCATAAAGAGGAATATTTTACTAAAATTCTTGTCATTATAGTATCATGTACTCTATGATTCTTCATTTTGTTCCATTAAATATGATTTATATCATACTCTATTATATATGCCAAAAAACATTATATGTTTAAATGATTTAGTTCATATCATCTTTAAACATACACTATCGCAAATCCTGAATGGTCTTTGTCCCATTCCTCTTTTATCATATCATATCTAGTAACTTTTAAAATCATATCCTAAACACATTTGAATATTATAGAGACTCTGTGTTTTCCTTGTAAGACTTTGGAATATTTCTACATATATTTCCAGATCTAGTCACTAATATGGAATGAAATTCTGATGCCTAGTGTTCCCAGAATAAATTATATCAAACTATTATGTATATTTTAAACTCTACACAAGAAGTAAATTTAAAACCACTCAAACGGTAACTCAGATCAGAAATACAAGGCCATGGTTGAATCTGAAAACATGGCATTTACTCTAGGTGGGATATAACTTTTTTCGGTGCGGTCCTTTGGTAGAAAATTCCATAGAGGTTGTTTTTGTAAATAAAATAATCAAATTTAATTAATTTATTTTGAATGCCAAATCAAATATCTTCTGAAAAAATACTCAGATTTTGAAACTGAGACATCTATGGAGTTTGGAATGGGAGTGTTGCACCTAAGCATTACCTAATGTGATAGAGTGTGTGAGGATTGGATTCCGTGACTGCTGGAAGTTTCCTATAAATAGGATTTTAGATAAATGTGCTAGTTTTTGCTCATTTCTCTCTTGGATGGACAATCTCTGGCCATCTACACCCGAAAGAGATTCGGCATTTGAAAATCATCAGACCACGATGAAAATGAAGATTTTATTAGACCATAGCATATATAACTCAATGGTAGATCCCAAATCAAGGTAGGTTTTCTCTTTCAGATTTCGCACCTCCATGATTGAAGAATTTGTTTTCAGTTTTTCCATTTTTTCCATTTTATTCTTTTAAATACTTTGTTGATGGACAAAAAAATAACAGTCATTGAAAACATAATTTTTGGATCATCTATTCTTAACCATTCATTGTGTTATTTTTTGATCAAATTTTCCAAACATCAAAACAAAAACTGACCAATGTGAAAAACATGGTTACGTGAAGGTCCTCATTCAAGGATTTTGGATTGAATACAGTTTTGCATTTCAGGTGCTGGAGGAGGCACAATGTCAAGTTGAAGTGGTGGCTATTTTTTGATATGTCAAAACGTTGATAGAACTTAGAGGGAAGGTTTTTTCAGTGATGAAATGGTCACAAGGAGTCCAGGTCTTTTATTGGGATAAAATTTGGGCAACTGGTGTGTTTCTTGGTGGTACGCAGAAGTACCACCGGTACGGCATAGGCACAGCGAAGTTGGGGGCAGCTGATGGCAGTCTGTGAGGCAATGATGAACCTCACAGAAGCTGCGGGCTGTGATACTAGTGGTGGCAGACAACAAAACCCATTGTGGTCACGGTTTGAAGTGGCAGTGGCGTGCAGCGGCCACAGGTTTAGACAGTGGTGTCAAGATGCATAGGTAGTGGCGTCGAATGCCACCGTAGTGGGGCGGCGGACCCATAGTGGGTCACGGCGGCTGGGCCGCGCCAAAGTAGCTGGATCGGGCCAAAGTGGGTTTGGGCAGTTTCAAACAAATATAAATCATAAATGGAGAATTCATTTTTCATTTTGTAAATGGCCACATATTCCTCTTATCATGGAGGTTCATTTTAGAACAGTTTTTGGATTTTATGTTTTGGTTTTGTGGATCACTTCTGTGAAATTCTTGAGATTAAAAATAATAATATAATTATTATTAATCAGAATTCATCAGTTTATCGAATCATGTAAATTAGATGTCTGGTTCACATTTCATATGTAGAAACGCAACTCTTTCTTTGAGGCGGTCCTTTCTAGGTTGTTTGGGGTTCTCTTATAATTAATGATCGAGGGTCAGTGGCATAAAAATTCCAATTATAATAACAATATAATAATAATAATTATTATTATTATTATTTAGAAAACTTGAATCAGACCATACATCTACAAAAGACATCTGATTGAAACACTATCATAGGTGTTGTGTCCCTGGAGTGGAGGAGAAATTTTCCAGTCTAATTCTGGGATCTTAATTTGAAGTTGACGGGCACCATCGAGCTTATTTTGGATGTTTGTAGGGAAATGTGACTTTTACACTGTGTGTTTGTTATGGATTAATGAATATCCAATCACGTTGGATTTTTTGAGAGTATCGCAATGTATCAATCCATTGGGCGTATTTCAGGATCATGGTGCGGGTCCCATGAAGAAATGTTTGTTCGTAACACTGCAGAATGTAGTTTCTTCATCAGAATTCCAATTCAAGTGAATTAATTGTCGATCCTATTCATTTTTTACAATTATCATGATGGTGTGATCCATTTGATTATCCAGGTCCATTTGAATAGGCATGTTATTAAAATTATGTTTTCACACTTTCAATCAAACAACGAGCATCGTGTGCTCGTCAACCGTTTGGTCCAGAGGTTCTATGTAATCTTGGGATATCTTGGCATGACTAGGGGTTCTTATTCACAGCTTAGTACCCTTGTATGGATGGGTACACAACCAGGTGGTGAGGCGGGGCCACACATCATGGGGTCCCCCGCATGCTGTGTGTACTACACTATAAATTTCCTACATATCGTATCTCCATCTTTTGGACATGGATTTTTTCATGTGAGTAGCCTATCCCGAGTGTTTTTTCATTTAGAACATGATGGTGGCCTATGTAGTGGATTTTAGGTTAGAATACGAGTTTTTACAGCTGTGGCACCTATCTGGGGCGATACCCGATTATTGTTGTGTTGTTCCTCAATACTTTCAGAGTGGTACCATCCATCAAGGATGACCAGAGTAGTAACATGCTTACCCTCCAGCATATAACCCTTCAGTGGGGATGGGTAGTGGCATTCACCAATGACACTTTCATTTTATTCATGCAGCTGGGTTGGGGAGTGGAATTCACCAATGACACATTTGGGCTTAACTTCCAATTTGTGGTGGTAGTGGTATTCTCCTATGAATCTTTCGGTCTTACCCTCTATCTAGGTTGGGAAGTGGAGTTTCCCTATAACACTTTTGGGATTACCCTCGTGCATATTACCCTTCATCGGGGTTGGTAATTGGAGTTCACTTAAGGAATTACCATGTATACCCTTCAGCGGGGCTTGGAAGTGGGTTCTTGAACTTGATTAAAGATCCTTAAACTATATAGATCAGTGACGACACCTGGTTTGATGTACCTTTGGACTCACCAGAATGAGGGACACTTTCTTCCCGGATACACATCCATGTTACACGACTTAAAACTGTGAGGGTGATTTTTTTCCTCCAAAATCCGATAGTATCAAGGTTTGGTGACTATGTCCCATTGACTTTCATGTTTAGAATAATCATGTGGGGTGATGGGAATCATTGGGGGTTACTTCTAGAACTATTAGCAACTCTTTTCCTAGGTTGAGCTTTGAGATGGAGACCCCCTTTGTAATGACCGAATGTTTTATCAATGGAATTCCTTTCTTTTAATTTTTTCGTATAGTATAATAATATAATATTTCAAATTGAACACAATAAAAACATTATAAATAATGAATGATTTAAATAAAATGGTATCTATTTATGATAAGGAACTTATATTAATAAAATAGAAACACGAATATTGGAATACTAATGTGACCCTTATAAATATTAAACCATCCAATGTAACAGTATACTCAAATATTAAAGCATAAATAAAATTTATCCATCTTATATGTGATATTATAATAGTATAACTAAATTGATATTTTGAAATTTTTATAATAAAGTGTTAGTATTTTTATAAGTCATATATATTTAATTTCAATTTTCTGATTAATTTAATAAATAAAAAGAATATTTGTTTTCATTAAATGTATTCATAAATAAGTATTTTAATGAACTATTATTATGAGATAATTTTATGATACCTTAAGTAATTTTTTAAACTTTTAGAAAAGCAGTTTTAATTATTAAATATGTATTTTTCAAGTAAATATTGATTTTAATTAAAAATTAAATTTATCATACATAGAAAATTATTTTCATAAATTGGGATTCATTTTTAGATTCCAAACCTCAAAAAATTGTTAGGGTAAACTATTCGTATTTTCCTAGAATACTTGAATTTTTTAAGAATAGTGAAATATAGTAATTTACTGTGTGTGTGTGTGTGTATATATATATATATTATGAGTTAAATACACTTTTCGTAGCATCATTTCTGATTTAAGAACCCTCATTTCAAACTCACATGCTCTATTTAATTTTTTGGGTCCCATGAATGAATACTATTCATAGTCATGAAAAAAAATATTAAAGCAATTATTAAAATAAAGGGAAACCCCTCCTCTCCTCAACTGTACATACATCCTTTTTACATCTTATCTTCACTTCTCTCAAGACATGTTGATTGTATAAATTTTTCTAAAATCGCCACCCAAACTCCTCTTGATGTCCAAAAGACTATGGTATCTTCAAAGGTCCCAAACCTCTTCCCTAAATAGGATATCAATGAAGATATACTCAAGAGGAAACTTCATCTATTCATTTCTTTTATTTTCTTTCAACTAATGTTCTTTATTTTTCTTTCATCACCTCCTTTCATTCGAATGTTATGATAACTCTAGTAACATATTAGTAATGGAATTTTGTTATGATAGTGGAATAATTCATCTACATTTCTCATTTCCCCCTCCTTTTATAATGGGAATGAAATCACTATCCGAGATGTGTTAATTTATCACATTCATGGACGTCAGGTATTCAATTTATATTACCATCTAAAATTATTTTCATGATACCATTTTTATTGTTGAACTAGAATATAATATATGTATTACATCTTATTTAAGTTGTGGTAGTCTTTTTCACACATGATATTAATTTATAAATAAAAATTTGTTCTATGTGATAAAAAACCATCAATTAGCCGAAATGGTTATCCTTAAAGATTTATATAATTATTCTTCTTCAATCCAAATAACCGAATGAATTTAATAAATAGGAAATATTATATATATTCAATAATAACAGAAAACTTCAATTATGGAAATCCATTTTCATCTTACATGTTTATACATACATGTATATGAGTAAAAAATCATAGAACCAAGGAAACAAACACTCCCAAACAATGAAATTGAACTGCTTCACCCCTCAAAAAGATCATAAATGAACTTAATAAAGTTATAATAAATAAATTAAAAAAATAATAGGTTTTGTAAATTTTAATTAATGTACTTGATTTGATTATTCAGGTTTATAAGACCAATTAAACAACACCATCGTACTTACGGTAAGGGATTCTACCCGAACCTCCATTATTCCATCAGGTTTCTCAATGTTTCTTTTAACCCAAATAAAATAATTTGTTCTTTTAACATACATGGTGAATTTTTTTTACATTCTCCAAACTCATATATAAAGGTACATATATCATTATATTCTAGGTATATACATTTATTATGTGTTTCCCTCCTCTATACATTCTGATAAGTAAACAGTTTAAGGGAACTTCCAGAATTCTTACCCAATTTCAAAGAAACATTATAATATTTTTTACACCACAATTGTTTTTATATAATCAGTATTATTATTATGAAAACCCTCATGGTTAAATTATATTTTTATATATTATATTTTTCCATTTTCTATTTTAAATGGTCTTTATAATTTTCATTAGAACCGCACAAAATGATTCAATGCTAAAATTTCATAAATACTTTTTTTACATGTTATCAATTATGTATTATATCACATACCATGATATATTACTATTTTACTTTATGAATTTCCATGTATATTTTAGTTCCTTTCTATAATGGACACATGTATGATACAACCCTTTATTATGCTTTATGGCATGATTATGATACTCATTCCTTTCCATGGGTAACCTTATGTTTATGTATGATTGATTATTTATGATTCATTATGTGGAAAACATATTCATGAACATATAAAGATGGTTGTACCCAAATATCACTCCAAATAATTTGGTAATGTTTATTCTAATGATACATTATGGGAAATTGTCTTGGTAGTTATCCATTACTCATGCTACTATGTGCAACTGTCTTGGTTGTTAACCTCAACTTGTGCTCCTCTTTTTGAAACAAGACATGACTTGTGATAAAGTCATGTTTTATGTTTATTCTAAATTACTATAAATCCATGTTTATATTATCCAATGATTACATGTTATGATTACATATGTTCCATGCTTTTTAATATCACTATTTTATCCCTTCTGACCCCTATGCAAAATATTTATTCTTATGTTTATTCCCTTACTCGGATTTTTAGCTAATCCCTTTGTTCATGTTATCCCCAGGTTATCCTATGAACATATTTGAGAAAAATGAAATTATGGGGATATTTATGATGAATATATAATAAAATTTTTTAAATATTCCAATGTTATTAGTTTTATGTACATAGTCTTCCAATACTCTAGTCTTTACGATCCTTTACTTCTAATTTGAAGTTTAACTATAAATAAAATCATGCAATGATATGTGTAAAAGGATGGGTCTCTATAGTTTCTATCAAAGGATGGTCTAGTTATTTTTTGAGATTAGGAATATAGAACTTCGGTAATAACATTAGTGGTGAAACAAAGTATAAAAAAACATCACTAAATTTTGGTAAGTATAGAGTAAGCAGTTTATCAAGAAAATACATCCCTCTATGGATACGAACAAGTAGAGGTAGCTCTAAAAATGATGTATATAAGAGTAAAACATGAAAACATATCTTGGATTTATACTCAAATAGGAACTCATGCACAACAACGGGCCTTGCTTCACTCTTGGTGTGACACGCCCAAGGGGATATGCTTTGGTAAATTAATAAGCTTAATATGAAACATTATTAAGGGAACAAATAAATAATCCTATAGAAATAAATGTGTGTAAATAGATAATGGGTAACCTAGATTGAAACCTATGGAATCACAAGTTATGATATACTTTTCATTTAATATCTTATCCTTTTCTGTTTAATGTTTCATTTTTTATTCTTATTATCTAAGTATTCATGCCCCGTAATTTTACATTATTTTTCTCAGATAATTGAAGGTAGTAAAAGAACGCATGCCAAAAATCAATGTTATAGGAAATGTGAGGATTTCCCTAATGATATGAAGGATATGAAGGGAAACGTTTCTCAAAACACTATGATAATACATGATCAGTAGTCTCAAGTTATGAATAATAAAATTAATCATATGGAACTCCATCCTCCTCCATGGGAAGAGAATGTTGTTGTAGAATCCATCATATAAAAAAGTCCTCCCATGTTTATTGTATCTTATGATCCACTCCTTGAGGAACAATGTATTAAATCCATTGAAATGATATTATTTATCCTTTAATGCTCAGAAGAAGACTAATTCATACTGGTGATTTATCATTTTCAATGGGAAGTTTATCTATGGTGGACACTAGTCCAGAATACATAGTCCCATGAGGAAATTTATTCCTTGGATTGGGAGGAATTCAATAAAAAAAATTCTATAAATATTTTCCACAAGACCTCAATATCAATAGAGAAAGGGAGTTCATCAGTATTAAGCAGATGAAAGATGAGTCTATTGGGTTGTATGAAGAAAAATTTACAAGGCTTGCAAGATACACCTCTAGATTTTAGGTGAAAACTAAAATAACTGTGGGTCACTTCTTTCATGAACAAAATCAAAGCCTACAAAATGTGTTGGTGATTTGAGACTTGAACAGTTATGGGGATATTATGTTTTCTATCAAGGTTGTAATGGATATCAAAGACTCTGAATGGTCTCATGGACCTGGTAACAAAATGAGGAAGATGGAGTATAATATGGTTGGTTCAAAGAATTAAACCCATGATGGAATGAATATTGAATATCCCACATGTAAATTTTTTTGGATGAATCATCCTAGGTACTATCTAAAAGGAACCATAAATTTCATCAATTGCAGAAGAATGGGAAATCTGGATAAAAATGTTAAAGGGATATGAAGAATCCAAAAAACATGGAAGAAGAAAGGAATGTCCAGATCAACACTCAACATGAAGTGAATTATTACCAATACAAGTAACAATATCATATTTTGACCAATTTCCCTTAGTTAAGGGTTGTCATAGAAAATCAACAACAACCTCCACGGAAAAAAGGGAGTGCTTATTCTATCACTACCATTAAGGTGGATCTGAAAAATGATATGGTGATAGGTATGCTAGTTATTAATTCAAGAATAGTGAATGCACTATTTTATTATTTTTATACACATTATTTGATATCTAGAAAGTTTAGTAAAACTATTCAAACACCAACTCAAAATTTGGAGATTGAGTTCTCTGTTAGAACCAAAAATGGATAATTTATTACATCCAAAGAAAATAACTCCTCCCTGGTTAATGTTTGTGGATTTTACCTCCTAGTAAATCTCTTCAATCATCTTTTAGTAGAGTTTTATGTTATCTTGGACATGGATTGGCTATTTTTATACAATTCCAGCATCAAATGTTGGGAAAGGGAGATCAATTTTCACATTGCAATGTATCCTCAAATTATTTTCAAGTGCAATGAGGAAGGTGAATATCCTTTATTGTAATTTTATCAAGTTAGGATATTATTTCCTTGTGAGCAATGTTGTATAGCTCAAATTATTTTTGAAAATGATAGAATCATGTTCAAAGACATGCCCATTTTAAGGGATTATACTTATGTATTTCCTAATGAATTTCCTAGTCTTTATCATGATCAAGAGTTTGATTTCTCAATTGTACATATTCATGAATCCCTACCGATATCAAATACTCCTTATATAATTTCCACCGTTGAGATGGAAGAGATGAAGAAAAAACTATATGAGAATTTAGACAAGGGATTTATATTCCCTAGTGCTTCACCTTGGGGATCACTAGTCCTCTTATTCATGAAAAATGTTGGTTTAATGATCCACTACATTTACTATCGTGAGATTAATAAAATCACGATAAAGAACATGTATCCCCTACCTCAGATACGTGACATGTTTGATCATCTTCGCGAGGCCAGTTATTTTTATATGGAGGACCTTCGATCTAAATATCTCCAATTAATGGTGAGGAAGGCAGATATTACCAAGACTATATTTCAAAGGATTTATGGAAACTATGAGTTCATAGTGAAGCTTTTAGAACTCACTAATGATCCTTCAATTTTCATGGATCTGATGAATAGAGTCTTTAGAAATTAACTACAAAAATTTGTGGTAGCCTTTATCGATGATATTCTTATTTTCTCCATGGTCTAGGAGGAATATGAGAAATATTTGAATACTATTCTAAAGATTTTTGAAAGGATAAACAATACAAAAATTACCATAAATGTGAGTTCTGAATAGAGGAAGTATCATTCTTGGGGAATGTTATCACTATCAAAGGAATATCTACAGACCGTTCTATGATAATGGAAATCGAATAGTGGCACAAGAAAATATCTATAACAGAGATCTATAGCTTTCTAGGTCTATCTGGGTATTATTAATGATTTGTGAATAACATATAATTATTTTAAAACACAATGTACTAGCTGACATAGAAGTTAGTGATGTTTCTATGGACTCAATAATTTGAGGAAATCATTATGGATGTGAAAAGAGTCTTATCACTACACCAGTACTTACACTCATGATATGTAGGGAAATTTTTATGGTGCATAGTGATGATTAAAATAAGGTCCTAGGTTCTGTGCTGATTCAAAATGATAAATTGATAGCTTAAGCCTCAATGTAGCTAAAAGTCCATGAGAAAAATTGTCACACGCATGATCTGGAGTTGGATGTTTTGATCTTTTCATTGAAAATTTGGCGGCATTATCTTTATGGGCAGAAGTTTGAGAAATATATTGATCACAAGATTCTCAAATATATGTTCACATAGAAAGAGCTTAACATGTGCCAGTGAAGATGTTTATATCTCATCAAGGATTATTATTTCTCAATCAACTACCATCCTAGTAAGGAAAATAAGGTGGTGGATTCTCTATGTAGAATGGATCATGCATCTTTACTAATGATGAGAATTTAAATGGATCCAATCTTCTTATATTTTTAGAGGATGTTCTTGTTAATAATTAAAGGAGATACGTCATGAATCCTTTCTTAAATAGTTTCTCAATTTTCCCTCATGCAGAAAAGAACGGATTATCAATGAAAAGATGAAGAAAGTTAGAAAATAGTGTAAGCTATTAGAAATGGGAAATCCTCTGAGTTCAATGTTGATGAAGAAATAGTTTTAAGATTCGGATCACGATTATGTGTACCAATTGATCCATAGATAAAGAAGGAGATTTTGAATGACATACATAGGTCAACCTTCTTTATTCATCCAAGAAGCAAAAATATGTATCCAGATATTTTGGAGAATTATTAGTGGGACAATATGAAGGCATATATTCCTGAGTATACATCAATATAACAACAATGATCTTTATTACACACATAAACATGATTTATAACATAAAAATTCACTTAATACAACTTTGAGGATCTATAGGTACAATGTATTGGGTAATTGGGATCACAACATTACAACTTAAAATATAAAACACAACATCTTTATTGAAAACATATTTTACATGACCACATCATTCCTTCGTACTTAGCATGGCATGGGATAACCTGAGGGAATGCATAAGGAAAGGGTGAGATATATAGCCTTGTAAGGGAGTAAACAAGCAATAACATTAAGAATACATTAAATTTAAGACAATAGTCATATTAATGTAGTATAAGAGAAACATGAACATAAAGGTATGATATTTTGTTATTATCAGAACATGAAAATGTGGAAACAATATTTAACATGATATTAGCATAAGACAAGGATAATTTCACATAAATTATGAGTAAACCCTCATTTTAATTGAATTAGCATGGGTAAACCTCATTCTAATTGACATATCATGATACTAATCTTTACCCAATGCATTGATGCGCTATTAGGGAATGCCCTTATTAATCATTTCATTTCATGCATAAGTGTGCCACATAGATCATACAACATGTATTCATTAAACATCATCATTTACTACTTGATTAATGAATTTGGAATTCATACATGAAACTATATAATCAATAAATAAATTTTCATAATGTTGAATACCCTTGATATTGAAATCGGCATGGTACTCACTACATAATGACTTTGGCTTGGAAAATCACAATGCAATTTCTATAGCATAACAACGTGACATAATATTTCATAAATATTTTTGATGAGAGGGAAAGGGTTGTCTCATAAAATATAAATGAAATTGACAGAAATCCATTCATATAGATATATGTCCCAAAATATGTAATGGAATTTATATTCATAATATAAAATAATTTCTTGAATGTAAATTAGTGCAGATTTATTCCATACTGAATTTTGGCATGGTAATAGGTGTACATGATAGGAATTAATTAGAGGGAAAAAAGGATTCCTATCATTAAAACATAAGTAAGTCATTATGGGGTATTTCGAAATCATTCCACATCATTTTTAATTTAAAACAAAATTGTATAATAATATAGATAAGTTTGGACAATAATGAGAATGGAAGAAATACCTTACTTGGAAGTGTCATACGAATGGCTTGGGAGAGGATTGATAGAGGATTCATGGGAGATTGGGGTGCCTTGGGAGGAATCCAGAGAGATGAGGTAGGGGTTTGGTCAAGCTCCAAATGGTTTCAGTGAAAAGGAATGGCATATTCAATTGATTTATATAGGAAAGGAGAGGGAACTATTTATTAATTAGGGTTTGGATACCACACATTAAACTAATCAAAACCACATAACATACCATGGTTTTTTCAAAATTGTACTGAAAAATGTTATTTTATATTCCCAATGTCATAACTTCTTAAAATATTGGGCCTGCTTATGTGTAGATGAGTCACACTCTCAGGAAAATCATTTTAAAATGTTAAAATGTTTTATATGATTTGGAGGGTCCACTAAGGAACCATAAAATTATTAAAACAAATATAAAATCACATTATTTTAAATTTAAAACATATTTTGGCAGAAAATACCTTTTATAGTTTTTTATTACATCACTTTTGGGTCATTATGATGTCATAAAACACATTATGTATTTAAATGGTATTTAATTTTTATTCAAAAATGTGATTATCATAGTAAATTATGAAAAAATTGACCATTAGATAATTTATACATACTGAATTGAAAAATGATATTCCTTTTATCTAAAAAATTATAAACAAGTGAGTTTTTACTTTTAATAAAAAAATTGACAATTATATAAAATTAAAGGTTTTTGATAGAAACAACTTTCAAACCCTAATATAAATTACAATTATATTCATAAAAATATTACGATCATTTATAATTATTAAAAAACTAATTTAGTAATAATATTTTATTAAAATATTATTTAAAACAAAAATCCATTAATTCATCAAAATAGATTTTCAAATTCAATATTAACTAAAAATGCTATTGGTTCTTTAAAAACTATTTACAAAGTAACAATAATAAAATGAATGTATATTATCTATACCATAATAATTCACATAATCATAGTGCTATGGTATTTTTAATAACCCCATAAAACACCATCAAAAGACCTTAGCGTAAGATTCATTATGGTGACAGACTCTTGGGGTGGCCTGGAAAACATCACATCAGTGGTAATCTCTATTGACATACACTTATCCCATTGTCGGATCTGTGAAACATTAATGTGATGAAGCTAGGATTGGGCTTGGTCAAGAATGAATCCCAGTGACACCACCTCCTTTCCGAGCTCTAAAAAATGGTATTTTTATAGAGCAATTATACTGGATGGGTCTATAACTTCCTTTGTCTGAGTAAATTGGTTTTGTTAAAGAACTATATTTATACTAATCATGTGATCACTATTTAATGGATATATTAGAACTAGTAACAATTCATAACGGTATTTTAAATTCCAAAAACATAAAACCAAATAAGTTCATACCATTTTACATAATAAGAAATTTAATTATATCCATACGAATTTACATTAACAAAAGTTTGTGTCGTTAAAATATTCCACCCTTAAAAAATTTCTCCATAGAAATTTCATTTTCCCACGCTAAAACATATGAGGGTAACATTTCATTATCACATCCTCATATTTCGACATTTCTTCTTCAAACTTTTTGTTTCACCATAACACCTTGACGAGGGGCATTGGCTTATTTTCTAAAACATTTTCTTTACAATCTATGATCTTCAGCAGCTTCTCTTCATAGAAGATGTCATTATACAATAGTTCAGCTTCTGTGTTTAGTACATGTGATTGATCATGTATGTACATCCTCAATAGTCATACATGGAATACATCATGTACTTGAGATAGGATTGTTGGGAGTGCTAGTAGATAGGCCACTACTCTAATGCGATCAAGGATCTCAAAATGGTCGATGTACATTAGAATAAGCCACCCTTATTCCCAAATCTCATAACACTCTTCCATGGAGATATGTTGATGAATACCATTTCTATAAAAATAATATGTAGATCTCATTGATTATTATTAGAATATCTATTTTGTCAACTCTGAACAACTTTACTGTGCTACTGTATGGTCTTAACATTCTTTACCATTTGCTCGACCATTTCGGGACCGAGGAGTTTTTTCTCACCAACTTCATCCCAATATGCATGTGTTCTGCACCTCTTCCCTTAAAGGGATTCATAAGGATCCACATGGATTCTTGTGTTGAAACTTTTATTATCAGATAACTCAACCAGAGGAAGATTTTGATCAAATCCTCCTTTGAAGTCCATTGAGCCTGCTCTCAACATGTCCTTAAGTGTTTGGATAGTCTGCTCAGATTGGACATCAGTTTGAGGATGATAAGACATATTGATTTTTATTTCATTATTTAGAGCATGTTGGAAACTCTTCCAGAACATAGAGGCTAATATTGGATCTCGTTTAGGTACAATAGATAGTGGTACTCCATGTAGCCTTACCACTTCTCTGATATATACTTGTTCCAATTGTTCCAATGAGAAATCCCCTAGAATTTTAATGACGTGTATAGTCTTTTTAAGATGATCCACAACAACCCAAATATCATTTTTTACTTTTGATTTCTTCAAACTTCCATTGAAAAACTCTATAGTGATGTTTTCCCATTTCTATACTGGTAAGGGTATTGGGTTCATCATCCCATTAAACATCCACCACTAAGACATCACTTACTGATATACCAGGAACTTTTATGTATACTTAGTGATCTCCTTCTTTATGTTATCCCACTAATAATGCTCTAGGATATCTCGATACATCTTTTTGTTTCCAAGTTGAATGGAGAAATTTGAACTATGTGCATCATCCAAATGTTCATTCATTAACTATGGATTTGATGGAACACATAGTCTTTCCCCAAATCTCAAAATTCCTTCATTATTAAAATTAACCTCTGAGGATTTACCTTTTCCGATAGTTTCTAAATTCTTTTTAATTCACACATCATCCTTTTGATCACCCTTTAACCTTTCCAAATAATACAGTTGAGCAATCATTTGTGAAAGGATTGATTATGATCCCATCTTTACGATTCACATTCCCATATTCATCAAATCTAAGAAGATTGGATCCATTTCAATTTTCATCCAATATATAATTTATGGGTCCTTTCTTCTTAAATAATATTCCTCTATGATTTATTTAAAAGGGTGGTAATGCATTGAGTAGTCATAGTCTTTGATCAACACTAACCATCTTCGTTGATGCATATTCATCTCTTTCTGTGTGAATATATACTTGCGTCTTGTGTGATCTATATATATATATCAAAATTATCCCACAATAGATATTGTCACCACATTTTCAAAGTGAAGAATAATTTATCCAACTCCATATCATGTGTTGAATAGTTTTTCTCATGAACATCCCATTGTATTTAAGAAAAATCATGGACTTTTCAATTTTTCATCAACACACAGCCCATGCCCTTCTTCAAAGAATTAATAAATACAACAAAAAGTTCTCCAATTGTGGGTAGTGTGAGCTTGGGAACATTGATAAGACTCCTTGTAAACTCCATGAATCTCTCTTCACATTCATCACTCCACAAAAACATGTCTTCATTCTAATTTATCTTTGTAAGAGGGTTTGACAATTGTGATAAAGTTTTCACAAATCGGCGATAATATCCAGCTAATCCCAAGAAGCTATAGATATTCGTCAGTGATGCTATCCTCATACATCCCTTAATTGAAGCTATCATAGATGTATCCATAGATATCCCATTGATTGTGAGGATATGTCCCACGAATGCGACTTCCTTCAACTATAACTCACACTTGTTGTACTTTGTATAGAGATTCTCCTTTCGCAAGGTCTCTAGTATAGTTCATAGATTATCCTCATTCTCCACCTAAGATTGGAGTATATTAGAATATATTCTATAATGACTACCACATATTTATCGAGTTAATCACTAATGAATCTATTCATCAATTCGATGAAGTTTTCGGGAGCATTAGTGATTCTGAAAATCATTACTATGAATTCATAGTTCATGTACCTTGTATGAAAAGTAGTCATGGGGATATCCTCTTTCTTAACCGTTACATGCTAATATCCCAGCTACATATCCACCTTGTATATGTATTGTGCTTCACATAGATGATGGAAAAAGTTGTCAATTCATGGAATATGATACTTTTTCTTTATCGTGATTTTGATGAGCTCGTGATAATAAATGAAAATGCGCATTGACCCAACCTTATTCTTGACAAAGAGGACTGGTGCACCCCATGATGAAGCACTTGGGCATATAGGCCCTTTATCCCTATTCTCATGTAGTTGTTTCTTCATCTCCTCAAACTCCTAAAAATCCATTCAATACAGAGTCTTGGATATTGCCAACATGACTGGTATAAGATCAATCAAGAATTCAACATCTCTTCTAAGAGGAAGAACATGCAATTCCTCAAGACACACTTCTGTGAATTCCCTCACAATAGGCATGTATTTAAGGATGGATCCCTCCTTATAGTCAGTCATCTGATAATGATATGCAACTTAATAGGTAAGTAATATTCAAATTTTATTGTGCTAAAGAAGATTCATCGTCCTCTGTGCTCATGTACCGAATCGGTGGTTGATTCACATTTGAAGGGTGATTTCCCTCTTGCATAAATTTATGTCGGCTCTATATAGGGAAATTAAATCCATGCCAAGAATTTCATCAAATTACACTAGAGGGATTATGATGAGGTTCTCTGGGAAGGTAAATCTGAAAATTGTGATAGGAGAAGATTTATATTCATGGGTTTCAATGATTTTCCCATTTTCTATTCTCACCAAAGTCATTACTTCTATTATTTTTTTTGATGTTGGGTTTTTTCTACTAAACATTTGGGATATAAAATAATGCATAGAACAAGAATCAAAAATCACATTAACTATTCTTGAATGAATAGCTAGTGTATCTATCACCACTTCTTTGTTGGGGTTCTGTTCATCTGTAGTGATTGAAAAAGCACTCCCTTGATGCCTTGGAGGATATGGGTTGTCTCAAAAAACCCTTGGAAGAAGGAACTAGTTTGGAAAGTACTTTGGATCTTTGTAGTTGAAGAAATAAACAGTGCATTGAGGGTCTAATAGAGATTTCCTCTACTCTATCAAAATAGTGGGTTTTTCTTGTTTGTAGTTAATAGCTAGGTACCATTCTCTTCCACACCAAAATCATTTCTTAGTCCCCTTGAGAAAATTTTTGGGTTGCTTCTTTCAACACCATTGGCAAGTGGGGTGATGGAAATTCTTAGCACCGATGGATTTATCCATTGGACCACTAGAATTGAATTCCACCTTACGCTTCTTATCCCCATGATAACCCTAAGATTTGATGATCTCTATTTTGACTTTGAGGGAACATAGGAAAATTAAATCATAGCTCTCGATGTCACAGATCTTTAGGGATTTCCATAGGCTAGGTTATCCCACCAATGAAGCGGTCAACCTTGAATTTGGGGGTAATGACAAATTCGGAGGTGTGTCATGCAATCCTTTTGAATTTTTCCTCATACGCTCCGATGGATTCGTTATCTTTTTGTTTGAGGTTAAGGAAGTCCCTTTCCATTTTAAGACAGAGGGTGCACAAAAAATATTTATCGAAAAACATTTTCTAAAAATAAATTCATTCAAAATCCATGATTGCTTCTTCATCCTTCGCTTTTTTTATCAATGTCCACCATTTATCATCTTCACCCCCCATATGATATGAATCCAGAAGAACCTTCTCTTTTTCAGAACATTGAATTATGGATAAGATATTTTCAATGGAGTTGATCCATTGTTCAACGATTGAGGGATCAGATGATCCATTAAATATAGGAGGCCTTTGTCAAATTAATCTCTCAATTGTGTCTTGTTATTTCTTAGATGGGGTTAAACATTTTTCATGACCCATGTTTCTTTTAAAATCTTGAGTTTAATGACATATTAGAATGCCAGATTTTTCAATTCCCACTCCCATCAGATTAAGCATATCAATAGAACAACCATCACATAGATCATCGAATCAGTTGTTAGCCTGAGTCCTCCTATTACTAGTCATTGGCTAGAATAAAAGTAATGTTATTTGTAACACATAAAAGATAATCCAAATAAAAAAGGGAAAACATAAAATTTCTTTTATTTCCTTAACTGAGGAATTTATAGGGTTCAATATATGTTATCCATGATATACATCCCAACATATATTTTTAGGGGCATTTTTTTATTCCATTAATAATGGATCATACTAATCTTATGAATTTACCAAAGAATATCCCTCAAATGTTTCATAACAAAAAGTGTGGAATGAACTATTTTTGTACACCAGTTTCCATTCGAGTCTAGCTCAAAGGGATGAGTTTCAGTTTTACCCCTAGATACATATGTGCCAGAGTCGCCTCTACCTGCTTGTATACAGACAGGGATGTATTTTCCTGATAGACCACTAACTCAATTTTCACCAAAATTTAGGGGTTTCTATATTATAATTAGTCTTATCCAAATGTCTTTCCCTAGGGTTTTTTTAATCCTAATACCAAAGATAACTAAATATATCATCTGGTACCAACTATAAAAACCATGCTCTTTATTGCACAAATAAAAATGATTTATTACATAAACATTAACTTAATACAACTTTGAGGATCGATAGGTATAGTGTCTTGGGAGATTAAGAACATTACAAAACAACATAGAACATAAAGCACAACATCTTTATTGAAAACTTCTTTTATAGGACAACAATATTCCTTCGTACTTAGTATTAAATGGGATAACCTGAGGACATACGTAAGAAAAGGGTAATCTATAAATCCCAGTAAGGGAGTAGACACAGAATAACATGAAGAATATAGTACATGTTAGGAAATAGTAAAATTAATAGAGTATAAGAGAAACTTGAACATAAAGTCATGAAATAGCATGATTATAACGGAAATGTGGCATCAATGTTTAACATGATATTAACATGATCCAAGGATATTTCCACAGAAATAATGAGTAAACACTTATTTTACTTGAATTAGAATGATTAAACCCTCATTTAACTTGATTTATCAAGATAATAATCTTTATCCAATGCATTTCATTACAATTAGGGTTCACACTTCTTAATCATTTAATTTCATGCATAAGTGTGCAACATAGATCATACCACATGGATTCATTAAAGATAATCATTTATTAAAAGATAATGGAACATAAAACTAAAACATGAAACTCTATAATAAATATTTAAATGTTCATAAAGGTGAATATCGTTGATAGAGAAATGGGTGTTGTATTCACTACACAATAACTTTGGCTTGGAAAATCATCGTCCAATTTTGGTTGCATAATGGCGTGACATAAGAATTCATTAAAAAGGTTGTTGAGATTGAAAGGGGTATATCACCATATGTATTTTAAATGGAAGGTAATACGGTTATATAGATACATGTACCAACATATGTAATGGAATTTATATTCCTAATATAAAATAATTTCTTGAATGTAAATGAGAAGTGAGAAATTCCTTATGGAATTTCGGTATGGTAACGAGTGTACATGGGAGGAATTAATGAGAGATAAAAGTGTTCTACCATAATTAAAACATAAGGAGGGAAGTATGTGGGTGGCTTGAAATCAAACCACAATATTTTAAATTAAAAAGAACATGGTATACAAATATAAAAAAGTTTGGAAAGAAATGAGAAAGGAATAAATCCCTTACTTGGAAGTGTGACCCCAAAGGCTTGGGAGAAGCTTAAGAGAAGATTCTTGGGAGCTTAGGGTTACCTTTAAGGATTATAGAGAGGTAGAGAAGATTTTGGACAAGATATAAATGGGTTTAGTGAAAAAGAATGGGAGATTGAGTGGGTTTATATAGGAAAGGAGAGGGAATTCTTTATTATTTAGGTTTTGGACACCACATATTAAAATAATCAAATTAAAATCCATACAATGTGTTTTCCCATATTGTGTTGAAAATTGGAGTTGAAAGAATTATTTTATAATTCCTATGGCGGAAATTCTTAAAATCTTAGGCTTGCTTTTGTGGAGGTGAGTTACACTCTCAAGGAAATCATTTTAGAAGGTTAAAATGTTTTACAAGTCTTGGAGGGTCCACTAAGCCACCATAAAATTAATCAAACAAATCTAAAATAAAATTATTTTAAAAGAAAAAAAAATTTCGTAGAAAAGACCTTTTATATTATTTTATTACATTACTATTGGGTTGTCATGATGTCAAAAAAATATTATGTATTTAAATGGTATTTAGGTTTTACCCAAAAATTCGACTATCTTAGAAAATTATGAATAATTCACCATTAGAATATTTCAAAGTCCTGAATCCAAAAATGATATTAATTTAATATAACAAAATTCAAAATATTTGAATTTTTAATATTTAAAATATGAAATGAAATTTACTAAAAATTCATGTGTTTTGAAACAAAGATCTTTCCAACCATATTAAAAATTACAATTGTATTCATAAAATTTCTACGATAATTTATATTTAGTAAAAAGTAATTTAGTAATAATATTTTATTAAAATATTATTTAATTAAAAAATCCATTAATTCATCAAAATACATTTCTTATCGAATATTAACTAAAAATGTTATTTGTTCTTTAAAAACTATTTACAAAGGAAAAAATAAATAATGGATGTATATTCTCTATACAGAAATAATGCACATAATAATAATGATAGGGTCTTGTTAAGTAACCGCTTAAAACACCAACATAGTACCTAATGGTATAGTGCACGATGGTGATAGACCCTTTGGTTGGATGGGAACACATCGCTCATGTAGTAATCTCTATTAACATCCACTTATCCCGTAGGTGGTTCCGTTTAAGCATTACGTGTTAAATCTCAGCTTGGGCTTGGTCAAGAGTGAAGCCCAGTGACACCAACTCCATTCTGAGCTCTGACAAATAGGATTCGTATTGAGAAATAATACTAGATGAGGCCATCGGTTCCTTTGTCTGAGTAAATTTTGATTTGTTAATGCCCAATATTTATACTAATCATGTTATCACTATTCAATCACTGTATTAGAAATGGTAAAAATTCATAAAATTATTTTAAAATCCAAAAACCCAGAACAAATGAGGTGCATACCATTTTACATAATTTGACATTTAATTAGATCGAGAGGAATTTCCATTAATAATTTTTTTTTGTTACAATCAATATGACTATTATGTCAACATGTGAAGGGTGAAAGGAAAAAGCCAAAGGTGATTATGAATCCACTACCCATGCCAACATGGAAGTGGTAGAACCTCACCCTGGAGTCTGTCACTAGACTAACAAAGACATCCATAGCAAATAATGCTATATGGGCCATTGTAGGCAGTTCGTTGCCAAATGCGGGCTTGCAGATCCATGATCCATTGAGTGGACTCCCAAATCCTGAAATAATGACATGGATTTACTCAAAAATTGCATCCAACATTACAAAATGTCTAGAAAGGACTACTCTTCTTGATTCATAATGGTTAAGTCAACCCAAAACCTGAAGGATCCTAATGAAGTGGAAGCATGGAGGTTTGGTGGTGCCCATACTAATTTTTACATATTCAATGATTAAGAAAATATATATAAGATGATGAATGAAACTGTCTATAGATTGGATCAAAGTGATATAAAATGAAAAAAAATGTTAGAACCTTGAGAGAGGATCTTTTGCATCATTTTAATAATTAATTTAATTAATCTCATAAAGAAATCAATACTTAGGTATTTAGTAATTTCATGATTAATGATCATATATTTTCCATAATGACATTTCTGGATTTCATTCGTTATACTCTCGAGGATCCAATGTATAATCCCTCTAGCGGGGATCCACTTGTGCTCCAATGGTTTACGATCAATGCCACTTGTTATCTGGGTGCTAGCGTGGAAAAGTTAATGACATTTTTCAATAATTCTTGATCTCTTGTTCTTTAGTCTTGAATAACATCCCTAGTTCTGAAGAGAGAGATAATTAGAGATGAGAGGAGTTGATTGGGAAAAAGTTCGACTAAACAGTCCTCTAACATCACTAGTTTCACCCGAGTTGTAGCATAATAGATGAACTCGTCTATTAATCGACATGGATTTCAGTTTCTATATATAATTGTGTAACAATGATTAAATGAAATCATAAACATTTGAGAAAAACCCAAGACACTTAATAACTATACCAATGCCATTATTTGTGGTTCACCATCTTGTGTAAAATTGGAATGATAAAAGAAATTTTGATCCACATAATGATAATATTATTATTATTTTACACCAAAAGGATAAATATTATTTAAAAACATGTAAATTATTATTTTATCATCGAAAACAGTTTTGGTCCATTTGAACTCCACATCCATTTATTTAACACATGATAAATATTTGTATTCTATTAAATATATATTTTCATTTATAAACTTGGAAACAAATTTTTATTAAATTTTTATTTAAGAAAATATAATTTATTCACAATCCAGTAAATAATTATTATATAATTTATGCAATAATTTTATCTTGAATAAAATTATTCCTCAGTCTTTAGAGTATTATATAATCCAATAATTAAATTCAAATAGAATTTGGTCAAGACCACTTGAAACGCATAGTGGGTGCCCCTCTCGGATTCATTCTAATGGGAATTAGGCAGGCATTCCTAAAGTCTAATATTACTATCTAGAAATGGTTCAAGGAACCGAAGAGAAATAAAATTAAGTCACAATGACGAAAACCAAATACGAATTCTTAATGTGTAATTTAATCCCTTCGTATGAATATCTCATCAGGAAGGTTTCATGATAGTGCCATCAACCTATATGCTCGATACATTATTCTTTGACTACCTAAAATAAACTCTCTGTTACACCATTGACATGAAATTTAGGGTGAAAGTTCTATTTCAATCAATGGGACAAGATATCAACTTCAATGATTGGAAGGGACAAATCCTTCCTTGACTTATCCATTAATAACAGGTCATTCGTGTCACACCCAACATACCGTACTTTTCCCAAAAATATTGCATGAATTTTTTTTCCATAAAATCTATGTGCATGAGTCATGACCCATATTAATGATAATATTAAATATTAAGTACCATTATACATGCTCATATATAGGAATATCCAATGACACTAAAACATGAGGAATTACTACTAGTAGGCTTGTTCTCATAATCTCTTATCTTGTATATTACCAAGTGCTAACTTCATGAGAAGAAGTCTCATCTGCTTATGAGTAATCACACATTCTGGTCTGTATAGTATGTGCCCCATCCTAGAATTTCATCTAAATTCATAATTATATTTAAGAATATTTTCATAGAACTTCAAGGCTCTTCTCATTGCAGGGAACTTATATAACCTTATTAATGTGAAAAATACTATAATCCATTATTACATTATAGTAATATAGAACAATGAAAAATATATAATATGATGTTTAACATTAAATATTCATGTAATAAAAGTAATAAATTTTGGTTCTAAGACACCAACTCTTACAAAATAACACATATACTAGAGCCAACTACATATGACTTTTATTCTTCTAGACCTCACATGATGATCATGTTTCTTTTGAGTTAATCATTTAGTCAATGGGTCCTCCATTTTTTCATTCATGGAAATACTAATCACTAAAACATCACAACTCTATGAAAAATCCCTCAAGAGATGATACTTCAAATGTATGTTCTTCATCCATGGATTTGAACATGGATCTTTTGATAGAGTCACCACTGCATTATTATCATAATAGAGTGTGATGGGATCTTTACTGTTAGGTACCACGTCCATCTCTTGGATTAATCTCCACTTCCAAACATATTTTTTAGATGCCTTAGAAGCTAGGATACACTCAGACTCTACTGTAGAATCAACAACAATAGTCTTCTTTAAGATTTTCTAGCTAACAACAACTCCATTCAAAGTAAATATGTATCTCGTTTGTGACTTCCTGACATCTTGATTATTCTGGAAACTATCATATACATATCCTTTGAAAACTATTTTCTCATATCTTCCATAAACAATGAAAATATCCTTAGTACGCCTTAGATACTTAAGGATATTCTTGACAACAACCCAATGTCGATCACCTGGATCATCTTTATATCTACATACTGCACTCAATGTATAGGCAACATCTAGCCTAGTATATAACACAACATATATGAATAACCCAATAATTTATGCTTATGGAATCCTTTCAATTATTTATCTTTCTTTATGCGTCTAAGGACATATTTTCTTGTAAAGGTGAATGCCATGTGATTTTGGAAACAATTCCCTCTTGGATTTTCCCATATGAATCTCTTCGGTATCATGTCAATGTATGTACTTTGACTTAGGCCCAAAAATGTTTTGGATCTATCAATATGGATCATAATCCCAAGAATATATGCTTCCTTTTTCTATTATTTCATGGAGAATAATTCATTCATCAATTCCTTAACAAACTATAATACCGTTATCTCATTTTGGATTATAATATATCATCAACATATACTATTAAAAAAATTATTGTACTCCCACAAAAACATTTTTAGATAATAGGCTCACATAATTTCTTTATAAAACCCAATTCCATTATATCTTCATCAAAATGAATGTTTCATGACTTAGAAGACTACTTTAATCCATAAATTGATTTTTGAAACATTCATGTCTTATTGGAATCCATTGGAGTAAAAAACCTTTTATGTTTTGTCATGTTGACATCTTCCTGAAGGTTCCTGTTAAGGAAGGATATTGTGAAATCCATTTTCCAAGTCTCATATTCAATGTAGGAATCAATGGACAATAAAATTCTAATGGATTTCGACATTGAAACTGGTGAAATAGATTAATCGTAGTCAATTCTTTGATGCATTTTATACTCCTTTTTCAACCAGTCGTGCCTTATAAGTACTTAATTTTCCTTTCATTTTTAGTTTCTTCTTAAATACCCATTTGAAAGAAACAGGAATTACGTCCACTAGAGGATGTACTAAAATCCAGACATGGTTTTGTTACATAGAATCCATTTCTGAATTTAGTGATTCATTCCACTTGAAAACATATGTGCCACCAACTGCTTTCATGTAGTGTAGATGATCATTATTATCAACAAATAATGGGAAACCATCCTCGGTAACTTGAAAATAATCCCATTCTAGTTCTTTAACATCTCTTGTACTCTTACATAGTTCTTGTGTCCCTGGAATTGATTCTTATTTCATGGGTCTTTGTGGAATCTTCTCATGTACCAACTCTTGTGTTCCTCAAGCCTCAACTTCATCAATGTCTATCTCGCTCCCAATACCACTTTTGGATATGTGATCCCTCTAAAATAATATGTTGTTTATTTACACTATAAATTTTTTTTCATATTGATTGTATAGGTAATATGCTCTTATTTTCATGGAGTATCCTATTAAGGAACACTTTGTACCTTAGGGTGCAAGTTTGTTACCTAAAGAGGCTTTAACAAATTATTTTCTTCCCCGCACATGTAAATTAGATAACATGTCTTTTTTCCACTCCAAAACTTATATGTAATATGATTTATCAGTTTAGTTGTTACCTGTTTTAATATGGGTGCCATTGTTTATAAATCATGTCCCCAAAATGATATTGGAAGACTTACATGACTCATCATTAATCCCACCATGTACAATAAGGTAAGGTTCCTCCTATCACTTACAACATTCCACTAAGGCGTTCTGGAGGATTGAGTTGGTATAGGATCCCAAACTCCCATAATTAATAAATGAAGACTTCATTAAGTGATTCCTCACCTCATTCTAAGTGTTGTTTCTAAATGTTCTTTCCAAACTGGTTCTCAGCTTCATTCTTGTAATCTAATAACTTATCAAAAGAATCCGAATTATACCACATTAAGTAAATATATCTATATCTACTAAAATAATCAATAAATGTTGTGAATAATGAGTACCCACCCCTTTATTCAACTATAAATGTTCCACAAACATTAGTATGAACCAATTCAATAATCTCTTCATCCCTTTCACATTTCCCACTAAATGGGGATTTGGTCATTTTTCCTTATAAACATGTGTAACATACACTAAGTCGTTTTAGTTCAAAAAGAGTCTAAATATCCATATTGATGTAATGTTTTTAGGCATTTATCATTTACATGACCAACCCGATGATACCAAAATTGGGTGTGGTGTGAGTCATGTGAAGAAACATTGTTTTTTATTTTTATTAATTAGTTTGAGTAATCCAACACCTAAAGTCAGTTATATAAATGTGCCCTCTAAAAAAAGATGTTATCTTTTTAAAAGAAGCAACATTCATTTCTGAAATTTAAAATAAATACATCTTTATCTAGTATTGATATAGAAATATTTTTTTTGTTTATAAATAGAACATAATAACAACACTTTAAATCCAAGATCTTCCCAGTTGGCAGCGTGAGGTGGTTGTCCCCAACTACTACAACAGAAAGTCTACCTTTATTGGTTTCTCATAGATCTACCTATCCTTGGTAAATTTTCTTAAATTTAATTACTTTCGGTATTTAGAAACATATTTGAGCACCACATGCAGTATCTGATACCCAATTTGTAGAATCAGATAAATTGCACTCAATAACAAATTAACCAGAAGCTTCCCCTTGATTCTTTAACAAGGGGCAGTTTTTCACCCAATAGCCCATCTTGCCACTTGTGAGAGAAACAGCATCTTATTCCCTTGACTCCCCTTGGGAATTTGTTTCTTGGAATGGTGTGACGAATCATTGGTCTTAAGGCTATTTCCCTTCCCAATCCTCTTATTCACCATAAGTACAAATGAATTTTCACACTTAATATCATTGTCCACATGGAAATGGAGGATAAGAAGATCCGATAGTGGCTTTTCAATTTTGTTCATATTAAAATTTACAACAATTATGTGGAAGCATTGAGAGAGTGATGATTGAATGATATCAGTTCCCAGTTGTTCAGGGAGTGTAAGCCCTATAACCTCCAGGTGCTCAATGTATCCAATGATCTTGAATACGTGAGGCCTAAATGGGGTACCTACTCCATGATTACTATGAAATAGTTCCTTGGAGTTCTAAATTTTTCCATGCCTTTATCACTACTCGTAATGACAATGATGGTTCACAAGCATGCTATAGGCATTAATGTTTTCGGGAGACTTCATGAGTTCACTAGACATAGAAGAAATCATTAAACATTGATGGTCGACCGCATCCATCATATGTTTCTCACAGATGAGGAACTATTCACCAATAAACTCTTGGGTAAGAATATCGAGTAATGAAGACTCCATTATGAAATATATTTTCATGGTGTAGAATAACCTGAAGGCATCTAAACCATTCCTAAAAGTTACTATTCATGGTAATATTATCTTTATCCAATACTGATCATAGGGATAGTGTGGTTGATGATCTTGCCACTTTTTTCAATAATTAAAAGAGTATATTATTAGTACATTCTTGATTACTTTTTTAAAAAAATAATAAATTATGTTTTTTAATTCTCCCACTATTTTCTCATGACCCAATATCCATCAGCATTGAACTCATAATTTCTAGATTATAGGGCAGTCAAGTGGCAGTGATCGCTATTCCCAATCGCATAACCGCAAAAAGGGTTGGTCAAACTATTTTAAGGTATTTAAATAGGCAGGTCCTTTCCAACTGTGGTCTTGCAACTCCTTTATCCATTTATTGGACTCTCCAGTCCTAATATACTAACATGGATTTCCTCAACACTTACCTCCATTTTAACACCAATTCTAGCAGAGGATTCTCCTCCAGATGAAAAGTTTTTAAGTCAACACAAAACATTTAATAAGTTAGTTTTTGTATAAAATTAAGTTTACAAATAAGGTTTGGTCAAACACATAGATTTATTATTTCTTTCTCTTAATCATGTAATAGAAGACTTAGTCTGACTTATTATTTTATTGGGGTTCTTTTTATCTTTTATGCGTAAATTACCTTATTTTCTTTATCACAGGCTTATTAATATTAAGTAGAACTTACTTATGTGATTAATCATGTCTTGATAATATTTACACATAAGCCTGGTTTACATTAGTTCCATCTTATATGTTGGTTAATTCATTAATTATGTGATCGCGACAACACATCCATAATGAAGAACCACACAATTGACAGAAATAAAAAAAAGGACATGATCATGCTCCTTTCTAATGTTTAGTTTATCTAGTGCTTGATAAACTAATCCTATCCTAGGGGAGAAACAAGAGTAACCAAGGTTCGTGTTTACCACTTTCCATTTGTCAAACGTTTTATATCCTTGGAATGGTTTTACCTTAGCTCCTAACTTGGATCGCCTCCACAAGCTTAGAAGCTCCATCCATTACATATGATATTTAAACTCACATTGTGGTGAGGGGTAAAAAGTGGGTTTTCATAAAATAAACCATGGTAATGTAGTCCCTACATATTAATGAGTGGATATGGCTCAAAGTCCATCATATTAATTTAGAAATAAATTAAAGGAAACCAATCACATACCAACGTCTGGTCGAGATCATGATCACCCACATACAAGCAATGAATTATGTATTTAATAAGACATGAAATCCATTATCACGAACTAAATATGGTTGCCATAAAAACTGGCACTAGAACTAGCATAAGATAAGTCCTGAAGTGCATTCCCAAACTCCATAGACTGGAACAGGTGTCTGGGTATCATTAACTAAAAATTGTGAACAATTTACTTGAGTTTATATGCTTAAAACAGAAAACAAATCCAGTAAAATGAATCTTGACTTTTCAAACAAAATCATCTTTTATAAAATTTCAAAAATTAATTACCAAAAAAACAATGCTCAAAGACCATTACAATGGTATGAAACCAGAAATGACATCCCAATAACCTCCATGTGGAAATAGGAACGGCCCTCAAGCCATCTCCACAGCACTGCATCATGTTGGACCGCTAAAACTCAAACCATAGGCACAAAACATGTACCCAAACCTGCGGAAACAAAATCATAATGTCTACTTACACCCAAAGGTGTAATTAGGGTGTGATCCAAAGCCAAGTATAATACCACAATTAAGAGATCCCATGTGATAAACATTAAAAGATGAAAAGCATGCAAGTTTTCAAAAACATTAAATGCTAGTTACAATTTCTAAAAGATGAAACTTAAAAAATTAAAACAGTTTTGAAGTGGGACATTTTAAAAAATTAACACTTTTAAATAAAATGAAAATGCTAAAGAAATTTCTATCTAAACATACCATATGCTGATGTTAAAAGTAAAATATTTAATGAGAACAAGAAATAGGAAATAACCCATAGGCACTAGCTCGTTGTGGGTCCAAGGTACCTCATATCTCGGTGAGAGTAACCATAACAATATTTGTTCTCGGGCACAATCCAATAGTAGGTAAAAAACCCATAACCTAGTGGTCCCTAATCATAATCATCATCACATTTTAGTTTGTGTTTTAAGTGTCATTCTTGCTATATGAAACTGAGGTTGAACCCCATGGTATCCCTAGCATACTAGTACACATCCGACCACCATGATACACAGGTTTCCCTCTTGTGCACAAACAAGTTCAACAGGCCATGAAATATAATTTTCAATTTCAAATATCACTTCCACATCACACATCAACCAAATATCCTACATGCACATCATAGAAGCACATCAGGATCCTTTCATTTTAATTGATTTTGAAATCCAACTCACACCAAAATAGCCCACAACACATTTTCCATATCTTTCAAAATTCAAAATATCCTTTAACAATATTATGAAATATTTCTCAAGATTATAAAAATCACAAAACAGCCCAATCACATGTTACATAAAACCCTTTTCATAAAAAAATCCATTTTTCACATCACACTCACTCAAAACAGCCCACATCACATTCACATCACTTTCACATTTCATTAATTTTGATAAAAATTTTCATAAAACATTTCTAAGAGGATAAACAACACATGAAATCCCCTTTTACATTTAAAATATACCATATCAAAATATACACAATCCAAAAAAGTTTTCCAATTTGGTTTCACCTCTTACCTAAATCATTATACCATTCAAATCTTTCATAAAACAATTCTAAGAAGTATACTGAAGCTTTGCACATAAAACCCATTTCAAAAACCTCTTTCTTGGAAAAAAATCCCCAATACCAATCCAAAAAATATTTTCCATCCCTATAAAATTTTAATAAACCACTATCAAGTATTATAAAATTACCTCAAATAATACCACAAAAGATGCACATGAAAACACACACATTTTCGTAAAACACTTTTTAGAGGCATAACATGCTTTATTCACATAAAACTCAGTCAAAAACCCTCTTTCTAACCCAATGGCACACCTAGGCCCTACCAAATCAGAATTGGTTTCCCAAAAAAGATTTATTAAACAAATTTCATATGTTATGAAACACACCCAAATAATACCCCAAGAGTTACACATGAAAAACACCCAATTTCATGCTAAAATTAAACTATAAAATTAAACGCTTAACCAAATAAATCATAAATAGTTTTCGCACCATGAAAAACATATTAAAAATATTAAAATGAGTATATATAACAATATAACTCATCATAAAAGGGTTCCACATGGAATCACCTACCTTTTTGTGTCGAAACCCGCAAAACATGGTCTGAAATATCAACCACACCACCACCGCCCCACAAGGGGGTTAAAAACAATCCTAAACCACAACAATTGACCAAAAAACAAAAAATAAACCCTAGGTTCGAACCCTAAATTCTGGACATTTCATAACATCATGAAAGACGGAGGAATCCCTAAGGAAAATGGATAAATCAAAGAAGGAGTCACTTACCTTGATTTATCTTGAATAAATCACCCCAAATCCACCTAATGTTGAATCTATAAGAAACTGAAATTGATAGGTAATCTATAATGAGTATCATTATGTTAATTGGGGATGAAAATGGATGATAAATATTGAATATTGAATGTTTTATGAAAGAATCAAATTACATTCTCAAATCTGGACGATTTGAGAAACTCTTAGTACTTTCGCCCTAATTCTTGATTCAAATGAGCTCCAAGGTGGCTAAATTTATAATGAGAGTGAGCCTCTAGTTTTTGGATCTTGGTGGGAGGAGGAATCACCGAAAAAAAGTACAAAATGAATGAGATATTGAAAATTTAAAAAAGTAATTTAAAGTAGTAAATGGGCTTACAGACAGGCCCAAAACCTAAATAAAAAACCCCAATCCATAATTATTATAGATTCTTATGGGGTAAAAATTGTTATGGTGGTTTTAATATACTATGTGATGCTGATTTGGAAGTGTAATTTGTGTAAAATGTTGAAAAATAAAGGAATCATAAAAATCAACATTTATTTTTAAATTTGAAAATGGGCTCACAGTTTGGCCCAAATTTTGAAAACCCACCATTTCCACCAAAATAAATGGGAAACCCCCCAAAAATATGAAAGAATAGAAATTAAATTAAAAATACCTTTAAAAAAATTCATGTATCTGAAATAAATTATTTAATCATTATTATTAAGATAAATCGTGCACCAATCGATTAATTATTATATTTAATTAATCAATCCTTTTATCTTAATCATTTTCTAAATTTCCTTGAGATTCTCATCTATTACCTTGGAGGTTATATAGGGAACACTCATTATAATCTACATAAAATGTATTATATTCCTATATTGTTTTACCCTTATGAAATATGGTATACATGACTTACTTTATTCTATTACAACATGTACTTCATAGATGATTACACGAATCACAAGATTTTTTCAGCCACATGCTATGCTTCAATGCACATAGTAACAAACTGTAGTGTGGATTATATATGATATGTAGTTATGAACATTATACAAACATTAAAGTTATAATTTTTTGTAATTTTGTAAAGTACATGACTTTTAGTGATGCCTACATGTCATATACTACCTCCACTCTCTATCCTAAGTACAATCCTAGAGACTCACCTTGTGAGAAAATCTTTGGAAATCTCAGAGTACATGGAGTGTCCATTGGGCCACACGCCGTGTTGACTCTGGGTTACTTAGTCATTAGTCTGCTGATCCGTGTATGGGATATATAGTTTTAACCTGACCTGAAAGGGACTACACGCCATGTCCAGTGATCCACATGGCATGCACTCTAGATAACTGTGCGCCAGTCTATCTTGGTCAACAAACAGATAATAATTAACTACATTTCATGTCATTAATGCACACAATTTGTGTAATTTGAAAATTACTCCGGATGCCTTGAACACAACTACATGGTGTGTAATTTGGATTACACGTCATGTATGGATGATTACAAAACATATAAATCTAAACACACATTGTGTACTATCGTGTTACCAGGAAAGAATCATTGGTTCCTCCTGATCAGATCCTTGGTTTAATTTTAATCAAAAAATTATTCAATTTTTGTTATATGTTCGATAAACGATAGTGGAAGAAGAGTTCTATAAATTCATATTACTATATTTATTAAACCTTTAATTTAAAAAATAAATTATTAAAGAAAAAATCAAAAACAGAAATTAAATAATTATAAACAATGATTTTCACACTCTGATACAACTTAAAGGATCCAAACACAGTGGAACTATGGGGGTTGGGTGGGGAAAATATTACTTTTACAATAATCAATGAATAAATTGGGATCAATAATATGATGAACAATATTATCCATAGGTTGTATCAATGAGATAAACAACAAAAGAAAAATGTTGGAACAGTGAGAGAGGATATTTCACATCATGTTTATAATTAATTTAACAAATTTCATAATGAAATGAATATGTGGGTCATCAGTACTTTCTTCATTGATCGTAGATCGTTCGGAATGGACCTTCTATATTTCTTCCATTACACTCTCAAAGATCCAAGGTATAACCCCTCTTGAAATGATCCACACCTACTCTAATAGTCTCTAATCAATTCCACTCATTCATCTGGTGCTAGCAAGGGTGAAGCGAATGTCATTCGTCGATCGTTATTCGGTCTTGAAGAACTTATATCACTCTTGAGAGGTAGAGTAGAGATGATTCGAGAGAGAAAAAGTTTGGCTCAAAAATTCTCTAGCGCCACTAGTTTCACCGGCATTGTAGCATAATAGACATACCCCTCTATTAATCAAAATGGGTTTTGGTTACAATATTTCTTTGCATATAAGTGATTAAATTCAATTATAACCATTAGAGAAAGCCCATGCCACTTAATAACAATACCTAATTCATTATTTGGGGTGCTCTAGATTTCACGATATAGAACCATAAAAAATCACAAGCCACATAATGATAACTATATTATTATTATTTGTATGCAACCAGGTTAAATATTATTTACCAACTTGTAAATAATTAATTTATCACCAGACACGGTATTGGTCCATTCGACCTCCACCTCCATTTATTAAACACCTGAATATTATTTTTATTCTCTTAAATAAATTTTTTCATTTATAAACTAGTAAAAATTATTAATTAAATGTTAAATAAATTAAATAAATATATTTTATTCACAACCCAGTGAATAAATATTTATTTAATTTATGCGATCAATTTAAAATGATTAAATTTATTTCTCAATCATTAGAATAATATTTATTCCATTAATTAAATTCAAATAGAATTTAATTGAGACCACCAGAAACACTTACTCTATGACCCTCTAGGATTCATTCTCATTGGAATTGGGGGGGTCATGCCTAATGTTTATGATTACTATCTATCAACGGTTCAAGGCACCCAAGTGAAATAAATTTTAGTCACAACGATGACAACAAAATATGAACACCCACTATGTAATATAATCCCCTTTCTCCAATATATCATCAATCAGGTTTCATGATAGTGTCATCAACCTATATTCTTGATACATCATTCTTTGACTGTTAGAAATAAACTGATTGTTACACTATGGCCATGGAGTTTATGGGGATGGTTATATTTCAATCAAAGGGATGAGATATCAACTTCCATAAATGGAAGGGTAAATCCTTCCTTGACTTATACATTAATAACATTTCATTCATGATGCACCCAACACACCCTAATTCCCACCAATATATGGAAAGATGGTTTTTATCATCAAATATAAGTGTGCAAGTCATGGCCCGTAGTAATGATAATCTTAAAGTCTAAGGGCCATTACAAACACTTGTAGATTGGAATATCCGATGAATCAAAAACATGCCGAATTCTTACAGGTGGGTATGTTCTCATAATATCCCATCATGGATATTACAGTGTGAAAACATCATGATAAGATGTATCATATGCTTACCAGTATACGCACCTAATGGTCTATTTACTATGTGTCCCATAATAGTTTGTCATCCTACCACAGAACATTATTTAAGAATATTTTCATAGCACTTCAAGGTTCTCATTATAGTTGGGAACTGTTGTAATTGATGAACAATCTTTGATGAATGTTATGAAGAATGCCAATATACTTGGATTTAAATAAAATATTTAGACAAAGTAATATGTACTCTGGAACCTTGAGAATGGATCTTACACATCATGTTTATATTTAATTTAATTAATTTCTGGAGAATTTAAATAATTGGGTCTTTAGTAATTTCTTCATTGATGATCGTTGATCATCCATAATGACCCTTATGGATTTCCTTTGTTAAGTTCATGAGGATCAAAAGTAGAATCCCTCTAGTGGTGATTCCAAATATTCATTAATGGCCTACACTCAAAGCCACTCATTCTCTGAGTGCTAGACTGATGAAGTGAATGTCTTGCATTGATTGTTCTTGATTACTCGTTCTTAGGACTTGAGGAAGTTATCTTTTTCTTTAGAGGGAGAAAGCAGAGAGAAGTCGATAGAGAATTCATCAACCTATGTCACAATATATTCACCCATTTATTAATGAATCTGGTTTTTCAGTTACAATATTTAATTATGTACCAATGAATAAATTAAATTATATCCATTAGAGAAAACCCATTCCATTTAATAACAATAACACCATCATTATTTGTGGTGTTCCAACTTTTTCAAAATGTAACCATAAATAAAATCATGTGGCTTGTAATGATAACACTAATATTATTATTATTTCATGTACAAAATTGATAAAAAAAATATTTACGGACTTTTAAATAATTAATTTCTCACAGGACATGGTCTTGCTCTACTCGAACTTCTCTTCAATTTATTCAACACCTGAATAAATATTTAATTCTCTTAAATATATATTATCATTTAAAAACTAGTAAATAAATATTTTTTAATTGTTAAACAAAAAATATATATTATATTATATTCATAATCTGATAAAGAAATATTTCTTTTAATTTATGGAATCATTTTAACTTGAATAAAATTATTCCTCCATCTTGAGAATAATGTTTATTCTATTAATTAAATTCAAATCGAATTTAATTGAGACCATCTGAAACACATAGTGTGTGACCCTCTAGGATTATTTCGCATTAAAATTAGGCATTATTGCCTAATGTACAGGATTACTATCTAGAAACGGGTCAAGGTGACCCTGATAAAGAGCATAATGTCTCAATGATGACATCCACATATGAACGCTCAATGTGAAATATAATTTATTTACCTTAATATCTCATCCATAAGGTTTCATGATGGTTTCATAAACCTATATTCTTGATATGTCATTCTTTAAATACCAAAAAAAAATCATTGATACACCATGGTGATGAATTTAGTGTAAAGGTTATATTTTAACCAATGGCCCAAGATATAAACTTCTATAAGTGGAAGGAACAAATCCTTCTACAAATCCATTAATAACATGTCATTTGCGATGCACCCAACATGCCCTACATCTCTCCAATATATGGAATGATGGTTTTCATCATTAAATCTAATTGTGTGATATTTGACACATATTAATGAAAATATTAAAGTCTATTAACCATTACACACTCAACGATAGGAATATCCAATGATACCAAAACATGTGGAATTCCTACTGGTGGGTCTGTCCTCATAATCCCCCATCTTGGAGATTACCAAGTGTAAACATCCTGAGAGGAAGTATCATCTTATTATGAGTACTAACACATAATGGAATGTATACTATGTGTCCCATTATAGTATGTCATCCAACCATAGAACAATATTTAAGAGTATTTTTGTAGCATTTAATGGTTCTCATCATAGAGGGGAACTGACATGACCTTATCAATGAAAAAAATATTCCAATACATTAAAAAATCATAGTCTTGCAGAACAATGAAATATATTTAATAAGATGTTTAACATTTAAATACATTAAATATACATGTAATCAAATTATATATGGTTGATTATAAAACAACAACTCAAACAAACTCCCACATGGATTAGAGAGAAATACCTAATAATTTGAGTTTACAAGACCTCACATTATAATCATGTTTCTTCTGAGTCAATGATTTTGTCAAGTTGTCTTCCATGTTGTATCATGTGGAAATGATGCTCACTAAAAATTCACTTCTTTGTGAAAAATCCCTCAAGATATGATATTTGTCAATTATTTTGTTTGTCCACTGATTTGTTCATGGGTATTTTATGATATTTACCATAAAAGTATTATCACAATAGAGTGTGATGGTATCATTACTACTAGGTACCACATCCATCTTTTGGATGAAGCTTCACTTCCAAAATGATTCTTTAGATACCTTAGAAGCTGTGATATACTTGGACTCTACTATAGAATCTGAGCCCACACTCTTCTTTGAACTTTTACAGCTCACAAAACCACCATTAAAAATGAATATGTATCTTGTCTGTGACATCGTGTAACCATGATCTATCTGGAAACTAGAATCTGTATATCCTATGATGACCAGTTCTTCATCTCCTCCAAAAACCTGAAACATATCATTAGTACGCCTCAAATAGTTAAGGATAGTCTTTACATCCATCCAATGGAGGTCACCTGGATCATCTTTATATCTTCCTACCACACTTAATGTTAGGATACATCTAGCCTAGTACATAGCACGTTATATATGACTGACCGAATCTCTGATTTATACGGTGTCTGTTCCATTCTATTTCTTTCCTCATGTGTTTGAGGACACATTTTCTTAGAAATATGAATTCCATGTGATGTTGGAAACAATATCTTCTTGGATTGTACCATATTGACTCTCTTCAATAACTTTTCAATGAATTTAATTTCCCATGGGGATAGAAATATATTTGATCTATCATGATGGATCTTGATCCCCAGAATATATACTGTCATTCCCAAGTCCTTCAAGGAGAAGCGTTTATTCAACTATTCCTTAACAAACTGTAATATTGGTATTTTTTTCCAATAAGTAATATGTGATCAAAAAATACTATTGAGAAAATGACCGCACTCCCCATAAACCATTTATATACACAAGGGTCACATTAATTTTTAATAAAACCAAATTCAATTATGGATTCATCAAAACTAATGTTCCGTGACCTGGATGCTTTGTTTAATCCATAAATGGATTTTTGAAACTTTCATATCTTATTGGCATCCTATGGAGCCAAAAAACCATTCTGGTTATGTCATATAGACATCTTCCTAAAGATTCCCATTAAGGAAGGATGTTTTGAAAACCATTTGAAAAATATTATAGTCATGTTAAGTGACAACTGCTGGCATAATTCTAATGGATTTCAGAATTTCAACTAGTGAATAGGTTTCATCATAGTCAATACCTAGATGTTATTTAAACCCTTTGGAAACCAAGAAATCCTTATAGGTATTGGATTGTACTTCCATATCAAGTTTATTCTTGAATTTCCATTTACAACTAACATGATTTACATCTACAAGAGGATGTACCAATATCTAGTCTTGTTTTTAGTACAGGGAATCTGTTTCAAAATTTATAGCTTCTTGCCACATAGAAACATCTATTCCACTAACTTCTTACTTGTAGGATAGAGTATCATTATTATCAACTAATAATGAGTCATAATCCTCAGTGACTAGAGAACTGTACTGTTCTGGTTCTCTAACCTCTCTTGAACTCCTACATAGTTCTTATGTCTCTTGAATTGATTATTCTTCCATGAGGATATCCAGAATCATCTCTTGTACCAACTATTGTTTTCCTTGATCATCAACTACATCAAAGACTATATCGCTCTCACTATCTATTTTAGAGATGTTAACTCTATCATGGAATATGGTGTGTCTTTCCACTATTAAATTTTTTTCTAATGGTTTGTATATGTAATATCCCCTTGTTTCCATCGGGTATCCTATAAAGGGTCACTTTGTGCCTCGAGGTAAAATTTTGTTACATCCAGAGGCCTTAAAACTCTTTCCTTCCCCACACATGAAAATTTGATAATTTGCATTTTATTGCACTCCAAAATTCATATGGAATACAATTTATCAATTTAGTTTGTACTTTGTTTAGTATGTATATAGTTGTTTGTAACACATATCCACAAATTGATAAAGGAATACTTTTATTACTCATCATTGATCTCAACATGTTCAACAATGTGTGAGCCCTCCTTTGTGATACTCCATTCCACTGAGGTTTGTAAGGATGAGTAATTTCGGATAGGATCCCAAAATCCCGTAAATAATCAATGGAGTCTTGATTAAGATATTCTCCACATTATTCTGAGAAGTGTTTCTTAATTTTATCGACAAGATGGTTCCCAAATTCATTCTTGTATTCTATGAACTTATTAAAAGAATCTGACTTATACCTCATAGATTAAATATATCCGTATATATTAAAATCATCAGAAAATGATATGAAGTATGATTACCCACCCACTGATTCAATATAAAATCATCCACACACATCAGTATGAACCAATTCAATAATATCATTAGCCCATTAACCATTACCACTAAATGGGGATTTGGTCATTTTTCCGTGTAAACATATGTGATATACACTGAGTGGTTTTAGTTCAAAATAATCTAAATATCCATCATGTAGTAATCGTTTCAAGTGTTTCTCATTAATAATAACAAGTCAGTAATGCCAAGGTTGGATGTGGTATGAATCTTGTGAAGTAATTTTGTTATCGATTTCTATCACTTGGTTTGTGTAATCCCACACTTAAAGAGTTTTATATAAATATTCCAATCCAAAACATTCTTTAACATTATAAAAGATGCAACATTCATTTATGAACATGAAAATAAATCCATTTGTATCTATTCTGTATAAAAAAATATATTTATTTTTGTTACAGAAGGCACATAAAAACAACACTTCAACATCATGATCATCCCTGTTGGAAATGAGAGGTGGTATTCCCTAACCTCTACAGTAGAAAGTCTAGATCTGTTGGATGATAAAAGATCTACCTCTACTCAGTAAATTTTCTTAATTATACTTGGTTCCTATATTTGGATACATTTGTGAGCAGCACAAGATATTTCTATTACCAATTTTTAGAAACAGATAAATTTCACTTGAGAAGAAATGCACCTGACGCTTCCCCTTGCTTCGTTGGATTAGGGATGTTTTTCTTCTTGTAGCTCTTCCTGCCACTTGCAAAACAAACATCATCAAATCCATTGTCTTCCAATTGATATTCCTTTTCTTGGAAGGGGTTGAAGAATCTATGGTTTTAAATCTCTTTAACATGCCTCTCCTCTTATCAACTAAAAGGATATATGGTTTTTCATTCTTCATGTTTTTATCCACTTGGTGATAGAGGATAAGAATATCTAGAAGTGACTTCTCCAAATTGTTCATATTAAAATTTTTAAAAAAATATAGAGATTCACTGAGGGAGTAATGTGAGAATGAGAATGGTGACCAGTTTTTTAGGGAGTTTTAACCATAAAAACTCCAAGAATTCAATGTAGCCAATGACAATGACTACATGAGGCCTAGATGGGGAACCCTCTCCAATATTACTCTAAAAGAATGCCTTGAAGATATAAAACTATTCATGTATAGCTCCCTCCTAGTAAAGACCATAGATATGATCAAGCTTTCTATAGGCATCCATATTTTCGTGAGACTTAATGAGTTCACTAGACATTGGTGATAACATCAAAAATTGAACATCGCATATGTTGTTCATTTGTTTCTCGAAGAGGATGGACTCTTCATCACTAAATTATTCAGTAGGTAGATCATGAAATGTGGACTCCATCATGTAAGATTTTTGTTCATGGTATAGAATAACACAAAGCCCTCTAAACCATTACAGGATGTTACTTCCAGTGAGGGTGTTGTATTTATGTAGCACTAATTGCAGGGATAGTGTGGTAGACAAGAATTTAATTTTTATTCTTCAATTTAAAGAGTATATTGTTATTACATTCATGATTTCAATTTTTTTAGAAATAAAAAATTTATTTTTATTTTGTCTCCCACAATATTATCATGTCTCAATGGCCCTCACCATTGAACTTGGAGTTTCTAGTTTCTTGGACATTTTAGTGGAAAGGATCCATATTCCCCTTATCATAAACCCAATAAGGTTTGGTCAAGAAATTTTAAGGTATTTAAGTTGTAAAATATTTTCTAAATATGGGCATGCAGATCCTTGATCCATTGAGTGCACTCCGGAATCCTAAAATTTTAACATGGATTTCCTCAACACTTGCCTCCAAATTTCCACCAAGTCTTCCAAGGGATTATACTATTGGTGTAAAATGGTTATGTCAAATAGAAACATTCATAATATCATTATGTATAAAAGTACATTTCCAAACAAGGTTTGGTCCAATAGATTGTTTTATTAAGTCTTTCCCTAAATCAAGTAATGAAATGCTTAGTATGGCTTAATATTTTTTTTAGGGATTTTTATCTGGTATTCATAAAGTTCTTATTATATTTATCACATGATTGTTAATATTAAGTGGAGTTCAGTTATGTGATAAACCATGTATTGATAATAATTTATGTATAATCTAGGATTATTTTTGTTCCATCTGGAATTCTAGTTAATTAATAAATTATTTAGTCACAACAATACATCCTTAATGAAAACCCATGAAACTGAATGAAATAAAATATAGTAATGGTCTTGATCATGAGATTTTCTAATGGTTTGTTTATCTAGAGGTTGATAAAATAATCGCTGACCTAGGAAAGAAACACCTTGAACCATTTTAAGGATTGTGTTTATAGCTTTCCACATGTCCACCATTATATCCCCTTATATTTTCTTCCTCTACCCCTGACTTGAACAACCTCCCCAATAATGGGATCCTTATCCATTAGATATGATTTTTAACTCACACATAGTTGAGGGGGTAAAAATGGGGTTTACATGAAACGAAACCATGGGCATGTAGTCCCTACATGATAATGAGGAGAGATTGCTTGCATGCCAAAATTTTAATTTAATTACAATTCAAATGTAAATCATCACATACAAAATTCTGGTACAGATCATACTCATCCCCATACATGCAACAAATTACACATTTACTAAAACTATAATTCAATAATTAATCATTTTTAAAGATAAATCGCACTCGAATCAATTAATTTCTATCTTTAATTAATAAATCCTTTTATCTTAAGGATTTTCTGAATTTCATTGAGACACTCATCCAGTGCCTATGAGGTAACAAAATGAATACTTGTCTGACTCTACCCAACAGATATTATATTTTTAAAAAGTTTTACTCTCATGATATATCACATATATTATTTAATTCCTACTATCACAACGTGTACATCATGGATGATTACACGAACAAAATTATTTTTTTGGCGATGTGTTATGCTTGAATGCATAAAGTAGAAACATTTAATACAATTTATACATGATATGAGGATCAAAAATTATGAAGGTGTTAATGTTTAAATTCTCTATAATTTGGTAAAGTACACATCATGTAGTTCTCACTACATGGAATTTACTACCTTCACCATCTATCCAAAGTACATTCCTTGGGACTCATCATGTTTGGCATAATTCATAAATCACGGAGTGCACAACATGTCCATTGATCCACATGTTGTGTTGTATCTAGGTTACGTTGATACCTGTGTGTTGAGTCGTGTATGTGATATGTGGTTTGGCCTTGACCCAAAAGGGACTACGTGCCATGTCTTGTGGTCCACATGACATGTAATCTGGTAATTGTGTGCCTATCTATCCTGGTAAACATGCAGTGTAAGAATTAACTATGCCACGTGAAAAAAATGAACATGTCTTATGTATTTTATGAACTACTCTCGATTCGATGAACATAACTAACGTGTGTGTAATCTTGATTAAATGGTGTGTATAGTAGATTACACAGCATCTAACACCGATTACATGGCATGAACTATGTTTAAACCTTAACAAGATCGGCGAAACCTCCTAATGATATCTTCTAAAGCAACAAAAGTACATCCTTGGGTGGGGCCTAACATTAATTTTTCCATAATCAATGATTAATATTGGATCAATATGAAGATGAATGCTAGTATCCATGTATTGAATCAATGAAATATATATAAAAAAGAAAAATACTAGAACCATGAGAGAGGATCTTACACATCATGCTTATAATTAGTATAATTAATTTTATAAAGAAATTAATACCTCAGTATTAGGTACATTCATCATTGATGATCATTAATCTTCTGGAATTACCCTTCTGGATTTCCATTGTTGCACTCTAAAGGATCCAAAGTAGAATCCATCTAGAATTGAACCACATGTTCTCCAATGGTCTCTGATCAACATCACTTGTTCCTCGGGTGCTAGCATGGAGAAGCGAATTTCATGCATCGTTTAGTCTTTCTTGATCATTGTATGATCTTGAATAACATTTATCATTACTAAGATGGAGATCGAAGAGGATTCGAGGGGTAAAAATTTTGTATCAACAATTCTCTGGAATCAACAGTTCAGTGGCATGGTGGCACAATAGATGTACCTATCTATTAATTGATATGAGGTTTTGGTTACAATATTTAATTTCGTAACAATTATTAAATGAAATTATAACCATTAGAGAAAACTCATTCAATGTAATAATAATAAATGTTTCATTATTTTTTGTGTACTGACTTTTGAAAAATAAAACCATAAATAAAATATCATGCTAAAAAATGATAACGGTATTATAATTATTATTTTCTACACCACCTATATAAATAATATTTACTGACTTGTAAATAATTAATTTATCACTAAACATGATCTGTTGGATCGGAACAAAGACGGGAAGGATGGCAAGAGGGGGGGTGAATTGCATTTTAAAAAAAAGATTAACAAATTAAAATCAAAGTTGAAAGTGCAGCGGAAATAAAGAGGCAATCACACAAGCAATTGTTAACGGAGTTCGGCCAAAAACCCGGCCTACGTCTCCGCTCCCAACTCAACCGTTGATAGATTCCTACCGCTTTCTTTTCAATGGTTTTAGCAAGAAACCCACTAGGCTTTGAGGTAGCACTAGGACCTATTACAGCTTGCTTTTGATGGTTGAGCAAGAACCCACTTGCTTTTAATGGTTTAGCAAGAACCCACTATCCTTCTTACAGGTGAAGGATAGCTCACCTTTGACACAAGCCTTTTAAAAGGAAAGGCTTGAAGAAACCTCTTCACACCTTAGTGGTGATGTGAAACCCAAAAGAAAGGGAGGATGAGAAAAGGTTTGGGGTTTGTAGGCACAAACCCAATTTTAAGCTCAAAATAAATAATGCAATAAAAACCGTAATTGGGAGAAGCCTTGGGCGCCTTTGATTGATTGGAGATGTTGAAGGCCGCTTCCAAGCTTCTTGGGTGGAGCTCCTTGGATGTGGAAGTTGTTGGAGCACTTGAGGTTCCTTTGAAGGAAGTTGCCGGAGGTTGTCCAAATGATACAAAATGTGTACGGTGGCTTTGTAAATGTTCTGGTAGGTTTCCGGGGCTTCCTTGTCCTTTATTTATAGGCATGGAACCCTTGGGGAGGCTTCGGAGCCGTTGGAGAGGCTAAAAGAGCCGTTGGGAGCCAAGTGGGCCAGCCTGGTCAAACTGCAACGGCTAGTTTGACTGGCTCCACCGGCTAGCCGGTACAGTCCCACCGGCTGGCCGGTGTGTGCAAAATGGCATAGGATTCGGGCTCAGCCTCCACCGGCTGGCCGGTGCTGAGGCCACCGGTTGGCCGGTGTGGAGACAGTAGCTCCCACTGTTCTGCTGGGTGACACCGGCTGGCCGGTGCTGAGGCCACCGGTTGGCCGGTGGTGAGGCAGTAGCTTCCTTTTCTGTGCAGGTGCCACCGGCTGGCCGCTGGTGTGCCACCGGTTGGCCGGTGGGGAGGCAGTAGCTACCCCTTGAGTTTGGGTGCCACCGGCTAGCCGGTGACAGAGCCACCGGCTGACCGGTGGAACCTGGCAGTGGGCAATGCCTCTGCCAGGTCCACCGGCTGGCCGGTGATATCACACCGGTTGGCCGGTGGACTGAATTTCAGTCCATTTGCCAGCTTTCTTGGGCCAATCCTTTGGCAATATTTCGCCTATCAACAAAAACACTTGAAACAAGGTTAGACAAATAATAAGGTGATTGTGATCATGAAAATCAAACAACGAGGGGAACGATAGGTACAACAATCTCCCCCTATTTTGATGATCACAATCACCAAAACAATTAACGTAAAAACATAAATTGAAGGCATGCTTTAAGGATAAAGAAAATAAATGCTAAGTATGATCAAAAAGGATTCTCCCCCAATCAATCAAGAATTTCTCCCCCTTTGTGATTATCAAAATAGCGTGGGGCATAAAACTTGATTGAGGGAATATTGAAAATCAAGATCAATTGGAATTTTTGAAAATTGAATTGAAAATTTGAATAACAGTTTGAATTGAAAGTTTTGAATCAAAAACCAATTGAAATTTGAAATTTGAATTTAAAGTTTTGAATCAAAAGTTTGAACTGAAAGTTTTGAATGAAAAATTCGAATTGAATATTTTGAAATGAAAATTTTGATACCAAGTGTTGAAATTGAAAGTTGGAATCGAAAATTTTGAATAAAAAATTTGAAATGAGAATTTTGAATGAAAAATTTTTAATTCACAAAAAGGCTTAAAAGAACCTAACTCCCCCTAAATAAAACAACAAATCACCGGGGAGAGGAAATAAATTTTGGCCCGGAGAGACTCGCAAGAAGGGATTTTTCAATCCAAACTTGTCTCATGGCGGGTCTTCTCCTAAAAAACTCGTCCGAATAAAAAATGGATTTGGGTTGGCCGTACCGGGCATTTTTGCAATTACACTCATAAATGAGGTGCCCGGGTTTTTTACAATAGTTACAAAATTTATAACAAGAGCTCCCCCTTACAAAAACAGTTGGAGCATGGGAGGAGGAGGCTTGGTTGGTGTAGCCAAGTCCATTGGTGGTTCTAGATACTCGTTGAGAACCTAAGAGTTTGGACAAATTTTGTTCACCTTGGGTGAACTTGGATAGGGTCTCCCTTAGGTCTTTGATGGTTGATTCCATGGAATCAACATTTGGAAAATTTTGGATTTTAAGGGACATCTCCTCCTTCTCTTTGAGAAGTTGGTCTTTTTCGGAGGAAAGTTTTTTGAAAGACTTTTTTAAAGCAACAAATTTGGAAGAAAGTTCGTGAAAACCTTCCTCCAATCGATCTCTAGAGTATTGGAGATCCTCATAAGAAAGATGATTTAAAGAATTTGAATTTGAAGAACATGAGGAAGAGGAATCGGAAGAAGTTACCTCATGGAATTCCATTAGGCATTTGTTACCGTTGTCGCTTGAGGAGGAGGAGGAGGAGGATGAGGAGGAGGTGTCACTCCATGTCGCCTTGGGGACCTTTTTCTTTCCTTTTTCCTTAGCCCGTTTCTTGTTGAGTGGGCAATCGGGCTTGTAATGGCCCTTTTTGCCGCACCCGTAGCATTTTACCTTGGGCTCGGATCTTGCGGTGGGTTCTTGCTTTCGCGCCTTGCGATATTTCTTCTTCTTCTTGTGCTTCTTCATAAACTTGTGCATTTGGCGGGCGAGATTCTCCATTTCTGAGTCGCCGCTTGAAGATGAAGTAGATGAGGAAGATGAGGATGATGAGGAGGAGCTTACTTCTTTTTGAACCTTGAGGGAAATGTTCTTTGGTGTCTTGATTGGTGTGCCCTCCTTTTGAGCTTGCCTCCTCATCGTGATCTCGTACGTCATTAGGGATCCGATGAGCTCTTCGACCGGCATGTTTTTGACATCCTTAGCTTCTTGGATTGCCGTCACTTTAGGTGCCCATGAGCTCGGAAGGACCCATAGGATCTTCTTGACCATTTTTTTGCAGAAATGTCATCTCCAGGAGATTTTCTACCATTGCACACATCATTAAATCGAGTAATCATTTCAGAAATTGATTCATTTGGGTGCATTGAAAAAGACTCAAAATCTTGTCTATACATGTCTAACCGAGTATCCTTAACTTTGTTAGTGCCCTCATGGGTCACTTCTAAAAGCTTCCATATTTCATGTGAAGTGGTGCAAGTGGATACACGATTAAATTCATTTCTATCTAACCCACAATGGAGAGCATTCATGGCTTTGCCATCAAGCTCAAAATTCTTAATATCGGCGGGGGTCCATTTGGATTCGTCGGGGGAAGACAAAGAATAACCTTGCTTGACAATTTTGTAAATTGGATAACCTATGCTTCTTAAAAAAGTGGTCATGCGGGTTTTCCAATAATTATAGTCGGTCCCATCAAAAAATGGAGCCCGACCCAAAGAAAAGCCTTCGGGGGCGAAAGAAGTGGATGCCATCACAATGGATCTTTGAATTTGAAACCGTTTAAGGTATTACTCAAATTACCCCTTTGATACCAATTGTTGGATCGGAACAAAGACGGGAAGGATGGCAAGAGGGGGGTGAATTGCCTTTTAAAAAAAAGATTAACAAATTAAAATCAAAGTTGAAAGTGCAGCGGAAATAAAGAGGCAATCACACAAGCAATTGTTAACGGAGTTCGGCCAAAAACCCGGCCTACGTCTCCGCTCCCAACTCAACCGTTGAGAGATTCCTACCGCTTGCTTTTCAATGGTTTTAGCAAGAAACCCACTAGGCTTTTAGGTAGCACTAGGACCTCTTACAGCTTGCTTTTGATGGTTGAGCAAGAACCCACTTGCTTTTAATGGTTTAGAAAGAACCCACTATCCTTCTTACAGGTGAAGGATAGCTCACCTTTGACACAAGACTTTTAAAAGGAAAGGCTTGAAGAAACCTCTTCACACCTTAGTGGTGATGTGAAACCCAAAAGAAAGGGAGGATGAGAAAAGGTTTGGGGTTTGTAAGCACAAACCCAATTTTAAGCTCACAATAAATAATGCAATAAAAACCGTAATTGGGAGAAGCCTTGGGCGCCTTTGATTGATTGGAGATGTTGAAGGCCGCTTCCAAGCTTCTTGGGTGGAGCTCCTTGGATGTGGAAGTTGTTGGAGCACTTGAGGTTCCTTTGAAGGATGTTGCCGGAGGTTGGCCAAATGATACAAAATGTGTACGGTGGCTTTGTAAATGTTCCGGTAGGTGTCTGGGGCTTCCTTGGCCTTTATTTATAGGCATGGAACCCTTGGGGAGGCTTCAGAACCGTTGGAGAGGCTAAAAGAGCCGTTGGGAGCCAAGTGGGCCAGCCTGGTCAAACTACAACGGCTAGTTTGACTGGCTCCACCGGCTGGCCGGTACAGTCCCACCGGCTGGCCGGTGTGTGCAAAATGGCATAGGATTCGGGCTCAGCCTCCACCGGCTGGCCGGTGCTGAGGCCACTGGTTGGACGGTGTGGAGACAGTAGCTCCCACTGTTCTGCTGGGTGACACCGGCTGGCCGGTGCTGAGGCCACCGGTTGGCCAGTGGTGAGGCAGTAGCATTATTTTCTGTGCAGGTGCCACCGGCTGGCCGCTGGTGTGCCACCAGTTGGCCGGTGGGGAGGCAGTAGCTACCCCTTGAGTCTGGGTGCCACCGGCTGACCGGTGGAACCTAGCAGTGGGCAATGCCTCTGCCAGGTCCACCGGCTGGCCGGTGATATCACACCGGTTGGCCGGTGGACTGAATTTCAGTCCATTTGCCAGCTTTCTTGGGCCAATCCTTTGGCAATATTTCTCCTATCAACAAAAACACTTGAAACAAGGTTAGACAAATAATAAGGTGATTGTGATCATGAAAATCAAACAACGAGGGGAACGAGAGGTACAACATGATCTTGGTATGGTCTAACCCAATGTCCATTTATTGAACAACTGAATAATATTTTTATTCCCATAAAAAATATTTTCATTTGCAAATAAGTAAATAAATAATTATTAAATGTTCAATAAATTAAATAAATATATTTTACTCACAATATGTCAAATAAATATTATTTAATTTAAGATATCCTTTTAACTTGAAAAAAATTATTCATCGATCCTGAAAATAATATTTATTCCATTAATTAAATTCAAATGAATTTAATTGAGGCCACAAAAAATAATTACTGTGTAGCCCCCTATGATTTGGTCTCGTTAGCACCAGGGGGATTGCCTAAAGTCCAAGATTACTTTCTTGTAATGGGTTATGAAGAGGAAGAACATAAAGTCGCAATGATGAAATTCACAAAAAAACAATTACTGTGTAATATAATCCCTTTGTCTCAATATCTCATAAGGCATGTTACATGATAGTGTCATCAACCTATATGCATGATACATCATTCGTTGAATACCTAAAATATACTCCCCAATACACCATTGTGATGGAAATTATAGCAAAATTTTTATTTAAATCAAATTGTTGAGATATCAACTTCCATAAATGGAAGGGAAAAGTCATTCCTTGACTTACCCCTTAATATCATGTCATTCGTGATGCACCCAACATACCCTACTTCCCGCCAACATATGGAATAAAAGTTTTCATCAGTAAATAATGTTTTGTGATTCATGACAATTATTAAGGATAATATTAAAGTCTAAGTACCATTACACACACTCGTAGATAGGAATATCTGATGATACAAAAATGTGAGGAATTCCTACCAGTGGGTCTGTTATCATAACATTCCGTCATGGAGATTACCAAGTGGGGATATTGTGAGAGGAAGTCCCATATTCTTTTGAGTCATATCACCTAGTGATCTTTATACTATGGGTCTGACCATAGTATTCCATCCAATTGTAAAACTATATTTAAGAATATTATTATAGCATTTAAAGGTTCTCATCATAGTCGGAAACTGCCACAACTATATTAATGCAACAAATACTCTAGGACATAATTGCATCATTGTCATGTAGAATATGTAATAAGACATTTATTAATTAAATAAATTAAATATTAATGTAATAAATGTATAAATTTCTGATTCTAGAATACAAACTCTAATAAACTCCATCTTGGACTAGGGCCAACAACATAAAAATTTCAATCCTATAGTCCTCACATGATAATCAACTTTCTTCTGAGTCAATGGTTTTCACAAGGGTTCCCCCAAATTGTCTTCAATGGCAATGTTTCTCACTTCAGCTTCACCTCTATGAGAGAAATCCCTCTAGAGATGATACTTCGAAGTACGTTCTTTCACTGCTAATGTGACCTTGCCCTTTTGTGTGATATGCCGCTGTAGTCATATCACGATAGATTGTGATGGGATCTATACTATTATATACCACATCCAGGACATGGATGGTGTTTCTCATCCAAACCGCTTATTTAGATTCCTCATAAGAATTTATATACTAAAACTCTAATGTAGAATCTATGACCACATTCTTCTTTGAGCTCTTCCAGATCACAGTCCCTCCATTAAAAAGGAATATGTATCATGTTTTTCGACATCATGTCATCTTGATCAATTTGGAAACTAGCATATGTATATCCTTAGATGACTAGTTCTTTATCTACTCCATAAACTAGGAACATATACTTTCTATATCTTGTATACTTAAGGATAGTCTTGACTTCCAGCAAATGGTGGTCACCTAGATCAACATGATATATGCCTACCTCACTTAATTCATAGGCAACATCTAGCATGGTATGTATCATGGAATACATGGCTGACCCAATCAATAGAGCATATGGAGTCCTTTACATTCTCTTTCTTTCCTCATGCATCTAAGGAAAAATTTCATGGAAATATGATTGCCATGTGACCCTTATAACAATCCCCTCTTGTATTTTTTTCATACTATATTTGTTCAGTATCTCGTCAATGTATCAACATTGACATAGGTCAAGAAATCTCTTTGATCTATCATGATAGATCTTGATCCCATTAATATATGATTCCTTTCTCAATTCAATCATGGAGAATAATTTATTCAACCATTCCTCAATATACTATATGACTGGTATTTCATTTTCAATAAGTAATATTTCATCAAAATATTCTATTCTTCAAACAACTGCTCTTCCATTAAACCGTTTGAAGACACAAGCCTCAAATTCATTATTTAAAATTGAAATACATTTATGGATTCATTAAAATGAATGTTCCATGACATGGATGATTTCATTAATACATAAATGGATTTCTCCAACTTTCATATCTTATTAGAATCCATTGGAGTCACAAACACTTCAGGTTGTGTCATATTGTCATCATCCTGAAGGTTCCCACTATGGAAGGATTCTCTGACATCCATTTTCCAAATCTCATTGTCCTGGTAACAAGAATTGGATAGTATAATTCGGATGGATTTCATCATTGCAACATTTAAAAAGGTTTTTTGTAGTCAATATGTTAACTTTGTTTAAACTATTTTGGAACTTGTCATGCCTTATAAGTACTGACTTTTCTTTTCTTGTCTAGTTTCTTCTTGGATAACTATTTTCAACCAACATGCTTTACATCTACTCAACGATCTACAAAAATCTAGAATTTGTATTGGAACATGGAATCCATTTTAGAATTCACGGATTTTTTCCACATGGAAACTTATGTGCCCCAAACTGCTTCCTTGTAGATTAGAGGATCCTTATTAACAACTAAAAATGAGTCCACATAACCCATTACTATAAAACCATATTTTTTTGGTTCCCTAACCTCTCTTGTACTCCTACGCATTTCTTGTGTCTCTGAAACAAATTCTTCTTCAACAAGGCTCTGTGGAATCTTCCCATGTACCATCTCTTGTATTCCTTGAGCCTCAACTTCATTGAAGTATATCTCACTCCCACTATCTCTTTATGATATTCTCTCCCTAATAAATAATATGTAATTTATTACTACTATAACCTTTTTTATGAGGTTTTGTATAGGTAATATCCACTTGTTTCCTTGGGGTATCTTATAAAGTTACACTATTTACCTTGGTGTGAATGTTTTTTACTTGAGGAGGACTTATCAAACTCTTCACTTCTCCACACCTGAAAATTCATTAAAATGACTTTTATTCCACTCCAAAACATTTATAGAAAACCATTTATCTATTTAGTTGGTACTTGGTCTAGTATGTGTGATTCTGTTTATAACGTATATCCCTAAAATGATAATGGATGAATTGCTTGACTCATCATTGATCTCACAATGTTGAATAATGTGTGGTTCCTCCTTTCACATACATTATTAAAATGAGGTCTATAAGTTGGATTGATATGGGAGTTGATCCCAAACTCCAATAATTAATCAATGAAGTCTTGATTATGATAGTCTCCACCTCGGTCTAAGTGGATATTCTTAATCTTCTTACCATAATGGTTCTCCACTTTATTCTTTTATTCTGTGAACTTATTAAAATAATCTGACATATACAACATTAATTAAATTTATCCATATCTACTAAAATCATCTGTAAAAGTTATAAAGAATTAGGACCCACCCATTTCATCAACTGGAAAAGGTCTACACACATCGGTATGAACCAATTCATGAAGCTCTCTATCCCTATTACTTTTCCCACTAAATAGGGATTTTCTCATTTTTCCTGGTAAACATGCATGACATACACCAGGTGGTATCAATTCAAAAGAATCAAAATATACATCTTGATGTAATTTTTTAAAAAAAATTCATTTACATGACCTAGGAAGTGATGCCAAAGATTGGTGTGATATGATTCATGTAATGTAAGTTTGTTATGAATTTCCATTATATGGATTTGGTAATCCAACAAGTAAAAACTATTATATTAATGTGCCTTAACAAAACATATGTTATCATTATAAAAGAAGAGAAACTCATTTCAAAACATGAAAATAAATTTATCTATATCTTGGCTAGATGCATAAATAATTTTTTTGGTTACATAAGATGCATAATAATGACCCTTAAACACTATGATCATTCTAGTCTGCAACATGAGGTGGTAGTCCTTAACATCTATAATATAAAATTTAGCTTCATTGGATCCTTGTATATCTACCTCCACTTTGTCAATTTTATCTAATCTACTTGGTTCATTTATTTGGATATACATGTGATCACCAAAATCTATATCTAATATCCAATTTTTTTAAATTGATAAATTTCACTTCATAACAAATGCACCTGAAGCATCCCGTTTCTTCATTGGATAGGTTCAATTTTTCATCTACTGGCCCTTCTTGCCACATGTGAAACAAATAGCTTCATGTTCTCTTTCCTTCCCTTTCAACTTCCATTTTTTTGAAGGGCGTGAAGATGCTTTAGGATTTAAGTGATTTTACTTCCCTTTCCTATTATACACCATAAAGACAGAAGGTTTTTTTCACTTCATGTATATATTAACATAGAGAATGAGGATAAGAAGATCTAGGAGAGACTTCCCAATTTTGATCAAATTAAAATTTACAAAAAGCTAGAGAATCTGGGATGGAGTGATGTGAGAATAATATTGGTGCCCAATTCATCAGGGAGTTTAAACCCTAGAACCTCCAAGTGCTCAATGTGTCCAATGGGATTGACTATGTGAGGCCGGCTAGGGAGCCCTCTATAATAATACTCTGAAAGAGTGCCTGAGAGATCACAAACTATTCCTTTCTGGATCTCTCTAGGTAAAGACCATGGATGTGATCAAGCATGTTATAGGTATCCCTGTTTTCATGAGACTTTATAAGCTCACTAGAAACTGATGATAGCATTGTAAATTGGATGTCGATCATCATTCGTATGTTTCTCGTAGACTAGTGACTCTTCATCACTCCCCTTTTGGGTAGGTGGATTGTGTATTGAGGACTCCAACACATAATATTTCTATTCATGTAACATAAAAACATGAAAGTGTATAAACCATTCTAGGAAGTTACATTCAGTTTGGATGTTCTATATACTCGTTATTGATCACAAAGATTTTGTGGTGGACAAGATTTTATTTTTATTCTATAATTTAAAGAGTATATTATTAGTATCTTCTTGATTACAATTTTTGTGTTAAATGATTAATGAATTATTATTAAGTATCCCATTATTTTATCATGTCCCAATGGACCTCACCATTGAACTCTGAATGTCATCTTTCTTGCACATTCTAGTAAAAAGGATCTATATTCTCCTTCAAATAACCCCAACAAGGGTTGGTCAACATTTTTAATGTTATATAGGTAGGCAGGTCTTCACCAACTATAGGCTTTTAGCTCCATGATCTATTGAGTGGACTCCCAATACTAAAATCCTAACAAGGATTTCATAAAAACTTGTCTCCAAATTTACACCATGTCTAGCAAGTGATACTCCTCTTGATTTAAAAGGATAATTCAACCCGAAACATTCATAAGAGCCTCCTGTATAAATGTAAGTGTCCCCAAAAGGGTTTTTCAAACACATATTTTAATTGATTCTTTCCCTAAATCAAGTAAACAAGGCTTATTCAAACTTAATATTTTATTTATGGGGATTTATCTCTTATCCGTAAATTTATTATTATCTGTATGACATACTTGTTAATATTATGTGGAATTTACTTAAGTGATTAATGATTTATTGATAATAATTTACACATGATCTAGGTTTATTTTAGTTCCATATTGAAGGCTTAATAATTCATTAATTATGTAGTCACAAAAATACATCCATAATGAAAAACCTTGCAACTAATAGAAGTAAAATAAATAAAAGGGATTAATCAAGAAATTTTCTCATGGTTAGATTATCTAGTGGTTGATAAAATAACCACTGACCTAGGGGAGAAACACCTTGAATCTCTCTATGGTTTGTGTTTATAGCTTTCCACTGGTCCACCTTTGTATCTCCTTATATTGGTTTCGCTTCATCTCCTGACTTGAACAGCGTCCAAAATCTTTGGAGCACCATCAATTACATATGGGTTTTAACTCACATGAAGGTGAGGGGTAAAAGGGGATTTACATAAAATTAAACCATGGGCATGTAGGCCCAACATATTAATGAGGAGATATGGAATGCATGCCAACAATTTAATTTAATAAAAAATATCTGGAAACTAATCACATTAAATGATCTGGTCTAGATCATGATCATCCACATACATGCAAAAAATTACACATTAAATAAAACTAACAATCAATTCATTAATAATTCAGAAATGTTAATCATGCTTTAGTCTATTAATTATAATATTTATTAAATAAATACTCTTATATTAATCTTTTTCTAAATTTCCTTGAGATTATCCTCCTTTACCTTAGAGGTAACATGGTGAATACCCATCTAAATCTACCCAAAATGCATTATATTTGTATACTATTTTACTCTCATGACATATTGCATACATGATTTACTGACTACTATCACAATGTGTACTTCATGGATGATTACATGAATCTTCATGATTTTTCATCCACGTGTTATTCTTCAATGCGTAGAGTATAAACATGTAATACGATTTATACATGATATGAAGATTGAACATTATCTAGATATTTTGGTTTTAATTCTTCATAATTTGGTAAAGTGCATTTCATGTAGTTCCAAATATGTGGAATGTAATACCTTCATCGTCTATCCAAAGTACAACCCTAGGGACTTGGCATGTGTGGCATACTTCTTAAATCTAAGAGTACATGTCGTGTCCAGTGAGCCACACACCCTATTGTCTACAGATTACAAGGTCACTGGTATATTGAATCATGTATGGGACACATGGTTTCTCTCTAACCCGAATGAGACTACACAACATGTCATGTGGGCTACATGGAATATAATATAGTAACTGTGTGCCTATCTATCTTCATCAACACACAATTTTGGAATTGACTACACTGCATGTAATTAATGCACTAGGATTGAGTAAAGTATTGAACTACTCATGATGTGTTGAACCCAACTACATAATGTGTAATCCGGAATACATGACATGTATGGTTGATTATATGGTGTATACCTATGAATGTTGAGATTACTGTCGTGTTACCTAGGAAGAATCTTCTATGCCTCTTTATGAGATCCTCAGTTTAAATTTTATCAAAATAATATTCATTTCTAATAGATATACGAGAAACAATTAAAGAAGAACTGGTCTTGAAATTCAGATTAAATGAATGATCCAACATTAATTTAAAAACAAAATTATTAAACAATAAATCATCAATTAATTATTTAAATAATTATAAGTGATGATGTGACCCCTCTGATACCACTTTAAGGATCCGGAAGCAGTTGAGGTGTGGCATTGGGTGGGGACAAACTTTTCTTTTTTTTGTAATCGATGATTAATTTGGGATCAATACGATGATGAATTCTAGTATCCACGAATTGAATCAAAAAAATAAACAAAGAAATAAAAACTCTAGAACATTGGGAAAGGATCTTAAACATCATTTTTATAATTAATTTAATTAATTTCATAATGAAATGAATACCTTGGTCAAAGGTACTTTCTTCATTGATGATCGTTGATCATCCTGAATTACCCTTCTGAATTACCTTTTTTATGCAATCATGTTCGAAAGTATAATCCCTCTATTGCTAATACAAACATGATTCAATTTTCTCGGATCAACATAACTCATTCCTCAGTGTTAACACGGCGAAGATAATGTCTTGTTTCAATCATTCTTGATCACTCACTCTCCAATCATTATGATCATCTCTCATTCTTGAGAGGGAGAGAGGAGAGGATTTGAGAGGGAAAATATGTGGCTCCATAATTCTCTAGTTCCACATGTTCACTGGCATGGTACAAAAATTGACATGCATATTTATTAATCTACATGGGGTTTCAGTTACAATATTTAATTGTGTAACAGTGATTAAATGTAGTTATAAACATTAGATTGAATCCATTCCAATTAATAATAAAAATAGCATCATTATTTATAGTGAACCAACTTGCACGAAACCAAAATCATAAATAAAATCTCATGCAAAAAAATGATAACATTATTATTATTATTATTATTTCATGTACCTCCTGGATAAATATTATTTACTAACATGTAAATAATTAATTTATCAGTAGACATAATCATGGTCCATTCAAACTCCACATCTATTTATCGAACACTTGAATAATATTTTAATTCTCTTAAATAGATATTTTTATTTAAAAAATAGTAAATAAATATTTAATAAAATGTTAAATAAAATAAATATATATATATATTATTCACGATCTTGCGAATAAATAATTATTTAATTTATGAGATGATTTTAACATGAATAAGATTATTCTTTGGTCTTGAGAATAAATTATTTTCCATTCATTAAATTCAAATAAAATTTAATCAAGACCACTAAAAAGACTTAGTGTGTGACCCTCTAGGATTCCTTTTCATTGGAATTAGGTGGTCTTGCGTAAATTCTAATATTACTATCTTGTAACGGGTCAAGGAACCAAATAAAATGAACTTAAAATCAAAATGATGAATTACACATACTAATTCTCACTATATAATATAATCCCTTTTCACAATATCACATCAAGATGGATTCATGATAGTGTCATCAACATATATTATTGATATGTCATTCCTTGACTACCTGAAATAAACTTTTCAATACACCATGGACATTAAATTTATGGAGATGGTTCTATTTCAATCAAAGGGTCAAGATACCAACTTCCATAAATGGAAGAGATAAATCCTTCCCCGACATATCCATTAATAACATGTCTTTTTTAATGCAGCCAACGTACCCTACATCCTGCCAACATGTGGCGTAATAGATTTCGTCAATAAATCAAAGTGTGTAAGGCATGACAAGTGTTAATGAAAACATTAAAGTATAAGGACCATTACATATGCTCAAATATAGGAATATCTAAATATACCAAAACATGTTGAATTTCTACTGGGGGTCTGGTCTCATAATCTTTCATCTTGGATATTATAAAGTGAGAATTTTGTTAGATTAATTCTTATATACTTAGGAGTACTAGCACGTGATGGTTTGTATACAATGTGTACCATCATAGTATGTCATCCAATTGCAAAAATATATTTAAGATAATATTTTTTGCAGTTAAATTTTCTCATCATAGCGGGGAACTACCATGATATTATCTATGCAACAAATACTCTAGAACATTATTACATCATTGTCATACATAATATGTAGGAAGACATTTAATATTTAAATACATAAATATTCTTGTAATAAAATTATAAAATGTTGATTCTAGGACACCAACTCTAATATAACATCACCATAGACTTTTTCACTATACTTCCAGGGACATCTAGTGGAAACAGTGATATATGGTTCATTATGGATAGTCTTAAAATGACAAATTACTTTATCTCAATTTGAGAGGACTTCTTCTTGGATAATCATTCATGGATATTTATAAAAGATGTGGTCAGGATACATAGTGTACCACTATCTATTATATTTTATAGAGATCCTAGATTCACCGTAAAGTTCTCAAAAAGTTTCTAGCATGCTATAGGCACTAAACTAAACTTTAGAATGACCTATCATCCTCAAACTATGGGAAAATAATAGAAAACTCTTAAAACATTAGAATATATGTTGAGGGAATGTTTTATGGACTTCAAAAAAGGTTGGGACCTGCATATTACACTGGAGAAATTTTCTTACAACAATAGTTTCCACTTGAGAATCTGAATTGTACCAAATGAATCCCTTTATTGGAAAAGGTGACGAACATTGGCGTGTTGGGATGAACTTGGTAAGGATAAAAAATTTGGACCGGAAATGGTCCAAGAGTTTGTGGAGAAGGAGAAAACCATTCATAAAAACATCAAGGCATCCCAAAGTTGAAAACGTAGTTACACAGCCAATCATCGATGAAACCGTGAGTTTAATGTTGGGGACATGGTATTCCTCCACATATCTCAATGGAAGAAGGTCATGTTATTTGGGAAGAAAGAAATGGTATGTCCTAGGTACATAGGTGTATTCGAGATTTTATTCATTTTGGAGAAGTGTTCTATCGACTAGCACTTCCACCTACCATGTAAAAAGTACATGATGTCTTCAATGTATCCCTCTTAAGGAAGTACCTAACAGATTCTTCACATGTACTGTCTTTAGAGGCAGTATAGTGGGATAATGACTTTTCTTATGAGGAGTAGCTAGTGAAGATCAAGGATCTTATAGATAAAGATATATGTTACAATACTATACACCTATTCAAATAATAGGGCATAACCATATGTACGAAGAGGAAACATGGGAATTGGAGGAATCAATGAAGGAGAATTACCTACACCTCTTTACGGATTAGTATGTAAAATGAAATTTCGGGTGAAAAATTTCATAAGGGGGGAATAATGTAACAACCCAATGTTTTATAAATGGAATTACCTTTTTATAATTATTTATTATAGTATTATCTTATAATATTACAAACATAACAAAATACAAACCTTATCAATAAGAATGAGTGAAATAAAAGGGTATCTCTTGAAGTTAAGGCACTTATACTGATAAAATAGTAACTTGACCTTTGGATTAGTAATGTAACCCTTATGAATATTAAACCATACAATGTAATATTATCCTCACCAATGAAATAATAAATAAAATTTATCCAACTTATAAGTGATAATATGATTGTATAAGTCAATAGATATTTTAAAAATTATTAATAAAGTGTTTGTATTTTTGTAAGTCATCTATATTTAATTACAATTATCTGATTAATTTAATAAGTTAAAAGAAAATAAATTTTAATAAAATGTATTCATAAATAATTATTTTTATGACTTATGATTATAAGATAATTTTATGATACCTTATATAATTTTTCAAAGTGTTCGAAAAGCATTTTTATTTTAAAATTTATATTTTTCTTGTAAATTATGATTATAATTAAAAATTAAATTTCTCATATATATAAAATTATTTTCATAAAATGGAATTCATTTTCTGATTCTCCACATCAAAAAAAATTTAGGGTGATGTTTTTTGAGTTTTCTGAAATGCTTGAATTTTTGTTGAATAGTGAAATACGGTAATTTACCGTATATATACATTATTAGTTAAATACACTATTACTATCATAATTGATGATGTAATCACCCTTTGTTAAAACTCACATTATCTATTTACTATTTTTTTCCTCAATAATCAAGACTATTCATAGTATTGAGCAAAAATATTAAACTAATTGTTAAACTATTGGGAAACCACTCCTCCCCTCCACTATAAATACCACCATTCTTTACCTCTTCTCATCACTCCTCTAAATCTATTTCACATGTCTAAATTCTGATAAAATATCCTCCCATGAAGCTCACCATTTCTCTCAGCCCTTATTATCTTCAAAATATCGAAACCTCTCCCCTAATGAGGATCTCAAGGAATATATATTCAAGAGGTAAATTCCTCTTTTCAATTCTTTTATTTTATTCCTATTTCTTTTATTTATTTTTCTTTCCTCTCCTCCCATAATCCAAATTTTAAGATAAATATTGTACCATATGGATAATGTAATTTCTTTAGGATAATTTCAAAATTCATCATCATCTCTCATTTCCCCTGCATTTTATACTAGAATCAAAATCACCATTCGAGATGGGTAAATTTATCACATTCAAGGACGACGGGTTTTTAATTTCAATTGCATTCTTTAATTAGGCTCATGAAACCATTTTTATGGTTTAAATAGTATAAAATATATGCATTATATATTATTTATGTTTATTTTATCCTTTTTACATAGGATATTAATTTATAAAAAAAATGTTTTTTGATGTGATCAAAAACTTCCAATTAACCAAAACAGTTATCATTAAAGTTTTTTTTATAATTATTCATCTACACTCCAAATAACCAAATGAATTTTATAAATAGTTAATCATATTCATGTTCACTAATATAATTAAACTTACATTCTAGACAACCATTCTCATCTTACATATTTATCCCTAAATATATATAATAAACCAATCATTGAAACCAAGGAAACAAATTCTCCCAAACAATGAAATTGAAACCCCTAACCCATCAAAAAGGTCATGAATGAACTTAATAAAGTGATAATGAATCAATTAAATGAATAATAGGTTATGGAAATATTAATTAAATAATGTAATTTTATTATTCATGTCATTGTGATCATTTCAATAACACCTTCAGACATAATTTATGGGATTCTACCCAAACCACCATTATTCCTTTGGGTTTCCCTATCATACTTTTTACCCAAATGAATTTATATTTTCTCTTTATTTACATTATATAAATTATGTTTACATACTCCAAACTCATGTATCATGTTCCAATCATAATTATGATCTGATAATATACAATTTTTATTTGGTTTCCTCCTCTATATATCCCGATAAGTGAACCCATTTAAGGGAACATCCCGAATTATTACCCAATTTTAAGATCACTTTATCATTTGTTTTAAGCCCCCATTATTTTTATAAAATTACTCTTCTTATTATGATAACCATATTTTTTCACTTATGGTTTTATATAAAATATTATTCCTTTTTATATTTAAATTCTATTTAGTATTTTCCATAAAAACACACTAAAATGGTTTAATGATAAAATTTGTTAAATACTCTTTTTACATGTCATCACATTTGTTTGACATCACTTAGTATGATTTATTCCTATTTTCCCTTATTAATGTACATTTATGTTCTAATTTTATTCTTTCATGGACACTTTTATGATACACCCATTTATTATGATTTATGACATGATTATGATACCTATTTCATTCCATGGGTACCATTATGTTAATGAATTATTAATTATGTATTATTACTTATATGTAAAACATTTTCATGAAAATGTTAATATGGGTGCTCCTAGATATCTCTCTAATTAATTGGGTAATTTTTATCCTCATGAGTATTAATTTTCAATGGTATTGGTGGTTTTCCTAGACTCTTGTTACCATATGCAATGGTCTGGGTGGTTAACCTCGACTTGTGCTACTCTATGTGCACTGAAACATGAATCATGCTAGAGTCATGTTTTATGTCATTTAAACAGTACTATGACTCCATTTTTATATGATCCCATGATTATATGTTATGATTCCATATGTTCCATGACATTTTATATCATTATATCATCCCTTCTAAACCATGTGCTAAATATTTATTATTATGTTTATTAACTTAATGGGATTTTTTGCTTAGCATTTTTTTTCATGTTATCCCAAGGTTATCCTATGATGAATTTTTTAGCATAATGGATTTTATGTGCTATTTATGACAAATAAATAATGAAATTTTTCATTTATTCCTATGTTATCATTTTTATGTACCTAGTCCCCCAAGACTCTAGACATTAGGATCCTTGGCTTGTAATTTGAAATTTATTTAAAATTAAAATTGTGTAATGATATGTGTAAAATGATGGGTCGCTATACCCTAAATCTCCCTTTTGGGATTCTATGGTTCAACATGCATATATATATATATATATATATCATATTGCAGTTCCCACTACATGGGTTTTTGTTACTCTACTTCTAGAAGAGATGAAGATGTGTGGGATATTCCAATTGTTTTCTGTGGCTAGCTTCTCATTGTTGGAAGAGTCGACTCTCCTACTAATGGTAGATAAGACTTGATGATTAGTTCATCTAATACCATGTTATAACTCCTTATGTTTGAATGGTCTTTCTTCACACTTTGGTTTGGTGGAGTAGCACTCCTTTTACTAGATCTTTGTTTTCACTACCACTCCCCTCTTCAGTACATCTTTTGCTGCACCCTTGGACCTTTGGGTCATCCTACTGAGTATTTTTATACTCACCCCTACTTGTAATTTTCCCACCCTATGTGTATCCTTACAGATTAAAGATAGTTTGATCCTGTCACTAAAGGATCATGGGGATATTGGGCACTTAACCACATGTAGTGGTCATTGCTTGGGATACAGGAGCAGGTCTCTCTCAGCTGTTTTAAATTTTCCACTTGTTGTTGGGATGTTGCAATCTTATGTTTGGCCAAGTATTTTTCCACTTTACATATCATTTTACTTCACAACACATGTACTGTTACTATTTAGAGGTCAAGGAATATTTGTGGTTTATATATAGTAGCCTTGTATCTTGTTTTTCCTTTCCCTCTGCACTTTTTCATTGAGTTGGCTATGTGTGGGTGTATAGGTACATTGGAAAAGGCCTACCCATGTTTGTTACGTCTTTGACGCTGGTCACATTACCCTTTCCAATGGAGCTAGGATTGGGGTTACTGTGGATCAAGCCCCATCATGGGTTGAGATGTGAAAAACTAGTCTCATAGTTGGTCAGTCACTTGGGACATTGTTTACACATTCCGTAAAAAAGAATTATTTGGGTTTTAAGGAAACAATATCAACATGTCTATGGAATGGAACTCAGACCAGGGAGTCGAGTGATGGTGTGGTGGCTGACATATCCATTCACTAGGATCATTATTACCCACTTATTGACTCATCATGATAATACATCAGTTAAAGGGAATAATGGTACATGCATCATATAGGATTGAGTATTTGAATATATTTTTTGAGTAATATCCCCATAAATGTTTATATATATATATATGTGTGTGTGTGTGTGTGTGTGTGTGTGTTTGTGTGTGGGTGTGTTTGTGTATTAATTTGAATGTGGTACTCCTTGATGGATTTGGGATGCCTCTACGATGATAGCCAGCCTGGATATCAGCATCAGTTTTTTATGAAGACTCTGTGAGTGACTAGGACTTAGTTAAGGGCCCATCATGTGATTCCCTTCCCCATGGTGGGTAGGTGGAATCACATCAACCTCTTGAGAAGAATATAGTTCATGTAGATTAGTATGAGTACATTCATAGTTTGAGAATAGTCCATGACTTCCAAATTCAACGACTGATGAGGTTCGTTGTGAGGCAGATCCTCAGGAAAGAGAGTATTGTCTAGAGGTGGTGGTTCACAACATCAATATTGTTAAAACATCAACAGATCAGATGGTGAACTTGGAATCCAACCTTTTTCCATGTAATAGTTGGTAATTGGTGGAGTTTGGTAACTCGAATACATGATGAGTTGACACTCTCATATGGTGACTTCGAAGAGTTCTTCCATGAGGATTACTAACCCTCCTTTTTAGGATCTGTTTAGATTTAAGAGATTATGGAGCTTCAGTAGGGTGGTATGGTGGTTGAAGAGTATCAGCCTTGGTTCAGATACCATGCATTATACTCTCTAAATATATTTTGTGATGGATACTACAGTTCCTGGATGTTTGAGTAAGGACTCCGCAGAGATATTTGAGTCTTCTTAATTCACTTTTTCATCACCACCAACTCTAGGGTGTTGGAGAGGGAACTGTAGATAGATATATTTCTATTAGTGTGACACCAGTCAGCTGGTTGTGGAAGTGGGTGCAATAAAGTTGAGACATCTACCACTGCTTTCATGCGTCAGATGACAAGATCTTCACCCATGATGCCTGCCTATAATCTGACTATGGCACATAGTCATATGGGGCTAAGGTAATGTAGATCATAGGGATATCATGGGAATGGATGGTGTCATTCTTGTGACATGTGAGGTCATGTGGCATGAGACTTCCTATCCATATGTGTTGATCATTCCAAGTAGATAGTAAATGAACCACCAAGAGAATGGTAATGTTGTGATCAAGGATCTCTTAAGTAGTGATAGGATGGTCCCTGGGGAGGTGGTGTACGTAGGGGAGCATGGTTAGTTGTGGTTAGTGTACTATGCTACAAGATCCTTCCACAACACCAGGTGTCCCAGGTCTGCCTCCTGGAAATGGTGGTCGGGTCCGCGGTAGCTTTATGTTATGGATCTCTATAATCATGTAGCATATGAGATTATTAGAGATACACCATGTCTATTTTCTACCATTTTTAGTATAACTTGTTATAAATTGGGTGATGTACTCTTTTCTCCCTACTTCTTTCTTAAGGTCATACCTGGGAGATGCGGGGTGTCGGTGTAACCCTATGTCAGTGTTTTTTGATGTATTACTGAATGCATGATAAAGAGGGGTTCTTCTCCCATAAAGATTCATTTTAATGTTGAGATAAAAATCATGAGGGTGAGTAAGTGAAGAGAAAAGTGAATTGTATCCATGTGCGGTTGATGAGTCCCTCTGACTTATGCAATCATGGAAGGGTTGTGCAATAGAGTGTTGGAGTAAGTTTTGACATTGTGAGTGGAGTTGTTCCGCTTGAACACTTTTTTACATGATATGCCACTAGTTAACCTATCAAAGTATCTATTTTTTGGATTTCTCTCCTTCTGAGGGAAGCAAGTACATGTGGTGCATGACGCATGGTTTTCGTGTCTATCTTTTTTTGGTGGGATGAGTTTACTCACCTTCCATATTCATTGGAACCTTGAATGCTTAACTTCAACCATGATACAATAATTATAAAGTATAGGTCGAGGTGATGGAGACCGCATGAACAGAACTAAACGACTCAATATCTGGTGCTAGATGTTGTAGCCTTTACCCTCAGAATGTGTGGACTTTATCTTCTAGGATTGTTCTTTGGGGTTGGCTCAGACCACCAATGTCTCAGGTGCATCTTCACCTAGAGTGACTTGAACTTAATACAATGATGCTGGTTGAAAATTCATGTAGGACTATGACTTTGAGATAGTATTAACTCAGTAAATAGGTAGTGTTGTAGCCTATTCCATTTGTTGGAATTCCTACGTTCGCCAAATGATGGATGGTTTGGAGCAGTTATCCTCCCTACAACTGACCTTGGTAGAGATGGAGAGAACAATTTTCTTCATTCAATGGTGTTGACTCTTTCTCTTCTCGAGCTTGTAATAGAGTCTCAGTTTTGTGACAATGGCTAAAAAATCCCACATGACTATATATCCTTTGGTGTTTCATTAGATAGATATTATGAAGGAGGGAATCAAGAGACACTATTCTAGGAACATGAGGTGATTTCGATTGTGATGTAGGATATATGGGTTCTGTCATGGGGTCAAACAATCCCTGAATTTTCATTGGGCCTTTCACAATCATGCAGAGGGTTAGTTAGGCTCCCAACCACCTTACCGTACCCCAATATCTGGAGTGGGTGCACGACATCTCCCATGAGTCACAACTGAGGATTTGTTTCCATGTTCTTCCACACATCATATTCATAAGTAATCCTCAAGAGGATGAACCATTCCTTTAGTTATTGTGTTGTGGTTGCATGAAAATGTACAGGTTTTCCTGGAACCAGGAGAGCCATGTGTGAGCTTAGTATCCCAAGTTGCTTCCCTAGTTATTTTTAATATGAAAATCATGAAGGAGGGAAGGATGAATAGACCTATTTTTTTCCTTGTAATACTTTTTAATATGTCTATATATATTTCTAGATTTATACACTGATACAGTTTTCAATTTTGAGGACTTGTGTGAGCAAAATAAATTATAAAAATAAAAAATTAAGTATATTTTATACTATGCACATAAAGGAGCTGGGATAACTCTCAAACAGTTACTCGGAGCAGAAATATGTAGCCATAGTTGAGTTTGGAATGTGGCATTTACCCTAGGTAGGAAATAATTTTTGTCGGTGCAAGCCTTCAGTAGAAAATTCCACAGAGGATGTTTTTGTAAATAAAATAATAAAATATATTTATTTTATCTCAAATTCCAAATCAAATAGATTTTCAATAGGAACTTTGATTGGGAATCTGAGACCACTGTTGAGTTGGCAATGTGTTTTTTTACCAAGGTGTGACCAAATGTGATATGGCTCAGGAGGTTCGGATTCCAAAACCACTGGTAATTTCTTGTAAATAGGAGTTTGTATAAATGCGCTCGGCATAGCTCATTTCTCACATTGACGGTGGATCTCTAGCCATCTTCCCCTGATTGAGATTCAACATCCGAACATTATCAGATAATAATGAAAATGCAGAGTCTAGTAGATTATAGTGAAGTGAACACAATGGAAGATCAAAAATAAAGGTAGGTTTTCTCTTTTAGATTCTACACCACCCTGATTGAATTTTTTTTTCTAATTTTTTCCATCTGGTCAGTTTTCTGCTTAGATATCTCTTTTTTATGTCCAAACAAACAACATAAATCAACCGTTTAATTTTTTTTATCATCCATTCTTTGCCATTCTTCACGTTCTTTATCAGGAAATTTTTTTACACTTCAAAACAACACATGATAATTAAGAAGATAATTGTGGCTGTGATCTAGGGACGCTGAATCTACATAATTTTTTTTCATTTTGGGCACCTGAGGAGGAATAGTGGTGAGTTGAAGCGGTGGATACTTTTTCATAAGCCAAAACATCACCATATATGTGAGCGGAGGATATTTTAGTAAAGATATCATCACATGGAGTCAAGATCTGGTCTCGAACTAAAATTTGGGCAACTAGGGTGTTATCCGTGGTCCACAAATGGACCACTAGCAGGACGGTGCTGGTGGCTACCGGGGGCATTCCATGAGGAGGAAATAGAGCCTCATAATAGTGGCGAGCCGTGATGCCATTGGAGGCGCATGACAGAACCCATCATGACTGTGGGTTTAGGCGATGGTGTACAGCTGGTAGTGTGGAATGATAGTGTGGTGGGGTGGTGGAGCTATGGTGGGCTGGGCTGGACTGGCCAGGCCGGGATGGAGTGGGCGGGGGCAGTTTCAAACAACCAATAACTCCCAAACATAGCATCTATTTTTTCTTCTATCTATGACCACACATTACTCTCATCAAGATAGGTATTTTTATATTGGTTTTGGATTTTTATGTTGGGGTTTTGTGGCTCAGTTCTATGAAACTCCTGTTTTTAATAATAATAATAATATAGTTACTATTATTAAGAATTATTGTTTCAGGCCTAGATTGCAAACTGGATATCTGGTTCACGTTTAGTTTGTGGAAACCCAACCCTTGCTTTGAGGCTGACCTTTTTAGCCTATTTTGGTTTTTCTTATTATTCATGCTCGATGATCCATAGCACACAAATCCTATTATAATGAAAATAATATAAATATTATTATTTTTGAAACTTGTATTATATTGTACGTTTTCATACGACATCTGATTGATGCGCCATCAGAGACTTTGTGACATTGGAGTAGAGCATGAATTTTCGAGACTAATTTTGGGGACTTGATTTGAATTTGAGGTGAGGGACCCATGAGGCATGTTTTTGGAATTTTTAATTAAATGTAACATTTTCACGGGGTTTTCGTTTTGGAAAAATGAATATCCAATCATGTGTACTTTTCCCAGAGGATCAAAATGTAAAAATCATTTTGAAATGTTTTGGGATCATGGCTTGTTTCCCATGAAGCACCATTCATGCACGACACTACAAAATGCAGTTTCTTAACCAGAAGTTAGATTCTGGAGAGTGAATAGTCGATTATGAGTGTTTTTTTATCCAGATCGTGATGGTGTGATCTGTTTAATTATCTTCGTCAATTTAAAGAGTCATTTTTGTATAATTTCATTTTCACCCTTCATATTATACACAGAGAATCATGCGCTCATTAGCCTTTTAAACTAGAGGTGCCATGTACTTTGGGAGTACACTAGAACACCAAGGGGTTTCTTGTTCATAGTTTAGTACCATATAATGGCTTGGCAAATGGCTAGGTGGTGAGGTAGGGCCACACATCATGTGATCCCTACAAGCTCCATGTACTACACTGTGAATCTTCTATCTGTTGTGTAACCTTCTTTTCAATTCGTATTTTTTCATGCGATTAGCCTATCCTATGTGTTTTTTCTCCTAGAACACAATGGTACCCTCTTTAGTATATTTAGGTTTTTGATACAATATGTTCGAGGTCTGAAATTTATATGGGGTGATATATGATGATTGTAGTGTGGTTGCTTTATGATTTCTCAAAGGTACCATCTAGTATGGATAGCCATAGTAGTACAGGGCATACCCTCCACCATATCACTCTTCATTGGGGTTAGATAGTGGTATTTGTTGATGGCACTTTTAGGCTTACCCTCCAACTAGGGTGGGAAGTTTCATTCACCTTTGACACTTTTGAGCATACCCTCTAGGTGGGCTAGGTAGTAGCGTTCTCTTATGTATCTTTCAATCATACCCTCCAGCTTGGTTGGGCAGTTGTGCTCTTCTATGTCACTATCAGGAATACACTACAGTGTATTACCCATCAGTGGGATTGGGAGGTGGATTTCATTGATGGAAGTACCGCCCATACCCTCCAGCGGGGCTTGACAGTGGGTTCTCGACCTTGAGACATGATCCCTAGACTATACAAATTATTGATGAGACATGGTTTCACTTACCTTTGGACTCGTGAGAATTAGGGACACTTTCCCCATCATGACACATCCATATGAAACAACCTAAAAACATGAGGGTGATTCAGTGCCACGCAAAGAGGATAGTATCAAGGTGTGGTGATTGAGTCCCTTTAACTTGTGTTTTTAGGACCAACATGTGGGATTCTAGGCATCGTTGGTGGTTACTTCTGGAACTATTGGCTACTCTTTTCCTGGGTTGAGCTATGAGATGGTGATCCCCGTAATCTATTTTTTGGGATTCTTTGGTTGAGAATATATATATCTTATTTTAGTACCCACTCCATGGGCTTTGGTTACACTCCTTCGAGGAGAGTCAAAGACATGTGTGGTATTCCACGTTCTTTCTATGTTTATCTTATAATGGTCGGACGAGTCTACTCTCATACTAAAGGTCGTGAAGGCTCGATGAGAATTTCATTTAACCACCATTTCTGATTCATTATGTTTGTAAGGTCTTACTTCACTATATTGTTGGGTTGAGATGCACTCCTTTTACAATACCATATTCTATCTATGGGTCCCCTCTTTAGTACAACTTTTTCTACTCCCTTAATCCTTCATTGCATCCCACTAATTATTTTTATACTCACCCCTACTTGGGTTTTTTCTTGATATTGGTGTTCCCTTACATACAACAGATAGGTTGATCATGAAATCTGAGGAGCTATGGGATATATGGCACTTGGACAACATGTAGTGGTTGTAACTAATGATCCATGAGTAGGGATCTCTCAGTTATTTTACATTTCCATTTGATTTAGGGTTGTGGAACTCTACTGGTTGGATGTGTATTTTTTCCCTTATCCTTTCAGTTTACTAAATAGCATATGTACTTGTACTATATAGAGGTTGATGTATATTTTTGGATCATATATAGTAGTGTTGCATCTTGTTTTTCCTTTTCATCTACACTTTTTTATTGATTTGGCTACACGTGTGTGTACAAGTACATAGGTAAAGGCCTCCCCAAGTTTCTTATGCCTTCATTTCTAGTCTTCGTCCCCTGGCCTATGTAGGAGGACTTGGGGTAGTTGCGGCTCGATCCCCATCATAGGTCGGGTTATGAAAAATATCCTCTAAAACACTTTTATAAACCTATTGTATATCACATCATGTATCACATCATATGAAAAGAATTAGGAAATACAACACAAGATACATTTAGATTAACTATACAAATATTTAAGGGAAACTCCCTGAGTCATATTCAATACCCATTTAGTCAACTAAAAAGTGTGATTATATAGGCCGTTGTATAATTGAAAAAATGAATGAATTGATCTATAAATGTATGAATATCCTCTATAAACCCATCAATGCAACAAAATCTATAAAGTGATCAGGAATGGTATACATATAAAAATGTATCTCTATGCTATTTTCCACCCATCACATCACGTGCTAGAGTGAATTATTAAAATTTATCTTTTTCCAATACACTGGGTGACCATGGAAAAAAGGAGTTTGTATATCCCAAATATCCATCTTATACATTCTCAACTATCTAATTATATACTAACCTGGTTGATGAATATATCACATGTAATCTAGATTTATGGATTAGAACATCACATACCCCTCCTCAGGATAGATAAGAACATCATATGTATAATCTAATTGTGGCCACACACTCCCCATTCTTTCACCATATGGGGTAGTCATACACATCTTGCAGGAGGATAAAAACAATTATTGTTGAGCTTTATCCAATAACATTATTAGAAACATACCCATACACCCCTATTTAAAAAATACTTAAGTCTTGAAAAAATGTTTCAAATTATAATGGTTAACTTGTCAATTATCCCTCCATCATCAACTAATATGGAATTATATATGATCCATGCACCCTTGGTATAACAAAGACATAGTATTTTTCACACCATCTTGTATAATTTGTGGTTCATCCAATGTACAAACTCACTTTTTTATACCTCAAGAAAATATATATATAATCATACACATTCTATCCTTGTAATTTCATCCTGAAATATAATACTTTTTAATGAATATCAGTTTGGGATAACTCATATTCATACTTCAATAGGTCAATTATCATAACATTTCATAAAATATATATCAATATATACATATACATAGCCTATGTGAAGGAATTATAATGTTTATATCCCCATATTACATTTTATATTAATAAAATGTATTTAATAATTCTTAACAAAACCCTTCATAAGAACCTGTATATCTTATAATAAATTATTAATGATTAGATCATCCATATGTTTGCTTCACTTTATGGGGGTTTTAACTCAATATATCTATATTTAATTTCTACTACATATAAATGTGAATATTCAATAAAACCCTCCCATGAAACTCACTAGTGAATAACATCTATGGTGAAAAAAATTTAAAATAATGTAGAGATAGAGGAATATTATTAATAATTTTCAACTCCTTGATGATATTCAAACACCTTAACTCTGCAACATCCAATGTTACAATGTCAATAGTGTTTATTCTAATGATAGATTTTTTTAATTTTAAAATAATCATCCTGGTAATCCTCTCTATCAAACATTTCCCTTGAGATATTATGATAATTAATGTAACTATTTATAGTATAACATACTAGAAAATCATAAATTCATTTTGTATAAGGTGATATTAAATTTTTTCGGGTAACAAAATATAACTATTTATAGAAATGTTTAGAACCATACACTAATACACTTTTAGTATTTTCGGTGAAATTAACAATGTATTTTGATAGGTATAATCCTTTATAGAATAGTGATTTTCAATTTCTCAGGGTATCTAATTATAATGATTTAAATTTATTTTACTGTCAAATATCTTAAAATCTTTAGGATATAAATAGGAAATAACTTTATTATTATAATTGTATATTCCTATATTTTTCAACTTCAAACTTCTATAAGTCCAAAAAACACCCAATAACCTATTAGAAACTATATAATAAGACACACAAACTCTTTTTTTTGTTTTGGAAATAACTCTAATTTTCTTTTAGTATAAATATAAAAAAAATAAAATATTATTCTCATATCACATATGGTATTCTATTTTTTTCGAGCATTTTATTTCTAAAAAATTTGACATTATTAATTAAAATGTACAATTAAAAGGTGGGAGGAACATATTTTCCCATATTTTAACAATCTAGATAAACACTTTATCTAATATTAGACTGTACGTTTTCTATTAATGGGGGGTATGAACATATTGCCTCATATTTTAAAAAATTGCATAGAATATTTATCCTACATAATTGTATTTAATTATTTTTTACTTTTCAAAAGAATCTATATAATCTAATGGATCATAAACTATGTTATACAATTTTTTATCTCATTTTTTAATAATAAATTCTTTTTAATAAAAGATGACTATTATCATATAAGATAAATGATATGATGATACCCATCCTTCACGTAGATTCGTCATGTCCTGATAAATTATTTTAAATTCAAATATTTAATATAGAAAGGCTTTTAATCATAAATTGAATATAAATAATAATCTCTCTAAATTCACCCTTTAATTTTAGAAATTTAATATTTAAATCACTTTTATAAATATAGTTAGTATATTATACCATTTAAAACCAAATAATCAATCACTATAACACTCATACATGACTTGAGAATTCCCTTAATATTTCAAAAACCCCTCATGTTATTGAAAATAATTCCATACAATGGAATCATTACTCCACATTTATGATATTACCCATATGATTCAATGAAAATAATTAGATAATTAACGAAATATTGTTGGACTCTAATTAAATTTTGTTCATCTGATCTATTGTTTTAACCACTTGTATTGTATATATAGCATTATAACCTTAATATCACTTTCATATCTCATCTACCATAAACCCTTTTTAATTTGGAGTAAAAGTTTCTTGCAGTCCTTCATCATATTTTAAAACTTTCATATATGAAAAATTTAAAAAAAACCTTAAACATAATAATCATTAAATAAACCTATAATATCACCAAGTCATTTACATATCCAATTACATTGAATCAATGAGTGGATAATAGAAATCCATTATGTTCAGTTTATAACTAATGATTTTCAACCCCAATGTAAATCACACTACCATTATTATAAGAGTATATATTCAACTATTGAGGATCATCAACACTTGGTTACTCAAGAAGGATTACTCAAACACATAGATTTTTTCTATATTAAGAACACTTATTTAGCTACTCATCATAAGAGTTTCTTACATTAATAATCACCTTCTTACAGATTACTCTAAAAATTATAGTGGGTGGTGATGATGTTATGAGATATAATAGATGATTTTATTATAATATTATCATATTTTATTATAATTTTATAATGAATTTTATTAAATTTTTTGTACCCAGGACTGATTGATCCACTAAGAGAATGTGGTGTCTACTTAATGACATCTTTTTTTTATGAGTTAATTCATTTCAATTAAACCTATTAAAATTGTTAAGGATATAAATCCACTCAATTATTTCTCACAACCTCTCTTTTAAGTAAATTTTTAATAAGAGAGAGTGGGATAGATCATCACACGATATATATAAGGTTTGTATTAAAATCATACTCCTTTACTTGTTGATTATACCACCAAACATGGATTGTATACTATTTTCAGCAATAGTTTACAACAAAAAGTCCAATGTGATATCTAAAACTACTAGTGTCTTTTAAAAGATATATCAAATCATCAAAAAAAATAACCAGTAAAAAACTATTATCTTTCTTCCGGTGTTCTCTACACACCTGGATGCTAGTTATCCCCCAAGATGATAGATATTTGAAGGTATACCCATGTACTCCACCAATAAATATAGTTGTAGTGCTGGTATCGAGACTTCCTTGATATCATAGTTCATATAATCCTTCCTCAGTCATTATGAACACATTGGTGGAAAATAGATATCTTTTTCCTTCAATGGATCTTGAATTCAACTCCTCTCTACATGATAATAATGTATCAGGATCTAATAATTCCAATATAGTGTATGAAAGTTATCAATTATTCTCACACTACTTCTCTTCCCAACATATATTTATAATAACAAATAATAACATCATGTGAATATTTTTTCCTTTATTTAATATATTGAAAAAACATAATATTTTGTAGGTGTGTTCTCTTCATTTAAAATGATCAATTTATTTTTATTTATTTATCAATAAAACTCATTTAAATTGGGGGTTAATTATTCATTTTCAATTTCTTGAAGACATTTATTTTTTATTATTAGTAAATGTTGTACAAAAAAATACTTCATTTTAACTCATTCTCAATTTCCATGTATGTATACATAATAATATGCATGGTTCTATGAAATAGAACCTATAGTTATAATGTGAAACTAATATCAAAATACCTTAAATATTTATTAGATCATGACCCATGATCATTATGTATAAACCTTGAAGTATAAAGCATAATATCATCATTTCATTTTTTGTAATATATGAATTTTGGAAACTCATGTTTTCACCTGGTAGGTTTATCAAAATTTAAATATGTATATGGATGAATTTAAGGCTGTTAAGTAACCAAGCCAATCAACCATGAGGATATAGTTTGTATGAAGTGATTCCATGGTCTAAATTGACTATGTGGACAGACTTCATGAAGTATTTTTGATTGAAAAAATGTCTCATTATAGATCAACCAAATGTATCAGTCAGGATTGACCACATGTATGGGTCAACATTGGAGATTGATAGTATCAAAAACCAACAAAATTTATATATAAAAATTTATTATAAATGGACATTGTATTAAAAAACATATAAATGATTGTGTGAAGTAATGCTAAGTGGATCAACCACAAATGAAATTTCAATTGACCGCATGTACAAATCAAATCAACCATGATTGACCAAATTTATACATTCTAGTCTTCATTCTACACAAAGCAGGGCGTCATAAGATCATCCACAACCCTTCTAAATAACATAAAACGCACTTAAAAAGTCTTATATATAATAACATAATACCCACTAACTCTTTTCCTTGTGTTATGATGATCCCAAGTAAGAGGTTCACTATTTTTCAATGGATCAATATGTATTTAATGAATAAATGATGTGATGATGCTTAGAGTATTTTTATGGATTCATATAATAGAATTAGAGGTCATTATTGATCATCAATTTAAGTCTATAAGGTGGAGATTTTTCATTCATATTAAATGTAAAAGTTAATCCTCCTTGAAAAGGAGTTTGATTCCAGCCTCTTAAAGAAATTATTTCTGTCCATGGGATATTGAGGTGAAGAGACATTCTAGGAGAAGATAAATGTGAAGTACATGTAAAAATATAATATTTTTTAAATGGATTAAGAATCAATTACAATATTAAAAAAACTATATTATTATTTTTTATTCAAAAGTAGAGTTTGATTAATCACCAAGGCATTAATTTATACGAAAAAATCATCTGGATCACATGTTGTGGTTTCCATGTTTTTAATGAAATTTTGGTTATGTGTATTAATGGGAGTTAATTTAAAAAATTGGTCAAATCATAGCTAAAAAAGGTGCAATATCAACTGTTCCTATTGAATCATAATCAAACACACGTGATATATCTCAATAGGGCCAACCGTGGTGGAATACAGCTAAGACAAATGCAAAGCCTATGCATAGGCATGCATAGGAAAATGAATGGTGTGTGCACAAGAGGTATAGTACATGGATGGTAGTGCACAGAGTGGGATGTGTGTGTTTGGGTGTAATAGGGATCTAATACCTAGAGACATGGATTAATGATGGTCGAAGGAGGTATTGATGATTCAAAAGGAACTAGAGAATGGAATGAATATTAATATGGGACTCTCTAAAGTAGTATTTTTTATTACACATAAAAACATATTCATTGAACATTGGTGTCCTGATCAATTTAATCATGGAAATCCAATGATAATCATCTTTAGCATCAAGAGATGGCATGTTAATTGGAAGAGAAACTACATGTTAAGGATTATAAGATCAAGATACACTCTCAATAGAGAGGAAATCAATCATGTGAGATAGTCAAAATCATGGGAAGGATAAACCAAAACTGTTGATATAACAATCCAGGAATAAAGAATACATATTTCTCAAATATAATCTAATGGTATATTGATATACCATAAGGAAAAACAGTCTTCATGCAAAATTAAGAGCTAACTTGTATTTTTGATGACTACATAGAGATATTAACCTACTGCCTAAGGAATAGAAAGAGACCATATGGTTCACAGCTACTACAAAAACATTGAGTGACCACAAGATCGATTGATCAACTATTAAATGAATGAAACAGACTGCATGTGTTAATCCATCCTACCACATAAAGAAGATAACATGGTAACAAGACCTATTATGAGTATTATTATTGACTATATAATGTCATGGTCAACCATTATGAGCTATTATAATTATACTCATGATATAATAACCACCTTCATGAAGTGTGATTCCACGAATAATGTATAAATAGTATGAACAAGCATGGTTGGTGGAAAACATTAATCTTCTATAACTGACGAATCTACTACATAAAGAAGGATTGACCCACCTTGTGATGGATTATCCACTTGATGCTGAGAATGAGTTTATCATAATAAGTATCAGAAAATATTTTTTGATTCATGATAAAGGCTTCGAATTGTATTCTACATGCATGCATGCATTCCAAGGTGAACCAGTACATGTTGAGCTCTAACCATTCATGTGTTCATCCAAGAAAGCTGATCTCGTGATTTTTGACTAATTTATTCTAAATTACTTGAATGAAATCTATATCCAAAATTCATCCATCAATAAATCATGCATACCACATATAGGTTAATGTTGAATAAAACTACATGAAAATAATTTCCATGATGTTTTAGGATATAATGAAAATAGAAGTTCAGTTCATGTATATTTTGATAAAATTGTGGATTAATTTTATATGAGGCAATGTTCATTTATGGTAACACCATAGTATTTTAATATATGACTTCTTTTAATAAAGTTAATGTGTTCGATGGATTTATCTACACTAAAAAGGGAACTTAAAATAAACTATTATATAATTGACATGACTATTGAAAAATATCCATTAAATTTGATGGAATGAATATGGTTCATGAATTTTTAAATAAATATAATGTTCACATTTAATTCCAATGAAATTCGATTGGTATACCTAAATGACTAATGAGATCACACTATAATTTGAACTGTATTTTTCTTAAAAATATACATCAAATGAAATATACAATTTATCTTAAAAAATATATATTATGATAAAATAATGATAAAATAAAATTATTTTAATATTGGTGAACACGAATTTAATAAGTAAATGTTATGAAAAAAGAATGATAATAGTTAACATTCTAGAAATCTATTTTCCTATTGGAATAGATTTGTCATTATATTTTTTTATATTATTTAATGGTTAAATTGATAAAAATTATGATTTAAATTTTATAAAATTAAATTCATTTCTTTCTTATCATGTCATTATTTTTTTAATATGATTTCATAGATTTTTTCAAAAAATATTGATTTATTGGCAAATAGTGTAAAATTTTGTTTTTTCAAATACCATGATTTTATGAAATTATTAGTATATATGTATGAATTATAATTTTTTAAACCATTTTCATGAAAAAATATAATTTTTATATTTTAAAATTTATGTTATAGAAAATTATTTTTATTTCATAGTCATATATATTACAATTTAAATCTTATGTTATGTTTTTCTCAAAATTGTTTATAAAAAATTATACATTTATTATTATTAGATTTATTATAAATTAGATTGGAAATTAAATACAATAAAATGGATATAATATTTTTGATATTATGGTAAGTATTACGTAAAAAGGACCATTTTATTTTTAGTCATAAATAGAAGTTTCCTTAGGTATAAACTAGTCACTATTGTAAAAGCTAAAATGGGAGAATTAATAATTCATAGAGTAAAAGGATGGATAATTTATAAAAAATATTGACTAAAATTGAGTATATAAGGTTTTTTAACCTTATATCTTCCTAAAATCATTATTTCACATTTTTTATTCTGTTTTCATAGTGATAGACTTCTTATTATTAAAAATATATGGGTATTTATAAAAATACCATCCCTTTTCACTTATAAAACAGTATCTCCTCTGTTCACATCCTCTCACTCAAAAACCCAATTATTTTATCCTAAAATACGAAAAAAAAAATCTTCTTAGTTTTCCGAGATACCATTAATATATTCTTTTATTATCAAAAAACCATCCTCCAAAGGCTTAACCAACTTTTCAATTGAGATAATCCCAGATGTGAAGTAATACATTTTGACTACTTCTTTTCATTTTGTTTTTCATTATGTGAAAAAGGTATTACTAAAATTCCATTACACCATAATAAAATTATTAAATCAATATCATTACAAAAATATATGTTATTATAATTATTGTAAAATAATTAACCACCTATTCTTTTTTTCATTATGTAAAACAAAAACATGAATCATGCATTTGTGTGGACTACCACCTCCACAAAGTAATTTATTCATTTTCCTTCACCACATAAAAATGATTTAATTAAAGGTAAACTTAATTAATAATTATTATATTTATTTAAATATTATTATTTTTAAAAATAAATACATTTTACTCATTCCTCATGTTCAATGAAAATAGAATCATCTTCCATGTGTATGTACGGGCTTCCACCTCTATTGAATGGTGTATTCTATTTTTCATTACCACATTTCATGGATGTATATAGGGATGTTATTAAAGTATAAATATTAATATTATGATATCATTAAAGTTATTTTTTGAAAATTTTTATAACCTATTAATGATCTAATCAATAAATTATTATTGTTAATTCAAATATTTAAAACGAGCATACTGAGAAGAAAATGATCTATTCATTCAAATAAATGACTTTATATAAATTATATCATATAAATTATTATTTTAAATTGATATATATAAAACTAATAAAAATAAAATAATATCATTATCCTTTTTGTATTGTGATATTACAACTAAACCATCTCACAATCATTTATTAATCATGGTATGCTCATGGTTGGTCCAGTTCAGCCTCCTACTTGAACAATAATATTAATTTTTATCTTGGATGGCTTTGAAAACTTATTTACAGATATAATATGATAAAAATATGTAAATATTTTTTCAGATAATTTTATATAAATATTTCACACATTAATTAATAATTAACCATTTGTTTATTAATAATCAATGAAACTTCTACGTCACCAATTTTATCCTCAGGGGTCATAACCAAAACATTCATGAAATAAAATTATATATTTTTCAACTATATTGCAACTTCTATTATTGTAACCTATGTTATATAAGATATATATAATTTGGAAAAATTATAGATACCAACACTCCTCTTATAAAACTATATCAAAGTGATAAACATTACTTATACCTAGTGTTGAAAATAGGTAAAAGACAAATAATATGTATATGTATATAATGATTATAAATTTGGATTATAAATTTTTATACTTATGAATAATGTTTATGGATATGTATTTGATTAAGTTAATTTAATTTTTCATGAATTCTAGGGAAGGTGAAAATGTATCAGGAAAAATGTCAGGGTTTTCATCTAAAATTCCTCTATTTGAGACATGTTTGGTGATATGCACCTAATTTCATTCATGTGTTTTATATACTACCTATTTTAGATATAATTTAATGGATTATTATTTAATAATTTTATTTTATGTTCAATTATAACAAATATATTTCATGAAATTTTGATTAAAATGGTACTCATGTTGTAAGATCTCTTTATCTCAATCATTAATTCTGAATGTCGTGTTTATGTTATGTACCATGTTTTCCATTTAATTATGTACTCACTAAACATGGATCTGTCTTTATCTTATATTTTTTCATTCATAGTAAATACTAATCCAAATCAGCTTCTTTCTATCAAATTGATTTGGAATCATTTTTAACCCAACTTGTATCAATTTTGATAACTCAATTTCTATTCGTTAATTTATGAATATTTTTATTATTCTTATTTAATATATGTTGGGTGTATTAAGAAACTTTTTTTATTATGTGGTAATTTTTTTATTTACATTTCTACTTCAAAAAATCCCTTTTTTGAAATATTTCTTATTACAAGGACTATGTTTCCTATAAGGGATATTTATAACTCAATTCATGTTTCCATACTTTATATTATTTTTTCCATGAACATATTTGTTCCATATAATGGTTATCTCCCTATAATAATTTATTAGTCTATATTTGATAACAATTTATTTAAATAATTGTTTCATACAAAAGATGTTATTACAATGTGGGTTTTCAACAAAGGTAATTTGAAATTATTAATACGGTTCCTTTTATAATAAAATGATTTATCTTTAAAACCACATTTCCAATCAAAAACATTATTTCATTTAAAGTATCCATTATTGGGTATAATTTTTAAAAATCAAAGTGATCAATATTTTTCACTTCACAATTTCAAAATATTCATTTTATAGTGAAATATAATTTTTTATTTTACATCAATATTAAAAAAAAATTCTAAAACATTTTTTATCTTTTCACCTCCATTTTCCATTTCATGTTCAAAATGATTTACACTCAAGGGATTTATATTACATGATTTATTCTCATATATATATGTATATATAATTTTAGGGATTGAAATTGTGGTATAATAAAATTCGAATCTTTACTCCTTATTTTGTGATATCATATGGAACATTCATTTTCAATGATATCTATTGTATATTTCAAAACCTTATAAGTTTCCTTTGTTGAACTGGGTTTTTTTATTTTTTAATGATCCACCTTATTTTTTAAGATATATCATGTGAAATTATTTTTACTAAAATATATGATCCACCACTTCCTTTATGAATAGGTATAACATTTCTTACAATGCACTTACTTTATGGATGCACAATTTTATATTTATTTAATCAATGTTTTTTAACCTATATTCCATACATCAATTGATTGGAAAAATTATTTACATAATTTTATACTGCTTACTCTAAAAAAAATTATTTGGAGAGATGTTTATAGAAATCTATTCCATTTATTGACTGGGTAACTATTGAAACTCAATATTTTTTTATTCTGATATGTTTTTTATTGATTAATCAGGAAAGTTTACTATGTAATTTTTAATCATCCACTTTATTTATTTGGATGTGATATGATCATTTTATCCCGTAAATTAAAATGTGGAAAATTATTGGTGTCTTGTGTGTTGTTACTCCAATATGGATGCTTGTTGGAATATTTTATTATGAAATGTTTACTCATTAACCCATATATTAATGAATTGAAATGAAACAAGTTATGGGTATGTCCCAATATTATATAGCCCCTTGATGCATCAGTTGGTCTCATGAGACCAAAATGTATGTGTGTAGGGTGTATGCCTTCTAAATTCATCATGATATTTTGGCTATGGTCTTGATGTAATGAATAATTTCTCAGATACAGCCTTGATGGTAGTACTCATACCGTTATTACGGTCATGATGGTGAGATCAAGATGTCCATTATTATACATTCAATAGCAATAAATTAATTTATTATTATCCATGTAATCTATTTACTTTTAATTTTTATCCATAGAAATTTAGTGCTCTATGTTTTAGTTGATTCTATAAGTAGGATGATTACTTATGCTCGAAATAATATATATGGAATTTTTAAGACATGATTTCATAATTTGTATATTTTAATTTACTAATAATTTTATAACAACCCTTATTATTTTTCAATTTCATCATGTTATAATTAAAATTTTATACATGGAATGTCTAATAGGATATCTTGTCTAGAGAATTTGTGTTAGATTTTTTAGAGTTTTTTTGGCATAACTAGTTCATAATGGGTGAAAATGTAAATTTGGTTTTATTTATGAGATCTTTATGTGTTCTAACTCTCTAAATCACAAAACCTAAAATGATATTTGGAATGTAAGAAAAGTTAAAATTGTTTTTGATATGTTAATTAACAATAGTTAAATCTTTTTTCATAGAGTTGGTATCAATGTGAGTATATAAAGAGTGTATTATTCACACTAGATCTGGGATTGAGGGTTTGGGGAAACAAATTTTCAAACCACATGATGAAGGATAATAATACTAGAATACTTTGATTATTTAAATGATGTCTCATAAAGACACAATACATGCAATATTTGGTGAACTATAGCCGCATGAATTTATACAACATGGAATTTCATACATGATACATGAATATGTGTGATTATTTAATTTATGATGATGTTTTAGAAAATATTTCAATGTGATTATTTATTAAAAGCATGACATATTAGAAGATAACCAAAGCCTTTTGGTGATAAAAGTGGCAATAAATGTGTTGATGCATATGAACCAAATATTCAAATAAAATATCATGATAAGAGTATTGTGGTTAATACAACATTGAAAGTATAGATTATTTTAGGATATTAATAATCCAATAATATCTAAAATAAATGAGTATATAATTCAGGATTCATTGAAAAAATTAAAATAAGAGGAATTTCCTTCATTCCATGATCGTGATGTTTCTATATTCACGAAAAAATTACAATGATAATGATAATAATAATTTTAAAAACATTATTATTGTGAATATAAAATAAAATATAGTTGATAAATATGTTTTTATGTGATTTAATTTTTCTATGTATACATTGGTATTACTATATTATATCTTGAGAATCTAACATATTGATGAAATATGGTGAGATGAATCAAGGAGTCCTTTAGGGAGACAGACCTTAGTATTCAAAGTATAGAAAGAACTAAATCATTCCAAATCTATGTTGAATAGTTTTCAAGACCAAATTTTTTTTTCAATAATTAGTTTAATATCTTCAATGTGTAAATGAGCATGATAGATCTTATACTCTCATAGGGGAACATTATCTGACGATGGAGGGGTATTTTTGCTACTATATATAATTTAAAAAGAATATGAGGAGAATGTGACTAGGGTATTTAAGAAGTTTCTAAAGAGGCTCATTTCAATAGTGTATAACCAGTTGTGGAGAAGAATGAAAATTGGGTTGTATAACCATCTAAGGCCAAAGAGTTTTTGGTTGGGGTATAAAACCCAGATTAACTAGAAGATTGAATAGTGGGGTGTATAACTAGTTACATCCTCATCCTTTGTAATCTTGAACAATATTATAGTGTTGATCCCCTGTTATGAAAAATAACCAATATATAATATATAAGTTCTTTATAATGATCCTTGATTTTTTTTTGATTATCTCTAGACCATTATCCCAACAAATAATTTGAGGTTGTGAGACTATTTTTATTTGATCTAAAACCTTAATAGGATCAAGATATTAAATTTAAATAAATAGAATTCCAAAAAAGAAACCACTATTTACCCCCCCCCCCCCCAGGGGTCAACCAGCCTAGGGTACTACAATTTCTTTCAGAATCAATAAATCAGTCATCACATTTCAATATACTAATTTTAAGATATCCTACCAAGGTATTGACGAAAAAACCAAATATATTTTTCCATTTATCATTGATGAATCTTAGTCAACTTATAGACCTGTATATATAATCAATATTGACATACATATGCTTGAATTGAAAATAATCATCTAATAATCATCACCACATTACTTTACCATAAACATATTTATCCATTAACAATAAATTAAAAACATAATGGGGGAACTTTAAAAATTCCATTTGATTTTATTTGGAATTACTAATACTCACTACTGTCTATATGTGTGCTTTTATGGGTTATATAAATAACAGTTTCATGTAATTAACATTTTATTTATGTATTTTACGAATATAATGTGTTTAGGTTATGTTTAGAGAGTTTTATAGGATTTTTTTATGTTTTGGGTATTTTATTGAGGTCTGTGATTTTAAAATGGTTATTAGAAACTATGAAATACCACCCATAAAACTATGTAACTGAAACAGTGGGTACTTGTTTTGTGGAAAATTAAGTTGAAGGTTTGGACAATCCATACTACCACCCAAGAGAAACCATGTGATGTTGAGCAGAGGGGGTTATAACAGTTCTTTCATTGTTTTTCTAACCATGCAAGACAACCTTTTGAGGGGTATTTGGAGTAGTGGAAAGCACATAGTTAGTGCCCAGTTTGACTAACTGTGTGCCCTAACCATTCAACATTAAAAAAATATCCAAACATTTTGGATCTCATTATAATTCCACCTTTAATTTCACTTTTTCCACAAATCCACCCTTAACATGATTTCAAATTCTTTAAGAGGATATAGAGACCCTTCCTATTCATCTAGGATCAAACCTTTAGTGATTTTATGTGAGTTCGAGACACAGATTCCATTGTAAGTGATCATTCTTAGTTGTTTTCCTTTGTGATCTTCTTCTTCCCTCTGTTGTATTAATGAATATATTCCATTAAGAATATTTTCACAATGTGTGATAATAATAAAGGTGATATATGGTTGTTTATTGCAAAGGGAACAAGATCTAAGGATGTTTTTTGGAGTTTCTTCCACGTTTATGTTGTTTTGTGTTGTTTTTCATTCTCAAAAAACTATGATTGGTAGGGGTATTCAATATAAATTCCTATTAGTTATAATTTTAAGTATTTATTTCAAATTGATTTATTATTTTGAATTCAATTGTTATATTTATATAAAAATATTTATGGAAACCCTATTAATTATGGTTTGTGAAATTATATAAATTATTCATTTCTAAAAAGTGTTATGATTCATGATTTTAAAATGGTACTTATAAAATATATTTTTGTTTTAATTCATGGATGTGATTTGGAATAATTTTTTTTAAAAAAATCATTATTTCATTAAAATATTAGGGCATCGTTGTTTTGTTATTCCATTTTGTTTACATGGTTGGAGTGTTTTCATTTTTATTGGTGTGACCTTGTTGAAGGGTCGTGTTCCATTTGGGCACTTATTATATTGTTATATGGTGATGAATTGGTAGATCAACGAGTGATCTCTCATGAGTATTGAACAATCACTTAGGCATGTAAGTGTACTTGTGTGAATTTTTGGAACCATTTAATGGGTATTCTAAATGGATTTTATAAAGGTTTTAAATACATGATGGGATTCTTTCTTTGAAAAATTGGTTTTTTTAGAAAATAATTTGTATTTGATATAAAATAATTTAAATTTTTTATATAAATTGTTTTATAAGAATTTTCTATCTTGTGTATCTATGTGGAGTGTGTCGGGAAGTCATTGGTTAAATCCTACTAATATTATACCCCCCACCCTCTTGGGAACTTTGGTGCATTTGTAGATATTTTATATTGAGACACAGGTAAATTCAAGTTATCCTAGTTCTTTAGTGATGCATTGTTATAACATGGACAAGGCTTGTGGAGTTGGATCATGGAGTAGGTTTGGATATTCTATGTTGTTTTCATCCAATTCTTTCTGTTTTTCTGGTTTTTAATTTCCTCTTGGTACTCTAATGCGGTTTATGTTTGTAGTTTAGTTTTTTTGTTAGTGGGTTATAATTTTTATTGTATTACATTGTTCTCATTCATATTATAGTGGTTTTTTGGTTATGTTATTCTTGGATTGGCTGTTTATTTTCAAAGTGAAAATCATCCCCCAACTATTAATGGAGCCCTTGGCATTTATTTATAGCCTTTGGTGTCTTGAGGATATCATGTATGTCTAAGTAACACTATTCATCTATCCACAAAACGATGACAGTTGGGCGGTATGATACAAATGGTATAATTCTTTTATTCCTGGAGTTGAAATCATAGAATTTTAGTCCATGATTTGGGATGGTATCAATGACTAGGATCATTAGAACATGAAATGTAAAGAATAAAAAGTCATAGCTAACCTATTTATGATGAAACTCAAGTTCCAGGGAGTTTGGGTACATGACTATTTTGAGAAACTCCTTGGTATTTTAACCTCGTCATCATGTGTTTACCTGACAAGAAGTACATCACATGTATTGATAGAAATAAATTAGCAATAGAAGTGTGTAATTCATTTTTGAGTAATAATTTTTAATTTGGTGAAATTTGGTTGATTTATGAAAATAGTTGGAAATGGATTATTTAAAAAAATGGTGGACTTTTAACAAACGGATTTTAGGTGGAAAAATGATTCATTTTGAAAAACATTTTGAAATATGTATGATATATTAAAATTTAGAATTGTTCATTCTTATATTGATAGAGAGTGAGAGTAAATGTAATTTTGTTTCAGAATTTATAATATGCTACCAAGTAAGCATTATAGAAACAAATTAGTGGAAGATGCTGAAATTGTGGTTTTTCTAGAGACATTGGTGAACCAGAAGCTGGTTTATATTATTTTCCACACTTTTCTGGTTTTGGATATAGGGAATAAAAAGGATTAACCATGTAAAGTAGATCATTTCATTTAGTTCAAAAAGTATAATCCTACTAAATTTCAGGGATATTTAGAGTGGGAAAAATAAGAAGTGTGGATGGATAAGATGAATCAAATATTAGATTTCTGAGGCACACCTATTGAACAAAAGATCAATTTGGAAATGTACATAATGAAGGATTTATCAGGCTAGTTGTGGTATTTAGCAGTTCGGGCTAAATTAGTCCAAGGATTTTCATGGGACGATTTTTAATAATTGTTCAAAAAACAATTCTATCCTCACATTTTCGTAATTTCGAGAATAAAAAATTTTTTAGTTTAAAGAAAAAGAATCTATTAGGGATACAGTATGCTGAAAATTTATGAATTTTTTCCACATTTCTCCCGAGGATGCTAGATTTGCATCCTTGAAGGAACACATTTGTTTAATTTTGGTTAAATCTTGATATTTGCTAAAATATTCTCATACTTTGTATATTGGATTATATATAGTTGGTCAATATTGAAATGGGGGAAGAAAGAGACATCTCAGGAAATACATGTAGATGAAGCATGTTTATACCTATGGGATATTTTTTAAACTCTAATTTTTAGAATAAGTTGATGAGGGGTACCTATTTTAAAGGTTGACCTATGACTCAAAATCTGATGGCTAGATCGGTGAATCTTCCTGCGAAACCAAAGAACAATCTTGGATGTTTTATATGCGGTTATTTTGATCGCATGAATAATGATTTTATAATTCCACCTAGATATTGTCACAATTACAACAAGATGGGATATCTTCAGGGTTATTATTTCATTTCTCCATGTTTGGGTGTTTGGGACACATAAAATGTTTCACATACATCATATGCTTTGACTGGACGAGGGAAGAAGAATATTTCTTTCCAGACGAACTGAGGAATCCATGATGATTATAAGAATAAAATGACTCCTATAGTAGTGAAATATCAATAGGTTAATAAAGAAAAAATTGTATAAAGAATTAAATTTCATGGAGCAGGAAAATTTATACTAGATGATCAATCTAGACCCTCGAGGGTGAGGAGTATGTTTCTTTTGAATTCTTCCCATATCTAATATTTGTTTCATATGAGTGCATCACATTAATTTATATATTTATTATTGATATTATAAGTTTTCATATTGAGATGGTGCCTTCTAATTTGATACATCAAACCCCTCTGGTTTAAAGAGAATGTCAAGCCTTTATGTGAAGATCATGTTCTGTAACTATTGATGGAGCTGAATTGTTATTGGAATTCACTGTGATTGAGATGGATTTCTATGAAATAATCCTAGTTATGGATTGGTTTACAATGTTAAAATATCATATCAAATGTTATACATAAAGGGTTAGTTTTACAACTGAGGATGGAATCCAAAATCTCTTTATAGGAGAACAACATGAAGAGGTCATTGTAGCAGGATTGATGGAAATAGAAGTTGGAACTATCGCATACTAGTTGGTAGTTTTGACCTTTCCATTAGTTTATGATATTTAGAAAAAATATTTACAAGAATCATTTATCATTTTACTAATTTGTTTCCTGATAATTTCTCAAGGTATCCACCTATAAGAGAAGTGTAGTTTACAATTGATATCTTACCAGTGAATATTTCCATATAACTTCCATATTATAAGATATCACCGATAGAATTATTTTAATTAAAATTACAGTTTAAATAGTTTTAAAGAAAAGAGTATATTCATCCTAGTACGTCTCAGTGGGTATCACCAATTTTTTTGTCGAAAAGGCAGATGAAACTATTCTGTTTTGTGTAGATTATCATAAGATTAACCAAGTTACAGAATAGAATCAGTATCCTTTTCCTTGGATTGATGATATATTTAATCAATTTATGGAATCAGAGTGGTTCTCTAAATTTGACTTCTGATTAGGATATCACCAATTACTGCATCAGAATGAGATTTTTACAAATCTATATATCTGAAGTAGATATGGGCATTTAGAGTATGTGAACATTCCATTTATTTTTATGAATTCTCCTGACATCCTTATTGAATTTAAGAATTGGAAATTTTAAAGGTACCTATATTCTTTTTTGGTTGGGTTTTTGGATGACATGTTGGTGTTCAAAGGAAATATATTAACATAATAAACACATAGAAATAGTGATTGGTATTTTCCCAGATCATCATCTGTATCCCAAACATTCAAAGTGTTCTTTTATATAAAAGAGGAATGTTTCCATGGACATGTTATATTTGAAAAAGTTGTTTCTATGGATATAAAAAACAAAGAGGCTTTGATCTCTTGGAAAACTACAAAATATTTTCTTTGAGATACATAGTTTCCATATCTTATCTAGTAATTATCGATTCATGACTTTTTATGAATAGTTTTACCAATGATTGATTTAACCAGTGAAAATATTCCATTCCAATAGAACTATGAATGTAAGAAATATTTTCAAGAGCTTAAATTTCTCTTAACATCAGCATTGATCTTGATATTAATAAAATCAGGAAAATATGATTTGGTGTGTTGTGATGCATTGGGATCAGGATTGGGATTTTTTTTCTCATATAGGGAGATCATATTATCTCTTATGGAACACAACAGCTACTATTCTATGATAAGAACTACCCAAAAAACAATTTGGAATTTAATATTTTAGTCTATTAATTGAAAACTTGATGTCATTTCTTCTTTAGTGAGAAATGTATTCTATTTATGGATCATATGTTCGCGGAACACATACTCTCACAAAGATATTTGAAAATGATAAAAACAATATGGATTGAGATTCTTTAGATGTTCAAATTTGAATTGATGTATACACTGTGTAAAGGTAATTTGGTGGTGGATTAATTAAGTTAGAAGTCAAATACTCAGTTGGGGAAAGAGACTTCAGTTCAGTGTAAACGGTTTTCAGTGAATGTCAACATGCATATTGATTGTGTAGAATGATGCGGTGTTGTGGTTTTCTTTCCAATTCATTTTTTCCCTGATTTGGTTTCGAATGTTAAAGTGGCATAAATATCTGATTTTAAATGTGTTTATATGAGGTAAAAACACATTGGTGGGGAGACCATTGAATATTGGAATCATGAAAAAGGATCAGTCTTGTGTTTTTAAGATCATATGGTCATACCTATGGTATTTCAAGGAAAATATTAATTTTGACCATATTTGAGATGATTTTTTCATTCTAGAATATATAAAATGTATGAGAAATTGAGGGTAAAATTTTTATTGGTTTGTATGAAATGAAGAGTGGATGAGTTTTTTTTGAGTCACCTCACCTGTCAGTTGGTTAAGGTAGAGAACCAGTGTCCATCGAGTATACTACAGTTTCTACCCATTTCTATTTATAAATTAGAGCAAATCTCTATGTATTTTATTATAAGTCTTCGAAGGATAGTCCAATACATGATTCTATATGGGTGATAGTGTACCATCTCAAAAATGCATTCCATTTCATCCATATTAATGAATCTCATATAGTTGGATAATTTTATAAAATCTATATCCACAATGTAGAAAAAAGTATTGTTTAACTATTTTTAGTAATATCATACAAATATCTAAGGATTACATCTCATTTTTGATAAATCCTTGTTGTATTTTATTGGGACTCTATTGACTATGATCACAGTGTATCATCCTCGGATGAATCGATAATCCAAAATTATGATACAAACTTTGGAAGACATACACATGCCTTATGTGTGTATTTTAGTGTCTATTTGGAGAATAATATACAATTATAGAGTTCATGTACAAAATCAATTATTAGGAATCGATGCATATGGATCATTTTGAAGCATTGTGTGTAAATCCTTTCCTTTCAGGGATTTTTTGGTTTGAAACTAGTGAGACTTCACTAATTGGACTGAGCCTTATTCAAGAGAAAATAGAGAAGATTTAGTTGATTAGGAAAATTATAAAGATGGATAGCGATCATCACAAATTCTATTCAAATCATTTTCAATGGTCATTTTCATTCAAGGTGAGTGATCATGTATTCTTGAAAATCTATCCAAGTCTTGGGCATCATTATTTTGCGAAGAAGTGAAAGTTATCTCCCTGATAAATATGCCATTTTAAGTTACTTGAATGGGTTGGTGAGGTGGATTATCAGTTTTCTTTTCTACTAAGGTTCAGTTTAGAGCATAATTTGTTTCATGTGTGTCAATTGATTATGTAAAGACCTAATCCAATCCAAGTGATTTTATGGGATCTAATTAACCAAGATCTAGGTACTATGTTGGTTCATGTGCCTGTGCAGAATGTGGATAGTCAAGAGAAAGTGATAAATGGGAAAACATTGGTATAATGTGGGTTTTTTTCAACATAGTAAAATTCATAATGAAATATTGGAGCGTGAGTAGGAAATGGTTGAGCAATGGCCCAATCTTTCAGGAAAAGAGTTTTTTTCAACTTTATAGGGATTGAATGATCAATGGTGGGGCGATGTATCACCCTATATTTTTGGTAATTGAATTTTTATAGATTTATTTTATGTATATAATGTCTTTGAGTTATGTTTTGGGATGTTTTCATGAGTTTAAAAATGTTTAAAAAATCTTTTAGTGCTTTTATGGTGGTGCACAATATGAGAAGGGTTGGAAGAAATCATACAATGCCTCCAAAAAAACATATAACTAAAAAAATGTTCACTTAGTTGGTGCAAAGATAGGTTCATGGTTTGGAAAAACCATGAAGTCATCTAGGAGAAATCTTGTGATGTTGGACATAGGGGTTTATCTTGGTTTTCACACTGATTTTTAACTATACAATGGGAGTTTGGATACAGTGGTGGGTGCATGGTTAGATCATGGTTTGACTAACTGTGTTCCCTAACCATGCACCATTTAAAAAAGATTTAAAAAATTTGGTTCTAACTTAGATTTCATATTTAATGGATAATTGTTTCCCAAATATGACCCTAACATGGTTTCCAATTTTTCCAAAGGCTCGAGAGATCCTTCCTCTAGATATATAAGTAATTTTTTTGTGATTTTAAGTGAATTTGAGACCCCAATTCCTTTGTAAGTGTTCATTCATGGTTTTACCTTATTCTTATTAATCTTCCCTATCTTAGATTCATAAATACAATCCATTAAGAGTATATTCACATTATGTGATAAAAACATGATGATATTTGGTTGTTTTTTTAAATAAAATGATATATGTTTGGATTTTAGTATTTCAAGTTTTTCTTTTGATGTTTTATTCCATTCAACATTATTTACAATAATTGGGAGGTGGGTGGATTCACTATTGATTCATATTAGTTAGAAATTAAATGATTTATTTCAATTTGATATATTATAATGAATTTAATTTTTAAATTGATGTTCCAATCTTGATGGAAATCCTCTATAGTGATGGTTTCTGAAATTCTGGAAAGTAGTTGGTTATGAAAAGATCATTGTTTCACGATTTTAAAATGATATCTTTAATATATGTTTTTGTTTGGATTCATGTGAATGGTTTGGTATAAATGTTTTATATAAATTCCTTGGCATGGTTGTGTTGCCATATAATTTGGTTTACTTGGTTGTAATGTGTTCATTTTCATTGACATCGCCTTGTGGAAGGTGTGTGGGCCACTTGGGAACATGGTATATGGTTACCTTATAACAAAATTATATATCTACAAGAGACTTATAATGAGAATAGAACTATAACCTGGGTGTGCAAGGGTGGTTTTGTGGATTTTTGGAACCACATATTGGGTTTTCCAAATGGATTTCAGAAATGGTTTTTAATGTTTGTTTGGTTTCTTTATTTAGAAGATTGGTTGGTATAGAAAATGGTTTGGGTTTAATATAAACTATTTTAAATTGTTATATATAATTTATATATATAAATTTAATAAGTTTTCATATCCAGGTGGATTGATTTTGTATGTCATTGGGGAAATCCAATTGAGTTTTATACTCACCACCCTCTTGGTAACTTTGGTTCCTTTGCAGACATTGTATATCGAGATAGAGTTAGAGTATAATTGTCCACGTTATTCAGTGATGCATTTGTCATACCATGGTAATGGCTGGCAGAGTTGGATCTTGGAGTAGGACATGGGTTTCTGAGATGTTTTATTTTGTGACTTTGAATTTTTTGGTTTTAGTTTCCTCTTTGTACTCTGATATGGTTCATGGTTGTAGTTTGGTTTTTTTGTCAGTGGGTTATATATTGAATTGTATTACATTGTTCTAATTTATCTTATTGTTGTTTTTTATTTATGGTATCCTTTTTTTAGTTTTATAATTTCATAGTGAAAATCATCCCCCAAGTATTTATGAATCCCTTTGGAATTTATTTCTAGCCTTTGGGGTTTCAGGGATTCCACCTAAGGCATAGTAACACCATACACAGCTTTCCAAGATAATTGGTAAGGGGAGGGATGTTACATTGATTACTTAATCTCCACAACACTGATAATAAATAAAAACTTCAATGTATGGGGGCTGATCACATACTTTTTCTTCAATTCTATTCTCCCTTTTAATATCTAAATAACAATATATAGCCACTCGAAAGAAGTATGGAAATACATTTTTTCTGGGAAAATATCCTTTAACAAGATAACTCTATGTTTATATTGAAAACCCCTTTGTATAAATCAATATTGTATGACCAATTTAGTAAACGTTGTCTAAAAAAATTTATATATGTCATTCCATTCTCAAAATCTAAGCTTATCTCTTATATATTCGTTATGAAATACACTATATCATGTATAAATATAAACAAAACACAATAAAACATTCATATGAAAAGAATATAACTCCCCATTTGTATCATATTTTCATAAAATAAGACCCCCCCCCCCCCCATATATTTTTGCTATAATCATGAAAAGGGTTGTTAGTGTGATTGAAATACCTAATACCCTAGAATTCATAGGGCTGTCCAGATTTTCTAGAATTTAAAATTTACACAGCTTGTGATATATTGACAGCTTCATCTCCATTTTTTCTCCCCATTAATGGATAAAGAAACTATGTTATTTCATGGGAGTTGAAACACCATGAAACTAACTTATTTTTCATTTATAAGTGAAAAAACTACCCCACTCATTCAATTCAATGTAAGAGGGATATTCTTTATTTATTATAAGAAATGATCAATATGAGAGTTTTTCTCACTGTTGAATTATTAGACTTTCCATTATCATCATGTTTAGATTTATTATATACCTCATTATCCAATGAAAGAAAGTTTCCTTTTTATTTCTTCTTCTTTCCTCAAAACGTTTCTTTAGGTGGTAAGATTGTCATATAATTTTTTGAACCTTGCCAAAATAGACCACACCTTTCAAGTGATTTTTCCTTGAACTTTTACAAATTTATTTATTGATACATTCTAATGAATTTTAACTTATTCACGTAAAGCTACTTGTTTTACAGGTTATTTAACAGACATCTCTATATTCTCTATTTTATTGGTTATCTCCTACCGATTTGGCCAAATCAATATACATTCCTTCTAGACCTACTCAACTTATTTGGGCATCTCACATGTCTTCTTGAAACACTTAATGTTCCATGAATATTCCTTTATATATTCGAAAATTTTCATTCTATAAAAACCTTATCATAATAGTATTTTCATGCATATCTCATCTTAGTGACTACATATCCATATCGTCTACACACCTCTTCTAAATAATAAAATCTATTTTAGGTTGAAGAATATTAATTATTTTGAATTTTTATCCATGGATTCTCACCCAAACACCCCCATGGTCCTTTAATACACCCTATTAAATATATATTATACAATAATGAAAAAAATCTATAACTTCCAGAACACTAATAGAAACCTGGAAACATTAATCATCCTGATTGATCCGAGATCTATCTCGTATTGTGTTGGTTTTATCCTTTTGAATTGTGATTATTCATTTTACTAGGGGATTTATCCTTCTTTTCCATCATTATTACTTTTATGGGGATGATATTCTCTCATTATTCTTCTTGACCCAAATAGGTTATGCCTTACGTGTTTCACCCCCACTATTAAAGAGAACATATTTAACATCGGACATATTATGTGAAGATGTCTCATACCTAATACTTCCCAAATTCACACCATATTTAGAAAATTTTCCATTAACCTAATTAAACTTGTTGATGTATTATCTAGATTTGTTTAGCTCATTTTGATTAATTAAACATATCAATTATTTCTCTGCCATTTCTTCTTCTCTTATAGTCATCTTCTCTGCAGGGAAACTGTTAATCTTTTCATCTTCATATTATCTAGTCTATTTATCCTTTATCTCATCCACATTTAAATCTTTTTCCTTTTCCAATACCTATATTTCTTAATTCCCCTTGTTTTTATCCTTTAGTATCTCCCTTTTGTATTTCTTGAGTTGTGTAATATACTCAAGAAAAGACATTAACATTCCTTTAAGATCTCACTGAGTCTATATCTTTTCACTCCACCATCAACATTATTTTATGAATAAAATCCATATTCAACCTGATAAAATAAATTTAATTTATTATATTATATTTTATATGAGTCATCTGAAGGTTTCGGGCATACCAGAATCATGTAATTGGCGATGCCCAACGTTTCTTTTTCCCATGATCGATGATCAATCCGAGATGAACACAATGATAATCATCATGATGTACATAATTGAATAAAATAATATAGACAAGTGAAATCATTAATGAATTAGAGGGAGGATCATAAAATATTATTTATAATCAATTAAAATAATTAATGATTTATTTTTATGGAATTATTTAATCATTGATGGGTTTGACAATAAATATGTATTGTTTTATCATTTCGTTCTATTAATAAAGTAAAAAATCTTTCTCTATGTGATACACATGTGTTACACGAATCTCAAGACATCATTGATGGAATATATGGGTGCTATGATGGTATATTCTTTCACTTGAATTGTTGCCTTTGATCACCATGAAAATGGCTTCCAAAGCATTCTCCTTGTTTTGGAGGAGGAAAATCGCACTCCATTATTGGGAGTATTCTTGGAGAAGGGAGCTCTATAGGGATTGAGAGGATTATCAAAATTATATGTGTAAAACCAATATAAATGAATTGGACCACATTAAAAAATAACATAATTTGGTTTATATATTTCTAGTGTTTAAATGAAATAATTGTAGAAGTTCCCTTAATTTTTTATTTAGTCCTAGAGAAACCCCATGTCAAATAATAATAATAATATCACTATTTCTCAACATTAACTTAACCTATTAATTATATTTAAATATTATTTAATATTATAATATTCAATATATATTATATCTGATTGGTCCTAAAATATCAGTCTTCAATTCCTCCATAATATTTATCAGACCCTGAATAATGTCTATTTATTTATTAACTAAATATACCTTTATTATTCACTAAGAAATAAATAAATATTATATTTTATAAATATAAAATAAATATTTATAGGTGATCAAGTGTACATGAATAATTTTTAAACAACATGTAGGATTTATATTTATTCAACTTGTTAAATAAAAAATAATAATATATTATTTAACTGAGATTCTACATAAACATAGTGTGTGACCCTCTATGCCTATTTCTCAGTGGCATTAGGTGAATTAGCCTAAAGTCAAAGTTTAGCATAAAGAAACACACCATGGAAAATATAGATAAATAATTTAATTCCATAATGACATAATACTTCAAACAAATGCCTACTACATAATAAAATCACTTTATCATGTTATCTCAAATCAAGCAAGTTTCATAGCGGTGCCACAAAACTATGTGCTCGATGTCTCCTTATTTGAATTTATGGAAATAGAACGTATATATAGAACACCATGGTAATGGATTTATTTAGGCTATATAATTTACATCAAAGGTCCACATATATCAACTTTTTCTAATGAATAGAATGGACAAATCATTTCTCACATTATTCATCAATCCAATATTACTCATGATGCACCCAATGTATCCTACATCACCACAAACATATTTCATCATGGTTTTCATAAATACATCAAATTACATGAATCATAATACTCATTAATAATAATCATAAAGTCTAAGGACCAATACACATGTCCATAGACTGGAACATCCGATGACACATATAAATGTGGATTTCCAACTAACGAGTCTCGTTCTTATAATACCCTACTTGATATTACCTAGGGCGTACACCATGATAAGGTTCCTCAATGTCCTATGAGACTATACCCCTAATTTCCTGTACCATTTGTGTCCATAAAATTATATTATCTTTCTATAGAACATATATTAAGGGTAGAGTCGTAGCAATTCCAAGTTCTCACCATAGCAGGGAAGTGCTATGATCTTTTAGTGTGACAGTTGCTCTTGGGATATTATCGCATAAAATTTTATATAGAATAAAAATCATGATGTGATAATGGATTTATTAAAATTAAAAACTATTAATACAGGTTTTCATAATATACATAGAATTGTTTTCTAGGGAACCAACTCCAACAGACTCAAACTACCACTATAGAAACTAATAATAACCATAATTCTTATAGATCTCGTATGATACTCGTGATTCTATGGATATAGGCCTTTATTCAAGGGGTAATACATGTTCTCTTATATGGGTACTCATCTATCTGTAACTTCATCCCTCTGATAGAAATCCCTCAAGAGGTGATACTTCTAGAGTATTTTCTTTTTCCGTTGGCTTGACCTTGGCTCTTTTCTGAAAGCTACCATTGTCATACTATCACAATAAAATTTTATGGGATCTTTAATACTAGTTACCACCTCATGATCCTATAAAAATAACATGTATCATCCCACCCTGATTTCCACTAAACCAAGCCCGATATGGTGGGCCACAAGACCACAAGTGTGTCTCCCCAAATTCTAGAGGTTGTCGAAAGGCAGTGAGGGCCTTCGGTGAGTATGTAGGGAGACTATTCCCTTATATGATATGGTATTACATAGAGTTAAATAATATATGAACATGTTACAGAATTATAGAGAAACCACGGATGACAGTAGAACTATATATATATGACCCAACATAATAAATAATATCTATGGAAAACTAAATAGTCATAACAAATACCATGATGATGTCAATGTGTGATTCCAAATGTAAATAAATCAAAGTGCAGTGGTATGGGGTTCACGCATAGTCTTCGGGAAAATAAAACTACCAAAATCCAAAAAACTACCACATTGCATCTCAAGAATATTCTCGGTCCTCTTCCACCAATACTCCGTCCAAAACAGTAATGAAATCTAGATTCATGAGCATCATGCTTCCCTGTATCCATAACTGCGAACATAAAGTCTAATCAAGTACCAAACATATCCTAAGGAGGGTGTGAGATATAATCACATAATTTTGGCACCCAAAGTTTCTAAACAATTCCATTTCCTTATTTGGAAAAATAAATGTGTTCCTTATATAATAAGTGAAAGTTATTTAAATAAATTAAATAACTATAACATGGTCTGAGTTATTTAGAAAAGACTCATCACATATCACCTTCATTGGCCTGAACCAATAGTTTGAATGAGATACCTGTTAAAGCATAATATACACAACAAGGCCTAATTAACATGACTAACCAATGAAAAGGGAATACCCTCAAGCTTGTGCTCTGCTTGGGTTCTAATCTATATATCAATACCATGTGCACTAAAGGCAGAATAGAGGTATCAAAAATCATAATAAAACACTATGAAGTATCAATAAACGCATATCATGCATTTATATTAAAATTTGAAAATTCATTGGTGGAGTCTGAGCATATCCCTAAGGTGTCACTATAGTACATCCATCAAATTATACCCAATTTCACAATCTCATCCAAGGTAACACATTCAAAGGTCAACGTATTTCCCATGGTATGGTAACTATGATTCCATCCTACATATCGCATGTAAGGGACTGAATATTAACCGAGGCCTGGCATAGCCATCATGCCAATGGGTACCTCCTCAATTTCCCCTTAGGGAACCAGTATCAACAAATAGTATAATTAAAAATCATAAGTAATCCCATTCTTTGAGAGAATAAAACATCACATTCTTAGCGTGTTGTGTGGTAACCGATCGAGCATGGAGAGTCCATGTGTGGGTGTTTAATATGGGACCAACATTCTCGCCCCATAGTTATTTCATTTAAAACAATAATAGAGGAATATATATCACAGAGTAAGAATTCATGATTTTAATCCTTTATGTAACCATTTAATTCCATCTTCGTACTAATTATTCAATCCTAACAGTCAGAGTTACTAACAATAACACAATATGAAAAAACCAGCACTTTTTTAGTGTAAGCATAGGGAATTGAATTTAATGATAGAAAGGCAGGAAAAACTTATAGAAACAACTATTTAGGGAAAAAAATTCAATGGAAAATCAAATTCATGGTTTATGATTCATCTAATATAATATATTCAATTTAAAACATCAACCAAAATTATCGCACATGCACACGTAAATGATAATTTAATGATTCAAGTCCAAAGGTAAATAGGAATATATTTTTGACACACCCAATGGGGAGTCCAATAGTAAGGTAGAAACCAAGGAAGGGTTTTTCCTTACAAAATGGTCACAAAGAAAAAGGAAAATAGTTTAATTAAATGAATATGTATTATTAAGGAATCGTCGGTAGGCAACGATGATCCAAACAGTGGTGTGAATTTAATGCAGTAATGAAATTATTAGAAAGAACACAAGAACCCTAACACATAGTTGTAGTATACCCTACATCCCATGACAACCTTTGATTTGACCTAAAATAAAATAAATTGGAAAATTTAACAAAAACCCATATTTCAGGTAAAAACCTTATATTGCATATTGAAAAGATGAAGAGATGCTGAAACCCAAAACTAATTGGTGTTGATGATAATACTTACTGAGAGATTTACTATGATTATGATGGTGTTGAAAATAAAGGATAATTGTATATACATAAGGCTTCCAAAGTATATATTGTGGGAGACACACCACCGGGAGAGGGGGTGTGATGCATAGGAGGAGAGGGAGAGAAGAGAGGAGGAAAAAAACAAAGGAAATATAGGAGAGTTAAAAATAAATAAAAATAATGAAATCAGAATAAGAATAAAAATATAAAAGGTATAGATAAAATAAATAATAATAATAATGGGTTAACCCAATTTTTAATTATTTTCACTTTTATTCTAACAGATTTTTATTTCATTATTTATTTGTATTCATTTTTTTCTTTTATTTGGATTTATTTAAATTTATTTTTTTATTCTAATGTTTTTAATTAATTTAAACCCAATCATTTCACTAGGGCATGGTGGATTATTTTGCATAATCTCGCTCAACCATGAAAAAGGTTTATTTTCTATTCAAGACCTAAAACATACTGTAGAGGTGTGATCCATATGTATCTTTAAGAAATTGGACCTAAAATTCAATGGTCCACACCATAGTTAAAGCTAGGTCATTAAAAAATCCCCTCTATAAGAAAACATGTCCCTTATTTTCCCTTCTGAGGGTAGGGGAACATCATCTGAGAAGAGTTTCTACCACTGTGCACACACATAAGTCTCTCACTCCCAGGCCTCAGTCTCAACATGTCGGTGATTCCGTAGCACTCGATCCAATGAAACAGATCTTCCTCATAGAAACTTTGTGCTACGATAGACAATATGAATTAGAAGCTCCTCAAAGGTTGAATCTACTTCAATCTAGATGAAGTTAGTATTAAATTAATGAGGCGTGTAACACCCCAATATTCCATTGTATATTTCCCTTTGAATAATACAATAGTTTGAATTGAACACAATTTCGATATTCTAACACACTACAACCAATAAAACTAGCCGTTATGAATAGTAATACCCACGTTTTGAAATTTTAAAAATTTTATCATTCAAAATGGACTTCATTTTTGGATTCTTAATATAGAAATTAGCTTCAGGTGAATGCTTTGTATTTTTATGAAAACTTTCTATTTTTTATGAATATTGAAAAACGCTGCATTATTGGCTAAAACCGAATTTTTATTTAAATAATTATTTATTTTATTTAAATTTATTTTGGGTCAAAATAGATACATAATATCTATATAAATTCAATCTAATTCATTGGATTCATTTTAAAATAATATTAGATGTATAAAAAGTTTATTGAACTTTTTAACGTCTTTTACCCACCTACTCGGAGCATTTGCAAATTTGCATAAACCATAATTTTACCACTTATGTGAGTTGAATTTAAAAAATAAAAGAGACACAATTCATATCAATATGTAAAATTTGGTTCAGTAAGATTAAAATAATTTTTGGTAAATAGTAACTTTTGACTTTTATTTACCACGGTTAAAAGTAAATAGGATAATTAAGGGTAAAAATAATATCATAATTACCCTAACACATGTCTTAATTCTATACAATAAGTTTAATTCGACCTAAAAAACCTTAGTAATGAAATATTATCCCCTTTGTTCCACTTGGATTTGATTAGGACAATTATTGTTATTTTATTTAATGAAAAGTTAAAAGAGTTAAATTCAAAGTTTAATAACTAACCCATTTTTAATATAGGGTTACACCCAATATAAATTCGAATATAAATATTCATTAGAAATATAAAAATATTTCCTACTTAATGGTATTTTATTTAAAATTTTTAGACATTATATAATTTGTTTTATTTATGACACAATAATGATGAACTAATTACCTTATTAAGGAAATATTATAATAATTGATATTATAAATATCCAAATAAATGTAATTTGAGACTTTTGATGAATTCCAGTAATTTTATACGTTAATTGTACATTTGAGGGTTTATTAAATAATTTTTTTCGAAGTAATCATGATGTTATGATTTACAAAAAAAATCTAATACCAAATAGTGTCAAAATTGACATAATTGAGTTTCTGAAACAAGGATTATATTATTAATGGATATAATATTCCTAAAAATATAATCTTCAGCTAAAGGACTTGGATAAGGTTATATATTTTAATAATTAACTACTTTTGGTTCATTCGGAATATTTATGTAATTTTATTAACCCTATAATATAAACATACAAAGAGACATGGTAAATGAAAAAATATTTAACTAATAGTCAAATCTAGAATATAAGGTTAATATGGTGACCTAAACCTATCTAAAACCTATTGGTTGATGTTTTTTCGACCCATAACCACCTTAGCCTCTAAATAAATCATTTTCAATCCATTATCAAATGATAATAATTTTATTATAAAATAATATTTCAGGCTTTTCCTAAAGTGACTCTCACCTCTCTTATAGAAGGGCACTACCCAATCTCTTAATTTTACACCTCCATAGCCTTTTTTCTCAGCCAAAACCTTTTCATCAAATCCATTGGAAAACCCGAAAAAGAGGTAAATATTTCAACACCTCTTTCAAGTTCTTTTCATCGTACACTTCCTCTTTATTTGTTTTTTCCATTCTAAAATAATAACTAAATTATATTATATATTATGATATGTTATTATAAAAATGGTACACCATATTCATTATTCTATCAATCATATCAATGAAAAAGTCACCATATGTGCGTACGTACGGCTTACAGTCTCCCTGTCGTGGTGTAGTTTGTTATTCAACCACTTAATTATTTTGATGGGTATAACAATGAGTATAACTAATGTAAATAATAAATATAACATTTTAATGATTCTCTATATATGATATATCATACAATTTCATACAATTTCACCATCAATATACTGATATTTTCGCTCGTGCGTACATACAGATTACCGTCTCCACGAACGCGATGTGATTCATTCCCCATCGTAATCATTCTAGAATAATTTTAATTTTATGAATAAAAAAAATTATAGGTATAATATCATTATTTATATGAATTAAATACATCCTAGCTATAAAAAACATGGCTTTAGTAACGAAGCATATAAAGGAAAACGAATCAGTTGACACCCGAAACGATTATACTACTGAAATATTATTAACAACGAAATATTAGAGGATAATATATGATATCATATTTCTGTATATAGTTCGTGTATAATTTTATAAAAAAAATTAACTATCATATACGAGGATAGCATACCATCAACTAAGGAAAATTACAAGGTAAGGGTTATTTTCACAATCTCTATATTAGTTGAGGTTGTTTTTATGTAAGTATCTACTGGGACCTCTTTATCATCCGCATCCATGTTTTCTTAAAAATGTAATTCAAAATTTTTTTAATATTTACTATACTATGTGTTAAATTCATTTATACCCTTATTTTTCCATATATGTTTTGAAAGGAATCATTATGTCGTTTTCCAAACTATGTACTTTATGACCTTTTAGACAAAATTAAGGTAAGAATGTATTTTTTTTACTTATACGGCTGTTGTGGCTATTTTCCACCACTATATCATCATCGAAGCTTCCCATATAATCTTATAAGAATATTTTCAAAATAAATTTTTCCTTTTATATTTATATGACTTTTAAATGATTTCAAAATAGAAAGAGATATTTCTCTAAATAAATTTATTCCATCTATGTGAACATCCTTTGATGGATTTTGAGATTGTTTGAAGTTGATTTATTATGATACAAAACTTCCACATTGTATTGAAGGTTATGTTATCTGTTTGACTATGAATGTGTTATTTTTAAAAAATTCATGGTTTATGGATAATGTAATGACATTTTTTATGCTACTTTTAATACGAATGATTATGTTATGTTTAAACCTTTTTATATGAATAATTAATTGGACTTAGTAAGTGACAGGTGGCACGTGATATAGCTCTTAGATGCATCGGTAGGTCTCATGAGACAAACTAGTGTCTTGGCACAAGGCCTTGAAAAAATATTTTTTTTAGTCTTGGAACAATTCCTTGACTATGTCGTTATGAAGTCTGACATTTTGAATTCCATCATTATGAAAGTGGCTATGGATATTTCATGTGATTATTTGACTAGTAGAATATACATGTGAATAAGTAAATGAAATTATTTTATTTTTTCATTTCCATATTATTCTGAAGTTTATGTTTAAAAGGCTTTTTTTTAGTCTTATACTTTGCCTTAAATGTTTATGCTTATTTATGAATGTTTCTACTATATTTTTATCCTTACGGAGCATCTCAGCTCACCCATTTCAAAGTTTTACTTTTCCCAAGATGTGTAGAAGTATTTTATGGTTGACCTATAGGGATAAGATAAGGATATAAGTGTGTTCAAAAGGGGAAAAATGTTGTTGAGGTTTTTATTTGATGATGTAATGTAAAAAATATGAATGTTTCTAGTACTTCCAATGCTACTAAATTGATCAGTCTTTCAGAATTTCATCCCTTGTGATCATGCCAATGTTATTTAATAATGAATCGACTCTGGGTAACTGGGTTCAGGGCGTTATAGTTGGTATTAGTGGAAGTTTAGTACAATCCTTCGAAAATAGATTCAGAAAAACTATGATTAGAGAACAATACCCTAAGATAGACTTTGAGGATTTGTATAGATGAACTTCCTACGATTTTGGTATTGTAGATATTTTTTAAGTTTTACAAGAAATACATCCTTGTCTAGATACGAGCAGGTAGAGGCGGCTCTGGCACAGATGTACCTAGGGGTAAAACCCGAAAACACAGCTTTGAGCTAGACTTTAATGGGAACTGGTGCACAACAACAGGACTTGCTGCACTCTTGGTTATGACCCTCCCAGCAGACATGCTTAGCATAATTATCATTTTCTTTACAAAACATTATGTAGGGTTTATGAGTATATACATACTAAAAGAAAACATTTTTATGATTATGGATTATATCCATAAACTGTTCAATTTATGTTAAGTTCTTGACAAGATTGGAATTGTGTATTGCAATTCATAAATTAATCTAGGTTTTGTCATTTTTTAGAAATGACACCTAGTGGAAGGAATGGAAACCATTTCAATGAACATAATCCATTTAGGGATTTCCCTCCTACTAAAAACAATTATATTGGAGCTAGTGATGCAACTGGTGCTGATCTTCTTTTCACCTTTCTGGGATAACTCACTCAAGTTATGAGTAATAACCTTACCCGTATGTGCCACCCTGATCAACAATGAGGAGGATCAATTTTAGATCGCTTCATGAGGAAACAACCAACAATATTCAAAGGGAGTAAAAATCCATTATTAGTTGATCAATGGATAAATTCCATTGAAAAAAGTATTTCAATATTTGGGGAGTAGCAAAAGGGAAAAAAATTTCATGGTACTATATCACCTCACGGGAGATGCAGATCAATGGTGGTCATTAATCCAAAAAACAAAGAAAGATGAAGATTTATCAAACATGGAATGGAGGGAGTTTAAAGAGATTTTCTTAGAAAAATAATTTCCTCGTGGTCATCGAATGGATATGGAAAGACAATTTAAGAGTCTGAGGAAAAGGGAGGATGAGAATGTTGCAATTTTTGATTCTAACTTTACAAGGTTAGAAAGGCATGCAGCAGATTATATACGTAACCCAAGGAGTAAGATTTATCGATTCATTGATGGGTTAAATCCATATCTCTATTGAGAATTAGTCTCACAATCCTTCTTATCATAAAAAAATATATTTTATCATGTGTTATCAAGATATAAAAGAAATTCTATAAGTCTTATGACTTTGTAGCAAAGAAGGAGAAGAAGAGATCTGCCGAACACCCTGTAAATGGAAATAAGGGGAAGAAGGGAAAATTTAAGCATCTATTCGGTGGTAAATGTGGAAAGAAACACCATGGTACTTGCCTGAAGGGAATCTGAGTATGTTACAAGTGTGGTGAAAAAAGCCACCAAGATCGTGATTTCAAGGGGAAGAAAGAGACTGTCAATGTTGAATTCTACAATTGTATAGAAAAGGGGAATTATGCAAATGAAGTACCTAAGTGCCAAGGGAATATACCAAAGAGAAGGACAAGGGAGCAAGGACAAGCTTATGTGATCACTGCTACTGAGGTTGGAGCTCCAAAAGATGTGTTTGCAGGTAATTTTGTCACAACCTATCCCCTGTTCTAGTGTCGTGACAACCACAAGCCCGCCTTCCATAGGCCAGGGGCTGGAGACTAGCACTAAAGGCATATTCCCTAAAACTGGGAAGGCATTGCCTTTATAACCTATAACACACACAACGAAGCACACATCAAGATAAGAACTCAAGTAAACTGAATAGTAAACAGAGTGAGTACAGTAAGTAAAAGGGGCCCAAGTACAAGCTTAGCTGGAAAGTACAAGGAAAAATGGAATGTACATGATGGCTGATATGTGAAAATCAGCTCCTGGATCATCCTCCACGAATCCTACCTGAAGGGTTGGTACAACTCACGAATAAACGTCTCTGTGGTTTGCCTCGTTTAACGTCCACCTCTGAGCTACCTCCAGTCCTATTACTCTCATTCGCAGTCAGCATTTTCCATCATCTGCATCAAACACAACAGGGTGCGGGCATATCCCATGCCGGATTGAGTATAAAGATACTCAGTAGAGACCCCGAGACCCCCAAGAGCTCACAATATCCACCAAGGATAAACCACACAACATGGAATCAATTTTCAACACTACTTAGATGTATTCCCATACATATACCTAATTTATCATGTATTCCCATATCAATCATGAGAAAAAAACAGAGTCCAACTCAAATCCCAAAGCTCAACTATTCCACCAAGTAAGGAGTACCACGAAGGTAAGTACCACATAGGTACACCACATAGAAGAATTACACCATGGTATTACCACAAAGAAAAGTACCACATATGTACGGACTTAGCTCACACCTGGTATAACTTAAGTACATTAGTAGAGATGATTTTATCGAACTACTAATTCCTATTACTCTTTTAAGAAGCATACCTAGGAAAGATCCCTATGTACAGACCCACATAGGATTGCTCAGTGCTGGCCCACACTGGATCACTCGGTGCTGACCCGCACTGGGTCTCTCGGTGCTGACCCACACAGGATCACTAGGTGTTGACCCACACAGGATCGCTAGGGCAGTCCCGCATGGAATCCTAGAGCGGATCCATGTGGGACCCTCAATCACAGACCCTCTAAGGATCTCTTTCTCGAGTCACAACCAGCTATTGGGTTCCCGCACTAAGCTTTCTAGACTCCAGGAGAGTCCTCTCATCAAGCTTCTTGGTCTTTATGTTATTAGACTTTTATTATTGAGGTCCCGGTTGGATTCGTGCTCAATTCAACCTGACCATTCCACTACATTATCCAAATCTATAATGGGATATACTAAAGGGACTGTCTCACTCCAAGGTTTATAGTGTCATTAATGGTTTCTCAAACAGACGTCTGGTGCTAAAGTTATGGCCAAAAGAGTAAAAATGTGTCGAAGTGGGTCTAGGACTGGTATGACCCGATCAGACCTACCTAGCCCAACCCGGCCTGTGCCGACCTGGTTTGGGTCGACCCGACCCAACCCGCTGGGTCCGTCCCATTCTGCGGTGTAGCACGGACCTCAAGGCAGTCTTGTAGGCCGCGAGGTCTGTGAGGGGCCACAGAGGGTCATGGGGGTTGCGGGGGTCGTGAGGGTCCACACGAGTGGGGGGGGGTGGAGACCGTAGGGAGCGGAAGGCGGTGGGGCCTGCAAGGATTGAGCTAGGCCGCGGGGTATGCGGGGGTAGCACGAGGCCGCGAGAGGACCAGGGAGGCCACAGAGTGGCAGAGACCAGGGGCCGCGAGGGCGACGCGGAGGATTTGGGGCCAAAAGGGTAGCGTGAGGTCACGGGGGCCATAGAGCGGTGGTGGTTGCATGTGGTAGAACGTCGTTGGGCGCGATGGCCGTGGGGCGGCGCAGGCTGCAGGATGTGAGGGCGGCGCAGAAACCAAAGGGTTAGGAGCGCAGCGTGAGGCCATGGGGGCCATGGAGCGGTGGAGGCCACAAGTGGTGGAGCACCATGTGGAAGGGGAGTCCACGAGGAACAGAGGTTGTGGGGTGGCGGAGGCCGCGGGGCAGCACAGCGTCGTTCCTTCACCAATGGCAGGCTTGATTGACCGCCCTTCGTTCGTTACCTTTTTCACAGTTCTCAAGTTACACCAGTGCCAACCACTAGCACAGGTCACTGACACCATCATGAAGTTCCCACAAAATATCCAAAAGATTTGTGGGGGGTTTGGTCCATGTTTGTTTTGCCTGTACCCTCCATGTTAAGGTGGTAGCATATGGATCAAAGAAGATGATTCAATTTAAGAGGTAATTTAACGCTGATCAAATTAAAACACACCCCTACCTCATTCGTTTTTTGAAATCAATGTGGAGGGAAGAACGTTATTCGATTGAAGATGTCCCAAGTTAGAGGATGTCCCAAGGAAGAAGTCGAAGTCGTGTGTCGTCGTTCTTCATTGGAGGAGCGTTCTTTGTTGGAGAAGTGTAATTCTCCCAAAAGCTCTCTCCTTCACCTTTTCCAAAAACCTTCCCCCAATCCACCGAAAAATGAATTATCCAACATTATAGAATATGTTGGCATAATATCAAATTCTAAATATTAATTAATTGAGTTCGTATAATTAATTAATGGGGGTGGCACCATTAAAGTGAGGGGAGTTTAAGAGGCTTCCCCACATTTAAGAGGTATTTCAAGGGGTTTCTAGTCTCGAGCGGTTCCCACCACCATAACCTCCCATGGGAGGTACAGTTCTGTTGGTCCCTACCTCCATAACCTTTCATGGGAGGTTTAGTTCTTGTGGTCCCCACCTCTTAAACCATCCACATGGGAGGTTTCAAGAAAAAGAAAAGAAAATAAAAGTTTGTTTTTTTTATTTCTATTTCCATGAAAAAACCAAACTTCTATCAATCACCCTTATCCTACTGTGGTCCAGGTGAAGGTATCCTTATGTGAATACTAGCGTTGCGAGTTCAACGGTGTCCTCTTATTTCAATTCCGAGCACCGATTCAAAATTTAGAAAAACTAGCTCGCACCATTACTGAACATACCTGAATAAAAGTTTAAAAATTAACTCTGGGAAGTCTGGTCCTCAAAATCATTCTCCGTCAATATTTACAGACTCATAAAATTCCCATTAAATGAAAAAAAATTACACAAAATTTTTGGGCCTTTACATTCTCCCCACCTTAGGGATTTACATCCCCATAATCCACAACATAAAACTAGGAAAACAAGTGGGGGTATTGAGTATGAATCTGAGCCTCCTGATCCCATGTGCTCTCCTGTATTTTCCCGTGCTGCCAATGAATGTACACCAGAGGTATCATCCATCCATGAAGGACCCCCTCTTGTTGATCCTCTATCTCTATTGGAACCTCTATAAAAGTCACCCCATCGTCAAAGTCTTGATCGCCGTGATCGATGATGTGAGAAGGGTCGTGCACGTATCTCCTCATCTGGGATACCTAGAAGACGTCATGCACCCAGTGAAACTGAGTTGGAAGAGCTAAGTGGTAAGACACTTCTCAAACTCTATTGAGGACATGAAAGGGTCTGATGAACCTCGAAGGCAACTTTCCACCCTTGCCAAATCTCCATAAACTTTATTGAGGATTGACTCGTAGATAGACGTGGTCGCCATCCTTGAACTCCAAAGGTCTCTATCTCCTGTCAGTATATGACTTATGCCTTCTCTGTGCAGTCCCAATCTACTCTTAGATGATATTAACCTTCTCTGTGGTAGCCCGAACCATCTCTGGTCCCATGAGTGCTGACTCCCCAGGGAAATTTTAGCACAATGATGATTTGCAAGGCCTCTCTTACAACCCCTCAAAAGGTGGCATCCCAATGGTGCAGTGATAGCTGTTGTTGAATGAAAACTCCACCATGGGTAATTGATCCTCCCAGCTATGACTGAAGATGAGGATGCAATCACGCAGCATGTCCTCAAGGGTCTGAATGGTCCGCTCAGTCTGGCAATCCATTTGAGGATGGAAGGCAGTTCTCAAACGAAGCAATATCTTGAAAGCCTCCTACAACCCCATCCATATCCAGGAAGTAAAACATGCATCACGATTGGAGACAATCATCTAGGGTACTCCATGTAACTACACAATCTTATAGACATAGAGGCATCCCAAGCTCTCTACTGAACCCTACTCTCTGATCGGTAGGTAGTGGGATAACATGGTGAGTTGGTCGAAAATCACCCAAATCAATTCATGACCCCTAGATGTATATGGAATTCCTGTCACTAAGTCCATGTATATCCCATCCCACTTCCACTCTGGGACCTCTAAAGGCTGAACAAAGCCTACTGATACCTGATGCTCCGCCTTCATTTGTTGACAAGTGAGGCACCGAGAGACAAACTCTGCTACTTATTTCTTCATTCCCGGATACTAGTGCTATCATCGGAGATCCTGGTAAATCATCACCACTCCATGATATATCACTATAGGGGATGTGTGGAACTCCCTCAACACATACTCTTGAGGTGACATTGGTACCTTGGTACATCCTCTGAAGAGGATGACGTGCTCCCCACCTTTAGAAAATCCATCAGGTTCCAGTCCAATGGATATTTGAGCATGTTATGTGTCACAGTCAGTGTTCCCATGTTGTGCCTCCCTGACTCATGGATGAAGTGGGGGAATGACTGTATGATACTGATGAAAAATTTCTCCATCTTGATCAACAAAGGATATCTGTAAAGTGGCCATCTGCTCTGTCGCCTCGCCTAAAAGCTGTATACCAGACCTCCTGGTGAGTGAAACTACTACAACATTACCCTTCCTAGGAGTATAGACTATCTCAAAGTCATTTTCTTGGAGGAACTCAAGAAAACGTCGATGTCTCAGGTTCAGGTCCTTTTGAGAGAAGATATACCTGAGACTCATGTGATCTGACTATATTGTAAACTGATTTCCCATCAAGTCGCCACAAATTCTAGGTGAATACCATTAATACTAACTCTAGTTCATGGGTAGTGTAGTTATTATCATGTTGTCTTAGTTGTTGAGAACCATATGAGATCACTGATCACTCCTCCATCCGGATAAATCCAAGCCCGGACCCTGATGCATCGTGGTAGACTACGTACACAACACCCTCCTCTTGATTCCTAAAGATGGGGGCACTCAACAGCCTATACCTTAGCACCTGAAAACTCTGATGGCATCTCTCTGACCACACGAAGGGTTTCCCCTTCTTCGTCAACGCTAAATGTGGTGCTGCATGTCTGGAGAAATCTGGCACAAATCTCCAGTAGTAACCGGCTAAACCCAGGAATCTTCGTACCTCCATCACACTCCTCTGTGGATCCCAAGCAAGTACTGCCTCAATCTTCACTGGATCCACTACAACTCCATCCTCCGATATGACATGTCCCAGATATTGAACCCCTCAGATCTAGAACTGGAACTTAGAGAGCTTACCATAAATTTGGGGCTCTCGGAGTGTGTCAAGTACTACCTGCAAATGATAAGCATGATCCTCTTCATTAGTCGAGAAGATCAGAATGTCATCAATGAAGACCACCACAAAGCGATCAAGGTATGGCTGAAAGATCATGTTCGTGAGTCCCATGAACACTGTTGGATCATTGGTTAGGATGAATCGCATAACCATGAACTCATAGTGGCTGTATCGACATCTGAAATCCATCTTATGCACATCCTCATCTCATACTCTGAGCTGGTGGTAGCCTAATCAGAGGTCTATCTTCGAGAAACACCATGCTCCTTTCATCTGATCTAAGAGGTCTTAAATCATCAGGAGTGGGTACTTGTTCTTCATGGTCACATGGTTTAGGGACCGATAGTCAACACAAAGCCTCAATCTCTCATCCGCCTTCTTGGCAAACCGAATCAAGGCTCCCCAAGGAGAAACACAGGGCCAAATGAATCTCTTCCCCTGCAAGTCCTCCATCTATACTCGCAGCTCATGAAGCTCTGCAGGATCCATCTGATACGTTGGTGTAGATATCGGTACCATCCCATGGTATAAGTCAATGTAAAATTCTACCTCTCTACAAGGAGTTAGACCCGGAACATCATCATGGAAGACATCCGCATACTGGTCCACCACTACATGATAACATGGACTATCCAAATCAACTACTCTGAAGGTAAGGCTAGCCAAATGATGAGTGATCAACTGTACTCTCCTCCGGGTAAGTCAATCCTGTGCTGCAAAGGCTTCAATATCACCGGTGAAGGTAAAACTAGTCCCATCCATGCGGGCACACCGCACTTTCCACCTAATACAGTCAATCTGAGCATGGACTATAGATAACCAGTCTGTATCCAAGATGACATCGTAAGGCCTCTACATCACTATAAGGAGATCACATCCAAAGCTATTGCCTCCTATATTATGCTTGTACTGCCGGCACCAGTGCTTAATCATTGAATCTGCTCCCATAGGAGACTCTAGCCGTAAGGATCGAGCCAACAACTCCGTCAGAATATTTGATCTCTGAAAGAGGGAAATGGAAATAAAAGAATGACTGACACATGTGTCTATAATTATTTCAACTAAGGTGGACTTGACATAGATTGTACCTCGTATCGTCTCTGGAGCCCCGTGATCATACGCCTCAGCTACCTGGAGTTGAGCTCACCCATGTCCTCCTGCTCCCTTTGTTTAGGGTAGACCACTTGGTGGTGGTGGTAGTAACTTCTAAAATTGTTGCCCATTGCCAGCTGCACGGCCATCTCCTCCACCACATCCGCCTTATCCCTATGGACCTCCTCGGTCAAACCTCTGACATTGCATGGGTGGTCCTTCGACCATTTTCTGATCATCTATATGGTGGGTGGGACAATCAAGAGCTATGTGACCCTGCCCACCGCATGTGTAACATTGTCAACTCCTGGTATGACTGGCTCTACCTCGGGTGCCCCGCACAACTAACCCTAAATCATGCAGTCGTCCACTTGAAGGTCTGGTCCTTTTGGACATCTGTGACATCTGTCTGCTGCCAGCTGTAGAGGATTCCTCTATGGGATGTCCGGTGGTGGGTCTCACTGCTGATGACTACTAAGAAAGGAAATTCTCCACTTAAAGGGCTCTCTCTAAAACCCTCTCCTGCATCTGGATGCTATGAAAAATTATCGAAGCCTTGATCTCTTGCCTGAGTCCCTTTTTGATGGTTCGGGACCTGAAGAATGGGTCCCACACCATATCAGTGGAGTAGTGTGAGATGTCATTGAAACTCGCTGAGTACTAAGAAACAGCCATGTTTCCCTGCTGTAGATGAAGAATCTCATGTATGTGCACTTTGCGAAGAGTCGCTGGAACAAACTATGTCTGAAACAGGCTTTCAAGGTCTAACCAGAAAAGTGTCAACTCGTTGTGATCCTCGAGCATCAAGCTCTACCATCTTCCTACAGCTGCATATAGAAGACTGGCAGGAAGGATCACTATGAGATCAGCTAATGTCTCTACCTGTCAAAAGACTCTCACCATAGCTTCCTACCAATCCTCAACTGCCAGTGGGTCCATCTCTCCCCTGAACCTAGGTGGCCTCTGGCGCTGGAACTCATGCAACATGCTCGAGCGGCATGCACCCAATGCTATTGGGGTTGGTGGCATCGGTGTCCCAATGGGTAATGGTACTGTTGGTGCCTCCGCTGGTGCCTCTACTGGAAGAGGGCCCTACAATGAGGCCTCATCACTCGGTGGGCTATCAGTGCATACTATATCTGGAACCCTAGCTTGTTGTCTGTGTGGAGGCATCCTGAAAATAATAATGTGTTCCACAGTCAAAAAGTTATACCTGGTGAGCTCACTCAAAGTGATCATAAAGAAAAATCTTCAAAACACACACGCAATCAGGGGTTTTTTGTACTGAGTCAGAAATCAGAAGTCATGGTCCTGTTGTATGGATACGTCGTCTCCTGCACCAACACTGGATTCCCTAAACTGATAACCAAACACACTACACTTAACAATATTACCGTTAAAAAGAAATATAAGAGTCCTATGTTCTATAGTAGAAACGACTCATCAGATACTAATTTTTCATGAACTATCCCATGGGGCCCATGTCGTGACTACAATAAGCCAGACTTCCATAGGTCAGGGGCAGGAGACTATCACTGAAGGCGTATTCCCTAAAACTGGGAAGGCATTTCCTTTATACCATGTAACACACACAACCATGCACACAAAAAGATACGAGCTCATGTAAACTGAATAGTAAACAGAGTGAGTATAGTAAGTAAAACGGGCTATAATACAAGCCTAACTTGAAAGTACAAGGAAATCTAGAAAGTACAAGACGACTGATAGGTGAAAAGCAGCTCTTGGATCATTCACCATGAATCCTACCTGAAGGGTAGGTACAACTCACGAATGACCCTCTCTACGGTTCGCCTCGTGTAACGTCCACCTCTGAGCAACCTCCAGTTTTGGTACTCTCGTCCTCAGTTAGTGATATCCATCGTCTGAACAAAACATAATAGTGTGCAGGCATAGCCCGTGTAGGGGTGAGTATAACAATACTCAGTAGGGACCTCAAGACCCTCAATGTCTCACAATATCCACCAAGGATAAACCACACCGCATGGAATCAAATATCAAGACTAATTTGGTATATTCCCATAAGTATACCTAATGTATCATGTATACCCATTTCAATCATGAGGAAAACACAGAGTCCAACTCAAATCCCAAAGATCAATTGTTCCACACTAGAAGGAATACCACAACGGTATGTACCACATAGTTACACCACACAGAATAATACCACCAAGGTAGTACCCCAATAGAAAGTGACACATAGGTACAGAATCATCTCACAACAGGTATAACTCAAGTACAGTAGTAGATATGATTAGATGTATCTACTAATTCATCTAAATCTGTTAAGAAGTATACCAATGAAGGATCCCAAAGTACAGACCCACACAGGATCCCTCAGTGTTAACCCACACAGGATCGCTCAGTCCTGGACCACAGAAGATCGCTTGGTGCTGACCCACACAGGTTCGCTAGATGCTGACCCACACAAGATCTCTAGGGTAGTTCTGTATAGAATCCTAGAGTGATTCCATGTGGGACTCTCAATCACAGACCCACGAAGGATCTCTTTCTCAAGTAACAGCCAGCTATTGGGTTCCCGCACTATGCTTTCTCTTCTCTGGGAGAGTCCTCTCCTCAAGCAACTGGTCGATACTTCAACTTCCAATAAGACCCATGAAAAAGTATCCCAAAGGACCGCCACGTCATAGGGGTCACAACGCAACAGGCGGTGCATAAATCAGACACCTGGTATGTATGTTATTAGCCTTTTAGTCTCAAGGGCCCAATTGGATTCGTGCTCGATCCAACCCGACCATTCCCAAGCATCATAAAAAATTCCATTGGGGTATACTAAAGGGATTGTCTCTCTCAATGGTTTAAATTTCATTTGATGTTTTTCAAATGGATGCCTGGTGCCAAATCAATGGCCAAAAGAGCGCAAATGGGTTGAAGTGGGTCTGGGTCCGGTCCGACCTAGTTGGACAGAACCGGCCTGACCCAGCCTAGGAAGACCCATTTTGGGTCGACCCGGTCCAACCCACTTGGTTTGGACCAGCCCGCTGGGCGGTCCAGCAGGCTGCGAGGGGCTGCGGGGGCCGCGGAGGATGCGGGAGGCCACAGGGGCAGCGCGAGGCTGCGGTGTTGGGGGGCACGGAGGTCGCGGGAGGTTGTGGGCGGTGTGAGGTCGTAGGAGGCCATGGAGCTACCAAGGCCACAGGTGGTGGAGTGTCGTAGGGTACGGAGGCCGCGGGCCACGTGGGAGGCATGGAGGCCATGGGGCCACGAGGGCAGCGTGATGCCACGAGGGTCATAGAGCAGCAGAGGTCGTGGGTGGTAGAGCATCGCGGGGCGCGATGGGCATGGGGCGGAAAATGTCTTGGGCCTCGAGTGAAGCGCGGAGGCTGCGGTGCAGCGAGGGAAGCGCGAGGCTGTAGAGTGGCAGAAGCCAGGGGTTGTGGAACACCACGAGGCAGGGAGGCCGCGAGGAGATGGAGGCCATGGGTGGCGCAATTCCGTAGGATGCGGAGGCCGCGGGGCGGCGGAGGCCGTAGGGGTGACAGAGGACTCGGGGTGGTGTGGTGTCATGCCTTCGCTGGTAGCCAGCTTTACTGGCCACCATTTGTTTGTTGCATTCATCGTAGTTCTCGAGTTCCACCAGTGCCAACCGCTAGCACCATTCACCGACACCATCAAGAAGATCACACAAAAGATCCAAAAGATTTGCAGAGGGGTCATGCAATGTTTTTTTGGCCCATACCCTCCACGTTAGGGTGATAGAATACGACTCATGGAAGATGATTCAATGTTTTAACAGTGATTAAATTAAAACACACCCCTACCTTGTTCGTTTGTTGATGTCAATGAGGAGGGAAGAATGGTCCTCGATTGAAGATGTCACACATTAGAGGATGTCCCGAGGAAGAAGTCAAAGTCATGCATCGACATTCTGCGTTGGAGGAGCATTCTTCGTTGGTGGAGCGTTCTTCGTTGGAGAAGTTTAATTCTCCCAAAATCTCTCTCCTTCTCCATTTCCAAAAACCTTCCCTCAATTCACCCAAAAATGAATTAGCCATCAATATAGAATATGTGGACATAATTTAAAATTGGATTAATTTATTAATTTAGTTTGTATAATTAATTAAAGGGGGTGGCACCGTTAACCTGGTGGGAGTTTAAGAGGATTCCCCACATTTAAGAGGGACTTCAAGGTGTTTTTAGTCTCGGGTGGTCCCCACCACCATAACCTCTCGTGGGAGGTTTAGTTTTGGTGGTCCCCACCTCTATAACCTCTCATGGGAGGTTTAGTTATGGGGGTCCCCACCTCTTAAACCTTCCACATGGGAGGTTTAAATAAAAAAGAAAATAAAATAAAAGTTAGTTTGATTTTATTTCTGTTTCCACAAAAAACCCAAAATTCTATCTTTCACCCTCGACCTACTGCGGTCGAGGTGACAGTCTTCATATGCGAATACAGGTGCTGCATGTTCAACGGTGTCCTTAGATTTCAATTCCTAGCACTGGTTCAAATGTTAGAAAAACCCGCTCGCACCTTTACTGAACGTACACAAATAAAAGTTCATAAATTCACTTCAGGCACTCCTAGACTCGGAATCATGGGCCGTCAATTTTCACAGACTTGTAAAATTATCATTTAATGAAAAAAAATACACATAATTTCCAGTTCTTTAAAAATTTAATGGTTTCCTAAATTTTAGTCAATGCTTTATTTGATTCTACATCATCACATTGTTTAATATCTTCCCAGTTTTCTAATAAAATATGATATTTTCAATTTGATTTTACAATGGAGTTTTCAGTCAAAACTCTTGAGGGAAGTTTCATTGCTACCAAGATTTCTAAATTAGTTCCCATTAGGGCATATAAATGCTCTTTATCTACTGATCTCATCATTAAACCCATGATTGAATTTGATATAATCCTTGATAGGGTATGCCTTTCAAACCATGATGTGAAAATTAATTATAATAAGAATGTGGATACAATTATAGATGATGATAAAGAGTACCTTATCTTTAGAGATGAAACATCACCACGTAATTCTCAACTATATCCACCCACAGTAGCTCAACTAAATCCAATTATTGGGGAGGAAAAGAATTAAATAACTATGGGTGTGAAAAGGAATGTTCTAATAGATGATGTACCAATTGTGTAAGAATATTTTGATGTGTTTCCATAGTATTTACATGAACATCCTACATAATGATAAATTGAGTTTTCAATTGATTTAATTCTTGGTTCAAGGCCCATATCGAAGAACCCTTATAGAATGGCCACTATGGAATTAGTGTAACTAAATAAACAATAAGATTAATTGAGTAATAAAGGATTTAATATCCCTAGGTTTTCTCCATGGGGAGCCCTTGTTCTTTATGTTAAGAATAAATATGGATCTATGAAGCTGTGCATTTACTACAAGGAGATCAATGCTATAAAAATAAAGAACAAGTATCCCCTACCTCTCATTAATGATTTATTCGACCAACTTCATCGAGATTAATATTTTTCAAAGATTGGCCTTCGGTCTGGATATCCTCAGTTGTGTGTGAATAAAGAAGACATTACTAAAACAACATTTCAAACCAGGTACGGGCATTACGAGTTTGCAGTAATGCCTTTTGGATTGAATAAATCACCCTTTGTATTCATGGATCTAATGAAAAGTGTTTTCAAGGAATATCTTGATGAAATTGTAGTGGTATTTACTGATTATATTTTTGTATACTCAAAAATCTACTAATATCGTGATAATCATTTGTGAATTATCCTAAGGACTCCTAGAAGAAATGAAATTTATGAGAAATTTAGCAACTGTGAATTCTAGCATCAGGAGATTTTTTTTCTTGGCCATATTCCCTCTAAGGATGGAATCTATATTGATCCTTTAAATAAAAAGGCATTCCAAGAATGTCCAGCACCGACAAGATTAATTGAGGTACCCAAATTTATTGGTTCAGCAGGTTATTATTTATGTTTCATCCAGAATTTTTCCCGATTGGCTAACCCATTAATCAAGCTCACACGTAAAGGGGATAAGTTTTTTTGAACAAAAGAGTGTGAATTTTTTTTTGAAGAACTGAAGAGAATATTAGTCAATGATTTTATCTTAACTCTATCATAAAGGAATCATGATTGTGTTATTTATAGTGATGATTCAAATAAATGACTTGGTTTTGTCCTTTTGTAGAATGATATAGTTATTGCCTATGCAACACAACAACTAAAAATTCAGGAACAAAACTATCCCACTCGTGATCTTCAGTTAGCAACTGTAATATTTGCACTAAAAATATGGATACTTTATCTCTATGGTGAAAAATGTGAGATTTATACAGATCACAAGAGCTGAAGTATATTTTCTAACAAAACGAACACAACATGAGGCATAGGAGATGGCTTGAACTACTCAAGTATTATGGTTTCACTATACAATACCACCTAGGGAAGGAAAATAAGGTGGAAGATGCATGGAGTAGAAAGGATCATGGAGTTTTAAAAAAAATTATAATTTAAAGGGATCCTATTTTTATGGATCTAGTAAAGAAGGATATGGGAATAATCATGGAAGGTGAAACATCATTGCTTTTTCAAATGGTTTCCACACCATCTTTACTAGATAGGATAAAGAGTTCTCATACTGATGATGAGGAGTTTTATAAGATGATTAATTATGTGAATGATGGGATATTGAGTGACTTCATATATAAAGAGGAGATTTTGAAATTTGGGAAGAGACTTTGTGTTCCTATTTTTCCAAATCTAAAAAGGCAATTGTTGGATGATGCTCATAGATCCAATTTCTCTATACAAGCTAGTAGCACCAAGATGTATATATATTTTAAGGAAAATGTTTTTCGGGACCACATGAAGATGGAGATTTCTAATTTTTTGTTAAGGTGTATGCTTTTTCAAGAAGAGAAAGATGGAAGGCAATAGCCTGGAGGAGTCATGCAACCTCTTCCCATACCTGTGTGGAAATGGGATAATATTAAAATAGACTTTGTCATAGTGATACCAACGAATCCTAGAAGGAATGATGCAATATGGGTCATTTTAGATCTTCATACCAAATCAGCACATTTTCTTTCTATAATAGAAGATTTACCACTTGAACATATGGAAAGATTATATATTAATGAACTTCTAAGACTTCATGGAGTAACCCTATCGATTTTTTCTGATTATGATCCCTATTTTACATTAGGATTCTAGAAAATTATTAGGTCCTAAATACTGAACTTCATTTGAGCACTCCCTACCACCCTCAAACCGATGGACAATCAGAACTGACTATTCAAACCTTAGAAGACATGTTGAGATCTTTCTCATATGAATTTCAAGGTCCAGGTAATTAATATTTACCTCTGGTATAATTTTCCTATACCAATATTTTTCATTCAAGTATTCATATCGAACCATATAAAGCGTTATATGTCAAGAGATGTTGTGGACCAACTTGCTGGGATGATGTTGGTGAAAGAAAACTCATTGGCCTAGAACTTGTTGATGAAACAATAGCAAAGGTGAAGTTTATCCAAACCCACATCAAAGCATCCTAAATTAGGTAAAAGTTCTTTTCAGATAACCGAAGAAAGGATTTGGAATTTCAAGTAGGAGACCATGTTTTCTTAAAGGTATCTCCATGGAAGGGTGTTATACATTTCGATAAGAAGGGTAAATTGAGTCTCAGGTACATCGGCCATTTCAAAATTCTAGAATTAATTGGAGTTGTATCTTATCATTTGGAAATGACTCCAAGTCTCTCCAAAGTTCACGATGTATTCCATGTATCATTGTTGAGAAAATTCAAGCCTTAACCAACACATGTACTCACATATGAGGAAACTAAATTGGAACTGGATCTGTCTTATTGTGAAGAGCCTGTCAAAATTCTTGATACCATAGAACAAGTGCTGAGAAATTGGACGACTCTTCAAGTAAAAGTTCAATGGAGAAACTATAGGATGGAAGTGGCAATGTGGGATCCCGAGAAACATATAATGAAGAACCACCCGAATTATTTTATGTAGTAATATTCTAGAAATTTTTAGGATGAAATTATTTTAAGGGGGGGAGAATGTAACACCCCAAGCTTCAATGGTACATTTCCCTTTGAATAATGCAATAGCTTCCATTGTACACAACTTTGAGATTCTAACACACCAAAACCTATCAAAATAGTCTTTATGAATAGTAATACCAACTTCTTGAAATTTTATAAATGTTATCTTTCAAAATGGAATTCATTTTTGGATTGGTAATATCGAAATTAGCTTATGTTGAATTTTTCGTATTTTTCTGAAAACATTCAATTTTTGATGAATTGTGAAAAACACTGCGTTATTGGGGAAAAACAACTTTTTATTTAAATAATTATTTATTTTATATAAATTAATTTTATGTTAAAATAGATACATAATACCTATATATGTTCAATTTAATTCATTGGATTCAATTTATAATAGTCTTAGATATATAAAAATGTTATTGAACTTTTTACCGTCTTTTACCCTCCTCTAAGGAGCATTTTCAAATTTTCATCAAACATAAATTTACTGATTCTATGAGTTACATTTCAAAACTCAAAGACACATAGATAATAAATGTAAGAAAAATTGGGTTCAATAAGATGAAAATAATTTTTACTGAATAGTAACTTTTGACTTTTATTTACCACAGTTCAATGTAAATAGGGTAATTAAGGGTAAAAATAATATCATAATTACCCTGACACATGTTATAATTCTATTGTAAAAGTTTAATTAGACCCAAAAAAACATTATTAAAAATATATGATCCCATTTGGTCCACTTGGATTAGATTAGGACATTTATTATTATTTTATTTAAAGAAGAGTTAAAAAAGCTAAATTCAATGTTTAATAACTAAAACATTTTTAATATAGGGGTACACACAATATACATTAGACTTTAAATATTCCTTAAAAAGATAAGAATATTTCCTACATAATGGTATTTTATTTATAATTTTTAGACATTAAATAATCTAATTTATTTATGACACAATGATGATGCATTAATTACCTTATTAAAGATTGATTAAAATAATTGATAATATAAATATCAAAATAAATGTAATTTGAGAATTTTGATGAAATAAACTAATTTTATATGTTAATAAGACATTTTGGGGTTTATTATATAATTTTTTTCGATGAAATCAAGCTGTTATGATTTTAACAAAAATCAAATACTAAATAGTGTAAAATTGACATAATTGAGGTTTTAAAACAAATACAATATTATCGATGGATATAAGATTCCTAAAAATCTAAGGTTCAGCCAAAGGTCATAGATAATATTATATATATTAATAATGACCACTTGGGGTTTTCTTGAAACATTATAGTATGTTTATTAACCATATAATATATGAATACAAAGAGACATGGTAATGACCAACTATTTAACTAAGAGTGAAATCTAAAAGATAAGGTTAATATGGTGACCTAAACCAGTCTAAAACCTATTATTTGAGAAGTTTAAGACCCTCTCTACCTTATCCTATGAATAAATTATTTCTAAAAAATTAGAAACCGAGGGTTATTTTATTATTAAATAATATTTCAAAATTATCCATAATTCACCCTCACCTCTCTTATAAAAGGGCACTACCCCTTCTCTTAATTTTACACCTAAAAAGCCTTTTGGCTAGGAGAAACCATGCCCATATTTCCTCTAAACTTTCCTATATTCATACTAGAGTTCTTCCTTTGGTCATAAATCCAATATAATAATCCCTTTTGATCAAATCAAAAGGAACAACCCAAAGAAGTGGTAAATATTTCATCACCTCTTTCAAGTCCTTTTCTTTATCCACTTCCTATTTTGTTGTTTTTGACATTATAAAATAATAAATCCAGTATATTGTATATACTATGATATTATTATAAAAATTTTACAACCATATTCATTATTCTATCGATCATATAAATAACGAAGTCGCCATAAGTGTGTACGTACGACTTACCGTCTCAAGGTCATGGTGTAGTTTGTTATTCGAACACATCATTATTTGGATTGGTATAATAATGAGTACAAATAATGTAAATAATAAATATAAAATTTTAATGATTATGTATATATGATATTACATCCAATTACATATGATTTCACAATCAATATAATGATATTGTTGCTCGTGCGTACGTACAGATTACCGTCTCCACAAACGCGATGAGATTCATTCCCCATCGTAATCAATAAAGAATAATTTTTATTTTATGAATAAAAATAATTTTTATGAACATAATATCATTCTTTATATGATTCAAATACATCCTATCCATAAAAAACATGGCTTATTTAACCAATCATATAAATGAAAATGAATCGGTTAACACCCGAAATGATGATACTAATGAAATATTATTAACAAAGAAATATTAGAGGATCATATATGATATCATATTTATGTATAAATTTATTCTATAATTTAATAAAAATGTTTTAACTATTATACATGAGGTTAACATACAATCAAATAATAAAAAGTACAAGGTAAGGGTAAATTTCACAATCTCTTTATTATCCGAGGTTGTTTTTACGTAAGTATCTGCCGGGGCATCTTTATCATCCACATCATTTTTTTAAAATGTAACTCAAAACATTTTTACTATTTAATATACTGTGGGTTATAGTCATTTATACCCTTATTTGACCATATATGTTTTAAATGGAATCTTTCTGTCAATTTCTAAGCAAGGTACTTTAGGACCTTTTCGACAAAATTAAGATAAGAATGTCATTCTCAAACTTATAGGGAAGGTGTGGCTATTTCCCACCTCTATATCATTGTCGATTGTTCTCATACATGCTTGTAAGAATTTTTTTTAAAATAAATGTTTTCTTTTATAATTATATGACTTTTAAATGATTTGAAAATAGAAAGTGATATTTCTTTAAAAAGTTTTGATTTCATCTATGTCAACATCATTTGATGGATTTTAAGCTTGTTTGAAGTAGATTTATTATGAAACAAAACATACACATTTTATAAAAGGTTATGTCATATGTTTAACTATGGATGTTTTATTTATACACCATTCATGGTTTATCGATAAAGTATTAACATTTCGTATGCTAGTTTTAATATGAATTTTTATGTTATGCTTAATCCTTTTCTTATGAGGAATGCAATGGACATTGTAAGAGATAGGTGGAGCCTGTTATAGATCCTCGATGCATCGATTAGTCTCAATAGGAAAACTACTTTCTTGGAATAAGGCCTTGACAAAATCTTATTTGTAGTCTTGGCACAAGGCCTTGACTATGTGGTTATCAAGTCTGGCATTATGTGTTCCATCATTATGAAAGTGGCTATGGATATTGCATGTGATTATTCAACTAGTATAATATCTATGTGAATTAGTAAATGGAATTATTTGATTTTATCTTTTCCATATTATACTGATGTTTAAGTTTAAAAGGCTTTTGTTTTAGTCTTATACATTGCCTAAAAGTTTTATGCTTCTTTATGAATTTTTCTGCTATATTGTTATCCTTACAAAGCATCTGAGCTCACCCCTTCCTATATTTTATTTTTCCCATGATATGAATATGTATTTTATGTTTGACCTGCAAGGATAGGCTAAGGATATAAGTGAGTTAAAAAGGGGGAAATATGTTGTTGATGTTTTTATTTTATGATGTAATGTAAAACTTATGAATGTATCTAGTACTTCTGAGGCTACTAAACTGATCAGTGTTTCGTGATTTGATCCCTTGTGATCGTGCCAATGTTATGTAATAATGCACCGACTTTTCGTAACTGGGGTCAGGAGATTACAAGGTTGGTCTAGATGATACTTTTAAAGCTAAGCTACGTGGAAGACACCATGCATGGAACAGTACCTATGAAGTAACAAAAAATGGTAGGCTACTAGACCAACTCTCTCCACTATCTCAAAAGGCCCGATATATCTCGATTATAAATTCACTTGTCTTTTAATTCACATATGATCTAACCTCGGTGAAACACACAAAAAGACCCAATGTCTCACCAAAAACTCCATTGGTCTATGAAGAAGGTCATTATAATAAATCTATTTGGAATGAGCTATATCCATATGCTTCTGATTCATCTATACATGTTTGGTAGTCTCCTGAACAATATGAGGACCCAAAAAAGTTGTCTTTCCAACTTCGAGCCATCATAGAGGGGAACAACACAGTCTACTATAGAAGGCCTCATATGGATCCATTTGAATTAGTCCCTGAAAGATGTTATTATAGGAAAACTCAACTAAAGGAATAGTATTCTCCTAATAACCACAAAAATCATGGTTATAGGCCTACATCATATTATATGACACTCATATGGTCTGCTTGGAATTCCCATCAGTTTGGGGGTGAGATATAGTCTCAAAAGCACATATGAACCTAGTTCCGTCTACAACGCTTTCTAGAATTGTAATGTGAAACAAGTATCTCAGTATGATATGATTTAATGGGGAACACCATGAAATTGAACAATCATTTGAATATAAATCCTCTCTTACTCATAAATAGAGATGGTCTCCAAGATATGTAGGAAATGAGCGAATTTGATCAGGCTATCAATGATCACACATAATTCATCATTGCCTCGAGGAGATATCAGAAATAATATAACAAAATCTACGGTGAGTTCATTAAATTTCCACTCAAGAATAGATAGAGGATTTATGGGTACAGTAGGTCAATGAAGAACATTCATCACCTACTGACAGGTGGAGCACTTGGTAATGAAACCCACTATTTGATTCTTCATATCAATCCCCCAGTACTGATGATGAATATCTTTGTACATCTTGGTAAGTATAGGATGAACTTCCCAAATAGAGGCATGTGATTCTCTCTTCATCTCTTCCAGAATATCATAAGGCACCTATACATGGCCACTATAGAGCATAGTTTCACTACTATAAACATCCCAACCAGGAGTCAGGTTCTCTTCTGTGAAACTCTCCCTCAAAATGAGTCCCTTTGGATCATATGACTGTTGCATGCAGACACTCTCCAGAAGAGAGTACATCACTATAATAGCTATTGGAACTAGTTGGCCACGCTTCTCTTAAAACTCTAGATGAATCTCAAAAATAATCCATCAACTTCCAATGACAGTTGGCTTCATGGACATTTTGTGTCTTTGTTTTTTGGCTCAAATCATTTTCCATGGAATTACACTTACCTGGGGTATAAACAAGCTCAACATTGAACTCCTGCAGTTATTTGACCCAACTACACTGCATCGTATTTAAGAATCACTATGTGGAGATATATTTTAGGCTTTTATGATAAGTGTAAACCAAAAACCACTCTCCCAATAAGTTGTGTCTCCAACATCGCAGAGCGTGAACCACATATGGTAATTCCAGATCGTGCGTAACATAGTTCCGCTAATTAGGCATCATCTGGGGGATCCATAAACCACAACCCATTTACACTTCATCATAATTGCACCTAGTATGACTCTTAATTCATTACAGTAAATATTATAACTTCTCCCTACCTTGGGTAGAATCAGGATCAGAGCTGACATGAGTATTCCCTTTAACTCTTCAAAATCATTCTCACAAACGTATGACTAGATAAAATGAAAACATTCTTAGTCAAATCCATAATAGGTGATGTTAAATGGGATAAATCTGGGATTAAATCACACTATGACCTCAGAAGTACCAAAAAACTGCATATGTCAAAAACATTCTTGGGATACTCCTAGGAACCCACTGCACTGACACCTTCTTTGGGTCGACTGATATGCCTTCCATAGATATTATATTACATAGGAAGTGAGCCTTATTGATCCAAAAGTGGAATTTACTAATCTTAAAAAATATCTAGTGCTCACTTATTTAATAATCATAATCCCAATAATATTGGGATGGTAATGTCTAGAGTGTGAGTACACTCAGATGTCATCTATAAAGACTAACACAAAGGAATCAAGGTATGGTTGGAAATCCCAATTCATCTGAGCTATAAAAACGGTTAGTGAATTCATCATATTGAACAACATAACCAAAAAACAAAATATATTTAATACCTACTTTGAAAAGTTGTACATTGTATATCTGATGTCCGCACATGCACATGATGATAGACCAACCGCAGATCCATCTTAGAGAAAACTGTAGTTCTTGAGAGCTAGTCAGTGAGGTCGCATAAACATGGAAATAGATATATATTCTTTACTATAAGCTTGTTTAGTTTATGATAATCCATGCACAATATGAGGGTACCATCCACCTTCTAGGAAAAATGGACAAGTAAACCCCACGAAAATGTCCTAGGGATAATAAAACCCTTCACCTCAGGATCTTCAACCTGCTTCTTGAGTTCCTGAAGCTCTGTTTATGCCATCCTATAAGTAGGAATGGACCCTGGTGCCACACCTGGCACTTTCTCAATAGTGAAATCAATAACCCTCACAGGAGGTTAGACCATTAAATATTAAGGGAATATATCCCTGAAATGATTCACAATGGTACGTAATTCCACTAACTATGTTCCATTATTGATCATTAAGTGACTTTATAGCTATGTTGTCCCTCTACCCAACCTAGAATTCTTAGATCCATCTCAATCTACCTAGATATCCAATTATTCCTTAAATATATACGTGATTCCCTCAACTGTTGTAAAATAAACTAGATAATGATTGAAATCCACTTAGTCATGATAATGAATAAGACATTCCGTACCAAGAATGACATCAACGCAAATTATATTGAGGATGAAGAAATTATAGAAGAAGCGGTACTCGCATATCTCAAAGGGGAATCCTTGAATTGGTGTATTCCCTCTGTTATGGCCCCCAAAGGAGTGTCGAGATACCTAATTCCATAGAATTAATCAATTGCAAGACCCAAACTCCCAAGAGTCAAAAAAGATATGAAATAGTGTGAAGAAATAGTATAAAAAAAGAGAAGTAACAAATATAGAGGCCACAAGGATAGTACCTATAACCATAGAGGGATATGGACTCAGATCTACTAGTGCTGGATGGACTGCATACATGTAGCCTAAACTTCTGCCTTGAGATGCTTTATAACTAGACAAAGAAGGTCCACTCTACTGACACTGGTGTTCTAGAACATGATTTCCTCGGACACGGCATGCAATGACTCATCCTGATTGTCCAGGAAAAAATGAACTCCCAGGATAATGTGGATCTATATATCCCATACATGATGGAGTCACTTGCACAGATCCTATTCTACAAGTTACTGAAGGAAAAGAATGGTAGAAACGCTGAAGGTGACCCTTCTTATAGCAATATTGTCACTCCATCGAGCTCCTTATGCTCTGGGGTTTCATAAGGTTAATCATGTTGCACTGATGACATATCATAGTGTTGTTAATAAAAGTACTTTTGCTATAATTTCCCCCACATTACCCTGGAAATGATGCTTCTTACTTCCAAAAGAACCATTACCCTACCTAAGAAATGAATCACCTTGGCTCACTAGATCAGCCTCTCTATGATTTTGTTCTATAATTAGGGAATGATTTACAATCTCTATAATGGTCAACAAATGAAATAAATTCATCTGAGAGTATAAAGAATATCCAATTCTGTCCTCAAAGCACCCTGTAGTCTTCTGTGCGTCACTGGTCAGAGATGTAGAAAAACTCCATAACTCACTAAACTGTGTAGAATAATCTATCACTGTCATAGATTCTTAATGAAGATGTAATAACACTATATAATGATATTATATCAGAGTATATAGAAGTAATTTAACATATAAATCTGTCTATATGTCTGCCCAAACCCAGTCTCGGGGTTGGTCTTCCTGTGAAATTACATCCCACCAATGCTAAGCAGAGTCACGAAGCATAAAAACAAGATGTTTTAACCTCTGCTCTGGAAGCTTCTCAAGATGTTCTATGATTGATTTCATAACATCTATCCATGACTCTATAATATTGGGACCTTAATCCCCTTAGATGGAGGGAGAATTCTACCATTGAATGTCCCATGTAAGCTCTTTCATAGTGGGGGAAGGCCTGGGAACACTATGAACTGATTGTATGAACCTGATATGGTTATCCCAAAACTGGGTGTCAGTTCCCAATGGAATATCAGGTGGAGGAACCATAAGAGGTACTACAGAATTCACTACATGAGGCACTACATGAGATTCTGAACCCACCAACTACATAATGTGCTCATCGCTACTCTCCATGAACATGACACAAAGATATCGTGGCATAATTGTTCTACAGTTTCCAAACACACACCATAGATTTGATTATATGGAGAAGATGTAAAAAATTAAATGAGAAGAAAGAATATAGTATGTGTAAGGCCACGCTGAACATTACATAGCAGGATTGGAGAGCATGAAAAGAGGGTTAGTACATAGCCTTCCTCTGAGTTTTATTCAACAAAAACCCCACTCCAGGAGCGGAGTATATATAGATAGAGAAGTGGTCTTAGATGGATCACTAATAAAATTACACAATTTATATTTATAACAAATAATTACTTAATGATATTATAACTAAACACATCAACACTAACATGAAAATAGGATGATGCACGCTGAAAGTAGATACGAAATGGAAATATAAGGGTCATTTTAATCCATATGGTGCCTAATATGATGCATGTAAATGAAATTACCTCATTTCATCTGGATGTAATAGTCAAAATCATAATCCCAATAACACCAATATTAGTAAAAACATAAAACATGTTTGTCACCCATTGGTGATGTCATATCAATAATAAATGGTATATTCAATAATGGAAATCCCCATCCCATGAAATTTGGGGTTCCCATGTACATGGATTAGTTACATCGAAACATTGGTAAAATTCAAAATTCCTATATCCTAGTTTCCTATCTAAACCAAATAGTAAAAATAAAAAAATAAACCCTCTGATACCACTTTGTAGCATCCCGCCCTAAGTGCTATAGAACTGGGCCCCGAGACAGTGGGCCACAAGGCCTCAAGTGCATCTCCCCAAATTCCAAATCCTACTGACTAGTAGGGAGGGAATTGGGTGAGTTTGTGGGGAGACTATAACCTCATAGGTTAATGTATTACATAGTAATAAATAATATATGAACAAGTATCAAAATCATTGTGAAACACCACACATCGGAATAAGTAGATAAATGAAACAAAAGAATAAATAATAACTTAAGATGATGAATAGTCATAACAGATACCATGATGATGTCAATTTATGATTCCAAAATTAAATAAATAATAGTGTAGGTGCACAGGGTACATGCATAGACTTCGTGCTAATAAAACTACCAAAATACCCAAAAACTACCACATGACATCTCGAGTATAGGCTCGTTCTTATACCCCCAATTCTCAATCAAAAACAGAAAATGAAACCAAGCATCAGGAGTGGCATGCTTCCATGTATCCATACCTATGAACATAAAGTCTACTCAGGTACCCAACGACACCTAAGTAGGTTGTGATTAATAATATCAATATCTCAGCACCCATAATTTCTATACATTTCCATTTCATTTTATTGAAAAATAACAGTGTTCCATATATATTAAGCCCATGTTCTTTAAATGAATTAAATAACTATAACTTTGTTTGGGTTTATATGAAGAAAGCCATCCTATACCACCAACTTCATCTTGAGACAAATGTCTGAGTGAGATAACTTGTAGATCAGTTATAGGTAGATTTAAATCCATTTCATAGCTGGGGAATGTGGCTCACACTTGGTCTTGGTCGGGGACTCCCACTAGGAGTCGCTGTTAGCAACCCACATTTTATTCCCATGGGGTGTTTTCCGTGTGGTACCTGCTGGTTGTACCCCTTGCTCTCCATTGGAACTGGAGCAGGACCATGTCCTACCAGACTTGGAAATTTTGAGTATTATGCACAGAATGATTCAAAGCCATTACTTAGTTTGGGAGTGTATCACGCACTTGGGTTTGGTAGGTTCCCCCACTGGGAGTTGGTGTTAGCAACCCACATTTTTCACATGGGCCTCATCCCGGTTGGTGAGTACTCTCAAGATACATCCATGACACCCATGTTAGAATATGGGTAGAGGCATATTTTTCGGTCACTATAGTAGTATTTTAGAAGGTACTATTCAGTACTATATCATCTGTAACTATTCACCATTGGGCCACTGGTTTGGGCCTGGAGTCCTTAGGGCCTTCGGGCCAACCAAGGCCTTAGTTCCAGTTAAGTATGTCGGGTCACCTCAAGGCCTTCGAACCACCTTAAGGCCATTAGGACACCTCATCCAGATCATGTACTATAGATGCAACTAGTAATACCAAAGGAACTAGATCCAGATGAGGACTCAAAGTAGGCGGTTTCACCAGATCAAAGCTATCAGAATATGGAATAAGTATAAGGTATGGAAATTTCCATCGAGTTCAGGCTTGTGTACCTCATCATAGGTATTTCTATCTGAATAATTAATGTGAATGTGGGAAGAAAACTTCATTACCCTGACATTGGGGAGGGGAATTTCCAAGAAGACATGTTTGTGATGAATTATTCAAACTCCTTCAGGTCATGTAATCCACTAAGCCTACGGGCCTTATAAGGGTTCCCCCTTATCCCTTGAAAAGGGTATTATCCAAAATATCTAAAAAAGAAGGCCTTCTGGCCATTCAGGAGAATATATTTAAGAATTCCTAAGTAACATGACAGACTAAAGAAAAGGGCATGCCCCTACACATGTTCTTTGGCATGGGGTTTAATGCATATGTCTAAACCAAGCACACTAAAGGCACAATAGAGGTATCACAAAATATAAGAATACTGTATGTAGTATCAACAAAAGAATCTTACGAATTTATATTAAAATTTTCAAATTCATAGGTGGAGTCTGAGCCATTCCCTAAGATATCACTATGGTATATCAATTCAAATATATCGAATTCCATGAGCCCTTCTAAGATGATCCTTCAAAAGTATAAGTATCGATCATTGTATGGTTACTATGAGTCTATCTCGACTATCATATGTAAGGGACAGAGTATCAATATATGCTTTGTGTATCCATATTACAAATGGGTTCTTCCTAGGTTTCACCTTAATAAAATGGTATCATCCAATTGTATCGTAAAAATACCAAGGAATCCCATACCTAGAGAGCCTAAAACACCGCTTTCCCTGTGCGTTGTGTGGTAACATATTGAGCTTGGAATGTCCAAATGTGGGTTCTTAATATGGAACCTAAATTATCTCCCAACACTGATTTCGTTTAAAACCACTAGAGAGGAATATATATCCTAGGGAAATCATTCATGATTACATCCCTTTATTTAACCATTTAATTCCACTTTCTTACTAATTATTCAATCCTAGCAGTCACAGAAACTAACAATAACAAAATATTAAACCAAACTATCACATTATTAGTGTAATTAAAGGCAATGACATTTAATGATAGTAAGACATGAAAAGACATATAACAAGAATTATTAAGGAAAAAAAATCAAAGTAAAAAAAATTTCATGGTTTTTGATTCATCCTAAATAATTTCTTCAATTTTAAAATTTAACCCAAATTATTGTGAATGCACACATAAATGATAATTTAATATCTCAAGGCCATAGGTAATTAGGACTATATTTTTGGCACACCTATAGGGGTGTCCAATAGCATGGGAACAACCCTGGAAGGGGTTATCCTTAAACAAAGATCACCATGATCAAGGAAAAATATTTTAATTAAATTAATATGTATTATTTAGGAATAATTGGTAGGCACCAACGAGTAGCACAATGGTGTGAATTTAAAATTTTAATGAAATGATTAGAATAAAACATAGGCACCCTACCTCATAGTCATAGTATACCCCACGTCTTGCGATTACCTTTGACTTCACCTAAAATATAAGAAATTTGTGGATTTAACAACAACCCTAATTTTTCTTAAAAACATCCATTTAAGGTTGAAAGAATAAGAGGGGATGAAAGCCAAAAATAATTTGTGAAGATGATAAACCATAATGAGATCTTCATTATGCTTCCTATGATAATTAAAACAAAGGATAATCAGAGGTGTAGTGGGATTCCTATGTGAAGACGGAGGGAGGCGCACCACCTGAACAGGGGGTTCAATGCATAGAAAGAGAGAGAGAATATAGGAGGAAGAAAAAAATATAGGAAAGAAATAGGGGAGAGGGAAAATAAAGAAAAAAATAAAATAATTAAGCAAAGAAAAATAAACTAAACTAAAAGAAAATAAAAGGTATGGAGAAAAGAAATAATAATAATAATCGGCTAAGACTATTTTCAATTATTTCCACTTTTATTGTAACTGATTTTAATTTTATTTTATTTTTTATTCCATTTTCATTTATTTTTATTTTTTTAAAATTGTTTTATTTTTTTAATACTTTTAGTTAATTTAATCCTGATCATTTTTCATGGAAACATTGGAATGTTTTTCATAATCCCATGCAACCATGAATAAAAATTAGTTATTACTAAGGACATATAATAAACCATCAGAGAATGTTCCATTGGTCAATTTAAGGAATTATACTAAAAAATAAATAGCTTGTACCTTGGTTAAAGTCGTGACGTTACAGTTCCAAATCCAAATGGATTCCTTGGTTGAATGGGAATCCACTATATACTCAGACTCTACAATAGAATCAGTTAAAACATACTACTTCGAAATCTTCCAGCTTAGATATCCACCACTGAGTTAGAAAACATGTCTGGATTTCTACTTCAATTCATTCTTATCTGTCTATAAACTAGAATTTGTTTAAACTCTAATGACCAGATTATCATCTCTTCTATACAACAGAAATATATCCTTAGTTCTTTTCATATAATTAAGGATATCATTTATAATAGACCAATATTATTCTCCTAGATCAACATGTTGTCTGCCTACCAAGCTCAATTCATAGTATACATCAACTTGGGTACATAACATGGAAAACATGACTGATCATATCGCCGAAGCGTATAGTCAATTAATTATTATATTTTTCTAATATTGTGTTTGAGGAAACATTTTCATATAAAGATGTAAACCTTTTGATAGTGGAACGAATATCATAATGGATTGTTCTATAATAAATATCATTAGTATCTAGTCAACATATGTACTTTTACATAATCTATGAAGCCTTATGGATCTATCACAAATGATCTTGATCCCTAGAATATAGGTTGCTTAACCTATGACCTTCATAGAGAAACACTTGTTTAACCAACCCTAAATTAGATTTTAGACTTGTACCTAATTTCCAATAACTAATGTTTAATCAACATCTACTACTAGGATAACTACCACATTCCCACTAAACTAGTTATAAACACACGGATCATATTAATTATTAAGGAAAATAGAATATTTTATAGATTAATCGAATCGAATGTTCCATTTCCTAGATGATTTCTTTAATCCATATATGCATATATGAAATTTAAAAATAATATTAGAATCACCTTGAGTCAGAAACACTTCCAGTTGTGTCATATAGACATCATCCCAAAGGTTGCCATTATAAAACACAGTCTTGGAATCCATCTTCTAAATCTTATATTTATGGTAAGATACTGTAGCAAGAATAATTCAGATGGGTTTAGACACTATAACTAGTTAAAATGTTTAATCATAGTCAATTCCCTAATACAACTTAAACATGTATACACTATCCTTTCATTATTGGTATTTACATTACCTTTGATATCATGTTTCCTCTTGAATACCCATTCACACCCAAGAGTCTTTATATCTACTGGTGCATCGACTATCACACAAACATGGTTTCGATACATTGAATCCATTTCAGAATCCATTGCTTCTTTCCATATTAAATCTTATAAGGTTTATAATTCTTCATTTTAGAATAGAGATTGATCATTTTCAACCAATAATGAGTCACCATCCTCAGTGACTAGAAAACCATATCTCTCTGTTTCACTTACCACTCCTACACTCCTACATAGTTCTTGTGTTTTAGGAACTACTTCTTCTATGTGGACCTACGAAATCTATTCCTATACCAACACTTATTTATCTTGAGCATGAACTTCATTGAATTAAATAATTCTCCCACTATAATTTTTTGAGTATTCTTTCCCTCTCATGAAAGACGTACTTCCTAGAAAAATAGCATTCAAGTGTTAGGGTTTTTATAGGTAGAATCCATTTTTTCCAAGGGATACACTATAAATATACACTATGTTATCTTGGGTGCTAGTTCGTTTCATGAGAAGGCCTTAACAAACCCCTTGTTACCCCTTAAAAGTGTGTTCAAATAATTGGTTTCAAACTACTCCATAACTCAAAGTGAGTTCCATTTTCCACTTTAGTTGGTACATAGTTTTATGCCTATGTTTCATTTTTTTAATGCATATCACCAAAAGTATAATCGAAGATCTACATGACACATAATCGAACTTACAATATCTAATAATTTACAGTTCCTCATTTCACTAACACCATTACACTATGGAGTATATAGTGGAGTGAGTTGAGATAGAATCTCAAACTCCTCTAAGAAGACGATAAACTCTTTAATAAGATATTCATCACCTCAATCTAAACAAGGCTTCTTTATCTTCCTTCTAATCCAATTATGTACTTCAATATTGAATTCTATTAATTTCTAAAAGGACTCAAACAAACACCTCATCAAGTAGACATATCCAAATCTACTCAAGTTACCAATAAAAGTTATGAAGTAAGAATATCCACCTCTAGTTTCTACTATAATTTTCTAGAAATATTACTATGTACCAATATTATAATCTCTATGGCCCTTTCATGCCATCCACTGAATGGTGGTATGGAAATTTTTTCTTGTATACAAGCATGACATATTTCAATTAGTTTTAGCTCAGATGTTCCTAAATAACCATCTCGGCATAGATTTTACTAATGCTTCTCGTTTAAATGACCAAGATGGAGACATATTAGCTTGGTGTTATATGATTCATGTGAAAATGATTCATTTCCAATTTAAATCACATGATTTACATAATTTATTACATGAATAATGTTATTTAAATGTTCCATATCATAAAATATATTGTCCTTATAAAGGAATCAAATTTTATTTCTAATCATGAAAATAAACCCCTCTTCCTCTAGTCATGATAAAAAAGTCATATACATGGTAACTATAGGTACATAATAAAAATATTTTAAAACCAAAATAACTCATATTGTAAATGAAAGGAGGTAGTCACTATTGTCCAGAGAATCCCGCCTTACACCATTTCCATCTCTCAGATACACTGCTCCTCTTGAAATCTTTTGAAATCTACATGGTTCCTGCATTTGTACACATATGTGAGAACAATAAGATGTATCTAATTCCCAATGTTTATATATTGAAAGATTACACTTTATTAAAAATGAACCTTTAAATTTCCCTTAATTTTGGGTGCATTTCCTCTTATAGTGGCCTGACATTTCACATGAAAAACATACTCCATACTTTTCTTTTCCATACATCTGGTTCTACATATTCTTATAAGGATAGTTCATAGAGGATTTAGAATGTCTATAAGTCTTGGGAACATTTAACTTGTTAGTACCTTTTCTTATTCACCATGATGACCATAAGATTATAATACCCCATGTCCTTATCCACTTGGTGAATCAAAGTAAGATGTTTTCAAAGACTCTTCCAATTATTTCTCATATAGTAATTAATAATAAAACTAGAGAAGGCCATGGTATATTATGAAAATATGATAAATCCATAAAATTAATCTGATAATTTAATGCCAAATATGTCTAAGGGTTCAATATATCTAATAATTATAACTACATGAGGCCTAGATGGAAATGATTCTCCAAGAATAGTTGTAAACAAAGAATTGGAGATCTCTTACCACTCCTACCTCTCCTTATCTTGATAGAGATCCCAAAGGTGTAGCATCATTCTATATTTATCCATGTCCTCACATTGCTTACAAATTTCATTGGACATGGATGATAGCATGAAACACTGAACATATTTCACATCATTCAAATGATTCTCATAGAAAGATCTCTCTTCATCACTTACCTAGTTATCAGGTGCAACTAGAAAAGGTTCTTCCCACACATATAATTTCTTTTCATGGAGAAGGATAACATGTGGACCCCTTTTTGACAATTGGACTTTTTTTTCAGTGATAATTTTGTCCTTATCATGGATTTATCAGAGTGATATGTTGAAGACATTTTAATTTTGTTTCTAAAAAATTAGATAATCATAATTTTAGTACTTTATCTGATAAAATTTAGACAAATAAATGAATGTTATATTTATTAGTCTCCCATTATTTTATGTAAACCCAATAGACCTCACCATTTTATTTAAAATATATTCTTTCATGTAAATTCTATTGTAAATGATCTTTATTCCCTTTCTCATTACCACATATTTGGTTAGTCAAGAAACATGAATGGTTTTAGGTAGTTATTCCAAATTCCAAATGCATAAACTCACAATTCCTTTATTCATTAGGTTCACTCCCTAATACTGAAACCAATAAAGTGTATTTATTCAACCTTTTCTACTCCGTTACACCAAGTCCTAAATTCATAGTCAACCATTGATGTGAAATAAGTTAATTCAACCCAATATTTGAATTTATAATTCCTTGATAATTGAAAGCACCCCAACATTGGCTGGTCAAGTACTCTAATCTTTGGTTATATTTTAACAGAATTACGGTAAGACTATACTAACTTAATATATATAATTGAGGTATTTTGTCCTTTTATGTGAGAATTTACAATTATTATCTTTATCGCTTTCATGTTAATATTATGTGAATTTACATAAGTGATTAACAATTTCTAAGATAATAATTATACATTAGTCAATTTATTTTAGTTTTATATTACATTCTCATTAATTTCATTATTTATGTGATCATGGAAAAATATCCATAATGAAATAATCATAAAAATTGATAGAAATAAAATAATAAAACAGTATGATCATGATAGTTTACTTATAATGTGTTTATATAGTAGTTAGTAAATTGAAAATTAACCTAGGGGTAAATACCTTGAACCAATTACAGTTTGAACTGTATCTTTGCTCCTATACACTTATGTATCTCTCTTGTATTGAATTCATCTCGACCCCATACTTGAACTGCCTCCACTGTCTTGGGAGCTCCATCCATTGCATCTGCTTTTACTCACATGTAGGTGAGGGGAAATGGTTTACATAAAAAACCATTGACACTCAAGACCTTATATAATAAGAGATATGGTATGCATTCCAACAATTTAATTTAATAATAACTTAAATGAAACCAATCACATACAAATGTTCGGTCTATCTCGTGATCATCGACATACATGAAATGAATAATGAATTTAATAAAACTATAATTCAATTATTTAATCATTATTATTTAATATAAATCTCTCTTGAATCAATTAATTATCATCTTTAATTAATCAATTCATGTATCATAATTCTCATCCAAATTAACATGATATTCACGTCCATCTTAATTTGTAACAAATTAAAAAAATCATTTAAAATTTATTATGTATATTAATGTACCTTGGAGAAAACATGGTGAATACCCATCTATTTATATCAAATATGTATTATACTCATATTCTATTTTAATATTTTGACATATGGAATACACTATCTATCATGTACTTTCACAATGTGTTCTTCATGGAAGACTACATGAATTACATGAATTACATGATTTCTAGGTCCTGTGTTATGCTTCAATGCACATAGAGTTACAAAATGTAATATGACTCATAAATTATATGTAGATTTGGAAAATACATAGATATTAATTAAACATATCTATATATATATATTAAAATCTATATCGTGGTGTGTCATATCTTTACAACCACACATAAGTACATGTCTCAATATTAACATAATATGATAAGTAAATTTTTAATCTACATATTTTTTTAATTACAAAGCCTGTGAATATGAACTACACGGCATGTAAATTTCTCACCTTCTATCTGAAGTACATTCCTAGGGATTTGGTGTGTAAATTAAACCACAAAAACAATATTACATGGTGTTTCGAATGGTATACACATCGTATTGTCTCGAAATTACACGGTCACCAGTTAGGTAGGTTGTATATTAAAATTCATGGCATGTGATTGACTCATAGAGACTAAACTCTATATACATAGGATATATGTAATGTAATCTATTTGAACATGTACCAACCTAGCCCGGTCAACACGTGGTTTGAGAATTAACTACACGATGTGTCATCAATTCACTTGCTCTGAATAAATTTCTAAATTAATTTCTGATGCATTGAACACAACTACACAGTTTTTAACTCTGATTACACAATGTAAAATATTGTGTTATTTCGCCATAATCCATACCATCTCCATATTATATCTTAGATTTTATTTTACTCATTAAAGTAATCATCTTGATTAGATCAATGAAAAATAATTGTCGAAGAATCAAATATTGTCATTCGGATTAAATGAACGATTAAATTTGAATTAAATAACTAAATTAAAATTTGTAAAATAACCAATGATATTTATATAATTATAAATAATTATGTCACTGACATGATACCACATGATGGTTCTACGTGTAGTGGAAGCATGTGATTGGAAGTTCCCCACATTTTTTTCATGATCGATAATCAATCAGAGATTTACACAACGATGGACATAGTGATCTACGGAATTGAAGAAAAGAATATATAAACGGGAAATCATTGCAGAACCGAAGAGAGGATCATCACATATTATTTATAATTATTTTAATTAATTAAATAATTACCTTGATGGAATTATTTATTCATTGATGGATATTATAATAGATTATCATTATTGCATTGTTTCTTTGCAGAAATCAAGTGTATATTTCCTCTAGTGGGGATCCAAACAAGTTCTGTGAATCTCTAGACATAGTTGAAGAAATCTCTGAGTGCTAGCATGGAAGAATATTTTTCTTATGTCATCTTCCTTTGATCAACATGATAACATCTTCAAAATCATTTTCCTTGATCTTTCGTTGGAAGGTAGCTCTCTGTTCTTAGGTGTGTTCTTGTAGATGGGAGATCCCTAAGGCTTGAGAGGATTCTCCAAATCCATTGTTCACAACCAAGAAAAATGAATTGTATCACTTTAGAAAATAGCATAATTTGGTTTATATATTTATATAGTTAAAAAATAATTACATAATTTCCCCTAATTATTTATTTAATCCTAGTGAAACCCCATGTCAAATAATAATAATAATTTCATTTTTTTCTCAACATGCGCTTAACTTATGAATTATTATTAAATATTAATTAATAAAACAGTATTTAATATCTATTTTTTTTCTAACCAGACCTAAAATCTCAGTTCTCTATTTCTCCATAATATTTATTGAACCTTAAATAATGTCTATTTACTTATTAAATATATATCACTTCATTAATATTTAATAAATAAATAAATATAATATTTACTAAATAGAAAATAAATATTTATATGTGATCAATCATACAAGAATAATTATTAAACCACATGTGAGAAGAATATTTATTCAATTTTTTAAATAATAACTCATGATTTTTTAATTAAGTAAAATTCTAGAAACAATTTTTGTGGGACCCTATAGTACTTTTTCTCAATGGCATTAGTTAAAAAAGAATAAAGTCAAAGGTCAGCATCTAGAAACATGCCAAGGCACACATAGATAAAGAATTTAATTGTGTAATAACATAATACCTTATACAAACAGTTACGGTGTAATATAATCTCATTACCACGGTATCTCGAATCCAGCAGGTTTCATGCCGATTTCATCAACCTATGTGTTTGATGTATCCTTCTTTGAATTTTCAGATATAGATCTTTTTTATAGAAAAACATGACCATGGATTTATTTAGGATTTATCATTTCCATTAAAGGGAAAGAGATGTCAACTTGTTTTACAGAATATAAGGGATAAATCCTTTCTCAAATGATTCAACAATGCGATATTACTCATGATGCACCAAATGTATCCTACTTCTCCGTGAACATCTTTCATCATGGTTTTCATCAATAAATCTAAGTGATTAATTCATAATACTCATTAATAATAATTTTAATATATAAGGTTTAATACACTCATTTGTAGATAATAACATCCAATGACATATATAAATATCTATTTCCTACAGGAGGGTATCATTCTCATAATATTCTACTGATATTACCATGGGAGTACACCATGGGAAGGTGCCTCAATTTCCTATGAGTCCCCCCCCCACATTACATACTATATTATTTATGACCCTAAAATGATATCATCTGTTTATAGAACATGTATCATGAGTAATGTCATAGCCCTTCTGGGTTCTCATCATAGTGGGGAACTGTTATGACCTTTTAGGGTGACAGCTACTCTTGGTATATTATCACATACAATGTTATAAAGAAGAACAATAGTGATGTGAGAAGAGGTTTATTATTATTGTGAACTATGAATACATGTAACCATAAAGTACATTCACATTGGTTATAGGGCATCAACTCCAACATCATATTTACCTTTATTTCCAATAATACTTCTTATTTTACTGGTGAAATTATTTTTCTTATTCTTACCCTTAAGGTGTTTTTTATTTTCTCATCCCCCTCATATAATATATATTTCTCCAACTACTTCTTTTGGAAATATTTATTAAATAAAAACTATATAACCATAATTATATCATCTCAAAAATTACATACCTTTTTTTTATTTTCCCTTTTTTAATCTCTTTGATAGACGAGAAAAAATTTGATTTAATTATTCACCATTCTTGGAATCCAAATCATTGGATTCAATAGTCTAAAATTCAATGAAATTTCCTTTTTTTCATGTATTTGAAGTGTATCTCATCTTTTTGTTTATTTTTTCTCAATTTATATATAATTATAATATTTTAATGTTTATATAAGGATGAGTCTTTCCTTTCATAAAAAGCTAAAATCATATAATTAAATATATCTACAAAGTTTCTCATCAAATTATTAATAATGATGGAATCCATCATCTTCTCACTAAATCCTTAAATATTGTTGACTATTTCATTTACCATGGTGAAATAGTCATCTATATTCTTATCATCATCCAATTTAATATACTCAAATTTATTCATGCATTCATGTATCTTGGATTCTTTCTCCTTGATATTACCTTCAAATATGCTTCTCAATTTTTCTCGTATATTAATTATTGTTTGAAGAACCATTACCTTTTTGAATACCTTTTATAAAAGGACATCAAGATAGAATTTTAAGCCATTCCAACTAACTCTATATTTCTTTAACTATATTGAGTTATAAAATCTCCTTTAGAAATGCATTGAAAACCCACTATAGTAATATATCTAAATAATATGACATATAAATAGTGGTAGGGATGTATCTTATCACTATAACTACAATAGTTAATAAACATAAATCTATGTAATCCTCATCTATTGATAAATTTTAAGTTCTCCTTATCTCAAAAAATATTTTTGGACATTTATAGGTAACCTCACATTGATATCACTCATTATTCTCATATCTGATTGGATCACTGGGAGAGGTAGGGGTGAATGATTGACCACTTTTCTTTAAATTATTAATTCTATTTTAAATGAATATTCTAAAATTGTTGATTTTCTTTATAGGCTTAATGATTTCTCATAGACTCCCCATTATATGAATTGGTAATAATAATAGAGAGGTATGGAGGGAGGGAAGGAGACATAATCATGTGGTATTTACGGGGTTTGAATGAAAGGCCTACTCTTTTTCATGTTAGTTATACCCTTGAAAATGATTCTCTATTATCTTCTATAATAGTATATAAAACATTGTCTACTGTTCTCTCTAAGACTTCCAATGTCCACTATAAGATACAAAAACTCTTCCACAAAACATCAGGTAAATAAATATCTTCATCTTGCTCATGATGATGTTTATACCATAAAATATTGGCCCTCATCCATGAGAAGATGGGTCAATAAGTCTGCATATGTACTATATTGCACATGGAATTTGCTGACATTTTAAAAATCATTACCATAGTTATTTTTTATTAGTTTTAAAACTTTTATAGATTTTTGGGTCTTTTTTAGTTTTTTAGTATTTTATTTATTTTTTATAATTTTTAATAAAATTATATATTAATATTACTTATTTATATATTTTTTTATCATATATTGTTTCATTATATTAATATCGTGTATTACATCATATTTTATCATTATAGAAATTATTTTTATTAATAATAGTAGTATTAATATAATTATTTTACTATTTTTAGTAGTTTTGATTAACATTTAATAATAGATTTTTTATAATTTGTACAGTCTTAGTTTTATGTAATTTTATCAATATTTTTTTATATCTAATTACATGTCCATATATAAATATTTATATTTATAAACCTATATAACTTTATCTAATAATTATTTATTTCTATAATTAGTATAATATATAAATAATTATCATATTAGTATATCATAAATATTAGTATAATATATATTTATATAATTATAATTCCACTATATTTATTATTATTTAATAATTTAGATAATTATATGTTCTAAATATTAAATTTTGAAATTTGTTTTTTTATTTTAATCTTTTATTATGTAGATACGCAAGATCTACGAGGATTTTCCCCTTAGGTGGGAGAGTTTTTCCAATCATAAGAGAAGCCAAAACAAACATACATACTTCCTAGAATCTTCCACTGCACCTCTAGGTGGAATATATTTCTTCATGAGCAATGTTGAATGCACCCCTCTACTTCATATCCACTGGAAGAGCACATCACTAAGGGGGATGTAGTCTCCTCGCTGCTTGAAAACTAGCCAGCCTACTCCCCTCATGCATCACCAACATCTACAACCCCATTCTAACTACATATTTTCTTCCACTTATATAGCACCACCCCAGTCAGAACCTCCCTCCTTGTAATTCACCACCAAGAGGGACACCCTAAGGCTTGCACGAGACTTCTCCCGATGTCACACCCGATGTCAAACACAATCCATTGCGTCAGTCCCCTATATTTCAACCCTAGTATCATCTCCTCCTTCATGATTCAAATTATCCTATGGAATGTAAATTACTACCATCGCATGAATTATAAAGCCTCCATCTACATATCCTACGACAATCCACTAAACCGGGTCGTGCAGTCGGCATGGCCTCATCCCTGCTTCTTCCTGGTTTGCTTTACAGGGTCATCACAAGCCATGAACCTCCAACATCATAAGTAAACATTGACAAACCATTCCTTGAACCTACACACGATCTCCTTCCAGGTTTTAATTTTTACCATGTGCATTTAGTGTTATATTTGGTAGAAGGTAGTGAATTTCATAGGTATGGATGTTGGATTTAGTCTAGTAGTTCTCATTCATTGATCATCAGTGGAAATTTACGTTGAAATTTCTGGTGATATGAACATGTTGATATCTATTATTTTTTATTTAATGTGTCCTGTTTCCATATTTATTGGATAATTTATATCGTGTCTAAGTGTTTTCAAACATGAAAAACAATTTCATGCCTTTTATTTTTTCAATGTTTGATTTCAAATTGAATTTTTCTTTTATTGACTAGATTTTTATTTTTAAAATTATATTTTCCCTCCTCTAATTTTAATAAGGATTATAAACACATGATTTAGTTCCCATTAATGTGATACCTAATAATTAATCATTGATTGAAGTTCTTCATAGAATTTATTTGTATGGAACTTGATCGCATGTGTGAGAGAACTATAAATCGCACGTGATTGATTTCCAAATAAATAGATATTTTAATTGATAACTTTTTATTTTCCATGGATTTTCTATTCAAATGTGTATGGGTGATGCCTAATAAGTTATCTCATGTTATTGAACCTGACATAGATAGATAATTATAATTATTTAGAAATAGGTCGTTGCATTTCACCAAGCGATTTGATGCTTAAATTCCATTAAAATTATTAATCAAATCAGAGAATGAAATGATAGATGATTTATGGAAATAATTATATTAATTTCTAATATTATATATTGAGACCAAATAGAATTTTTATTAAAATTTGTATTAGGTATAATTGAATGATTAAATATTTAGATGTTAAAATTAAATAATTGGAATTCCATGCACCAAAACAAACATAAAAAATCTGGCACATTCAACACTATCTGTTTCCCCCATATATTAATTTAGTTCAATTATATAATTATAGTTAATTTTAAATAAATAATTTCAAATATTTGTTTTTTTATTTTTATTCATTAATCCTATTAAAAACTAATCATCTGGAACAATGTTTAATGGGTATGTTCCTTATGTGTTAGAACATTCTATATATGGTTTGAACTTGCTTGTTTCTTCTTCAATAATTAGTAAGTTAATAAATTTTCAAATTTTATGTGTTAGAGCAGCACAGTCCACATTTTTATCACCGTTTTTGGGGAAACTTTTATCATTAGGAGAACCATAAAAAGGGTGATTTAGGTATATAACAAAAACAGAAAAACAAACAAACAATGATCTACTCTACTAAGGGTATTTCATTTATCATTATATGAAAATTCATGAAATATTGATGTTCATAATGGAATGGGACACACCAAATGGTCACAAGCTATAACCATCCAAATTTCAGGGTATGGAATATGACTTTACACCAATCATGATCCCTCTGGGTAATTATTTTTATTATAATGATTATTACTATAGTTTTTAATGTGATCCATGTGAAAATCCTTCACCGTATTCTACTCCTAGATCCTACCCACCATTTGGAAATTTTTGATAATTCATTCTCTCTATATAGGCTTTAAGATATTTTAGAAAAAAACAAGATTCTTTATTCTAGAATCTCAAAAAAAATATGGTTTATAAATCATCTTACACGCTAGATGAAGACATAAAATCACACCAACCACAATGTGAACCAAAGAATTAAATTATTTGGTTCATATTGATTTCTTATATCATAGATAAAAATATGATATTTCATCATTAGTATGAATATGATTAAAAAAATTTTTTGAGGAAAGATAATGAAACTAAAATGACTCTTCTTGTCTAACTATAGGCTTCACTATTAATTGATGCTAAAATTTACAAAAAGTATTTTTAGGAATGTGAAAAAGAAGTTCCATTTGAACAACATTCATTATCTGATTATGAGGATGAGACTGCATTGATTTAACCTTCTTCTTTTCATTCAATTGATGAATCCTCTCAATCAAAATTTGATTATTCTAATATAATCACATTTAAATAATATGAGATCTCATTTATTCACTGTGTGGAAAATTATAGTTCATTGAACAATGTGATCTCTTGTCCTTATTATATGAGATCACAACACTTCTATCCTTAAGTGAGAATGGATTAATTTGATGTATATCACTTGTTTATATCACATTACACCTTTTTAGAATGAAAAGTTTATCATGTATGAAGAGAGTATTGAACTAGGACCCTACATTACCACAATAAAGTCACAATTGAGAGAATTTTTAATGAATCTAAACATGAAAGATAACATTGCCTCAAATTATATTGAACCACCTATTTCTGAAAACATTATCATATCTAAAAAATTTATCATTTTTGAGACATTTGAGCCATTTTCAGATTGAAAATATCAGTCACTGATAGTGGTGTATAACACTCATAATTTTCTAGAAACAATGGATGAATGGGATTTCCTATAGGATAAAAAGTTTATTGTGAAGCATGTTCCAATAGATAGATATGATGGGGGATGTATTGAAAGATATTACAAAATATTTCATTCTAGAAAAATGGAGTCACCTATACTAATTGAGCCCACCCAACTTTCTACATGCATCGAAGTAAAAATAACATCCCTTGAAATACCCACAGATGCTATCAATACTCTACCTTTTCACAATTATTTTAATGTTTGAGAATGAATTGATTTGGGAGCTAATGTATTTCCATATTCTAGTGGTTATCATTGAAAATTAATGGGGATTCTTTATTGACCCAGATAATACCTTCAAGGATATTTTGGTTACAAAATGACAACTAAAATTACTCTCATAAAGGAATTTCATCAATTATGAAACTTCAAAAATGTAATCTTATTGATCTTCAAGATGAAATAATTTTCACAAAATGTAGTTATTCCATTATAATTTCTTTTGTATGGGTATATTATTTCCCTTTTGAGTTGGTGTAATTTCATTTAATTCTAAAAATCCATTTGACACACATGTTTCCATTGAGACATTTTACATCTTGGAGAATAATTTATTTTTTAATGAATGGATTCCAAACATCTACTGAAAAAGAAGAAGATTCATGTAATACATTTTTGTTAGATTAGAGTGGAGTTTCATCAATTTCAGGTGGAAGGAAATGTAAACATGGTTCTCAACGAGAGGTATCCCATAATTAATTTTTTTTCTTTTACTAAATTTAGTTTCAATTCATTTAGTTTTTATGTAATTAAATGGAATGAATTTACCATAATCAATTTTATTAGGAAATTACATTGGATTTTAATTTCTAATACTTATTTTTATCATTCACATTCTTTTTATTATGGTAATAATTTTTAGATTTGATGTTTGTATGGGTTTTCTATGTGTAGTGTTTATAGGTACATTGTTTTTGGAACTTCATTAGATATAGGTAGCCTTTCTATGTCTATCATCACTTATTCATGGAAGTGTTTTATTTTCTATCATACTTTTTGATTCTATAATAACCTTGTAAACTTACAAAAAAATCACCATTGAATCCACATTATAATGGATGCATTTCTGTAGTAACAAAATTGGGGGCCTACCACTGGTATCCTTTGGTATTATGAGAACCTGAATCCTATTTTAAATGATTTTATTTTTCATAACCTTATTTAGATGATTGCTGATACTATTTCATTCATTAATAAAATTTCCTAAAATTTGTCTATTTTTGATACACTTATTTTCACTCATGCCCATTTGTGTTTTCCATCATGCTATATCTATAACCATGAGGATTCTTTCTAATTTTTCTATAATTTCTTCTTGAAGGGATATTATCCATATTATGTATTTTTGAACATTCCATGTTTTTCTATCAAAGTGATAGGAATTCTGAAACATACACTAATATGATTGAGTATTTATTTATTTATTTATCCAATTAGACCCGATAAGCCACCCTTATAGTTTCTCAATCTAGTATCCCTCAGAGTCCATAAAGAATCATTTTTATGATGTGCCCCTATCGAAAACCATTCCTCCATTCCTTGAACATTTTCATGATTATTTTGAATATATGTGTTTCGGAGATATATATTCATGTAGAGGATTGTTTGAGGGACAATGATTCATTAGATTCACATGAATTGACATTATTTCCCAATGTTTTATGGGATATGTTTTTAATTTTTCTCCATTTATTGTGGGTATTTTGATATGGTAATATAGATACTTTTTTGTTCAAAAAATTTGTATTTTTATGGTCATTAGATGTTAAACCTCACCTATAGGGATTCATACTAAAGTGTTGGTCCATTAATACCAGAGCAAGTGAGTTTTCTATATGACCTATTTTCACAATGATTAAACTGAGTATGAGAAACATATGTACTTTTTCAGAGATATAGTCATATTTATATATCACAGGGTTTGGGACCTGATACACACTTATTAGCCTTTCCATTATGTTTATTTGATATGATTTCTTTCAAAAAAATATTAAAAAAACATAAATTTTTTTAGGGAGGATTTGAATTATCATATTCTTGGGGATAAGAAACGTTCTAAGTGTGGTGGGATTAGTTTTCAATCTAGACATTTAGTTTGGTTTTTATCATGAATTATTTTTAAGATTCAACCAAAATATTTTAAAAAAATTACTTTTATTGACCCACAATCCTACATCCTAAGAGATATTTGAACCTATTGTTAAGTCCTCGAGAGTAGTGAATTATTCTTATTTACTCTAGTGTATATGTGAAATTCAGGTCAAACATATAATAAGAATTCATGTTTATGAGAATTGAGAATAACATTATCGATGAACTATCTTGAGAAATATGAGTGATGGTAAGGTATGACAGATTGAAGTATGACTAAAGGTATTTGTTATTGAAAGAATGTGAGTTGAAGTGAAAATATTTTTAAAAATTGTACTTTTAAATAAAGCATGATATTTTATGGGTAAAAGGAATTTTTTTCGAATTTTTAAGGATGATGTTTTGATTTTTCAACTACTCCACTTGTGTATTCCTTTTTATTATTTCACCTAGGAGTATAGAACATTAAGTGTGAGGTATTTTATGTACTATAAATTTTAGGAAATTTTATTAATCATTTGCATAGTTTTTTTAAATTAGTTTAATATCCTTTACTGTTTTCATTTATTTTTGTAGTTTTTTAGTATTTAGTTATTATTAATAATTTTTAATTTAAATATAGATTAATATCAGTTATTAAAATTATTTTTCTGGTATATTTTTGTATATTACTTATTATTTTGTCATTATAAATATTATAAGTATTAATAATATTAGTATTAATATTATTTGTTTATTATTTTTAATAATATAGATTAACATTTAATATTAGTTTTTTTATTATGTGTATAATAATAATTATATATATATTTTTATATATTGTTACATGTTTATATATATATATATAAATATATAAATTCATAAAAAAATTATTTATTTTTATAATTAGTATAATATATAAGTAATTTTTATATTATTATATCTTCCATATTAGTACAATATATATTTATATAATTATAATTCCACTATCATTATTATTAAATGACACTTTAGAAAATTCCATATTATAAATTATAAATTTCTAGATTTTGTTAACCATTTCCTATGCTGGTCTGTAGGATCTTGATGGATTATCCACCTAGGAGGGAGAGTTTTCCAAACTCTAGTAGAATGCATAACAAATAGGTACGCCTTCTGGAATCCTCTATTACACCACCAGGGGACCATCTCCTCCTTTAGTGGAACATTCAAATGCCTCCCCCTCCTTTATAACCACGAGAAAAGTGAAACACCAAGGGGACACAACCTCCTCCCTACTCATGAGATAGCTAGCCTGATCACCCTACTATACACTGGCATCTACCTCCTCCCTTACCCTTATACAACACCACCCCTATCAACGCCCCCCTCCATGGGCTAAAAAAATAAGCAAGGAGCCCTGAGGCTCATGGGAGCCTCATCTCTATCTCACACCAAACACTAGAAACCATCCATCATGCCAACCCCCTAATTATAACCATATCATCACTGCATCATTCATATTTGGAACTACCCTATGAATTGTGCATTATTAGCCTCATCCGTATTAGAAATCATCCATATACTAGTCATGCGAAAATACCAAAAACTATGATGATAATTATGCATGGTTTTATCCCTACTTTCTCTTAATATGATTCATTTTGTCATTATAATCCACGAACCTCCACCAGAACAAGTTGGTATTGCGAAGCACTACCCTGAACCTACACACTGCCTCCTTCCAACCTCAATTTTTGAAAACATGAATTCATTGGTATTTTGGGTTTTATTTTGAGTCATGAATGGTTATGGATGTTCACTTTCATCTATAATTTCATATTCTTCAATCAAATTTTTAATCTTACGCCTAAATTTGTTGCAACACGAACATGGCGACATCAATTATTTATTATTTCATGTATTGTGTTGTCATCGTGACTAGAGAATTACCTTGGTGTTAGTGTGTGGATGAATATGATGGTAATTTCATGCCTTTTATTTTTTTGTATGTTTTATTTCCAATTAAAATTATTTTTTATAGATTGTATTATTATTTATTAATTTATATTTTTTTCGGATTTAATTATCACATGGGATCTGCACAAATGATCTTATGCCAATCATGTGGTTCCTAATAAGTAATCAAAGATGATATATCATCAAAGAATTTATTGATTTATCACTCAATCATGTTCATGATATAACAATAATTCACATGTTATTTAATTCCAAGTAAATAAATATATTAATTGAAAAATAATTTTTTTTGGGAATTTTACTTTAAAATGTGCATGGGTGATACCAAATAAGTGATCTCATGTGATTGAACTAGTCAAGGATAAATACTTTAACTTTTTTATAATTGGTTCATTTCATTTTATCAAGTTATTTGATGCTTAAATTTCATGAAAATTATTGATCAAAACAGAGAATGAAATGATAGATGATTTTTTACAACAGTTTGAATACTTCCTAAAAACATAAAAGGATACAAGTAGGTATTTTTATTAAAAGTATAATCATGGAAAATTTGTTGAATAAATATTCATATTTTGAAGTTAAATAATTATAATATCAAACATCTGAATGGACACTGCAAATATGACACCTTCATCTTTATCTATTTCATTTATATATTAATTTACTTTAGTAAGATATTCTTATTTATTTTTAAAAAACCATTTAAAAAAAGTTTTTTTGTTGTTAAATTTTTTAGTCATTAACCTAATTAAAAACACATAAGACTTAACATAATTCTAAGAGGATATTCGTAGTGTCTATGCACATTCTCTATATGGTTCGACCCTTCTCACCACCTCTATAATAGTTTGTGGGTTAATAAATTTTCAAATTTTACATATCATGATTGCGCATTCCATACTCCCTCTAGAAAATTAGTAGTGGTGGTTTTATTAACAATTTATTCAAATATAATGGGATATATAACATTCTATGCCTCCAAAAACACTCAAGTTCACAACCAATATCTTTTTTCAAAGGATCCTACCTTTGAACCCTCCTCACTTTTTGTTAATAATGCATCAATGTCTCAAAATTATATAAAAGTAGATGAATGATCACAATTATTCTAACACTTATTTTATTTATTATTTATATTATTTTGGTTTATTATATTATGCAATCTATAAGAGAAAACAGTATGGGGACATGACCCCAGGACTGGTTCCCCACACCCCATCCCCCTGTCACCTCAACCGCCTGTGGGGGGCCCTGGTCAATAAATTATTATATAAATTTATAATAACATATAATAATATCATTCTAATATTATTCCCCAAATTTGAAATATGAAAACTCTATATTTTCAGCCTGCATGATCTCTTTATTTAGATCGATCAACAGATTCCCAATTTATTCCTCATCTAAACACATTTAAATCCCCATTTAATTTATCTTTTTAAATTTATTAAATACTTGTGATTTACCCTTCATTAAATTCATCTAAAAAATATTCCTCAATTAAACTCATTCAAATTTTCCATTTATGCTTACATAATCATACGCATGGGTTTGTGCCATAGAACCTCCTCCTATTTCATGAAATTGATCTCAATCTACCATAAATATTTCATAGATGATGAACCATGATCATGATGTGTAAGACATAAAAAACATACCTTCACATAATATATACATTCTTTATAATATATTAATTTTGGAAACATATATTTTCTCATTGTAGATTAATCCAAATTTAACTAATTACAAGACTAATTGTAAGGCAGTCAAGAAACCGTGAAAATAAACCATGAGGAAAGAGACCATATGGAGAGACCACTCCATCTAGATCTGCCATGTAGATTGGCATCATGAATCAATCTATATTGAAGACATTTTATCGGCTTGGATTTATTATCAAGGATGACATCTAATTCCAACTCATCAGTCCATAACACTCCTCCAATCACCATCCTCTTATTCTATCACCAAATACATATCGACCCATTGAAAAAAAATACACATATTGGGTACTTCAAATATGATCCCACTAAAATTGTTACCAATTTAAATTTTAACATAACCATTAGTGGCCCAAGATCCATATTTTGCTAATAATTGCAACACTGTATCATTTCACACAATATTTAACTATCTAGGTAGGTCATCATTACAACCATATCATATATGAATCTTAGATAGTTGAGTGAGATGCACTATTTTGAATCCATAAAACCAATAAACCCTACTCTATTAATTTGGTAATCAAGTCCCATTAGGTCTCCTAACTAAGTTTAACCCAATGAAAACACCAAAAAAGGCACCTAATCCTATTACTTTCAAACATTACTTTATTTCCTTTCACAAGATCTTCTAGGGTAACTAATTTTTAGCTTGACCTATCCAGTTGGATGATAAAAGTCCTTACATGTTCCACTTTATAATGAATTTATCACATATTATTTTAAATGGTTACGTCCACACTATCATTTCTCATGTCATTCCCTTTTCTATATATATTTTTCTAATGATTTTGTTTTTGAAATATTATTTCATCCACCAAATAATTATTTTCAAACCATATTAATGTGTAACTCTTTAAAAAACCCACAATTTGTTTTACTCATGGAAAAATAAAATCTAAATATACTTACACATATCCATGTTAATCTCAGGAATAGGGTACATGAATAATTAATTTAAAGGTTTATAATAAATTGAAATAGATAATCTTTACATGAGTAAACCTGGATCCACATATATCTAACACCCACCTTTCTATCAAAAGTCATAAGCCTCTGGGATAATGTTAATTTATACTAGGACTCAACAGAGTTTAATGAAAATTAATAGAATAATTTAATTATATAAAAATCTAAATACAAGGAATATGATTCTACAAAAGGTGAAATCATGTTAAACTGAAAGTAATGAATACTATAAAATTTTACCTAATGAAAAAGTCTCAAAAACATATATATTCTTCACTTTTGGTTACTAATGATCACATGGGTGGTAATTAAAGGATTACCACCATCATAGGTATCCATGGATTGAAACTAAATCACTCAGGATTCAAGCAGAATTAACTATCCACCATAGTGTGACAACGCCTTAATCACAAAAAGAGGGAGAAGAAGAGAGATTCAGGAATCAGAGATTTTTGGAAAAGGGTTTGCATACTAACACATTCAATTTCATGGTAGTATTCTTTATCAATCCATTTAGGATGATCCTTAACAATACATAAATTAAATAATTTTCTATAATGAATGAGCTAATGTCAGAGCCAATTCATTCACCTCATGTTGCAACACCCCGCCCCTACCTCATTTGCTTGAAGAGGAGGTGAGGGTTACATAGCCTTAAGAGATGTTCCCAAGGCGCCAAAGGCAGGTAAAAAAAGTCGAGGGATTCGAGAAAAAATTGTGGAACAATTTTCCCTTAAGACAAAACCAACCAAACCATCCACTATCTAACACTATATGAGGCATGTCAACCAAAACATTCAAGCATGTATTCCCACATGAATACTAAGTTGTTCACAATACAACCCAAAACCAAACCAACCAACCATATCATATTACAAGCGGAAACTAAACACCAAACACTACGAGCCATGACACCACCACATCTCCACACCAAGCTCCAATATTTAAGCTCCACCAAGACATCACAATGCACAATTAACGGAGGTATATGCCTTACCTTTTCCTATGTCACTGTAAAAAACATCTGCAAAGACACCAACATTCCAAAGAAGGGGGTGAGTACTAAAACTCAGAAGGATTTCCCGAAATTACTTCTCTAAACATGCCACTAGGAAAAAACCATTAGCACATTTATAAAAAAGTTTATATAAAATAAGTCACAAGTGAAACCATTTTCATATTACAAACATGGCATAATCAAGCCATCACATCCATCCCAAGAAACCAAGGGAAATCTAACCAAACATTCCACAAATCATTCCAACATTTACAAATTTTCACAAAAATTCCATCTTACAAATAAATGCACAACAAAACAACCAGACAACCAAATGGTGGAGCTTCTGTCCAACCCGTTCACCCATTCCCACATTAGTGGCACTTCCTGTCCACTTTCCATTGATGGTGTACCTTCCATCCACTATACATCACCTTTTTATAGTGGTACTTCTCGCCACCACCACACAACATTCTAACAAGTGAATGCCAAGCGTATAACCCACCAAGGTCACAACCACATGCAATCAACCAATTCCATTTCATATCAATCCACTTCAACAAATCACCCATTTATTGAAAACAATTTTCCATGCCAAAAAACATTTCAATAAAACAACCATTTTATTGAAAACCATTTTCATCAATAATTTTCACAAATAAACCATATAATCCCATTTTAAAATCTCAATTTAAAAATCCACAACAATAGAATTTCACCACAAAACCCACTTTTTTCCAAAAAACCCCAAAACACCACCCAAGGGATTTCTAACCAATTTCACAAATCAAACACAATTAATTTCAAGTACAACAATTTAATTGTAACCAAATCCATTAGCTCTAACCAAGTGGAGTCGAGAGGGAAGCCAACTTCCTTTTGGGTTCTTGAGAAATCGACCCACAAGCCACCGCACCTCAAATTCGGCGAACGCACCACCGAAACCTCTCGAGATCCCTTTTCCCTAACATCCACAACCATTAATATTAACATATAAGGCATCCAAAACCCTATATCTACACACAAAAAGTGTATATCTAGAAAACCACGAAAGTGAGGGATGTAGATCAAGAGGAAAGCACATGAGGAACAAGAGGAGATACTTACTCGGGAGAAAGCACCTTCTAACTGCCTTGAAACCCATTTGAAACACTTCCAAATCAAGTGGGAGAGCACCCTTAAACCCTGAGAACCCAAAATCTCAAGTGATGCTCGAGTGGGAGGATGATTGGAGTGAAATAGGTTAAGACTAAGGGAGCCCGGAACTTATAAAACTATTTTTAAGTGGCCGCATGGTTAGCCCGCACGGTTTGGAAAACTGCGCGCTAACAGTGTGCATGCTACTTCCTCGAGAGCAAGGGTCCACACGGTTGCCTCACATAGTTTGGAAAACCGTGCATAAGTCATGAAAATTCTACTGTCTCCCCTACACGGTTTCCACTAGCCATGCTCAAACTGTGCACCCCATTAGAAGCCTCCAAGCACATCCAAAACCATTCCAAACTCTCCCAACCTCTTCCCAAATCATCCCCTGCACTTTATACAGATAAAAATACATAAAAAAGGACACAAACCTCAAACCGGGGGTGCTAAATTTTCCCCACCATTGGACTTTCTATCCTCGGAGTGTAGTGAACCCGCCCTTTACCAAAAGCGCTCAGGCCACTGCTCAACCATTTCTTTCTCCCATTCCCATGTCTCCTCTTGAATCTAACCATGTTGCCACAAAACCCGAACTAAAGTGATTCATTTAAAATGAAAGACCTTCTCTTGCCTATCCACAAACTGCACTGGCACATGCACCAACGAAGCATCCGGTTCTAGCTCAACATCATCCCATCGAATCACATGGTCACGATCCGGCTGATACTTTTTCAACTGTGACTCATGAAACACATTGTGCACCGCACTGAACCTAGGTGGAAAAGACAAACGATAAGCCACCTCACCAACCCACTCCAGAATCTCAAAAGTTACAATATACCATATAGATAACTTTCTCTGCATCCCAAATCGATGATTTCCCAACCTAGGATAGATCCTCAAGAACACATGATCACTCACCTCGAACGACAACGGTCGTCGATGATGATTCACATACGATTTCTGATGACTTTGTGCCGTCTCCATTCTCTTCCTGATCAACTTGATCTTCTCCGTAGTCTCCTAGACAAGGCTCGGTCCAACCATCGAGGACTCTCCTGTTTCCACCCAAAATATTGGAGAACAACATGGTCGCCCATACAACGCTTCAAACAGAGCCATTTGTATGGATTTCTTAAAACTGTTATTGTACAAGAACTCAACCAATGATAAGTGTTCCTCCCACGAGCCACCAAAATCACTAACACAAGCCCACAACATATCCTCCGGAGTTTCTATCATCCTCTTGGATTGACCATCCATCTGAGGGTGATACGCCGTGCTCATAGTCAACTGTGTCCCAGGGGCTTGCTATAAGGATTTCCAGAAACAAGATGTAAACCTTGGATCTCTATATAATACAATCGAAACTGGAACACCATGCTTCTTTACCACCTCTCGGATATAGATTTTGGACAGATCCTCCACTTTATGATATTTACAAATCGGGATGAAATGGGCCAACTTTGTTAGTTGATCCACTATCACCCAAATGGCATCGTTCTTTCTGGACGTTATTGGGAGACCTATAAAAAAATCCATCCCTATTTTCTCCCACTTCAAAATAGTGTTTGGTAAATACTGCAACATTCTTCCTGGCCTCTGATGCTCTATCTTGACCTGCTGAAAAGTCAAGCATCTCGAAAAAAACTCAGCCACACTCCTTTTCATGCCAGCCCACCAGAATTGTGCTTTCAACGCTTTATACATTTTCAGAATTCTAGGATGAACATCCCACCTGGAATGATGATATGCCCTGAGAAGATCCTCCTAACAATAAACTGGTACAACCATCTGATTCTGAAAACACAAAACTGAATCTCCATTCAGTTTCCAACCCTCAATTGTCTCCCCACCATTGAGTCTTGACCCCATGGTCACACACTCAGAATCAGATATCTATGCCTTTATAACCAGGCCAACCCAGTCAGGAATCAACAAAACCAAAAAGAAGACCGCTCTATCACCCTATTCATCACATTCCAATAGCATATCAGCTTTAAATGACATCAACTGCCACTGGTATGATTCCTGTTTCACCACCTGAGCATATGATTTTCTACTTAATGCATCTACCACCGAAATTCCCTTACCCGGTGTGTACATAAAGTCAAAATCAAACATCTAGAGATATTCCATCCATCTCCTTTTCCTTAAGATCAAATAACTTTGTGATAAAATGATCTTCAAGATCTTATGATCTGTATATACAGTGAATTTCATACCGAAGAGATAATGACACCACACTTTCAAAGCATGGACCACTACAGCCAACTCCAAATCATGATCTGGGTAGTTCTTCTCATGCACTCTCAACTGTCGTGTGCCATATGCAACCACATGATTCCCTTGCATTAGAACGCACACCAACCTTGATCCTGATGCATCGCAATACACCACATACCCTTTTCCTGATTCTGGAAAAACCAATATTGGAGCTGATGTAAGACGACCCTTTAGCTCTTCAAAACACTACCGAAACTGTTCATTCCACTGGAATGGAACATCCTTTCTTGTCAAATATTTCATCAGCGAAGCCCATCGTGAAAAATAACAAAAAAACGCCGATAATACCAAGCTAGACCAAGAAAAATCTGTATCTCAAACACATTCTTTGGTGGTTTCCACGAGATAACAACCTCTATCTTTTCCGGATCCACTAAAACACTTCTTTCAGAAATCACTTGGCCAAGAAAATGAACTTCCTATATCCAAATGTCACACTTTTACAATTTGGCATAAAACCGATGATCCCTTAATATCACGAGCATTGTCTCCAAGTGCTACTCACGCACCACCCTTGTCTTTGAGTACACCAGAATATCATCTATAAACACCACCAAAAATGAATCCAGATATCTCTGAAATATATGATTCATCAATTCCATAAACACCACATGCACATTTTTTATACCAAATGGCATAACCACATATTCATATTGGCCATATATACTTCTGAATGCTGTTTTTTGGAATATCGCCCTTCCTCACCCGCAAATGATAATATCCCGACCTCAGGTCGATCTTAAAGAACCGCTGGGCTCCCCTCAACAGGTCAAACAAATCATCAATTCGTGGAAATGGATATCTATTCTTTATCATAACTTGGTTAAGTCGATGATAATCCACACATAGCCTCAAGGTTCCATCCACCTTTTTCACAGACAACACTGGAGCTACCCACGGAGACATGATAGGCTGGATAAACCCTTTATTTTCTAACTCTTCCAACTGGACTTTCAATTCCCGCAATTCCATAGGTTCCATCCGGTAAGAAAGAAGTGATATAGGACTGGTCCCTGGAAGGAGATCAATTGTAAACTACACTTATCTTACGGGAGGTAACCTAGAGAATTATTCATGAAAAACATCCATGAACTGATCCACCACTACCGGAAGAACCCTCTGCTCAACACTTTCTAAAGATTCTAATGACAACACTGCCAACTGATTCGATAATGTACCCACTCTTGGTGCCAACAAACCCATTGCACCCTTCCATTCATGCCTCTCTCCTCTAAAGAGATGTACAATGCCATCATGTGTCGTAAAATCCACTGTTCGCTCATTGTAGTTGATGTGGGCCTTAAACTCCACCAGCCAATCCATTCCTAGGATTACATCATACCCATCCATCTCAAGCACTGAGAAATTATAGGTTATCTCAACCTCACCCACAACAATACAACATTATCTAAACAAGAAGGCTTGAAACTCTATTTGACCGAGAGGAGTTTTATGTTTCCAAACTGAAGTCATCATTTCCACCCTTAAACCCAGAAAATCAACCACATGTGCAGCAATAAAAGAGTGTGAAGCACCCATATCAAATAACACTTGAATCAAATTAGAATTTACAAGAATAGTACCTAGCACCGTGGATGGTCCTAACTGATCATACACCACAACCTACTCAACCCCGAACACATGTTTCCTTGCCACACTCTGCTCTTTATTGCTCTGTTGTGGTGTCTTGGTATTCTGAGAATCACAATGACCCACATTACTCTGCTGACATCGAGTATGCTGTTGTCCCTGTCCCATAGAAGCATACAACATCTGTGATCCCTAAGGAGTGTCACACGCACCCGAACTTGGAGCATTCTAATAATAACTCTACAGATGGCCCATCTGCTTACAATTATGACATGCTCTAGGTTGTGTCATACAATCCCGCTTGATGTGGCTCATAGAACCACACTGAAAACATCTCGTCTAGCTTTAGGGCTTCAGAGAAAGATTTAATGATCCTTCCATTGGATTATAAGACATATTCCCACCCTGGTAATAATTGTCCCTCTTCCGATTGAACCCAGCAGTAGAGTTCCCACTATTATCCATGGGTTCCACCATGCTTCCTCCACCCAGAGCACCCAAAAAATCCCGCTCAGTCACCGAGGCTCTATTCACCATCTCTGTGTAATCATCTATACACAGTAATGTTATCTTTGAACGGATTTCTTGCCTTAACCCCGCTTCAAATATTGTTTCCTTCATCTACATTCAACCCGTCACCTCAGGTGAAAACCGCACTATGTGCATAAACATAGCTGCACACTCTATCACAGACATAAGCTCTTGCATCAGACTAATGAAATCAGTCATGTGCTAAATTCTAAACGTATGTGGGTATAATTGTTTGTTAAACACTTCCTCAAAGCCTTCCCACATCAAACACTGGTTTTTCCCTGCTTGGACTACCAACTCCCACCACTTATGGGAAATATCTTCCAACATATACGTGTACAACTTCACTTTTAACTCTACCAGAGTTCCCAAGAACTCGAAGATCATGTTCATTCTATTCAACCATGCTTCTACCCTCTCTGGCTCTGAATCACCCCTGAAGATGGGTGTATTCTTCTTTTGAAACTGAACTGCATGATCCACATGCCTTGGTTCATCCACTTTGTTTCCACTTTCCACATCTTGGAAAGCTAGCACTATGATTTGCACTAGCTGTTGGTTCACCTAAGGCTCTGGTGCTACCACATTCTCAGCAGCCTCCTCTAGTTGGTCTCTATGATGCCTACCTAGTTCCATTTCTATATATAAAAAACAAACAACCATGAGTCTCACTTCTGTAGACATCAGGAATTCCCATTTAAAATCACATTACACATCACTATCACAACAAGTCTTTCCACAAGTTCACATTTCCCATGTTTCACCATTTTTGAAAATCATACCATTTTCAAAATACCAAATTTATTCACATTACAGTTTCACAGAAAAACTATTTCTCAATTCATCCCATAGATCATTATAAACCAATGAAATATTCATCCTAGTGGGAATTCATTTCTACCATGCATTCCATGCTCATCTCATTGGCTACACCCATGAAAATGAGATATCCAATGCCTATAAGTGTCTCCAAAATACTTATGTACCCAACTCCCGGGTAACATGAATTTAATTATAAAAGGGTTAGATACGTCCTTTTATACTATATATTCCACGTTCTGACATTCCTACGCCTTTCTACCATCCCAACTCAAGGAATATACCACAACGAATGTTAACACCAAAGGACCGAACAAGCTGATACCACTTGTAACACCACACCCCTACCTCATTTTCTTGAGGAGGCAATGAGGGTTACATGGCCTTAATCAATGTTCCCAAGGTTCCAAAGGCTGGAAATAAATGCTAAGGGCTTCAAGAACAAATTGGGGAACGATTTTCCCTTAAGAAAAAACCAACCAAAACATCCACTATCAAACACTATATGAGGCATGTCAACCAAAACATTCAACCATGTATTCCCAAAGTATAACCAAGTTGTTCCACAAATAAAACCCAAAACCAAACCAACCAACCATATAAGTGTACAAGAAGAAACTAAACAATAAATACTATGATCCATGACACCACCATAGCTCCACACCAATCTTTATGCTCCAAGCTCCACCAAGGCATCAGAATGCACCGCTAAATGAGGGAGATGCCTTACCTTTTCCCACGTCATGGTACACAACATCTGCAAAGAAACTAACATGACAAAGAAGAGTATGAGTACTAAAACTTAGTAGGATTTCCCCAAATGACTTCCCTACACATGCCACTAGGATAAAACCTTTAGCACATTTATAAAACAGTTTATATAAAATAATTCACAAGTGAAACCTATTTCATAATCCAAACATACCCTTACCAAGCCATCACATCCAACCCAAGAAACCAAGGTAAAGCCAACTAAATATGCCACAAACCATTCCAACATTAACACATTTTCACAAAAATTCCATCTTGCAAAGCAATGCACAAAAAAACAACCAAACAACCAAACGGTGGAGCTTCCGTCCAACTCGTTCACCCATTCATACTTTAGTGGCACTTCCTGTCCACTTACCATTGATGGGGGACCTTCAGTCCACTGTCCATCCCCTTTTTATAGTGTTACTTCTCGCCAATACCACACAACATTCAAACAATCCAATTCCAAGCGTATAACCCACCAAGGACACAACCAAATTCAATCAAGCAATTCCATTTCATATCAATCCACTTCAACAAATCACCCATTCACTGAAAACCATTTTCCATGACAAAAAAAATTCAATAAAACAACCCGTTTATTGAAAACCATTTACATCAATCTTTTTCACAAATCAACCATAGTATCCCATTTTAAAATCCCCATTTTAAAATCAACAACAAAGCATTTCACCACAAAACCCTCTTTTTTCCAAAAATCCCTAAAACATCATCCAAGGGATTTCTAACCAATTCTGCACATCAAACACAATTAATTTCAATAACAAAGAACTAATTGTAACCACAACCATTATCTCTAACCATGTGGATTCAAGAGAGAATCCACCTACCTTTTGGGTTCCCAAGAAATCGACCCACAATCCACCGCACCTCAAATCCAGAAATTGCACCACTGAAATATCTCTAGATCCCCTTTCCATAACATCCAGAGGCCTTAATATTAACTTCGAAGGCAACAAAAACCCTAGATATACACACAACAAGTGTAGAGTTAGAAAACCATGAAATAGAGGGATGTAGATCTAGAAGAATACACAAGAGAAACAGGTGGAGTGTAAAAACCCAGGTAAATAAAGAATATTGCTTTTTCATATTTATCAATATTTGTGAATAATATTTCAATATTACTTTAAAGGTAATTCTATGCTCGATGGAGTAACCAATACGAAACAACGAGTTTCTTTGAAATCTTACGTTGCACACTAATAATATAATAATATTATTTTAAATAGTTAATTCCTAGTCGTTGTAATGGCTGGAATGAACAGAACTAACAAAAAAATGATTACATATTTTTGTTATATATTTTTACATTTATCCAATAAATTTTAAAGGCTTTAAATTCAAATGAATCCAATTTTGAGAATAAATACTCTAATATTTTTAAAAGATTGTTTTACCGCCTTTTGATGGTGAACCTTTCTTAAATCCAGCTTTTGACAATTTTATAAGATCTATTTGTCAAAATAAACTTATTCATTAGAATTGGGATATTTAAATTTACTTTGGATAATTTTTTGGTATTTTTCTGATAATGTTCATTTTTTAATGAATAGTTAAAAATATTGTATTTTACTTCAAAACTGATTTTTCATCTAATTTAATTATATGGATAGATTATATATTTAATTAGTTTTAAAGTGTAAATAGAATATATTTTTACCATTTAATCCAATTGTGGTCATTTGGATTAATTTCACTTTGAAATTGGACATAAAAAATTGTCAAACGTTTGATGGAAATTGTTTCTAAAAAACCCGCTATTTGTTTTGACAACGAGAAGTATTTTTAAATTAATTATTTCAATTTATGTGTTTCGAATTTGGTAAAATGTATTCCATATTTGGAATCATAAGTTCCAAATTATGTAATTAAGAATCTTTTCTTTTGGATATTTTGAATAGCAATGACGGTAATTATCTTAAATTTTCGTGATTAATTAGTAATCGGGTAGTTAAGGGTAATAAAATAATATCATAATAATAAAAAATGACCCCAACATCTGTCCTAATGCTACTGTTTGTGTCATGGCCAACCATGGGATTCCTTGTTCCAAACATTGGGACCCCATGGAATCACTTTTGGGTCATAGTGTCACTTTATCGTTTTTTTAAAGAAAGGGGAATATCACAAAATTATGTAACACCTAAGTAAAACAAATTTAATTTTGTCTACATAAATGATCTCTTGGAATATAAATATTAATTGGAATTATAAAAATATTTCATACATCACAGTATTTTTTTTATAATTTTTAGACATTAAATATATTAAATTCATTATGACGCCATGATGATGCACTGATTACCTCATTAATGAACGATTTAAATAAAATAAAACTATAATGTAAAATATAAGTCTTAAAATTATCAAAGACCTATTGTATGAGTATATTTCTAACCCTTATCACCTTATACTAGAAATATATCAATGTGGGGACTTTAAAATCTGAAATTCATTTTAATATAAAGTATCATTTCATTATTTTCCAAGAGGGACCCTCATCCCTCTTATAAAAGGCCCCCAACTCTACCTCCTTACCCACATATCTCAAGCCATTGGATCGGAAAAACTCTGATCATTTTTTCTCTCCACATCTCTATCTTCATCCTAGAATCCTTCCCTTAGGCAGAAAGCACTTCAAGAAACCCTTTTGGTTCAAACCAAGGGGATTTACTCGATTTAAAAGTAAAGTCTTCCCTAATGTTCTTTTGTTGTATTTTGATTATCCAACCCCCTAACCACATTTTATTCCTTTATTTTGTACAAACACCAGTCTATTCAATATACTAGTATGTTTTTATGAGAATTACTCTAGCTACACTTACACACACCTTCGTCTAATGGTTAAAGAAGATACTATTTCCGTGGATGGTGAATTACTGCCTCACGAAACGATGATTGTTCTATCTTCTCCTACCACCTCTCATGGTGGCCATTATGATGGAAATATTTTTATATATGATATATATTATATTTATTTCTTCTCTATGCTTCTTTATTTTATATTTTTAAAACATACCTTTATGCTTTTCATGTTGTGAAAATGTGATAATTTCATACGAGGAAGTGTGGACTACCACACCCTCAAGTGATGTGACTCGTTCAAGCAATACATGGAATGTATAAAGATTAAAATTAATGAACATATGTGACCAATTTAACATATATATTATAATGGAATTATAATATATATATCTCTCATTTATTTTTCATTCCATTAATATGACACAAAAATAAAAGTAGCGTTCATTCGTACGTATGGTCTACTGTCTCCATGAACAGTGTATTTAATTTCTTTTTATCTCCAAATGTTATAGAATAGTATAAAACGAATATATACTGGATATATATGATATTTAAATCATTAATAATATTCTTTATATGATTTACTTACAACTACATTGAAAATTATTTTCAAACAAGATCATTTTTTACTCATGTACCGAACATCGACAAAACGTATGATATGAACTAACATAATTAACTAATTATTATAAAATTATAATATGTGATGTGAATTGAATAATAAAATTTAAATGATGTCCGTAAGAAATTATAAGTTTAAAAAAGGTTATTATTCAGGAATATAATTAAACAAACAAGACAAGTCGGACTTGAGATAAGGGTTCCTACCTCTCTCTTTCTTTTTAAGTACTCTCTTTTATGTCATTTATTTTATTCTCATATTTCTTATGTTGGGGGATGTTCATTTATATTCCTATTAATGTAAACTTTATGTTCATATAATGAGAGACCATATTTGATCTTGTCAATCCATTTTTTGGTAGTTTTAAGTGGCGTCGTTAGGCTGCCGGATTTTCTTAAGGGATTTCTTATCTCACTTTTAATTCTATGATATTTCCATTGTTCGCCACTTATTTATTGAACGTGGTGTATTGTGTACTGAACTTTCATATATATTATCATTATTCTATTTACATTCATGGTATTATGTTATTCATTTGGTGTTTATTATCTTATGGTAATACGACTCCATTGATTACCACGAGGTAAAGAGATTTTATCTCACTTTTTGTTCCCAGGATATTCATGCTACATTTGCCACTATTTCATTTTGTGGGGTGTATTTACTTACCATGATTTTATTATTTTTGTAATAAAATTTAATTTATGGTTATTTACATCTTCATTGTATGACCCTTCTTCCATGGGGTGTACGTTTCGAAAGTTATCCAAATCGGTAAGGAACCTTTCACTCTCCCCATTTAAAAAGATTTATTTTTGTTAGGTCTTTTAATATTATTATGATGGGATATGTTTTTATATATCCTTATTGCTGTAAATGTTATGTCCAAGTGATGATATACCCATTTTTATCTCTCATCATATCATTTTCTTAATTTTAAAGTGATGTTGTCAGGCTGTCGAATTTCGTTAAGGGTACTTCTTAACCCAATTTCTATTCTTTGGGTTAAACCTCTACTTTTTGTTTTTATTATGCCAAGATTATGTGGGTAATCTCTATGTTTTAATTTCTACAAACCATTGTTTGGATATAAAATTTCTACACATAATAATATCAATGATAAATTCTTACGTCATTTATACGAACTTGTATGGGAAATTATAACTCAATATCATTTCATTGAGTTAAATACCTATGTCATAGGTTTTTTTTCCAAGAGTATGTGTGAATGACCTATGATTGTTTTACACTTGATATCCACTTATATTAGGTTTATTTATACTTGTCACACATAATTATGTCATTGATTTATCCTTAAACTAATGACATGATCTTTTAATGGGATTACGTCTCAATTTCTCTTCCTTGAGACACTTCTTTATGATATGCACTTTTATTCTTTTTAAAGTGTATATACAGCCCCTTTGACATTCTATATCCATATTATGTCTATACTCAAGTCATTTAAAAGTTTTGAAAATGGTTTATTTTCAGGTGGCTTATAATTTAAATGTTCAAAATAGAAAAGGACTCTTTTATTAAACTATTGTATTAAATGGTTTTAAAGATTTCTTCTTTTAAACATTTATCATCCATTTCCATGTTTTAAAAATTGTTTTAAGGATTTTTTTATAGACATGAATTTTTTAAAACCCTTTCAAAAGTTTCAAAGTTGTATGGGACACTTTCATTCTAAAATATTTTTAAAATTTCTTCTTTTAATATTTTCAAATTATAAAGGGATGTTTCTCTTGTAGAGTTTTAATGATTTTATTAGATGTTTTTATTTATGATAATATCATGATGTGATATCTTGTGATTGAAATGTGGAAATTTTATGTTTCTTTTATGCATGTTTTAAGTGTTATGATTATGTTGTAGTTCTTTGGAAAAGTTTATGAAATCGGGTGGTTCTATGATAAACTAAGGGCAGGTGAGCACGATATAGCTCTCCAATTCATTGGGTAACGCGAAGGAGTAAAACGGTAAGGTTTCTCCAAAGAGATTTAGGGAATATATTGTGATGGGTATTCCAAATGAAACCATGAGGGTTACTCCCTACATTACATTGTTATGAATTCCTCAAGTTACCTTCACGTCTTATGATTTCTATGAGTTATTCATAAATCTTATGATTTCACGAGGTATGTTAAAGTGCTTATGTTTTAAGAGTAAAGTATGATTTCATTGATTCTTATGTATACATGGACTAATGTTTTCTTTCCATATTTTTTTATATCCCTTACTGAGATTTTTATGCTCATCCCAAGTTTTTTTGAAATGTTTTCCACATGACATAAAGATGAATAGGGTCAAGGATGGGATCAAGGAAAGACAAGCTATCTAAAACATGGAAATAGACATGTTTCTTTTAAGAATTTTTTGTTTTATAATGGAAACTGAGTAGAAGTGTCTACTTTGTTATCTTGTGAGATGTAATAGTTATGTCCTAATTCTCCAAAACACTAAACCTGAAAATATCCTCAATGTGAATTATTCATTTAATTCAATATTAAGCAATGTTTTAAGGCTGGGTCCTTATAGTTGGTATCAAAGGTCGGTTTAGACAACTTTAGGTATTAGGAGTTTTCATTAAACACATGATTAGTCCCTATGTTTATTATCTTAGTTAAATCCTTGTTTTATAACTTTTTCAAATCAAGGAAATGGATGGAGGAGGATCTAAAACGACATTCTTATCTCTTCCTGATTACTTTCTTGAAATAATTATTGCAAAGTCATGTTCAGAATATTGTGAAACTTTTTATAGCATACAACTCACTTGAAAGCAACTGTTTAAGATATCAAACACCTCCACTGTACCTCGTTGTCATCTTGGATCATGGGTTGTATTTAGACAAATCCTATTTTCAAAATATTCTCATATTTTCAAGAAAGGTAGATATTATCAAGGCATTTTCAAATATTTTACCTTATCACAAGATTTTGAGGCATATTATGATTTTAAAGAAGGTGCTGAATAAGGAGACCCTTGTGCAATATATTTATATTTTCGTTTAAAATATAGTCTCTCATCACATACCTATGGTATTTTAAAAGGACCATTAATTGATACTTTCCACTCAAATTCAGTCAAACTATTTTATATAAATCATGTCGTATTAGATGTTTTGAAATTATATGTCATACATGATTATTTTCCAAAATTGTTTTTCTGTGAACACCCATATGACCCATGGTTTACAAGGTGTATTTGGATGGGGGAAGAAAATGATTTTGAAGGATCTCTAAGTCATTGTTGTGATGCATGGACCTTCTCCCTACATGAACAGGATGACGATGAAACCAAATGGACACCATGATCAAGGTATGATGTTCTTCTTTTTGGGGATCAATTTATATTATCTTATGATGGTGAAATAAGACTTCAAGAATTAAGATGTTGAGATCATAATGAATTTTGATGAAAATGAGAGGTATAAGGAAATCATTGAGGTTAAAATATGTTAGGGTTATTTTTGATATTTATAAAAATGAAAACCCATAAGATGGGCGACAACATGTCGCGTCCATCAAGGCCACATGAATCTAACCCACAACAGAAGGGCGACAAGGGCGTATGGCCTACCACTAGCCTACGTGAAGTCCCTGGTTAGTATGACTTATAGTTTTTAGTTAAATGATTTTATGGATCAAGAATAAGTTGATTTTGGGAACTTATGTTTTATTAAATGGGAATCCATAATGTAGGAAAATGATATGGTGACTGATTAATAAAGTTTATTTTTTAATATGTTCTCTCTTTTGTGGAAACAATATTTGCCTATAGAAAATATAATACTTTGGGATTTCAATTTAGGAGAAATGGTGGAATTTTATTTTGGAAGAATTTATGTCTCTATTGTGGACATATGATGTTTTGGTTTATTTATGATAATTATTAACCTATCATGGAGGATATTTGATTATGTTAATTACTTTTCAATACGAGACTTTAAGAGAAAATGATGTTATTTGGTGACAAATGCTAAGATTTAACTTAGAAGATTATGTGATCAAATCCTTCAAGGATTTGGGTTTCAATATTAGTTTGGATTACTTTGAATAATTTTATGGATATATGTCTATTGAATGGTCTTTGTTGAACTTTTCATAATGTTTGACAAATTTTGGAGATTAAGAGTAGTATTTATTTTTATAAAGGATTATCCTTTTTGGGGATTATCTGATCTTGTACTAACCTTTTTGGTTTTGGTTTTGGTTTTGGTCTAAAGACATGGAAATTATATAGTTCTCTTTTGTGGATTAGGTGATTCTCTAGAAGTTGATTATCGTGCTATTAATGTGAACAAGTTATCTTAAATACTTGTCTTTTGGGAGAAAATATGTGTTTGTGTAAGAAATATAGAAACAGCTGAAAGTCAACATGACAAGAAAGTATGTTTCCTTATGTTTTAGTTAATCACATAAATAAATTCCTCAATGAAATGTAATTTAAAAAAAATGTTGTCTGTTAATTTCTCCGACTGGGGAATCAAATATCGTTTAGCCGATCACAGGTTTGTGATTTTCTGGTGGTTAACTTTCTCCTAAACATGTTTTCTATCACTCTCCCTCAGAACATGACCGTTTGTTTTTTTCTTCCATATCCATGTTTTCCTACATTGAATCCTAGTATGGGTTAACCTGGGTGACCCTTGTACTTCTCTTTCATTCTTTTAAAGTGATAGTTAAATTTACTATTTTTTTAATGTGGGGCTTTCAATGAAGTTTCCAAGCCCAGTTTTAAAATTGTGAGGATGCAATTCCCAAAAGGGGTAAGGATGTAACATCCTAGGTAAATAAATAATATAACTTTTTCATATTTATCAATATTTGTGAATAAAATTTTAATATTACTTTAAAGTGAATTCTATGCTCGATGGCGTACCCAATACGGAACAACGAGTTTCTTTGAAATCTTACGTTGCACACTAATAATATAATAATATTATTTTAAATAGTTAATTCCTAGTTGTTGTAATGGAAAGAATGAACAGAACTAAAAAAATGATTACATATTTTTGTTAAATATTTTTACATTTTTCCAATAAATTTTAAAGGCTTACAATGCAAATGAATCCAATTTTAAGAATAAGCACTCTAATATTTTTAAAAGATTGTTTTACCACCTTTTGATGGAGAACCTTTTTTAAATCAAACCATTGATAATTTTATAAGCTCTATTTTTCAAAATAAAATTATTCTTTATAATTGGGATATTGAAATTTACGTTGGATAATTTTTTGGTATTTTTCTGAAAAAGTTCATTTTTTAATGAATAGTGAAAAATATTGCATTTTACTTCATAACTGCTTTTTCATCTAATTTAATTATATTGATAGATTATCTTTTTAATTGGTTTTAAATTTTAAATAGAATATATTTTTACCATCTAATCTAATGGAGTTCATTGGGATTAATTTCACTTTGTAGTTGGACATAAAAAATTGTCAAACTTTTGATAGAAATTGTTTCTAAAAAACCCGCTATTTGTTTTGACAATGGGAATTATTTTTAAATTAATTATTGCAATTTCTTTGTTTGGAATTTGGTAAAATGGATTCCATATTTGTAATAATAAGGTCCAAATTATGTAATTAATAATCTTTTGTTTTGGACATTATGAATAGTAACGACGGTAATTATCTTTAATTATCGTGATTAATTAGTAATCAGGTAGTTAAGGGTGATAAAATAATACCATAATAATAACAAATGACCCCAACATGTGTCCTAATGCTACTGGATGTGTCATGGCCGACCATGGTATTCCTTGTGTCATACTTTGGGACCCCATGGAATCACTTTTGGGTAATAGTGACACTTTATCATTTTTTTAAAGAAAGGAGAATATCACAAAAGTATGTAACACCTAAGTAAAACAATTTTAATTTTGTCTAAATAAATGATATCTTGGACTATAAATAGTAATTGTAAATATAAAAATATTTCCTACATAATATTATTTTTTTATAATTTTTATACATTAAATAAATTAAATTCTTTATGACACCATGATGATGCAGCGATTACCTCATTAATGAACGATTTAAATAAAATGAAAAGATAATGTAAAATATATGACATAAACTTGTAAAAGACCAATTGGATGAGTATATTTCGAACCCTTATCACCTTATCCTCTAAATATATAAATGTGGGACCTTTAAAATCTGAAATTCATTTTAATATAAAGTAACATTTCTTTACATTCCAAGAGTGCCCATCCTCCCTCTTATAAAAGGCCCACAACTCTACCTCTTTACCCACACCTCTAAAGCCATTTGATTGGCCAAACTCTGATCATTTTATCTCTCCAAATCCCTCTCTTCATCCTAGAATCCTTCCCTTACACATAAGGCTCTTCAAGAAACCCTTTTGGTTCAAACCATGGGGAGTTACACGATTTAAAGGTAAAGTCCTCCCTAATGTTCTTTTTTTTAATTTGATTCTCCAACCCCCTAAAATCTTGTTATTCCTTTATTTTGTAACAAAACCAGTATATTAAACATACTAGGATGTTTTTATGTGAATTATTCGAGCTACACTTACACACACCTCCGTCTAATGGTTAAAGAACATACTGTTTCCATGGATGATGAATTACTGCCTCACGAAACGATGATTGTTCTATATTCTCCTACCACCTCTAATGGTGGCCATTATGAAGGCAATATTTTTATATATGATATATATTATATTTATTTACTCTATATTCTTCTGTATTTTATATTTAAAACATACCTTTATGCTTTGCATGTTGTGAAAATGCGATAATTTCATACGAGGAAGTGTGGACTACCGCACCCTCAAGTGATGTGACTCGTTCACGAAATACATGGAATGTAAAAAAAATAAAATTAATGAAAATATGTGACCTATATAAAATATATATTATACTTGAATTATAATATATATATCTCTTATTTATTTTTAATTCAATTAATATGACAAAAAAATGAAAGTAGCGTTCATGTGTACGTACGGCCAACCGTCTCCGTGAACGGTGCATTTCATTTATTTTTATATCCAAATGTTATGGAATAGTATAAAACGAATATATAATGAATATATATGATATTTAAATAATTAATACTATTCTGAATATGATGTAATTATAACTAAATTGACAATGCTTTTCAAACAAGATCATTTATGACTAATGTACCAAACATCGAAAAAACATATGATATGAACTCACATAATTAACTAATTATTATAACATTATAATATGTGATATTAATTGAATAATAAAATCTAAATCAGTTCCTTAACAAATTATAAATTTACCAAAGGTGTTTATTCAGGAATATGAAGAAACGAACAAGACAAGTCAGACTTGAGGTAAGGGATCCTACCTCTCTCTTTCTTTTTAAGTACTCTCTTTTATGTCGTTGCTTTTAAGCTCATAATTCTTATGTTGCGGGATGTTATTTTATATTCTTATTACTGTAAATTTTATGTTCATATTATGAGAGACCCTATTTGATCTTTTCAATCCGTTTTTGGAAGTTTCAAGTGTCCCTGTTAGGCTGCCGAATTTTCGTAAGGGATTTTTTATCTCACTTTTAATTCTGTGAGATTTCCATTGTTCACCAGTTATTTATTGCGCGTGGTGTATTTTTTACTGTAATTTCATATATATTATCATGATTATATTTATATTAATGTTATTTTGTTATTAATTTGGTTTTTATTATCTTTTGGTTATACGATTCCCTTGATTACCACGAGGTAAAGAGTTTTTATCTCACTTTTGTTCCCATGAGATTCATGCTACATTTTCTACTATTTTCTTTTGTGTGGTGTATGTAATGACCATGATTGTATTCCTTGTGTAATATACTTTAATTTATGGGTATTTACATCTTCATTTTATGACCCTTCTTCCATGGGGTGTACATTTTCAAAGATACCCAATTCGGTAAGGGAACCTTTCCCCCTCCCCATTTAAAAAAGACTTATTTTTGTTGGGTGTTTTAATATTATTATGATAGGATATGTTCTTATATATCCGTTTTTCTGTAAATTTTATGTCCAAGTGATGAGATACCCCTTTTTATCTCTCATAATCTCATTTTCGGAATTCTAAAGTGACGATGTTAGGCTGTCAAATTTCTATAAGGGAACTTCTTAACCCAATTTCAATTATTTTGGGTTAAACTGATACATCTTGTTTTTATTATGCCAAGATTATGTGTGGAATATATCTGTTGTAATTTCCACTAACCTTTTTGTGGATATACTATTTGTACACATAATCATCTCATTGAAAAATTCTTACGTCATTTATACGAACTTGTATGGGAAATTATAACTCATTATCATTTCACTGAGTTAATTTCCTATGTCATTGGTTTTGTTTTTCCAAGAGTATGTGTGAATGACCTCTGATTGTGTTACACTTGATATCCACTTATATTGGGTGTATTTATACTTGTCACACATAATTATTTCATTGATTTGTCCTTGCACTAATGACATGACCTTTGAGTGGGATTACGTCTCAATTTCTCTTCCTTGAGACACTTCTTGATGATATGCACATTTATTGTTTTTAAAGTGTATATACAACCCCTTTGACATTCCATATACATATTATGTCTATAATCAAGTCATTTAAAAGTTTTTAAAATGGTTTACATTCATGTGGATTATAATTTAAATGTTAAAAATGGAAAAGGACTCTTCTATTAAAACATTGTTTTAAATGGTTTTGAAGATTTATTCTTTTAAACATTTATCATCCACATCCATGTTTTAAAAATGGTTTTAAGGATTTATTTTTATGGACATTATTGTTTTAAAACCCTTTCAAAAGTTTCGATGTGGTATGGGAAACTTTGATTCTAAAATCTCATTTAAATGTCTTCTTTTAATATTTTCTAATTATAAAGGGATTTTTCTCTCATAGAGTTTTAATGATTTTATTATATGTTTTTATTTACGATAATATCATGATGTGATCTTTTGTGATTGAAATGTGGAAATTTTATGTTTCTTTTATGCATGTTTTAAGTGTTATGATTATGTTATGGTTCTTGGGTAATGTTTATGAAATCAGGTGGTTCCTTCATAAACTAAGGGCGGGTGAGCCCGATATAGCTCTCCAATTCATTGGGTAATGCAAAGGAGGTAAACGGTAAGGTTTCTCCGAAGAGATTTAGGGAATATACTGTTATGGGTATTCCAAACGTAACCATGAGGGTTACTCCCTACGTAAGAATGTTATGAATGCCTCAAGTTACCTTTACATCTTATGATTTCTATGAGTTATTCATAAATCTTATGACTTCTTGAGGTATGTCAAATTGCTTATGTTTTAAGAGTAAAGTATGATTTCATTGATTCTTATGTATACATGGACTAATGTTTTCTTTCCATATTTTTTTATATCCCTTACTAATCATTTTATGCTCTTCCGATGTTTTTTTTTTGAAATGTTTTCCACAGGACTTAAATATGAATAGGGTCAAGGATGGGATCAAGGAAATACAAGCTATCTAAAACAAGGAACTAGACATGTTTCTGTTAAGAGTTTTTGTTTTATGATGGAAACTGAGTAGAAGTGTCTACTTTGTTATCTTGTGAGATGTAATAGTTATGTCCTAATTATCTAAAACTCTAAACATGAAAGGATCCTCAATGTGAATTATTCATTTATTTCAAGATTAAGTAATGTTTTAAGGTTGGGTCCTTATATGGGGAGACTTACCCGGGAGAAACCACCTTCAAAACACCTTGAAACCCCTTTGAAACGCTTCCAAATCGAGTGGGAGTGCAACCTTGACCCTTGAGAACCCAAAATCCCAAGTGAGGCTCGAGTGGGAGGAATATTGGAGTGAAATAGTTTAAGACTGAGGGAGCCCGGAACTTATAACCCTATTTTTAACTGGCCGCACAGTTAGCCTGCACAGTTTGGAAAACTATGCGCTAACCTTCCGCACACTATTGCCTCAAGAGAAAGGCTCCACATGGTTTCCTCGCACTGTTTGGAAAACCGTGCGCAGGTCGTGCAAAGCCTACTGTCTCCCTTGCACGGTTTCTTGGAGAATCCGCACGGTTTCCACTAACCGTGCTCAAACCGTGCACCCCTTTAGAAGCCTCCAAACACATCCAAAACCATTCCAAACTCTCCCAACATCTTCCCAACTCATACCTTGCACTTTAGACATATAAAAATTCCTAAAAAGGCCATATACCTCAAACTGGTGGTGCTGCACATGCATTAATTTAAATTACTCACGTGAGTTATATCTCATGTAACAATTCTATTATGATAAAATATAAAGAATAATTCTTTCAAATGATAATTATTTTTATTCACCCATCCAAAATTATCAATGACAGTAAAATGAAGATTTCATATACTATGGGTTATCATATCCTATAACTTATATGGGAAAAAATATGAATGAATCCAATTTTACCATGTGATTATACAAGGCATTGGAATGAAATACAAAATTTCATTCCTTAAGATGTTCATCCAATAATAAAATATGATTGTGATTATTATAATATTTAAAAATAGGATTTAGTTCATGTCGTCTATTTCAATCTCCGACTTACATTAAGGATTAAAATACTTTTTCTTATTTTCATCATATATTGTATCATAACAAATAACTTATAAATCCACATTCAAAACAACATTATATATATTCCAAAACACTTTTTAAACATTATCATAACTTCTACATTTATCACAATATATGCAATATCTTGTGAATACACATCCAAAACTCTTATATTTACTAAAAACACTATTATATTAGTTCTCTAAGTTTAACCCAATCCCTATTTAGTCAACCAAAATTTTTTACCCCACTATACATTATATAATTAAAAAATATATGAATAAATATATCCTCAAATATAAGATTTGATTAGCCACTATAAAAAAATCTATTCTACTCATTCAACCAAGGGATCTGGTGTGGGCTCAATCAAACACATATATATTTATAACTATTTCCAGTACTCACATCACATGTGAGATTGAATTATCTAATATTCCCTTAGTAAAAGTTATTGAGTTACCATGGAATATGGATTATGTCTTTTCCATATAGCCTACTAAAATATTATTGAATCTCTTATTACAGACCAGCCCAGTCAATGAATATATATTATATAATTAAACTTTAGATATGAGTACATCACATAGCATGCATAAAAAAAGATAATCACAATATATATATAATATCTAGGTGTTTCCCCATACTCAAAATTTATATCCCAATTCAATTAAAATATTTCATAATAATTATAAAAGAGGGAAAATCCCATATTAATTGAGCTCAAACTGATAACATCATCAATAACATACCCAAAAAACCCATAATTATCTATGACTCAAGTATTTCTTGAGAAAGGTATCAGTGTGTTAAGGTTATCATGTTAATAATCTCACTAAGCATAGGTAAAATGTACTATATAATCAATTATCCCCTAGTAAACCAATGTGACGGTGTATGAAACTCCATGTGGTATGCTTATTAGGCCATACAATATACAAACAAAAACTTTTGATGCCTCGTGAGGATATTTCATATCTCATATAAGAATCCAACAGATGAAAACCATAAAATTTATTTATAAACTATAATTATATTTAAGAAAAATCGGTTATGGATAACTCAAGGTCATATATTGAGATTTAAATATCAGTACACTTCATGAAATTTCTATTAATATATACATATTTATATCCAATGAGAAATAATTATAAAATATATATATCTTATTATATGATACATTTTATACTCATAAAACTCTTTCTAGAAAACTGACTAAACCATAAAAAATAACCAATATATCATATAATATATTATAGACTGCAAGATCATCCTTGTTTTTACTTCATATTATCATGTTCAATTAACTTATTACATCCATATGTAATTCCTTAAACATATCAAACAAAAACTTCTGTAAAAATATCCGTCTAAACTCTATAGTGATTAACATCCATGAAGAAAGATATTTTGGAAAATGTTGTGATTTATAAATCATATTCTTAATGTTTAACTTTTGAATCTATAAAAACTCTATAAATCCACTACATCAAAGGATACAAGGTATACTTCTTTTATCTATTTAAAGAAATTTCTACGTTTATTATCATTATCCATGGTACTTTTATATCAAAATTTACCTTGGAGTATTTTGATAAATAAAGTAACTATTTGCATTATTAAATACCATCACATACTAAAAACCATTAGGTTAAAGTTATATTATCTTATATTATTCTAACTAAATGTAACTCATTACAAGTCGGTTTATAATAATATCAAAAAACTCTTTTAGGAAATTAAGTGAAATTCACTTTTTCACTTGTATGATACCTTGGGATAAAGTGAAATTCACATTCTCATGATATTCAATTGTTGTTCTTAAATGTTTTATATAATATCACATTTCCTAAAATCATTAGGATATTAAGTATAAATCAAATTAACATTAGACTGGTGTAATATTTCATTGGTCTAATTTGAACTTATTATATTTCAAATAAACTACCAATATTATCTTATATACTATTTAATTATCATAATATCACTCAGATATATTCAAACTATTTTGTTTTTATACATTTATATTATTCCCTTTTTAATACATATATATAAATATAAACTATTCTTTTCATATATTATATTTTATTCAATGTGACTTGTTAACTTTTATAAAAAACAGATAGCTTTATTTGAAACTATTCCACTAATGGATGGTGTGAATAACATTCCTCATATATCAAAAAAACATGATAAACTATTTGTCTTATATAAAACATTTTAATATGTGTCTATTTTTCAAAACATGTTATAGTATCTGATAAACCATAATGTGTATACAATTAATCATCTCATATTGTTTATGAAAACTCATTATAGGTTAAAACAATATCTTATTGCATGTGAGAAATGAGATTAAGATTCACATATTTCTATGTGTCATCTAAGTTTTATATATTCAAATCCCTGATGTAATAATTCTTTCATCACCATTTGAATGTAAACTACAAGATCATATCATTCTATGTTCCATCGGATGATTGTATATTCAAAATATTGATGTCAAAACTCCTTCTTCATAATATGAATGAAAAATAAAATATCATATCAATTTATTAACAAGATTTTGAACTCTTTTATATTTACTACACTTTTAAATCATATGGTTGGTATCATATATCCACTGAAACCAAATAATTTATTTTTATAACACTGATTCCTCATAAAGACATTCCATGGAGTTCTAAAACCCCTTCCAGTATATCAAATTATTCCACACCATGGAATCATGAGACCTCCTTGGTAATACCATTTTATTTCATTAAACATAATTTTATTGTATAGAAAGTATTTTTGGATTCTCAAACTAACGTTTCTTCTTCTGTTTTAATCTTTTACCAACTTATATAGTCATCACAACACAAGAAACAGGACACCATATGCCTTGTTCATCTTTTACGAACACATTAAGAATATCTATTAAAGGTTTCTTGAATTTATTCTTATTTCTATAACATTTATATATATAAAAATGGGATTAATTATTAAACTATAATAACCCATAATAAAATATCTAGTCTCAAAAAGTCATTTTCATAATCAATCATATTGAGTATATGAGTGGAGACAAAAACTCATTAAGTGATTTTCCATTTTATACATTTCAATAAATAACTGAATCATTATATATTTTTTATAATATTCTAGATTCACTTTTTAAATACTTCAATACTTTGATTACTCAAGAAGATATTGAAGTAATACATAAAATTTGTTTTATTTTATAAATTTTCTTAAGTAACTAGTATAAGGAGTTTCATACATTAAGATTCTCTTATTCAATGATTAATCTCAATTTTATGTTTTATGAAGATGATGTTACTTATATTCAACAAAATATTTTATTTGTTTACAACCATTTAATAAACAATTTTACGTAGTATTCTCACACCAAAATGATGACCCTTTTTAAATTTATAATATTCATTAGTAGTCCATGATTAATAGCCCACTATGAAAATAATTTCACTAACATATGAAACTCACTAATTAGTTATTTAGTTGTATAATAATCCTAATAATATCATATATGAATATTTTATAGTTTAGTAAACAAAACTTTTACTAATACCTATTATAGATAAAGATAACTCCATTTTCTAGTATCTTAACACATAGTGTTTCCCATGTAAGTGTAGCCTAATGAAAATACCAAGAATAAAAATCATTATTTGGAATGAATCTTACCGTTAAATTATTAATTTATAAAATATAATATATGGGAACCCCAATTTAGTTTGAAATTTTCTTGTTGGGTGGTTGAGGTCTTGAAAAGTTACACTTTGAAAGGAATATAAAACTTAGTATTACAATGTAGATTTAATCTCACCATCATATCTCCATTTATTCCCTTTATGTATTCTTGATTTTAAAGATTTATTTTGTTGGATCTCATTTCTTCTAACAAATCAACATGTTTGATCAATATTTTTTTGTAACTCATTACATAATCCATTATTTGTATTAATCAACCAAAAATAGTGGCAAATAATATATAAAAATATATAAATTCATCTCTTGAAAAGTTACATTAAATTTTCATCTAATATTTTAGAATCATATGATATTAAAAATATTTATATGATTGATGTTTTATCCACAGATAGTTGACTCCCACATTTCTAGGATAGGAGATAAGACTCCAGGCTAATTGGAATTCGGGCCTAAAGCCCCTCTACCCAAGGATACATTACTCATGATTGTATCTAATTATACATAAATATAATATATAATATGTATGTAATATGTTCAAAAACTAAATATGAAATGATAACTTTATTTAAGAATTTAGGTCATGGTAGATGAAAAGTAAATCTTATGTAATGATGCCAACCATGTGATATAAGGTTCATAATTTTATGACAAGTAGTTTAATAACTTTAAAATAAATCTTACACATATTAACAATATATAAAATATATATCCATGAATAATAAACAAGGTAACTACATTCAAATAAATAAACATTTCAAAAAAAATCATGAGATAAAAATTTATGAACAAATCAAAAAATAGTTAAATATAAATACTTAATAACATTAATTTATTCTTCTTGGAAATAACATAATCTATAATATAAAATCTTCATATTTATTTCATGATGTGAACATCATATATTATATATTATATGACATCTTACTCTAAATATCTGATATTTGATGAATTGTAAACATTTTATGATCAAATTTATATTATATTAACAATTTACATAATATAAATATCACATTTTTAAAATTATTAAAACCTTTTCCAAATCAATCATCAAACCTATTTTCATGTGTCTTAAATAATTTACTAAAAAGGTTTTAATTTAAATAGATTAAATTAATTAATTATGAATAATTCATAATTTAAATATAAACACTTTATTTTTTTTATAATTTATAAACACTTTATAAAATACCCCTGATGATTAATGAATATAAAGATTAATTCTAATTTATATGTTATTCCATATAATTTTGTAAAAGGTATTTTAATATAAAAATTTAATATTACCAAATATTATATAATAAATGTTTCATAAAATAATGATTAAGGAAATTTGAACTCTTTATAACTAATTAATTTATATACTCCTTACAAATTAATAAACACACCCTGAATACAATTTTATCATTATTTATAATTTATTTACAAATAATAAAATACAAATCATAATTTAATTTAAAGAAAAATAATTTTTTTAACAAATCATATTTGAAATTTCAAAATTAATCATAGAATTGGATAAAACCCATATTTGATGATCCTCAAAGAACTATAGTATATGGTTAAAATCATGTGACATATGATATCTATCATATTTTATGGCCAGTATCCACATTATCCTTTATGACATCACATATCATATTTATGATATATTGGGATATCATATTATGGATTTGATAATACTTTTTGATGTATGATGTAATATAATTTTATTTTATGATAGGCATATGCAATGTGCTATCACCAGTGAAAACCCATAGTTTTAAATTGATTTATGGCTTATTTTTCCCCATGAATGTTGTAGGTTATGGTATCTTATAGTGTAAGGAATCTATATTTTTCATTCATTGAAAAATTTACGTGGATAAATTTTAGTCGTTATCATTTGTAAGAATTAATCTAAAAATTTTATAATTAAATAACTTGTTGTAAACAAGGGTATTCACATCTAGAAACTGACTTTATTTTGTGTTTCTTGTTAATCCATATTGGTTTGATCATGTAGTTGTAGAGACAGGTGGACTTATTATGAAAGTGGCTTTATTGTTGAAGGTTGCGTCATTTCCTTGTGTTTTCCAAACAAATTCATACAGGATTTGGAGTAAGGTACAAGTTTCATGAAAGAATTATTTCCAAGACTACCTCATGAAAATATAGAAAATGTCTATAATTTTTAAAACTTTGGTTTCATGAAGGTATGGATATTTTTGAAATATTTTTTCATTAAAGTGTGATGATTCATGAAGGTAAAAGGAGGTAAGTTATCCAATTGTAAGAATTTTCACGAATGAAAAAGTAGTAAGTTATGTGACTATGAGAAGTTTCATGAATGGAAAATTTCTATGATTATTTAAAAAGATTGGGAGTTTCACTAAAGATATTTTTACATTAGTGAATCACGGAAGCATATTTTCCAAGCATAATATAGTTTCTTGAATGTTTTAGAGATTCGCAAAAGGGAAACCCCAACCTATAAATATGAGTCTTATCTTTATATAATTGATTGAAAATTTTTTGTATAAGGGTTGATCACTCTAATTTCATGATGGTTTTTCAAAAGCATCATTCTTATGAAAATGATGAACTTTATGAAAACGCAATTTCTTCAGAAAGAATGGATGATAACTAATGGATGCTACTGAATTTAAATTAAGTTGTTTCATGAAATTATATAGTTTCTTGAAAGTTGGGATTTTAAAAAATTTAGTAATTTCATGAAAGTTGGGAGTTTTAGGAAATTTGGGAGTTTCATGAATGTTTGTAGTTTCACGAAATCTGGTATTTCGTTGAAACCAAAATGGGTTTAATTAAAAAGGGTGTTTTGAAAAATATTCTTATGTTATAATACTTGAACATTGTAAAAGTTTGTGGAATGTTTTTAGGAATCATAAGTATACCTACATGGCATAAAAAATCACCTTCATGTTCTATAATATGTAATTGAACTTCATATCAACAAACAGCGAAGGACTTTACCCAAATTACAATGTAAGGGGGAGTCGATGTATGTGATTTTATGGAGGCATTTTTTCATCCCTAAAATTATTGTAAATGCATTCAGCTTGGAATAGAGTTACTATGTCTAATAAATTGTAATCCAAACAATTTCATGAATCATATTGGATATAGGTATGACCAACACATTGTCAGTGTATTCTACTTGGACTATCCCTTAGTGGTGATCCAAGTAAAATAGTCATGTTGTGTTTCTAGTTTTTCATAGGGGTATTTGGTAAATACACAATTCCATTAATGTTCCTAACAATGTGGAGATAATTTATGTATTATATTGAGAAACATTTGAAACCCTGATTCACCCCTCCCCTCTTAGGCAGTTCCATGGATTTACAAGTGGTATCAGAGGGTATAAGTTGTTGGTGTTAAATCTTTCTTCTATTTTGATTTCATGGAGAACTAATTTAATTTTAAGAGAGTTCCCCTATTTTATATAAGAAACATCTAGATTTGGAATAATATAATGATATCTCTTTTTAAATCACTTGTTATAGATGTTCTCTATGCCATAGTTCAATAGATTATGTTCAATGATTCAACATGCCATTCTATGAATGAAACAAACAGCAAACTTCTTGATGCAAGTTCCAACGCTAAAAAATATCTTACAATAGCACTATATGTTCAAATATAATTAAATGTGGTGATTTTCACTAATTACAAGGACATTTAAGAGAAATTTAAAAATATATATGAATGTTATAATAAATTGAAAGAGTCCAAATATCATGTTTTTAACAAACTATTCGAAGATCTGAAAATAAATCCAGATGAAAATGTTGATAGTTTCTTTAATCAAAATACTAATGTTATTGGATAAATTTGAGTACTTGGGGATGAAATTCAATATATAGAAATTCTCTATAACATCCTTGGAAGTCTTCCACCTATATATAATCCAATGTTTCAGTCCTTGAGGAAAAGGAAATGTCTACACTTTCTATTGAGGTTATGTTATGCAGCCTGGTGGTTTATAAAATGAGAGTAAAACCAAAAGATAAAAAAAATTCAAGTAAAAAGGGATATTTTATTCAATTACATGGGAAAACATGAAATTTACAATATTAGTGATGATTGATAATCTGTATATGATAAAGATATTTATCTTATTTCCAGAAAATTCAAGAGGGGAAAGGATAGATTAAAAGTTAAGCATTCTTTTTTGTTGTGGTAAAGTATGGCCCATTTTTGGTCAGTGCTCAAGGAATTTTGATGATGTAGAAAGAGAAGAATAAATCATGATGATTCCTATAAGGTGGTTCTCATAAAATGGATACTTAAAATCAATAAATAAATTATAGTGAAATAAATTCTTTTGAAAATTGGAGAAAGATTATAAATATATTTTATAGGATGTTAAACCAGAGTTTAAATATGATGTTGAAAATTCCATGATAGATATAATTAAAAACATAGAACCTGTAAAGGACGAATAAAAGCAATCATATGGGTTTATTAATATCATGGTGTAACATGAGGGTTCTCTTATGAGATTAATATTCTGGGAAAGAAAAACATAAATTTTTGAGATTTGATGAAAGAGTCACAGGTGTATGTGGATCAGCTTTAAGAAAATATATATTGACTATAAGAATAGGCAGAAGAACATTTTACAAATATTGAAATATCATAAGAGGTTTTTTATTTTAATCTAAGAATTTTTGAGAAGGGAAAAGTTTTAAATGACCTTACATCAAGATTAAAGGAAATGTCTAAGATAGTTGAGGGGATTGAAGAATAATTCATTTATTTAAAGACTAAACTGGATATGGAAAAAAAAGAAAAGTAAAGAAAGAAGAAATTATAGTTTGGAAGTTATTTAAATTATAATATTTGGGAGAGAGTAAAATTTTCTTCTAAAAGTGTATAAAAATCCAATAGTCCCCGAAGATCAAAATTTATTTTCAAAAGTGGAATTGGATGTGATACAGAAATATCAAAGGATAGAAATAAGATGATCCAAAACAAAGGAAACCTGAAGGTTAGACATATAATAAAGGCACATGAGGTCCTAATAAAGAAAATTTTGAACCAAATAGAGAATATAGATAAAAATAATCTACAGTTATCCATTGATGATATTCGATCAAAGACCTATAAAAAATGGTACCAGTGGAGGAATGGAAGTGAGAATACATTTCCTCTTATGAAATGTTAATTATATAGATTTCTACCTTGTCTTCTATGAAGACATAAGGATATATCTAAATGGTGAACTAACTAGATCTCATAAAATCATAATGAGACCATATCCTTCATCCTATAGAATAAATAATTTATATGGATTTTTTTCATTGTTCTAACTTTGGCCATAAACTTGTTCTTTGCAGGCAGAGGAAATGTTGAAACCCTAACTAAAGTACTTTGAGACAATTAAATACTAGTCAAATAATAATAATTACCCTTGAAAATAAATATTCTCAACAATTATGAGAATATTATTATGATTCAACCATTCATATTGGAAATATATTTGAGAGGTCATCTTATTATTCCACTCAATCAAGTATATCATGGAAGGAAAAGAAGAAGATTAAGAAATCTAACCAGGAATATATTTCTCCAAAAGCAAAAAATAAGAGTATCACCATGACTATTAATAGTTTATTCTCATCTCACATTATAGGAAATGATTTTTTTGAAATGTTAAAGAAATGCTGGATGAAATAGTGATATTAAGCAATGATGGTGCCTAACAGATCAAAGGTGGTGTAAATACAGAATAAAATATGATGAGCTAATGAAATAAATAGTTCTCTATATAGATGGCTTGAATCATAATCTCTTGAGTGTAAATAAACTCTATGAATCAATAAAATTAGTAAAATTAAATCATTAATGATACAACATCAAAGGAAACAATGTTAATTCTCTCATGAAAGGTTGGAGGAGAAATGGTAATTTTTACGAGGTAAACAAAAATAAAAACACCTGTTTCTTAACAATTGATGAAGAAAAAACTATGGAAATGAATTTCGTTTCACATTTATTGGATAATAATGGAAAAAATATTCAATTTAATGGATATTGTTGAAATTCCCAATTAAAATAGTGATCAATAAAATACATGGGATGATTGTATGTGGGGAAAGATGGTCAATAATTCTTATCGACTGAGGTATAAAAGGGCATTAAATATGCTGGATCTAGAAAACACATATGTGTGTGGTCCAATGAATGTGTCTATTGTTTATGTAGACAGATACTTCAATATTTTTATTAATGATTATAGTATATTGGAATGTGTGATTTTTATGAAGCATAAATGATAAGTGATTGAATGCATGAATAGATGTCTCTGAAGAGTTGAGAATGAAATTGGTCACACAATTAAGATATTATGAGATCATAATAAAAAAATCCACATTTATTTAATTTTGAAATTATCATCTTATCAAAAATGAGGTATATTTATTCATAAAACCTCAAAAATGAGGATGTTGAACATAAAAATGAATATGTGAATAATATATCAAAAACTATGTGGATTGAGAGTTTTATTTCTCATAATTATTATAAAGAGGATTTTCATGTTGTGGTGTATATTCAAAATTGAATAGGGATAATTCTAAGAGAGGACATAACAACATAGGATATATGTCATGGAAGGAATCCCTCGGTAAATTATTTTCATATTTTTGGATGTAAATGTTTCATCTAAAATCAAGAAGCCAATCATGGAATGTATAGTTATGCTACAGATTAGGGAATATTCATGGACACTCTATGAGGATTAAATCCTATAAATTCTAAAATAATAATTTCAGAAAGATTCTGGAGTGAAATTATGTCAAGAACATTGAGGTTAAAATTATGAATAAATTAGGAATCTCATATGTTGATATGATTGAATATGAATTAGAAATTATAAAAGGGTCTTATTCAAATATAGAAATTGTGGAATTCTTTCCAAATATTCAGGGTTCTCCAAAATATGATGATTCAAAAGTATAATCAGAAGAGGAACCCACTATGGAAGAAACTCTTCTAGGAACTAATTAGAGAAATTTTATAGAATAATTTGATTTATCTAACATCATTGGAAGTTGGACTACACATAAAAAACAAGGAGAGTGAGGAATGAAGCACATTATCCTATTAATTATGGAGCCAACCACATTTGAAAATGTTGAAAGGTAATAATAATGGGTTAAGGTTTTGAATGAAGAACTGAATCATATTGACAAAAACTAGACCAATGGTCCTTCTAAGATGATTGAAAATCATAAAGCGATTAGAACAAATTGGATCATCATAAAAAAATATGACATAGGAAATGTGATTAAACAAGGAATGCTTGGTGTGGAGAGGATATGTATATATTTAATTCATTATGTCTTTTGAAACATTTTCTCTATTAGCTCAACTAAATTCCATTATTCTCTTTCTAGAAATTACTATTCACGAGGGTAAAATGTTTATTAGATGGATTCCAAAACACCATTTTTAAATTTTTTTTCTTAAATAATAATTCTACATTGAACAACCAGTTGTATTTCATGAATGAAAATGATGAAACAAATGTTTTTAAATTAAATTAGTCTCTTTATTGTCTAAATGAAGAAACAAAAGCATGGTGTTCTGGGTTGGATGCTTATCTGAAGAAGATTCGGTTTAAAAGAGGAGGTGTCAATCATAATATCTTTGTGAAGAATTATCAGGGAGATCAATTTATGGTTCTTGTGTATGTGTATGACATTATATTTGGTAGAAGTAGGCATTGAATATTTGAATAATTTTCCAAACACATGAAATATGAATTTTAAATTTCCATTATTGGTGAACTAACATATATTTTAGGGTTATAGGTGATTTAAAAGAAGGAATACAAAATAATTTCTCATAAAAAGTAAGTAGGAGATCTTATGAAGAAATTTAACATGAATGACATCAAACCAGTTTCAACTCCTATTGAGATCAAGAAAAAACATGGAAAGCATGAGGATGCAGAATATTTGGATCCCACCATGTATAAGAGGATTGTTGGTTTTATATTTTATTTTAATGAAACTCAGCTAGATAACTTCTTTTCAATACATTTAGGGTTCATATAGAAAGTAATCTGAATGAATATCATTTTTCCGAACTTAAAAGAAACATGATATATATATATTAAAGGTACTCTAAAACATGGATTATACGTTGAAGTGGGAAGGGATAAAAAATTTCTATAATTTTTTTGTGTTAACATGGATAGAGATGTGGTGGATTGAAATTAAATATGTGGGGGTTCAATGATCATTGGAAATAATTGTGTGGGATGGTTGAGTAGGAAACAAGAAATCACATCTCTTAGAATGGACGAAGAAAAGTATATCTCTATGAAAAAAGGAATACAATCAGCTATTTCAGATAAAGAAATAACATACTAACATTAGTTATGAGGTAAAACAACCAATATTGATACTTTGTGACAACAAGATCATGATTTAGTTCATGAAAAAATGGTCCAACACTCTCATACCAAACATATAGAGTTTAGATATCATTACATCTAACAAAAATTTGAACAAGATGTGAATAAAATGTATCATGTTGGGACCAATGATCTAGTGTATGACATCTTGAATATCCCTTTTTAAACACTAATGTTTGTGAAAAATCATTTTAACATTGGTGTTCATCCACCTCCCATTGCATAAGGAGGATACGATTTAACCCCTATCTCTATTTGGGTTAACATTTTTAATCAGTTTGATTATGCGATTCATGTATTAGATGAGATATAATCTAGGGGTGTTTTATTATCACTCAGGGAAAATGTAGTTTCTCTTGGTTTATATAAAGATGTGGATAATGGTGAAATTCAATGGAATGTAGGTTTTAAGGATACATTTTAAGAATTTTGAGATTCATTACAATATAGGATTATAGGAAATTTTTGTTGAATAGTGAAATTTTTTATGATTTCGGTTTGCAATAAAAGTTTGATGGATAGATCAGTCATCTCTCAAGGCATGAAATTATCTCTTAACACTATTTTCTCTATACTGAGATTTTATCACAGACTTATAGTGGTGGATGAATTATTTCATAACAATCTAGTTTTTATTCGAGTCTGATGCCCTATTGAATTTCTCTATATACTTCCAACAACACCAATGAGGGTATTTTTAGAATAATGGTTATTCATAGTTATAAATATATTTAATTTTTTTTAAATCCATAATAATTTGATCAATAAATTTGTAATACAAGTGATCTAAAGATACCGGTGACAGCTGTGTTGAAGGTTGTGTCATTTTCCAGTTTTTTTTCAAAATTTTAAGATTGAAAATTTGGAGGAAAGTACAAGTTCTGTAAAAGTTGGATTTCCAAGACTACCTCATGAAAATATATAAAGGTTATTAAATTAATGAAATATTAGTGTCATAAAGGTTTAAAGATCTGGGAAAAATGTTTAATGATAGACTGGTGAGCCGTTAAGGAAAAAATTGTAACTTCTGTGATTATGAGAAGTTCAGAAACTGAAAACTGTGGAATTTTATAAGACAATGATAAGTATCACAAATGGAAAATTTATTTGAAGTTTAATAATGATAGGGAGTATAAAAATAGGCATTTTTATGTTTCAAAATCAAGGCAACATGTCTTTTATGTATGATAATGTTTCACACAAGCCTCAAAGTTTCCAAAAATGGTAACCCCCACCTATAAATTGGTGGATTCTCTTTATATAATGGATCAAAAAAGTTTTGAATAATAGTTGACCAATCTGATATTAAAAAGGTTTTATTTGGACATATTTCTTACTTGAATCCAAAAATTTATGTGAACACAAGTTTTATGAAAGGAATGGTAGAAAAATAATTGATTCTAAGACATTCTAGTGTAAGATATTCATGAAGGTTGTAAGTTTCAAGAATGTTAGAAGTTTAAATAAATTTAGTAGTTTCATGATAGTAGGTAGTTTCATGAAATTTAGGAGTTTTTTGAATGTGTTTTTTATTGTGAAAGATGATAGTTCTTTGAAACAAAAAGTACATTCCAAGAAAAAGGTGTTTTGTGAAAGATACTTATGGGGGCATACTTAATCTTGGTAAATTTTGAAGGAATGTATTTATGAATAATAATTGGACCTAAATGATTCAATATATAACCTTTATCTTCTCTGATATTCAATCAATCATCAAGTTGATAAACTCATAAAAACATCACCCAAAGAAATGAGAATGGGGGATTCGATAGATGTGATATTTGGGAAATAGTGTTTCATCCCAAAAATTCTTGTAATGGAAATGTTTTTGGATTGGAGTGATCACGTTTAATCAATTTTAATCAACAATATCTAGTAAAACCTAGTGGATTTATTTATGACTAAAACACTATCGGTGTGTGATCCTTATACAATCCCTTAATTATGAACCATGTAAAACTATTATGTTGTGTTTCTATTTCTTCCTATGGGTGTTTAGTAATTTCATGATTCTATTAGATAGGTTTAACAATTTCCTACCAATATGGGGATAAGATCCATATTATTCAATTAAAAATATGACACTCTAATTCACCCCTCCCCTTTCAAGGTGCTTGAGGGAATTACATAACTATTATATGAGTTTTAATGTGCTAGATTCTATTTCATTCATGAATGTTATGCATGAACTATCTAACGCATTAAGATATGTGTTATAATTCATGAGTTAATTCATTCATTGTCGATGATCTTCCTTAAATAATAAATAAATACTACTATTATAGAATGAATGTAATGATGATTGAAAAAACTCTTTATATAAAATCATCCATTTCCTAAACACTTTATGATACCTATTTATTTCTACATTACTATGGTAACTAATATAACTTTTTCATTTTATTTACCATTATATGCTAAACCATTTAGAACAAAAAAATGAAATTCACATAGAACGTTGAGTTATATAATCATTAGAAAATAGTGATATTACCTTTATTATAGTAACTAAATCTATCTGTTTCGTTTTTTTTAATATCTATATCATAAAAACATTAAGATATTAAATAGAGAAATCACTTTGTTTTTAGATATATTTAATCATTTATTTGTTAAATTTGAACTTTGTAAGTCCAAAAATACTCCCACTAACTTCTCAGAGACTATATTTCATTATGAATATCATACTAAGATTAAAAAACTCCATTTTTTGTCATAAAAAACTTATTTTTTATTTTAGTTACATATACAATTGTGTAGTTGGGAAATAAATCTCATATCCTTTTAATGGGATTATACAACAAATAAATCATTATTTCTATATCATATATGGAATTATTTATGTTTTGAAATATATATGAAAACATACTTTGTTTAATTTTCTATAGTTGGTGGTGTATTTTATTCCATCATATTTTCAAATAAAAACAACACCATGCATAAAAATCCATTTACCCTTATCTTCTTTCAAAGAATATTATAAAATTTAGTAAAACTACAACCCATGTGTATCAAAAATATACAACTCATTTATTAAATGATTATTGTCTATAATCTCTTATCTAAAGAAAAATGTGATAAATAATATAAATCCTTTAAAAACATCCATGATTGATGCTCTATTTTCATCTAGGTTCTTTAAACAAATATCATTTCTCCTATAAATGAATGAAAACACCAATCTCCTATATTTGACTCTTTAATTACTTATAAACCCCATTATATTCATATTTTTTTAATAAATACATTTGATTTTACATACCCTTAAGAATATGATAATTTATTTTAATAACATTAATAATTGAATTAGAACCTCTATGGGGTTTATTGGAAACCTTATTCTAATAAGTTCTAATTGCTAATATTTTTATAATGGATATAAAAAACCCTCCTTACTCTTCATTGGTATAGGTAATGGTATGGAATCTCCACATCCTTGTTTCTTCTCTTTCTAGAAAAATGTTTTAGCCTAATCCCTTTTCACTATAATGATCTCTCTTGATCTTTGAAAATCCATGTCCTGGTCAGCTATCCCCAACATATTAAGGATCTAAGGTAAAATTTTATTTAATTCATTCAAAATATAACTCATAATAAATTGGCAGAACATTTTTTACTTTTATTTAATAATGAATTTCATATCTCAGTCAAGCCTAAGAGTTGAAATGATCTACACCATGTAATTAGCATACCTATTCAGGTTGAGCGCATAATATAAGGCTAAGTTTCCTTCTACAATTTTACACAAAACTCAATGCATCGTCATATTCATCATATGTCATTGATTAATATCACATGTGTATAAATAAAAGTATTTCCACCACAAAAGGTACACATGGTTTGGAACCAAATGACTAGACATTTTAGAAAAATCCATTATCCACAATGGTGTGTTGTCATCTTATTTGTGAAAGAGGTATAAGAAGGAAGATTCATGAATTTGGAATTTTATCTAATGTTAAATAAAGAAAAAATATGGTCGTATGGAAGTAGGATTTATAAATACTTAGTGTATTATCCTCAACAGTACATGAAATAACATGTGAAATAAAACACATTAGTTAATTCATCATCCAATTAATGTATCACATGCTTGTATGAAAAATAATTCCTCATCTTATATACTATATATTGGTTTTTCAAGGATTGTATATGTAGAATACTTCCCTTGAATGATTAAAGTTACCATTCAACTGTAAAAATTTATAAATGAAAACCACATATAGATATCATACACCATGGTTTTCATACACTATAACATGCATGGTAAATTCCTTATCAATGAATCCAATTGTAAAATAAAATTGAACTAGGAAGTGTCACCTAATTCATAATTTCATGTCTTATAACATCCCTCAAATCATAAAATAATATTGGGATTATTATATCATAAAAAAATTATGTTTAGTACATATCATATCAACCAATCCCCCAATTATAGTAAATTCTAAAAGGCTTCATTGTTTTTCACCTTATATTGTATCATATAAAATAACTTATGAATCCAAATCCAAAACTCTTTTGTATATCTTCTAAATACATTTGTAAAGCTATCATCAAGTTCACCATTTATCACATCATATGTAAAACCTTGTTATTACCCATTGAAAAAAATAGATTAACTCTAATGAACTATTATGGAATCACTTTGAGTCAAAGTCAATCCTCATTTAGTAAACAACAATTTATGATCCCACAGAACGTTATAGCATTGAAAAAAATGAAAAACTGGGTAAATATCTGTAAGAAAAGAGAGACCTATATAAAATAATAAATAATACTCAATAAATAAAGGGATTTGTTTTGATCTCTGTAAAATACATGTATCTTTATTCCCTTGTCCACCAGTCAAATCCAATTATTTCATGCATTCTAATATGTTCCCTTTATCCAAGACATCGAGTGATAATGGGACATAGAGCGTGTCAATCCCATATAGCCAATGTAAATGTTCCTAAATACCTGAGTGAATACTAACCATGTTGAAAATACTATATTGAAATAGTCTTATCATACAATTATATTATATATATTTTTTAATATTCATTACATTACATAAACACACACCTAAGGACCGTAGTAGTTCATTTTATTTGGAAATAGGGAAAATTAAACAAATAGTCCATAGGTAAAATAAATAATATCTCACTATGATCTTCATAACTATAACCCTTCTTAAAAATATCATATATAATACATTTCCTCATAACCTGGGGGAAGATGACATAATAAAGGGTGACATTAGATGTTTATAAAGGGTAATAAAGAGAGATATGTAAGCATACCATGAACATAAGGGTATGAGAACAAGAAAATAACAATTTTGATCCATACCCTGCATATCAAATATCTAAATCTGGAGTTATGGAATAAATATTAGAAGAAAATAATACATTAATCATAATGGGATCAAGGAAAATGATCCAAGAGATCATAAAATTTTCATAACATATAGATTTGTGTCATAAAAATAAGCATATAAAATCATTTCTATAGTAGTCACGGCTCATTTCAAAGGCTATTGTAGTGTAATAGGTTCACTCCCCAAACCATAATAGTAGTAAAGGTTCACTTAAAAGACTATCATTGTGGAAAATGTCCCTTACTGAACTAGGTTCACTACCAATTCCAGTCATGTCTACCTAATTAGATATAAATATTTACCCAATGCATTGGAGAAAAATATAGGTCCAACCCATTATATAATGAAAATAATACATTTGTGTTCCATAAGATTATAAAACATTCATCATATCATAAAAGATGAAATTAAATGGGTATTCATAAACATTTAATCATATCATAACCTGTGGAAAATAGATAGGTTTCATAATCATTTCATCATATCATAACCCATGGAAAAAGAAGCAGGTTTAATAAGAATTTTGGTCACGGTATAACACATAGAAGAGAAACAAGTTTGATACAAATCAAGTCATATTAAAAATAAACCATTAATATAAGGAATAAGAATTATATATTTGGATCATATCCCATGTAATGAATAGGTAACATTAAATTATGTCATTATAGATGGAAAATGATTTTGAATGATCATCTAAAACCTTTGTTAAAGAAAATATCCTTTCCCCTTGGGAAAAATATTTTTAAAACATAAAAAATTTTGAAAATATTATTATTTTAAAATGATTATAAAACTTATAAAGTAATCATAAAATAAAATCTTATTCATGATGGTTGGAATTTTCATTCATGTTATATATGTTTAAGGAATGTTTTCTTTCACATTTTCGTTAAAATCCAAATAGGCGTTGTTTGGAAAATGACATGAAGATTCAATTAAAAAATGTAAAAGTTAAACCATGGGATAAAATTTATTTTAATATTCATAGGATAAAAATAAAAAATAGTTTTATGAAAATATGGTTTTGGAAGAAAACGTATTTTTGACTGAAGATAAAGATAAAGTGGAATTTTCTTAAAAAAACTCCCTAAATTATTTTAAGTAACAAATAGTATTAAAGTTGTAATATTACATAAAAATATTAATAATACAGATAGGATATGAAAATTCATGATTTTATTGTGAATTTTTTCATAATAGTTTATCATCGTAAGCATAATCCTAAACAATCCTAATAATCGATGAGATTAAAACATAGAATCATTACCACTTTGGTAACATTTAATCATATGAACCCTGATGGAATTACATAAAGTGGAACATAAAATTTCATAAGGATAAATAAATTCATGATAATACCTAAAAAATGGATTGAATAAACACCTTGTAAAATAATATAGTTGTATAATATAATGATCATCTCAAAGAAGGCAAACTGAGACAAAAATTTATTACCTTAAGTCTTGGCTTCCATCATACACATTTAAACCTACTGTATAATAAATATATTTTTATTATAAATTTATTAAATAAAAATATTTATATATATCCTAACAAATATTATTTTCTTATTACCTGTTTATTACCTGTTTATTATCGATTTCATGTTAAAGTTGGATTTCAAATAATAATTGCTTTGTTTTTCATATATGATTTGATTTGTTATTTTTGGTCCTCTTACATTGATCATGATTTCATCCGATCCACAATTTTAACCATGATAAAAATATCATATATATTAATTAAATTTGTATTTGGAGTAATCCATATAATTTAGTGACATAAATTTAAATACATCATTAATGGAGACTATAACATCCTAGGTTTTTAAGAATTAATTGTATTCTAATAAATTATATTTCGTTGATGGTTTTCATCGTAAGCTACACCAAGTTAAGATTTATTAATATAAAACACCAATTTAATATTTAACTAAACGAAACATTTATATTATTGTTAAGTACACACAACAATATGTTTGGATTATGTTGCACATAAAATCGAGTTCTTCTAATATCTTGTTTTACACGCAAGACTGAGTTTTGACAAACTCTAACAGAATATTTATATTACTATTTAATATGATATTTATCAACTAGACATTAAAATATAGGTTATGAAAATTAATAACTATATTATGAAAATATGGTTTATTAATGTTTATAAAATGTATTATTTGGTATCTAATTAATTATAAATCAAAGTATGATCTATTTAAAAATAAATAAATTCAATTTCTGAAGAAAAAAAATTATACTCAAACATGTTTTATCTAAATATGTTTTAAAAAACATTACTTGAATTATTTTAATTAAATATATATATTATATATTAAATAAAATATTTAAAATTCACATTATGGGTTTTTTATGAAATATATAAGTATAAATCCAGTTTTATGAATAAACAGATGTATTTTTCAAAAATCTAGTTTTACTATCTTTGAATGGTAAACATATTTTAAAAAATATTTCAGAATATTTTATAAATTATAATTGATAAAATTGAATTTATTTTTAAAATATTAATTTAAAAATTTTCATAGGATGGATTGTTTTTATTTTTCAAGGATGTTTCATTTTTTGGTGAATTATACAAAAATATGAAATTTTAATTGAAAACATAATATTAATTTAAATTATTTATAATTTTAATTTATATTTTAATTTTTTTAATGTATATTTCGTTCCATTGTACATATATTAATCTCACTTAGGTCATTGGAAGAAATTTGACATTGCAATAGGATACAAAAACATTTCAAACTTTTGATATTTTTCAAATGAAAAACAAGTTGTCTCATCCCATCTGCGGGATTAATTTAAAATTAATTTTAACCACTAATGATATTTAAAATTAGAAAAATGGATTCCATATTTAAAATTAGAATAATTTCTAATTTCTAATAATTCCAAGTTATTTTTTACCAAAAATATTAGTGAATAAAGATAAAATTAATCACATCAATTAAGAGAAAACCAAGTTTACCAATACACTAAACATTTAAATTAAGAGGGAAATTACCTAGAAACTTATTCAAAACCTATTTTATGGGGATATATCTAACATATACCATATTTTAAATAATTTGGTTCATTATTAGAGTAACATGAGTTTTGGGATACCTCTTAATAGTGATTACTTTTTGTTATTTAAAAGTTTTATACTCACCTACCTTATAAGAGGCAACCCCTATCTCCCTCTCTTCAAACCTGTCAATACCTATGGCTCAGTTAATCCATATAAAAATATATTCCCAACTTCCCCCAATTCATCCCAGAATCTGTAATTTTTTATAAATCCATCTAAGGAATTCCTTCAATGAAAACTAAAAAGATATACATGAAGAAGAGGTAACATTCTTCAAGGAATGTTTTTATTTAATTTCTTCCTCAAACTCCTTTAATTATTTTTATTTCACAATTATATAATAAAATTAGTATATTAAATATGAAATTATTTTTTATGTTAATTTTACGACCTGAAACTTCACACACTTCCATGAAATGGGATACACAATCATTATTCGTGTGTACGATAGACTGTTGTCTCTCGAACCAATATTCTTCATTCATCCATTACCATTATTAAAGGTAGATAATAATTAATTTATTTGAAGTCTCTATATTATATTTATTATTTTTATTATTTTATTTTGATTATTTATGTTTTATATAACACATTATTTCATTTATTCCATTTTATGGGAATGTGATAATATCATTCATGTGTACAGAAGATTACTACCTCACAAAGTGATGTGATTCATTCATTATTAACATAGAATGTATGAAAAATGGATTTCATAAAAATATATGATATATATGATATAAAAATTTATATATAATGATATTATATCATATAAATTACTTTCATTTCATCTGAAATGAAAATAAAAACATTGTTCATGTGTACGTACAACCTACTATCTCCATGAATGATGTATCTCATTTATTATTTCTATTATTTATAGATTAATATAAACACATATATAGTGAATATATGTATATATATATATATATGAAAGTTATTTCTTATTAATCCTTATTTATATGATTAAATAATGATTTAATTAAGAGTACCAAGAATGGGAAATCAAAACATGTATGAAAAACAAAGCAGTTATTACCCGAAACATAACTTTAACATGGAATTGATAATAAAATAGTAACATAAAGACATTAGTAAATAATTTATAGAATTATTTATGTGTATATGGTAAATTAATAGAATTATAATAAAATTATATTTATTATAAATTAGTTTTGAATGTGTACAATGATATTCAAGACATAAGGTAATGGAATTATGCCTCTGTTGTTTTACTTCTCTAAGACACTTTCCATATTCACCACCTATTTATTTTATGTGGTAAATGTACTACCCATGAATAAATTTTATAATTATGATACCAAAAACTATAGGTATGTACAAATCCATTTTAGCATCTATATTTTATGTGGTTTACAGTTCAAAAGTAACTAAATTGGTAAAGAATGTTTGTCACGATTTTCCCTCTTTGAGATGTATGTTATGATATTCAACTATATTCATACATAAGATGTATATACAACCTATTTGGAATTTGAAATCATGAATTTTTTCATCCACATTAAATTTATAGTTTCTTTAATGTTATTACTTTTCCTTTTTCATGATTCAAAGTTACCAAAGTGGTGTGAGTTTATTTCTACAATCTCACTATTTATTGGGATTGTTTATGATTATGCATCCATTAGAGAAAATATTATGATCCATATATCAAGATTTATCATCAACTTTCTTCTCCATTGGTTTTTCATGACTTATTGTATTAATGGAACCATTTTTTCACTCGATGGTACTTAAGATAATTAGGAAAATTTATTTTTAAAAATATGACTTTATTTCACTCTTTAGTCAAAAATTATGTTTTATTTCAAACCCATGCATTCAAAAAAAATTAAAAAAATTTATAATATTATCCATTGATTTTTAAATACATTTTTACCCATGTTTTTCATTTTTAAAAAATGTTTTTAAATGTAATTGTTTTTTCCAACAAGTCGCTTTTTTATTCCACCAAAAATATGAAAGTAATATATTTTTTACGTATACATCATGGAAGGAAATATCCACCTACAGAACCCCTACATTCTTTGAATATTAATTTATATGTTTTAAAGAATTTTTTCCAAAGAATTTTTTTTCTTAAATTTTTGAAATGATTTTTATTTTGAATTTATTTTTAAAGAATGTAATTTTCAAAATATTATGTTTTAAGAAGCGTTTAAAATGGTTTTCAAAGATTCATTTATTTATTTTCAAATTTTATTATCAATGTAAAGGATTTCAAAGGTGTTTTATGTTTAAAGAGTATTTTAAATGGATTTCCATAAATCCTTTATAAGTTTTCAAAGTTATTTTCAACAAAAATGTCTTTCTAATGTTTCACTTTTTAAAAATAATTTTCCAAAGAGGAATTTATATTTTCTTCAAGAAATGTTTTAATGTAATTTTCAAATATTTATGCATAAAAAATATTTTGATTTAATGTCTTGGATTTTCCATGTAATATTTTTGAAAATTATATGGGTTTATTTCGAGACCAGGTGCTGAGATGGCAATTGATTCTGAGGTCCAGGGTTCCTGGAATAAATGATTGAACTATTTTTACGTTTATTTAAAATAGTTCTCATGTGTAGTTTCAGTAACTTTCATACAAGTGCAAGGATTTGAAATCTGGGGGCACCGTTGTGCTTAGAACAACGACATTGTGTTTCCGTCACTAAACAGTTGTTTCCTTTCATAAATGAAATAGTTTGGTAACATAGAAACTCAACAAAACAGAGACGCTAAAATTAATTTCTCCATATAATATCTTTGTAGGAATGAGATATTAGATTCACGATACCTATAAGCTATGAAAAAAATAAATGAAACATATTGGCCAATCCTATCATGGATGAACAACAAATGGTGGTGGATCGACAATCAGATTCAGAACAGGCATCGGCAGATTGATGATAGACAAAAGCAGGAATCACGCATCATCAGGGGTCAATCCAATCCTCAACTTAGGGGGTTTATTTTACTCATGATTTCTTTCCCCATTCTAGATTACAATAACGAATGTGGACCAACCCAAAAATGTATTTATCCATGGTTTGATCGCTCTTGAGGGATGGATAAATTGTGGGATTAAAGAGAATATACTAGTAATTATTTTCCTCTCTGTAATCCTGATGACATGAACGGACCAAGGCTAACATGCACTTGGCCAAAGGTCCATTCTATGTGTGTTCTTGTGGTTATCTCTATCCTATGTTCTTATTTTCTTCGCCAATAGACCCCCATGGTCACATTAGACATTGTTGGGAGGTTCAAAAAATGGATGGACCCCCATTGTGAAGGAAAGACAATTTCAATAACATGGATATGAAGAAGATAACATGAGGGTCCCAAGTGTGCTATAGATTCAAAAAATGGATCATAATAGTGTGACTGGTGACCAACACAATAAATCCCACAATTAGTGGTGTGCGATAGTGATGATGGGGGCACACAGTGGCATGGCCACTTCGTAGAAGGAGGCCACTGGCTCAACGGTCTATGGCAGGGAATCCTGCAGTACAGCAACCGCGGGTGGCAGGCTTAATCGGATGTGACATGAAGCCACATCATGTGGAAAGGAACTGTGGTCCAGCTAGACCATGGGGAGGTTCACACAGTGGTTGACCTTGTTGAACGTGGCCGTCAGCCAAATTGACAAGGCAGCAATGTGGTACCTGCTGCATCCAGGTGGAATGAACCATCCTGCTCAGGCAGGCCGGGCCCAACTAGACTGGGGCAGACCCAATGGGTTGGGTCAACCGAGCCAGTCGAGCTTGACCCGAAGGGTTATATTAGGTTGGACCCGGTTCGGGTCATGTAATTCCAACTTAGTCAGGCTAGACCCAGGTCAATTTGGACCAGACTCAGAACCCACTGGCCCCTTTTTACTTAAAAGACCATAACTCTCAAACCGTGTGTCAGTTTGACAAGTAGTTTATGACGTTGGGACCCTTGCACAGAGGCGGTCCTTTCGAAATAATCCAAGTGAGTTTCGTTGAAGTAAGCGTATAACCTATTAGCATGAGTAAGAGGTTATCCCATAATGAGTGTGTTAAGGATAGAATCCTACTGGTGACTAAAACCTTGAAGCTATGTGAATACCTTGACTATGTGTATTTCTTAGACTATGTGTCTTATCTATACTTTGTGTCTTACCAAGACTGAGTTGGTAATCCCCTATCCCACAAGGTTTCAAGTCCTCTAGTCTTTGACAACACTCTGTGTGCTACCTATACTCCATTTGTTACCAACACTCAATGTGTTATCTACAATCTGCATGTTACCCACACTCTGTGTGTTACCAACACTCTGTGTGTTACCTGCACTCTTTTTGTTACCAATGCACTAAATGTTACTACATGAAGGTACTGTGGATTCTTTTGACAATCCTTTTTATGTACCATTGACCTATACATGGTGTTAGCTAACTCTATTTACTCTCTTGTTTGTGCTACTTAGATGCTACACTTCGTGTACTTATTTGGTAGTCTTCCTTGTGTCTTTATTTATGCTCTTATTTTTGGTATAATTAATGTGATTCACTGAGGTATACTTTTTTAATTCCTTTTTGTTTTGGGGTCCCTAATAAGTATTTTTTTACTCACCCCTACAAGGGCTTCACCCGCACATGTCATTTCTTGTGCAGACGATCGATAGCCTTAGTAGAGTCCTTGGTGGTCCATAGATAGGTGGTGCTTTAGGGTGACCCGACAGATGTGGTATGCTTCAGTGACATTCAAATAGCTTAATGTACCTACCCTTCAGGTATGGTTTTCTTCTAATGAGATCCAGGAGATTTTACTTTTCAATTTCAGTTAGTCTTGTATTTTGGCCCGTTTAATTTTCAGTTTCTACTGTTACTTTGAGTGGGTTTTCATAGTGGTTTGCATTTATGTTTACTTATTTTTTTCATCTTCATTGCTTTTCTTGGGGATGGGTGCATGTGTGCAGTTTTATAGGAAAATTCCTTCCCTTTGTGGGAAATTCATACTCAACACCAGTCGCCATCCCTATGACTATGGGAGGCGTGTTTGGGGTAGTCAAGGCACTGGTCTTAGGGGACGGGTCATGACATTTGAAAATGTTTTGTGAAAGATATTTTCAAAGAAAGGATATCTTCTTTAATAAATGTTCCAAGTGATCTTTAAAAATCCTTCTCCATCTAATATAACATCCTTCGATATAGTTTCTGATTTACTGAGGATATGATCTAAGGAAACTATTCTTATTCTTTATTTGAATACTTTATATTTAAGATGAAATGTTTTTTATGAAACCCATTTCTATTCCAAATGTTAATCCATATTAAAATTTTTTGAAACCCGCTTCTTTTATGGGTTATTCAATGATAAAATGATTATGAAAATTGACCATTTTCCATTAGTTAAAAATGATGAGGTATTTATGATACACATTTCATTTCAAGGATTATGATATAATAAATTTTTATGATCTTTTGGAACACATTTTTATAATTTCATTATGCGATGGGTCAAACCTATATCTCCCTCCAATTAATATTAAACTATTTATATCTCATGATATAGAGAGGATTATAATAGGTATTGAACAAATTTCAATAATACAGCACTAGAATGAGGGCTGAACTCAGTTCAATAATGCATGGCAGGAATGGGATGTGATCCCAATTCAGTAATACAGGGATAAAAAATCAAGTGAACCTGGTTTAGTAATGTAATTTTTCCATTATGATGGATATGGAAGTGATCATTGACTAATATGGAAGTTATTTAACATGATTATGTGTATTTTAAAAGTTACATGTCTTATGACAATGTTATTCTCTCATTACTCATGTTCATTGATTCCCTTATGATTAGTTTCTTATGATCTTCTAATCATTATACCTTGACTCATGTGGATGATCTTTTATATGAAGGGTATGATCTTCAAATTTTATTCTCATGTTCTCATACCCTTATATTAATGTTGTGATTTTTTTTCTCCATTATTTACCCTAACTGGTCTTCTGAGATCACTCTTTATTATATTTAATTTCCCCAGGTTATGAATATTAGTTTTAAGTAGGAATACTAAATGGGAATATAAATTTTCTAAACATTGAATATATTTCAACAATTTAGAAGATTGTGTTACAACATTCCAAATACACTAAACTATTATCATCCTTAGGATTTTACTTTTATAATGTGATAAATATTCATCTGAAAATATTTAGTACCCATGGATGATAATATTGGTTTGCTATTATTGGTATGAATGGAATGGTTTTTTAATATTTAGAAAGTTGGATGAGAAAACATTAGTAAGATACCTAGGGGTATTTCTAAGGATTTGTTGAGGAATATCTTTAAGGATAAGTATAAGGATTATTTAAAGAATAAAAAAATATCCTCGAACTTTAGTAATGGATATAGTGAGTGGTTTCTATGAAATTACATCCTTCTTTCTATACTACAAGTTAATGTGGATCTGAAATAGATGTACCTGTGGGAAAAAACCCCAAAAACACAGTATTGATCTATATTAAATCGGTAACTGGTACATGACAATGGGCCTTACTGTACACCTAGTTTGACACTCTTGGGGGATATACATTGGAAATTAATGAACTATTTATGAACCATCATGATGGATGTTAATAAATGATGATCATGAATGGTCTAGGATAACCCTAAGGAGTTGTATATTTAAAATAAGGTTTTATGATTTAGATATCCTATAATTAATTTTTCATGATTATGTTGTTTTCTACTAGGATAAGTGTTTCACATGCTTTTTTTAAATTTTTAGTCTAATTTAGGAACTAGAAGAAACTCAGTTAATCTGGAATCTGACAGAATGTTTTTTAATTGTTATTCCAATGGGGCGATAACTAGAGTGATGAACTTTGTGATCATTCCACATCAATTTTTATGTAACTTCATTAACAACATATACCTTAATAAAATATCATAATATACAAATAATATAAGAAAATATATCACTAAGAATTTAGGTAATGGATACGATGGAGGAAAGGATATTTAGTTTCATTTATGTCAAAAAATTTGGAAGAAATGCCAAAGTGGATGTGTTATAGGAACAGGAAGATGTTTTGACTATAGAAAAGGACACAAAAATGTAACTACAAAGTGAAAATAAAAGGTTTAGTTAATGAAATGTATGAGAATAATGTCCTCCTTAATGTATTATTAACTATTGAATTCTTTAAATGTGGAAAGTATGTGCATTATGAAAATTAATTTCCTAAGTGAAAAGATATTGAAGAGAATCTGTAAGGTGCTGTGAGTAATGATTATAACTCTAATGATATAGAGACTACGAATGAATTATAAGAGAAAAGTATTATCATGGAATAATAAAGTGAATCCTAGTTAATGGATTAAAGAAGTGGTTAAATGATTGGAGTATTGATTTATTTGAATTAAATGGTAAAATTTTATGAATCCTGAATTATATAAGGATTTTTTGTACAGGTATTGTATTAACTAATTTCAAAAACAAGTTAACTGGTACTGGTGAACCAAAAAAATTATTTAATGGAAATTTCATATTTTATAGGAATAACATGATTACGGTAAGGTAACCCTTAATATATTGCAGAATAATAGAAAATGGTATTTAGTTTAGATAAAGAGATGATTGATTTGGATAAAGTAAATTGGATAGTATCGATGACCTCTAAACTGATAAAGTATTTTTTGACAATGTAGTTTATGATATCATTGAAAGTGTTTACAAAATTATTAGATATATGGAATATATTCAGTAATTTAATGTTTTATTCTTGGAAGGAATAAGAGTGATTGTTTTCATTAAGGTTTTATGTTAACTCCAGTTATTACCCTGTTTGAAGAGATTAAATGATTATGGTATTCACATGTTCGGTATTTGACAATAAAGATCTACATTTTGATATATGGAGGAATAATTTTATGTTTATTTTGAGAAATTTAGTCTCCTTCATTATCAGGTTTTGTGTTTTAATCTTTTGAATGGTTCATAAGGCTAAGAATTTATAAAATGTTTTTCTAACATTTAATGTGGTTTTAGTGATTAGTGTATTATTTTTTCATATAAATATTAATTCATATTGGATAACCTATAATAACCATTTTTCATTTATAATAATGAATGATATATGGAATTAACTATCATTATATCTATAAATCACATGATCTATTTTTGCATCATGTATAAAAAATACACCTTCATTTCTTAAATTAAGATATGAAGTTTAAATTGATCAAGGAATAACCCAAGGGAAATATTTTTATTATGAAATAGAATTAAATGACAGAAATATATCATCTTGTGAAAATTATTCTACTTTAAGAAAAGGAACATGAAACAAACAAAATTATCCTAATACCTTCATTTTTATCAATCAAATGGTCTATTAGATCATTATAGATTTATGGTTTAATTATTATTAAATTTATCTAGATCACCCACTATATTATGATCAATGATCCTTATCACTCTCTATAGTTATTTATGGTTTTCTTCCATGTCTTAATCTTCACTTCCCAACTATGTTCTCCTATGTGGAAACCTAGTTATGGCTTACTATATGTAAACGTTTTGTTTCTGGATTTACCTTTTTAAAGGAATATTTATTTTACTTTTTTTACTATGTGAGGTTATATGAAAGGATATTTCATGTATTAATACTTCAATGACTCAGATGAATTTTGAGGGTGAAATTCATTTTATGGGGGGTAAAATGTAACACCCTGAGTTTTTATGAATTATTATTTTTTGAAAAAATTAAATTTATTGGATGGTCTGTGTTACATGATAAATTATGTAAATACTTATTTATACATAAAGGAAAGTTAATATTTCACTAAAAACATTGATATTAGATTGTGGTACACACGCCACTATGTCTGGATTTTTTTTCACAACATACAAATTGCCTTTGAGATCTTTCATTACATGAAAGACCATGTTTTACTGAACTATAATATACCATTAATATTATTATTTAATATGATAGTTATCAACTAGACATAAGAATAGAGTCTGTGAAAATTATTAACTAAATTATGAATATATGGTTTGTGGATATTTATAAAATAATTAATTAGAATCTAATTAATTAGAAATGAGGGTAAGAACAATTTGAAAATGAAGAAATTCCTTTCCCAAAAAACTATTTTTCCGTACACTAACATATTTTGTCTCAATAAAATAAAAAAAACTACAATTTTTGAATGATTTTAATGAAATATATATTATACATTTATAAAACTATTTAACATTCATATAATATGATTTTTAGGCCAAATATGAGAATAAAACCACTTTTATGCCTAAAAAGATGTATTTTTTTAAAATGTATTTTTACAGCCTTTTAATTGTGAACTTGTTTAAAAACTATTTTTTAAAATTTTAAATGTTCTATTGGGAAAATTAAAAATTAATTTTTTTAATAGGAACCTCAAAATTATCTTAGGATTATGTTTTTGGATTTATCATAAAAGATTCATTTTTTTTAAATAGTAAAAAAATTTAAATTTTAATTGAAAACCTCATTTTCATTTATTATAGTTATATAGTAAAATTGAATTTTAATTTTATTTTAAAGTCTATTAATTTAAATTAAACATATATTAACTCAATTTTTGTAAATTTATCCAATTTAATATTGTAATTAAATATAAAAACATTTTGAACTTTTGAACTTTTGAACTTTTGAACTTTAAAAACTCATTATCTCATCTCATCTATGGGATTAATTTTAAAATAAAATTATACCACTTATGTTATTGGAATTTTGGAAAATGGATTCACTATTATTAATTAGAAAATTTTATAATGTATAATAAGGCTGACATTATTTTTTTCAAAAATAGTTATTGAAAATAGACAAAATTAATCATAGTGATTAAGAGAAAAATGAGTATACCAATGGCCTAAACATTAATCTTAAATGAAAAAATACATATATAATAATCACAAACAAATTTTATTTATATATATCAACTATATACACTCTTGGATTTAATTTTTTTCATTATTTCAGGAACAAGAGAAAAGGGATACCTCCCAATTGTGTTGGTTTTTAGTATTTACAAGTTTTCCACTCACTTCCATTATAATAGGCCACCCCTCTACCCATATCTTCACACATCTCAACACATTAATCGTGTCCAATAACTATCCACATCTCTTAAAAAAATTCAAAACTCTAATCCCAAAATCCTTCCTTTGTGCATAAATCTATCCAAGGATGTCCTTTGTTGTAAACTAAAATGATATACCCATAGAAGAGGTAACATTCATCAACGGAAATTTTTGTTTTATTTCTTTCTCAGACCCCTTTAGTTATATTAATTTCAATAATATATAATAACATTAGAAAAATAAATATATGTATATGTTGTTATGTTAGGATTTTTAACTAAAAATTCACACACATCAATCAAATGGGATATGCGATCATCATTCATGTGTGTAATGGACTACCGCTTCATGAACCGATGCCATTAATTCTTCTGTTTCTAACATTAAAGGTTGGGGATAATGATTGATTTATAGAATATATATGATTTTTATTATTTTTATTATATTATTATGTTTTTATAGTTTTTATATAATTCATACCTTCAGGAATTACATTTTGTAGGAATATGATAACGTTGTTTATGTTTATAATCGACAACCACCTCACGAAACATTGTGATTTGTTCGTGATTTAGATGGAATTTACTGAGGATGGTTTTAATAAAAATATTTTATATGTATGAAATAAATATTATTTAATAAAAACAATATATCATTTAGTTTTATTTTTTTTAATCTGATAAGAAAATGAAAATTTTGTTCATGCGTACATCTGGCATACCATCTCAATGAACGGTGTATCTAAATTCCTATTTATATATTTTATAGTTTTTTAAAAAAACATATATTATGAATATATTTATGATATTTATATAATTATTATCCTTTTTTATATGATGATATCATTATCTATGTGATAAGAACAAGAATAAAAAGTCAAAACATTTGTGAAAAACAATGCGCTTATTACAGAAAACATAACCTTAACCTGGAATTGTTAGTAAATAAGTAATATAAATTCATAAGTAAATAATATATGGTATTATGAATATGAATATTGTTCTATTATATATTAATAATAAAATTATATTTATTATACATGAGTTCTGAATGAGTATGACAAGATTTAAGACTTAAGGTAAGGGATTTTCGTCTCAGATTTTACTTTCGTGAAACACAAGTCATATTCACCACCTATTTATTTTATTTGGTTTTTTTACTACTCAGAAATGTATTTAATGACTATAAAACTTAACATTATTTGTATTTACATATCCATTTTAGTATCTCCCTTTCAGGGGGTCTACAGTTCAAAATTTACCAAATCGGTAAATGATTTGTTTCAGTATTTTCTTTCTTTGAGATGTATGTTATGATATGCACCTATGTTATTTAATGAGGTATATATAAAACCAATTTTTCATGTAAAATCATAAATTATTTATTCATAATGATAATATAAGTTTCATTTTATATTATTCTTATCATAAATTATTTATTCCTCCTAATATTATAAGATTCATTTTATATTAGTCCTTCATGGGGTTAACAATTCAATGTTACCAATGTGTTAGGAGTTAATTGCTACAAGAACATCGTTTATCATGACTATTTATAATTATGATTCCATTATAGAAATATTTTGATCCATATATCTATAATGATAATGAATTTTATCCTCTTATGGTAATTCACATTGTATTAATGTAATGGTTCCATTTTACACTATTTGTTACTTAATATAATTAATAAAGTGTTTTTGTTTTTCAAATTCTATCTTTATTTATATATCTTGTCAGAAATATGTTTTCATTCAAAATAATGTTTTCTAAAAATTTCATAAAAATTTTATAGCATTATACTTTAATTTTTAAAATAAATTTTTTTTCCATATTTTACCTTTTTAACAAATATTTTCAAAAGGAATATTTTTTTGTTTTCTAATCAAGTATATTTTGACATCTACGAAAATATGAATGAAATATTGGTTTTTACATATGCATCATGTATGGAATTATATGTTCTCATGAACCATAAATTTTTAATATCTTCCTTTATATGATTTAATGAATATTTTCAAAATACAATGTTTTCTTAAATATTTTGGAAGGATTTGAATTTTGAATTAATTTTTAAAGAATGTAATATTAAAAATGTTTTATGTCTTATTTTTTTAAAAAAAATTTCCTTCAAAGAATTTTTTAAAAGTTTTAAAATTTCATTTCCAATGTAATTATTTAAAAGGTTTTTTATTTTTAAAAATTATTTTTATTGGTTTTCCAAGAATCATTTATAAATTTTCAAGGTTATTTTCCAAGAAACTGGATTCCAAAATGTTAAACACATTAAAAATAATTTTCCAGGGAAGATAGTATATTTTTCTTAAAAACATTAATGGATTTTTAAAATATTTATTTATAAAAAAGTGTATTTTTATTATTTTTTATGAAATTGATTTTTAATAAAATGTCATTTTCAATGAAAAATGTTTCCAGTGATCAATAAAATTCCTTTTCCATCTAAGATTAAATCCTTTGTTATAGTTTATTCTTTATTAGGGTTATGATCATAAGATACTATATTTATTATTTCCTTAAATGTTTTATTTTTAAGATGATAGGGTTTTTATGAAAACCCATTTATCATCCATGTGTTATACCATGATAAAATTCTTATGAAGTCCATTTATTTTCATGGGTTATTCGATAATATAATGATTATGAAACCTATCATTTTTATATTTGTTATGATTTGATAAAATGGTTATCACACCCATTTAATTTCATGGATTATGATATGATGAATTTTTATAATCTTATGGCACACATATGTATGATTTCATTATGTGATAGATGGGATCTATATCCCTCTCCAATTCATTGGGTAAATTTTTTATATCTCGTGATATATATAGGACTATAATGGAGATTGAACCCAATTCTGTAATATAGTGCTGGAACAATGAGTTAACTTGATTGAGTAATATAGGGATTTAATAGAAGGGAATCTGGTTCAGTAATTCAAGTGTTAAATGAAGAGTAAAAGCAGTTTATTAAAGGGATTTTTATGTTATTATGGTCATGCAGTGATAATTGACTAATATAGAAATGATTTTTTCTCCTTTTTTTGAATTGACCAAAATTATAGGTCTTATTACAATCTATTCTCTCATGGAACATGTTATTTGTTTCCATTTAGATTCATTTCATATGATCTACTCATCTTTATTCCATGACTTATGTGTATGTTCTTTGATATATAGGGTATAATATTCAAATGTTTTGATCAATTTCCCATACCATTATTTTCCTTTCATTCTTATGTATCTCCTTTATTTAACCTTACTAAGTATCTAATCTCACCCTTTATTATGTTTCCTTTCCCTAGTTTATTAAGAAATTATATAAGTAGGAGTACATAATCGTATGATCTTTGTGGGAAACATTAATGATATTTCACCAAGTAAGGAAATTTTGTTCCAAATTTCCAAATAAGGTAAAATATTATGGTTCTCATGAATTTAATTTTTTAATGTGCTAAATATTCATCTAAAAAGATGTAATATCCATTCATGAGAATCTTGTGTTTCTATAGAGACGGTAGGTCATACATATGTATGAAGGTTGTTTCCTTTTTGTTTTCAGATTGAAATATATACATTTAAATGATATATTATCATTACAAAATCATATCTATGTCATCTATATCACATATGTTCATTAAAATCATCTGTATTACCTTCTGTGTAATGTGTGAATGAATCACATCACTTAGTAGGGTGATAGTCCATCGTACATAAGAGCTACATTATCATAATTCCAAAATATAGATAGTTTGAAGGTATGTGTGATACAATGATTCAAAATGTATAATAATATCATATATAAATAATAAATACATAATTATTTACGTCTTTTATAGGTGGTAATTGAAAAAAAACAGACTTCAGTTGGTGTGGCGGTAGTCGACCGTACACACAAATGATGATTTTGTAACCCATATGATGGAAGTGGAGATAGTCCTAGTACATTACACTAACATAAAAACATATAATTATGTGGATGATATTTGGTTTATTATATAATTATAGTATAATAATAATTTATATAGTTGGGGTAAGAAATAACACAGAAATACTCATTGATGAACATTATCTCTTCTTTGGGTATCCTCATTAGGTTTGAACCAAAAGCCTTCCTATGTTGCATTTATGTCAGAAATGTGGATACTAGGATGTCATTAGTGAAGTATGTATGTTATTTAGAAAGGTATTATATAAACCAAAACGGTTTTATGCTATGAAAAGGAGATTATAAGGGGTTACTTTCATAAATGAGGTTAGTGGAACACTTGTAATATTATGAAAGAATGAATTCAACCCATATTTTTTTCATGTCACAAAGATCCAATAATGGAAAATTAAATATAATAGAAGATATAATATAAAAATATGGAAATAAAATTAGATTTTAGAACATTTAGGGTTATTTATAACCTATATCTTTTTAGTTTAACCCCACCCAGTAAATCCATTTATACCTTAACTTCATTATGTATTTTTTAAAGTTTTTACTTGTCATTTCAATCAAAAAATAAGTTGAATTTATTAAATAATATAAATTATTCTAATTATAGATATAGAATTAATTTTTTCAAATTCCATTCAAAAAAGTGGAAAGATTTAATTTAAAATTATCCATTTAGACATGATAGAAAGTATTTTTTTAAAGAGAAGATGTTCAAAAGGTTTCAATGTTTTTATATTGGAATTCAATATCAAATTGATTCCAATGACCAAAATTGAATTAATGTATCTATAAATAAAATAATTTTTCTTTTAAAAAAATTAATAATATAATTTAAATTTTAAATAAAATAAATAAAAAGTCAGTTTTCCAATAAATTCAGTATTTTTCACTATTAATCAAAAAATGAAATATTTTAGAAATATCCCAAAAATTCACCCTAACATAATTTTGAAAATTTAATATCAAAAAAATTTATTATTTTATCAAATTTATTTTCTTAAAATTGTAAACAAATAATTTTATTAATTTTTTCAAAAACCAATAAAAACATTTTTTGAAAAAAATAGTATTTTCAAAACATATAAAGACTTTGCCAAAAATTATGTACTCTTTTTATCAATATGTTTATTTTATATAAAGTAATTATAATTGATATTTAAAATCTTTTTATTACTATCCATATCAATAATTTTAATTTCTAGGTTATAATGTTCTTGTTAAAATAACTAAATTAATAATATATCATGGTTTTGTTAAAAATAATCATTATGTGTAATGCAAGCCAACCAACCGTTATGTGTAGATAAAGATTAACTTGGTGTTTCATGTAATAAATGATTACCATATTATTTTGTGTAGTGAAATATTATCATGGTGTTGTGTATGATGTAATAATAACTTGTTGTTATGTGTAATAAAAGCTATCAGGTAAATTTAATTTATTCAAAAAAATCAAAATAAAGGTTGTTATTTTATTCCCCCATTAAAATGAATTGTTCCCTCAAAATTTACTCTAATGCAAAATAATTAGGATATTTATGACTTATAATATCCTAAGTCCCCATGTTTCATATTTAGATGGTTGGTTTTACCACAAAACCTTTATGAGGTTAGTTGTCTTATTTCATAGAACCATCTTTGTATGATCTAGAATCTCCACCAGTTGTTCCTCATAATAAATGTGTGAATATAGTGGTATAACTTCTATGTTAAATACCTATGAAGGGTTAGGTATTTAATTCCTCATGAGAGATAGATGGGACAAATCATGTACTTGAGAGAGATTTTGTGGAAGTTCAAAGCGATAAGTTATATTCTTCATATGTTGAAGAATTTCAAAGGGACTGATATACCTAGGGATCAGTTAATTTTTCTTCCAAAATATCTTAAACTTATTACTGGGAGAAATTCATAGAAACACCTTATCACCAAAATCAAATTTTAGATCACTCCAATGATTGTTATTATATCTTTTCTTCTGACTCGGAGCTCCTTTGATGTGTTGCTGAACGTATCTGACCTTATTTTCCATTTCATCAAAAATCAAAAGTCCCAATATATTTCATTATCCATATTCATTATAACATATTGGAGATATACAATTATTTTGAAAGAGGGATTCAAAATGATCCATTTTAAATTTTTAGGGAAATATATTTTTGTAAGAAAACTCAAATAGTAAAAGGTGTAGATCCCAACCACATTTGAAATCCAAAGAATAAAATCTCAACATATCCTATAGGGGTTTAATTTTTCTCTTAGACTAACTATATGTATAAGTATGATACAAAATGAAAAGAATCAACTTAGTTTAAATATATTTTTAAGGCTTCACCAAAACATTGGGTTAAACATTGGATCCAAATCATACATAGAAGAATATGGTACTCCATGAAACCATACAAATTTCTTAATGTATATCCTAAAAGGATGATACATAGGTAATTCATCTTTGAAAGATAATATGTGGGCTTAATTGGTATTCCAATTGATACCAAACCATATGGAATTATTCCCATTAGATGTTTCAGGGAGTCTGGTAACAAAATCCATGGTAACATTTTCCCATTTCCATTCTAGTATAGGTAATGGATGTAACATCCCATTCAAATTTTTCATTCATACTTAACTTGATGACATACAACTCATTGAGATAGAAACTCTTTTATATCCATCATCATGAAATTCCACTGGAAAAAAATATTTCAAATAGTTATATATCTTCATACTTCATAGATGAATAAAGAATGAAGAACTTTGAGCATCCTCTGAAAACTCCTTCTTAAAATATAGTATGGATCGAAAAAATACAGGATTCTTAAATTATCACATTCCATCATGATGAAGGATAAAATCAAAAACATTTCTAGCCTTATTTTTTTACCTCTAAATCTTTTGCCTGCAACTCATTATTATTTACTTGGAGAGATGGTTGAAAATTTAATTGAGAAAGATAATATTTTTCTCCTTTATTCAGAATTTAAAGATCTATCCTTTTCTAATCAAAAAATATTGGATCTTTTTTAATCATCCTCATTGATAATCTAGGATGATCTTTTCACACAAAGCGTCGACCACCTTGTTCTCTTTCCCATTCTGGTAATCTATTAAGAATTCATAATCTTTATTAATCTGAAACAATATTCATTGGTGCATATTCATCTCGTTTTCGGTGAATATATAATTTATGATTTTATTATCAATAAATATATCTTAATTTTCTCCATAATGATAATTTCTCCATATAATAAATTAAATAATTATCGTAGCTAACTCCAAATCACGAGTTGGGTAATTTTTCTCTAGAATCGTCAATTTTCATGAGGTATAATCTATAACCATGTCATTATTCATAATAACACATCCCAATACCTTATGGCATACATATCTATATATTAAAACCCCTTATACACTACCTGGTAATGTATTTACATGTGCACTAATCTTCTATTAATTTCCTTACGATTTTCCTCACATTCATCTGTCCAGAGGAACTGGGATCCCTTCCAAGTTAACTTTTTTAGAGGATTATATAGTCATGAGAAGTTATTTATAAACCATAAATATTATAAATCTAAACCATGAAAACAATGGATCTCAATAACAATATTTATTTTGATCTAGAATTCAATGGCCTTTATCTTTGATGGATCAACTAATATACCCTCTCTAAAAATTATATGACCCAAAAATAAAACCATTTACATCCAAAATTCACACTTTGTAAATTTTCAAAATAGTTTCAAATTCCTTAGAATCTTTATTAAAACTCTCAAGTGGTCTATGTTATCTTACATTTTTTTAAATATATAAGAATATAATCTATAAATACTACCACTAAATGATTTACATAATCTCTAAAGACTCTATTTATTAAATTTATAAAGATAGTGGGGGAATTAATATGACTGAATGACATCACTACATATTCATAGTTTCCATTTCTTGTATGGAATAATATCTTTGGTATATCATCCTTTTTGACCCTTTATTGATGATATCCAAAATGAAGGTCAATCATGGAAAAGTATTGATCACCGCACAGTTGATCAATCAATTCATCAATATATTAAAGGGGAAACTTCCTCTTAATTTTGATCTTGTTCAGCTCATTATTATCAATGAAAATTCACATTGATCTATATTTCAATCTAAAAAATAGTATGTTCACCCCAAGGTGACACACTTGGATGAATGAATCCATTGTCAAGTATTTCCTAGAGTTTATTTTTCAATTCGTATTACTAAATTGGGGTCATTCAATGTGGAGTATTTGAAATTGGTATGGCACCAAGTATTAGTTCTATTGAGAACTCAACTTCATGTTTTTTCTGTAAGTCTAGGAAACTCTTTTGGAAGGACATAAACAAATTCCCATACAATGTAAATAAAATTGAGGTCATGTATATCCCCAAACATTTCAGATAAACACACCTTTTGAATAGAAATTAAAACCCATGCAATGGATGTGATTTTCATTAGAATTTCGTATTTATCATCACACCAATATATGATCATATGTTGGTTTGTAATATCAAATTTAACGTCCATTCATCGAAAATTGATTTTGGATTTTTGTAGATAAATCTCATCCATTCCTATTATAACATCAATTTAAACCAATGTAAAATGAAAAGATTTTGAGGATGAAAATTCCCACTAACATCAATTGGAGAAGAATAAAAGACTGACATTTAATTGTTTGGGTGGAATCTTGATACCCTTATAAAATTATTCAGATATGGAAGAATCGGTATATCCATAGTCAAATAATATATTAGAAATTCTATTGAGTATTTTAAGTATTCCTTTCATCACATCATTAGCACACCCCTCCTCATAAATAGTGATATCATGATATTTACCTTTTTATATTGGATTTATAAGTTTTTGGAATAAATCATTATCATTAACCTTTGAATTTTTTTAATATTTAGAATAGTTATTGTAGTTCTTACATTTGAAACACTGGAATGTGGGTGGTGAATTCTTTGCAACATTCTCTCTATTCACATCATTGGATAACTTTTTCCCATCACTTCAGAAATAAATTTCTTGATGACCTTCCCTTCAACACATAAATCATCTAGTCCACTGGAGAAAATTTCCTCTATGCTTCTTCCCACAAATTATACATTATGGAAAGATCATCCTCTTCCCACAATAGTTCATATATTTTCCTTTGAATTCCATTTTTCTTTTCTTATCAAATATATGAGATTGATAAGTAACTCCAAACTGTATTTCAACCTTCATAGAACATAAAAAAATATCTTCATAGATAGTAAAGTCACTTATGGATAACACCCATTGGGGTATTGGTTTTAAGACACTGAAGAATCAACCGAACTTACATTTTGGTTGGATGATAATACAAGATTCATATCATGAAATTCTTGTAAAATTGTCCTCAATGGAACCAAAAAATTCCTCATCCTTTTTCTTTAGATCAAATAACGCCTTATCTATATTTTTATTAAGAATTTAAAAAAATACCCATAGAAAAATAAGTTCCAAAACTCATCCCAATCCATGGAGTCAATTTTATCAGGTTTCGTCGTAGTATTTTATGATTCCACCGTTGATATGCTTCACCTTACAAACAGTAGATAGCCAAAATGAATTTTCCATGTTCTAAACAATAGAGACTGGAAAATATATTTTCAGTGGTGTTGATCCATTATTCAAAAACTAATGTATCAAAAGACCCACTAAATTAATTTTGGTGTTTCCTCATAAATTATTTAATAGAATTTTTTCCCTCTTTTGTTCATTGGGATTTCTATCGCGATTTATATATTGATAAAGTTGTCTAGGCCTATCAATGAGATATGGGATTACATATCTTATAACATTTGTATGGTCAAATGTAAAATCATAGCATTGTTTATCACACTCATCATTGAAAAGATTCATTTAGGTTCCATCCATTGACTAAAACATAAAAACATATTTTAAGAAACAATAATATATTGGGGAACCAGCTAATCATGAAAAATCACTTATATGGTGTCTAAATCATGATGAGTTATATTTAATATATGACAATGTAGATTTATCCTAGTTCATTGATAGTCATAATCTATTTAAATTCTTCATCATTTTTTATAAAGGGTTTTTGATTTTCCAAAGCATATTTATCAAAAGTGTCAAACCAGGAGTGAAGTATGGCTTGGTTTTATTCACGAGGGGATGATTGAATCTAGTACAATGCACCCTTTTCGGAGTTATTACCCCTAGATACCTATATACTATATCCTCATACTCTTTTTGTTTCTGTATAGGGATATACTTTCTTATAAACCAATCTCTTTATCCTTTACCAAAATTCTAATCCATTTTCCTCTAATTTTACACATCCTTAGGAATATCCTTAGACATTTCATTCGGGATATCACTATAGTTTTCTCATCCTGGTTTCCAAATACTAACTAATACTATCCTTTGATACCAATTATAATGATACACGATTATCTTATATAGATATTTCATCTATTTTTATGAATATTTATTACATTACAAAAACACATGCCTTGGGATCATAATTTTTTACTGTCTTTGGAAACATTGAAACATAAACAACTGGTCCATTGGAAATATACATCATCCCTAAATATGATCTGCATACCAAATACCCTTATTAGACCTATCATACGTAATACAATTATTCCTAACATGGGGAATGGATGCATAAGAAAGGGTGAGATAATACGCTCAGTAAGGGTAAATAAGGGAGATACATAATCACAACACAAAAATAAGGGTATGTGAACATGAACATAAAATTAGAATATAATATCATGTATATAAAATATCACATTTTGGATTCATGGAATAAATATTTCCATTTCAAAATACATGAAACATCAGGTAATCAGGTAAAATGATACTTGGGAGCATAACATTATCATGAGATATATTATTTTGTTATACACATAAGAATATAAAAACATTTTTATAGTAGTTAGGGCTTACTACTGAGGTTGTCATAGTGGAATGGGTTCACTCTACAAACCATCATATTAGTCAAGGTTCACTCAAAAGACCATCTTAGTAGAATAATTCCCTTACTAAACCAATTTTACTACCCATTATATTCATGTTTATCTTATGAGATATAAATCTTTACCCAATGCATTAGAGGGAGATATAGGTCCCATTCATCACACTATTAAAATCATGTATTTATATTAGACAATATCCTAAAATGTTAATCATATTATAAGCCATGAAATAAAATTGGTAAAAAAATAATTTATCATATCATAACCTTTGGAAAAGTGACATGTTTCATAATTATTTCACCATTTCATCATTTCATCATAGCATAAACTGTGAAACAACAAGTGTGTTTCATAAGAAGATTATCATGGTATAACATGTGGAAGAGAAAAAAATTTCATAAACATCATGATATCATAAATAAAAATCATTCATAGAAATAATAAGAATTTTATCCTTATATCATATCCTGAATAATTCAATATTAATATAAAAGGATCTTATCCTAGTTGGATAATGATTTTTAATGATCATTTGAAACATTTCTTGAAGAAAACATCCTTTCATTTTTAAAAAACAATTTTTAAAACATAAAACAATTGAAAATATATTACATTGTAAATAAATTTGATAATTTATAAAGGAATATTAAAATGAAATAAAATTAATGACAATGAAATATTTTTTTCACGTCATACATGTTAGAATGAAGTTTCCATTCACGATTTTTGTAAAATCTGAATGGGTCTTGTTTGAAAAATGACATAAATATTCCTTTTAAAAAAATTATAAAAAGATAAAAATTGGTAAAAAAATTATTTTAAAATTCATATGAGAATTATGAAACATATTTTTATAACATTTTTTATAAAAAATTATTTTTAAAGAAAATGGATTTCTGATTGAAGACTGAGATAAAGTCTGATTTTCTCAAAAATATTTTATCAGTCATTTTAACTACAGAAAAGTGAAAAAATGGTAATATTACATGAAAATATCATAAATTAAAAAATTAAAATAAAATTAAATATTTTATTTACAGGTGTCTTGTAATAAATTCTCATCATAATCGTAATCATAAATAATCTCGATAAACAAAGTGGTTGTAATGTAAAATCCTTACTACTTTGGTATATTTGAAAAATAATCCCCCTGAAGGAATAAAGAATTATCGGAATTAAAATATCATGAGGATAAATAAAATCACAATATTAAATTTCAAATGGGTAGTATATACACCTTGTTAAATTATATAGGTGCATAACATAACATATGTCTTAAAGAAGGAAAACTGAGACAAAAATCTATTACCTTAAGGGTTGAATTCTATTATACATGTTCAAACATCATGTATAATAAATACAATTTCATTTTAAATATTTTATATAGAAATATTTATATATATCATTCAATATATGATTTTCTTATGACAATTTATTACCCTTTTATTAATAATTCCATGTTAATGTTCCGTTTTGGATAATAACTACTTTAATTTTCATATATGTTTTGATTTGTTATTTATTGTTCTATTACATTGACCATGATTTCCTAATACCAAAAATATTAACAATGATATAAATACCAATTATAATAATTCTATATATATTTATATTAATCCAATAAATTTAATGATAGAAAATGGAATACATTGTTCATGGAGACGGTAGGCTGTATGTACGCATGAATATTGTTTCCATGTTAATGTAGAATTGAAATAAAGAAAGATAAATGATATATTATCCTAAAATAATAATTTTTATACCATATATATAACATATTTTCAATAAAACCTTCCTTATTACCTTCCATTTAAATCATGAATGAATCACACTGCTTCTTGAGACAGTGTCTACCGTACACACAAGCAACATTATTGTATTCCCGGAATATATAGTTTATAAATGTCAGTTTGATATAATAAATCTATAAGTATAATAATATATCATATAAAATATATATAAATAATAAATTAATCATTATTTTCATTCCGGATTGGTGGTAACGTAAAAATGAATGACATCGGTTCGCAAGAAGGTAGTTTTCCATACACACGAATGATAATTTTGTAACCCATTTTATGGAAGTGGAGATAGTTGTAGGTAATGAACTTCATGTACCAAATGTTTTGAATTTTGAATATAATTATTATTTTATATCATATAGGTATAATAATTATTTAAGGATGTGGAGGAATGAATAAAACAAAAATGTTCATTAATAGATGTTACAACTTCTTCAAGTATCCTCCTTAGGTTTGCACCAATTGTCTTCTTGGGATAGATTTCTACCCAAAATAAGGCTTATAGGATTATAGGATGGAATTCGGTAAGTGATTTAAGATTTCTATGGAAAATAAATGGGTTTTAAGGTGTTAGGAGGAGATAATAAGTGGTGGCATTTTATAAGTGAGGTGAGTGGCACACATGAAGTTTTTTGAAAGATGGAATTCTAGCCACATTTTTTTCATGACCCAAGGCCCCAATAATAAACCATTCTCAAAACAATAATACATAAGGTCAAAATAAGGACATAAATGGTTTTTTTACATTTTTTTCTCATTTTCAACCATTGTTATTTTTAGCTTTACCCCCTAGTAATCCCATTTTTCCTTAACCGTGGTAAGTAATTTTTTCCATTTTTACTATACATTTTGGAAAAGAATTAAGTTGACCTTATTATATAATAAAAAAATTTATTATTTAAAATATAGATATTTTCTATGACTTCAATTTATATAAGTTGAAAATATTAATTTAATATTAATCTCATAGATACGATGATAAGGCATGTTTTTAAAGAAAAAATGTTTAAAAGTTTATAAAGTTTTTATATCGAAATTCAACGTAAAATTGATTCAAATGACCTAAATTTGATTAATGAATAATTATAAAACTACTTTTACATTAAATCCAATTTAAAATATAATTTAAATTTATAAATAAAATAAATAAAATACTTTTTTCAATTAAAATTCAATATATTTCCCTATTCATCAAACAATGAAACTTTTCAGAATAATACAAAAATTTATCCCTAAAAAAATATGACATTATTATTTCACAAATAAATATTATTTTATAAATTTAATTATTTTAAAAGTTTGACAATTTAATTTTATTAATGTGCCAAAAAATTAATAAATTGCATTTTTTTAGAAAACAATATTTTCAAAATATATAAAGACTTTGTTGAAAATTAATTACTCTTTTTTATAAATATGGTTCCTTTATATAAAAACATTATAATTAATATTTAAATAGTATTAGTTACTTTTAATATCACTAACTGTAATGTTCGGTTTGTAATTCTCATGTTTAAGTAACTATGTTAATAATAAATCATGGTTTTGTTAAAACAATGTGTCGTGTGTAACGCAAGCTAACCCAATGTTGCATGAACCACAAACATAACTTGTCGTTACATGTAATGAAATCCAAACATGGTTTTTTTAATAAAATCATTACTTTTTGTTTTGTTTAACACAATATTTTAATGAAATTAAATTAATTTTAAAAATTATTCATAATAACTTAAGATGTTACAAATAAATCACATGTACTTTGCCTCTATGGATGACAGCATCACATACCTCTACTATAAATAGATAATAACATCATAAATATAATCTAGGGGAATCTTCATGCTCCCATGTATATCTCAAATGAATTCCTAGATGTCAAAAGTTTTATATGGGAGGACACATCCCATCATGGTTGAGCTCAAACTAATGATAAGATCAGCAACATACCAAACCACCCCTTGATTAAATAATCCTCAATGCCTGTATAGGAAAGGTATAAAATTATGAAGTTTCTCATGTTATTTATCTCTCCAACTTCATTTAAAAGTTACTATATGATACAATAACCCATAGTATACCAAAGAAACGGTGCAGGAAACTCCATGTGGTCTAATTTATGGGTCATCCAAGGAATAAAAACACTTCTTATGTCACATATGCATCTCTTTATCTCATATAGGAATCTAAATCATGTTCACGTTTTAATTTTGTTGTAACCATTAATACTACATGTTGAACATCTATTGGAGAAAAATTAATTCCATACATTGAGAGTTCAATTATCATAACATATATAAATACAACGTAAAAGAATCATAAATTTTTTATTACCTTTTATATGATACATATTATAATCTTAAAATATTAAACGAATACATAACAACACCCTACATAAGAACCTATTTATTATATCATATATGATATACTGTTATATCAACCTTATATTTCTTCCCCATTTTGCGGTTATGTTAACTCATTATATATATATAATTCGTACCATATAATTGTGTGACCATATCATAAAACACTCCCAATAAAAGTTTTTGTGAGTATAATCCATGAAGAAAACAATTTTTAATAATTTAGAGACTTCAGAATCGCATTCCTATTGTAAGACCCAAAAATTAGGAATATTATGCTTTATAGATTTTTTACATGAAATGAAAATATTTAATCAAAAAGTGATATACTATTAAATTATTATTAAGTAATTTAATATTTATAACCCATGTGTATTATTTTCTGTTAAGAATATGGTTAACAAAATTATAAAAAATATGTATAAAGGTTGTATATAATGGAATGATTAATAATAAATATGTAATCTATTTTTCCCAAATTCATTTTCTTCTAAAATGATTTTTATTGCACATTATGAAAATAATTTATAAATATATTCTATACCTTTTTGAAATTTTATGCTATAAAAGAAACATATTTTTTGAAATCATATTTCCAAATTTATCTTTGGTTGAAAGTTTGGGATTCTTCTGAAATGGTGATTTTTCAATAAATAGTGAAAAATAATAATTTTTCAAATAATCTCTTATATATTCATTAAAATAAGTAATTTATAAATCCCATTATATTTTTTATTTCGTCTTAATGGTAAATATTATCCATTTTTTATAATAATCTAATCTGAATCAATAGTTTTCCTGATTTTGATATAAGTTAATTTGCCTGCTTAAAAACACAATTTTTTCTTACAAATATTTTTTATACGTTTTATAAATGTATATTAAAATTGATTTATTCCACTTATAGAAATTTATTATTGAAAAATGGATACCATATTTTGAATCCAAAATTTTAAATTTGGTAAATTGGACCCTTTTATTTTTTTCATTGTGAATAGTAAGTGTAGTAAAATTTATCACATCGGTAAAGGGAAAAATAGTTAATTGAGGTCAAAAATATTGTTATGAGGAATTAAAAATAATCAAAAAAAATTGAATTTATTTAATTTTATGGGATTAATTCATACATAAAATTCCCAAATTATAATATATGGAATTTTGGTTCCATTTTACCTTGGTAATGACAATTATATTATTTTATGTATAGAAAATTACATTGTTCCCCTCTCTTTCTTTTAACCTATTTTATAGGTTGACATAAGGATGGGAATATATTATGAAGGAATATAAAATATTATTTTTTTAAAAATTATTCCCATCATTCCAAGTTATTTGTAATTTTTAGAAATTGAATAATTAGCTTAAATTATTATACAACAAGAACACAGTATATATTCAATTAATAGAAAAAATAAAATTAATGATTTTAAACATATTAAAATTACAAAAATTTGGATGAATTATTGGGTCCCGTTAATTTTATAGGAAAATAAAAATATTTGTTTTTTTTAGGGATTATATTTTAATTCCATATTTTTCTTCATGATTTTTAATTCAAATAAAATGAATAGTGTCAAGAATTAATTTAATGATATTTTATGAAATTAATATTTTATTAAATAATTTTAAATTAAAAAACATTTTATATTTAGAAACAAAATGGAATATGGTTTAAAATATCTTATATGTTCCATTTATGTTCATGTTATTCTTTTATGGATACATTCTTCACCCACAATGTGTATAAGACATTGATATTATAGTAATTTTCAAAAGGGTTAATCGATGGTTAAAACTAATAGATAAGGGTGAAAATATAAATAAATCATGTATAAATATTATTTTATAAGATTATTTTGACACATCATTATAACGACCCATACTTTACAAACATTGTTAATACTTCAAAATTGAAGTACACTTATTACAACATATGACAAAACCACAAAGGACCATATAGGTATAGTGTCTTTAGAAACTGGGAAACATAAACAACTGGTTCATAAATCTTCTACAGTGTCTCCCATTTATTTCATCATATCTAGGGTCACTTTTAGCATATTCTACTTAATATCCATCTTCCTGACCTGGGGAAAAGAAAACATACAAAAAGGGTGAGCTCAAATGCTCAGCAAGGGAAAATAAAGGAAATAAAAATCATATCATATCTTTTTGAAAATCATAACCTGCAAAAGAGATCATAATATCATAACATGGAATAAATCATAGAAGTGAAAATGAGATCTCCATAATCATAACATAAAACTTGAAACTTTGTGGCATGCACACATAATCATGGAAAATCATTTCTTGTTAGTCATGACTCATTGCCAAGACTATCTTAGCGGACAAAGTCCATTTCTGAACCGAGTTCACTCCTCGTTTCAGTCCTGTATCACTGAACCGAAATAACCTTCCGTTCCAGCCATGTCTATCTCATGAGATATAAATCTTTACCCAATGCATTGGAGGGAGATATAGGTCCCACCCATCTTATAATGAATCCTTTCTTATGTGTGCCACATAATCATAAATCATACATCATCGCATAACACATGTAACAAAAATGGGATTCTTGAAACATCATGACATCATAAAACAAATCATATAAGGTAAATGACTTCATAAAAATAATTCCCTCACAACATAATCAAATCAATGTAATAATAGGGATAAAAACAGATCCCTTTATTATCATAGATGGAAAATAATTTTGATAAAACACTTGAACTCCATTCTTGAGGAAAATATCCTTTCTTCTGCAAAAAACACTTTTCTTTTCTTAACATGTCATACAATTATAAACACTAAGAAGTTGATTAAAAATAAACTTGAAAACATTTAAAGGAAGCTTCTTGGAAATAATGTTTTAAAAATCCATTCATTCCATATAAGTTAAAAAACACTCTTCGTACTTTTGTCGGAAAAGTCAAAAAGTACCTCGTACGAAAAAACGACAAAATATTCCATTCATATTCTTTACTAAAAACTCACCGAAGGGTAAAATTGGATTTAAACTATTGTAAGTGGATGGAAACAATATTACATATTGAGGGAACATGGATGTGGATGATAAAATACACCCCAGTAAATACCAAAGTATAAACAATCTCGGATAAAAATGAGATTGTGATATTTCCCCTTACCTTAGGTCCGATTTGCTTTGTACGTGTCTGAACCTGTTGTATAATGATTTAAATAATGTTATTCACTTAATCCAGAATCATACTTATTTTTATGATATCATATATGGTCATATTCTTAGCTTCTTATTAGTAATATTTCATTGTTACTTGTTACTCGGGTCTTTATTGCCTTTTGTTCTTATGAATGTTTTTCCGAATAAATTCTTATTCTTCTTTTAAGGTTATAGATACCTTATATCCAGAATGGTATTAGTGTAACATATCTCATATTTATTCATTCAATTCATTTATATAATTACTATGTAATGATGATCATGTAGAATGAGTCGCATCACATCGTGGAGACGGTATTTCGTACGTACGCACGAGTGATGATATCGTTCCTGTGATCGTGGAATTGTATTAGAGTGTATGTATACTATTTCAGAATCAATATAACTTTTTTATAGTCATATATAGTTATTATTTACACCATTATACCCATCCAAGTAAGGTGGTGGTGGAAAATAGATTACACCACGGCGTGGAGACGGCATTTCGTACGTACGCACGCGCGGTGATTTCATTTTTCCATAGGATGGATAGAAGGTGAATTAGGGTTGTTTCATATTTATAATAACATATCATTATGTAAGTAATACTGATTTTATTACTTTATCATGAAACAACTTAAGAAGAAGAAGTTGAAGAAGAAATAAATTGAAAAGATCGGTAATGGATATTACCTCTTCTTTTAAACGCCTCTTTGAATCCTCCACTTGGGGAACTAAGATTGGTCTTTGAAGAAGACCATGACCTCTATGATTATTCTAGGGAAGTGTAGAAGGAATTTTGTCAGGGTTTTTCCGAGCTTGGGTGCTCAAATTGGTGCGAGGAGGAGGGGGGGAGGTGCCCTTTTATAAGGGAGGAGAGGGGCACCTTAGGAATATCTCAAAATGTTATTTTATATTAAAGTCAAAATCGGTTTATAATGGTTCCAAAGGGTCTTATTTCTAAGTTAAAGTGGGTATCGGTCGAAATCCTATCAACCAATAGGATTTAGACAAGTTTAGGTTATTATTTTAACCTTATCAATTAGATTTAACTCTATGTTAAATAATTTAACTTTTACCGTGGCTTTTTATTTTCTTACACTATATGGTTAATACACTTACTATAATATGCCAAACGAACCCCAAGTTGTTTATTATTAATATATATATCCATATCTAATTCATTTGGCCGAACCTTAGATTTTTAGGTATAAAATAACAATTAATAATATAATATTTGATTTAAAAACTATTTTGTGTCAATTTTGACACTATTTGATATATGATTTTTGGGAAATTCATAACAGAATTATATGTTCGAACCAAGTTGATTAAATCAACACTAATATATCATAGTAACCTATAAAATTAGTGTAATTCATAAAAAGTCTCAAATTATATTTATTTGATCATTTATAACATCAATTATGTTAACATTTCCTTAAAAGGGTAATTACTGCATCATCATTGTGTCATAATTAAATTCATTTATTTAAAGTCTAAAAATTATAAATAAAATATAATTATGTAGGAAATATTTTTATCTTTCTAATGAATATTTATAGTCGAATTTATCTTATGTATAACCCCATATTAAAAATGTTTATTTATTAAACATTGATTTTAACTATTTTAACTATTCATTAAATAAAATAATATTAAATGTCATAATCTAATCCAAGTGGACCTAAATGGTCATATTATATTCATAATGTTGTTTTTGGTCTAATTACACTTATCCAATAGAATTAGGAAATGTGTTAGGGTAATAGTAATATCATATTCACCCTTAGTTACCCTATTTACTATTAACTGCGGTAAAAAAAGTAAAAAGTTACTATTTACCAAAATATTATTTTTATCTCATTGAACCACATTTTACTTACTGATATTAACCGTGTCTGTCGGATTTTCGAAATTCCATTCACAGAAGCGGTAAAATTATGTTTTATGCAAAATTCAGTTTTTAACCTACCACTTAGTGGTTTCACTATTAATCAAAAATTGAAAGTTTTCAGAAAAATACCAAAATTTCACCCAAGGATAATTTCGGTATTCCGAATCCAAAAATTAAGTCCATTTTGAAAGATAAAATTTCAAAAAGTGGTTATTACTATTCATAACGGCTATTTTAAATAATATTTTAATAGCATATCGTCGTTTAGTGAAACTCGGTATTGCGTACAACGCAAGCTATTGAGGAAGGTCGCGATTGCGTGTAAAGTAAGCCAAGCTAGTATGTAGTGAAACATTCCTTTGATGATATATAATAACAAAATATTACTCATAAAAATCTCAGGTGTTATATTCTACCCCCCTTAAAAAGAATTTCGCCCTCGAAATTTGTCACTTTGTAACAAACAGATGAGGATACTTCTCCCTCATCATATCCTCAAGCTCCCATGTAGCTTCTTCAAGTTGGTGGTTCCTCCATAAAACTTTCACCAATCGAGTGGTCTTGTTTCTTCGGACTTTTTCTCTACGATCTAGAATCTCTATCGGTTTTTCTTCATAAGAAAGATCTTGCTCCAGCGGTACAACTTCTGAGCTGAGTACATGTGAAGGATCAGGTATATACTTTCTCAGGAGAGATACATGGAACACATCGTGAACTTGAGAGAGATTCGGTGGAAGCGCCAATCGGTAAGCTACCCTTCCAACACGATCCAGTATTTCGAAAGGACCGATATATCTAGGGCTCAACTTCTCCTTCTTTCCAAATCTCATAACCTTCTTCTAGGGAGATTTTCTTAAGAACACTTTATCACCCACTTCAAACTCTAGGGCTTTTATTCGGTTGTCGGCATAACTTTTCTGTCGACTCTGAGCTGCTCTTATGTGTTGTTGAATAGATCTGAACTTTTCTACCATTTCATCGACGAGATCAGGTCCTAATAGCTTTCTTTCCCCAACTTCATCCCAGCAAGTTGGAGTCCTGCATTTCTTTCCATAGAGAGCTTCATAAGGAGACATCTGAATACTGGAGTGAAAGCTATTATTATAAGAAAATTCCACCAAAGGTAGGTGTTGATCCCAACCTCCTTTGAAATCCATAGAGCAAGCTCTCAACATATCTTCTAGGGTCTGAATTGTTCTCTCAGACTGACCATCTGTCTGAGGATGATAAGCAGTGCTGAAACTCAACTCTGTATCCAGAGTATGCTGAAGACTTCGCCAGAACTTTGAGGTAATTCTCGGATCCCGATCAGATATAATAGAAAGTGGTACTCCATGAAATCTTACCACTTCCTTTACATATATCCTGGCAAGCTGATCTAGAGAGAAATCCTCTCTAATAGCAATGAAGTGTGCAGACTTTGTAAGATGATCAACTATGACCCAGATAGCATTATTGCCTTTGGATGTTTTAGGAAGTCCTGTGACAAAGTCCATAGTGATGTTTTCCCATTTCCATTCGGGTATGGGTAATGGTTGTAACATCCCCTTAGACTTCTGTCTCTCAGCTTTAACTTGTTGACAAACCAAGCATCGAGAGACATATTCAGCAACATCTCTTTTCATGCCATCCCACCAGAAGTACTCTTTCAGGTCCCTATACATCTTCGTGATTCCAGGATGAATAGAGAATGAAGAACTATGAGCCTCATCCAGCAGCTCCTTCTTTAATTCGGGGATGGGAGGAACACAAACCTGATTCCTGAACACAAACCCGATTCCTGAACTTTATTATCCCATCACAATCAAGGTTGAATTCAGGAACATTTCTCACCTTCTTTTGTAAATCGACATCTTCTTTCTGTGCCTCTTTAATCTTCAAATGTATAGATGGTTGAACATTCATTTGAGAAAGAAAATATTTTTCCCCTTCCATTATAATTCCAAGATCCATCCTTTGTAAATCCATAAATATTGGATCTTTTGTGATCCTCATCATGGATAAACTAGCATGGTCTTGTTGACTTAATGCATCTGCCACATTCTTTGCTTTCCCAGGGTGGTAATGGATTGAGCAGTCATTATCCTTAATCATCTCCAACCATCTTCTTTGATTCATATTCAGCTCCTTTTGTGTGAAAATATACTTTAAACTTTTATGATCAGTATAAATATCACACCTTTCACCATAAACGTAATTCCTCCAAATATTTAATGCAAAGATTACCGCAGCTAACTCCAAATCATGTGTTGGGTAATTTTGCTCATGGATTTTCAACTTTCATGAGGCATAAGCTATCACCATATCAATTTTCATAATAACACACCCCAATCCCTTCTTGGATGCATCACTGTAGATCACAAACCTTTCTCCACTACAAGGCAACGTGAGCACAGGTGCACTAGATAACCTTCTTTTTAACTCCTTGAAATTCTCTTCACATTCCTCTGTCCAAACAAACGTAACTCTTTTCCGAGTCAACTTGGTGAGTGGATTAGATAATCGTGAAAAATCTTTTACAAAACGTCGATAATATCCATCCAAACCAAGAAAACTTCAGATCTCAGTTACTGTTGTTGGTCTCAACCATCTTTCGATAACCTCTATATTTGGTGGATCCACAGATATCCCCTATTTTGAGATTATGTGACCCAAAAATGAAACTTTTTGAAGCCAAAATTCACACTTGGTAAATTTGGCATAAAGCTTCTCCTTTCTCAGGGTATTTAATATAATTCTCAAGTGATCGTCATGCTCTTCCTTGCTCTTTGAATAGACAAGAATATCATCTATAAAGACTACCACAAATTGATCAAGATAGTCTCTAAAGACTCTATTCATCAGATCCATGAAGATAGAAGGGGCATTAGTAAGACCAAATGGCATCACTATAAATTCATAGTGTCCATACCTTTTACAGAAAGCCGTCTTTGGTATATCCTCCCTTTTGACCCTTAATTGATGATACCCTGAACGAAGATCAATCTTGGAAAAGTATTGAGCTCCGCGTAGTTGGTCAAATAGGTCATCAATGCGCAGGATAGGATATTTGTTCTTGACAGTGATCTTGTTAAGTTCTCAATAATCAATGCAGAGTCTCATTGATCCATCTTTCTTCTTAACAAATAGAACAGGTGCTCCCCAAGGTGACACACTAGGGCATATGAATCCCTTATCAAGATTCTCTTGTAGTTTCTTCTTCAATTCCTGCAACTCAATTGGGGTCATTCTATAAAGTGTCTTTGAAATAGGAAAAGCACCCGGTACGAGTTCTATAGAAAACTCAACTTCACGATTTGGTGGAATACCCGGTAATTCCTCAGGAAAGACATCCTCAAACTCCCTTACGATGGGCATATTCTTAATCGCATGTTTCTCACCAACCATTTGAGATAAATAACCTTCATTTAGTGGAATCAATACCCATAAAATGGTAGAAATTTTCACTGGAAGGTTATGTTCATCCTTGCATTGATAGAAGATCATAGATTGATCTGGAATATGAAATGTGACTTCCCTTCTTTGGGAATTGATATGAGCTCCATATAAAGAAAGCCAATCCATGCCAAGAATCACATAAAATTCCACTATAGGAAGGATCACAAGATTTGCAGGAAGCACTTTCCCACAAACTTCGATTGGAGAATAATTATAAACTTTTGATGCAACTGTTGTTCCTTTAGGTGTTGTCACAGCTAACTCAACATCTAATTTTTGAGGTAATACGGTGATACCCTTTGAAAATTCTTCAGAAATAAAATAGTGGGTGGATCCAGAATCAAATAAAACATTTTCTACTTTATAGTGGATGGTAAGTGTACCTTTCACCACATCGTTATCATACTCCACATCGCTAATAGAAATTGCATGTGACTTTCCTTTTTCATTAGCCTTAAGAGTTTGTTGACGTCGACCATCATCATCAACCCTTGGATTTGGGCATTGATTGGCATAATGCCCCGTCTCCTTGCACTTGAAACATTGAAGTGTAGTAGGTTCATTCTGTGTATCCCTTCCTTTGTTTGCATCATTAGACATCTTCTTCCCATCATCGTGGCATTCAAATGCCCGATGACCTTCCTTTCCACATTTGAAACATTTACGTGTCCCTTTAAGACAACTCCCTTCAGGTTTCTTTCCACACATTGAGCATAAGGGAAAGCTCATATTCTTTTCAGTGTGCTCTTTATATTTTACTTTCAATTCCATTTTCCTCTTCTTATCAAACCCATATGATTGATGGGTTACTCCAATCTCCATCTCAACTTTGAGAGCACATCGAACGATTTCCTCGTAGCTATTGATGTACCTTATGGCTAAGTCCCTTCGAAGACTTGGTTTTAAGCCACTATAGAATCGATCGATCTTACTCTCAGGTTGGATAATAATACCAGAAGCGTACCTTGAAAGTCTTGTAAAATTTGCTTCATAGGTACCAACAGATTCATCATCCTTTTGCTTCAGTTCAAGAAACTCTTTCTCCATCTTTGTTCGGATAATACGAGGGAATTACTTATTGAAAAATGAGTTCTTGAACTCGTCCCATTCCATGGACTCAATTTCATCCATTTTCCTCGTATTCTTAATAAGATTCCACCATTGATCAGCATCTCCTTCCAGACGATACACTGATAGGATGACTTTATCATGATCAGAACATTGAAGAACTGAAAATATATTTTCAGTAGTAATAATCCATTGTTCAGCAACTAATGGATCAGTAGACCCGCTGAAAGAATGTGGACGCTGCCTCATGAAGGATTAAACAGAATGTTGCTCCTTCCTTTGCTCGTTTGGAAGTCCTGCATGATTCATAGCTTGAGGAAGTTGTGTGAGCATGGCTACAAGATTTTTCATTCCAGCTCCCATATCGTTTGGTTGCTCAGGGGGACAATCATTGAATTGCCCATCGCATTCTGCATTAACACGGTTCCTTCGGGTTCCAGCCATTGACTAAAACCAAGAAGAATAGTGTGAGCAACACTAATTATTATAGGAAAACCACAAAATTCAAGAATAAAATTTTCACGCTTAAGGTCTTATCCTAGGTTATTCATGGCCATTTATAAAACACTAATATTGTGTTCTATGCTTAGACTTATCCTTAGGGTTCTTACTAAGGCTTTCACATCCTAGTTTCCAAAGGTTGACTATACCTTTCCTATGATACCAACAATAACGACCCATACATTACATACATTGTTAATAATTCAAAATTGAAGCACACTTATTACAACATATGACAAAACCACAAAGGACCGTATAGGTATAGTGTCTTTAGAAACTGGGAAACATAAACAACTGGTTCATAAATCTTCTACAGTGTCTCCCATTTATTTCATCATATCTAGGGTCCCTTTTAGAATATTCTACTTAATATACATCTTCCTGACCTAGGGAAAAGGAAACATACAAAAAGGGTGAGCTCAAATGCTCAGCAAGGGCAAATAAAGGAAATAAAAATCATATCATATCTTTTTGAAAATCATAACCTGCAAAAGAGATCATAATATCTTAACATGGAATAAATCATAGAAGTGAAAATGAGATCCCCATAATCATAACATAAAACTTGAAACTTTGTGGCATGCACACATAATCATGGAAAATCATTTCTTGTTAGTCATGACTCATTGCCAAGACTATCTTAGCGGACAAAGTCCATTTCTGAACCGAGTTCACTCCTCATTTCAGTCATGTATCACTGAACCGAAATAACCTTCTGTTCCAGCCATGTCTATCTCATGAGATATAAATCTTTACCCAATGCATTGGAGGGAGATATAGTTCCCACCCATCTTATAATGAATCCTTTCTTATGTGTGCCAAAAAATCATAAATCATACATCATCGCATAACACATGTAACAAAAATGGGATTCTTGAAACATCATGACATCATAAAACAAATCATATAAGGTAAATGACTTCATAAAAATAATTCCCTCACAACATAATCAAATCAATGTAATAATAGGGATAAAAACAGAACCCTTTATTATCATAGATGGAAAATAATTTTGATAAAACACTTGAACTCCATTCTTGAGGAAAATATCCTTTCTTCTTCAAAAAACACTTTTCTTTTATTAACATGTCATATGATTATAAACACTAAGAAGTTGATTAAAAATAAACTTGAAAACATGTAAAGTAAGCTTCTTGTAAATAATGTTTTAAAAATCCATTCATGCCATATAAGTTAAAAAAACATTCTTCGTACTTTTGTCGGAAAAGTCAAAAAGTACCTCGTACGAAAAAACGACAAAAGATTCCTTTCATATTCTTTACTAAAAAATCACCGAAGGGTAACATTGGATTTAAACTATTGTAAGTGGATGGAAAAAATATTACATATTGAGGGAACATGGATGTGTATGATAAAATACACCCCAGTAAATACCAAAGTATAAATAATCTCGAATAAAAATGAGATTGTGATATTTCCCCTTACCTTAGGTCTGATTTCCTTTGTACGTGTCCGAATCTCATGTATAATGATTTAAATAATGTTATTGAGTTAATCTAGAATCATAATTATTTTTATTATATCATATATGGTCATATTCTTAGCTTCTTATTAGTAATATTTCATTGTTACTTGTTACTCGGGTCTTTGTTGCCTTTTGTTCTTATGCATGTTTTGCCGAATAAATTCTTATTATTCTTCTAAGGTTATAGATAACTTATATCCAGAATGGTATTAGTGTAACATATATCATATTTATTCATTCAATTCATTTATATATTTACTATGTAATGATGATAATGTAGAACGAGTCGCATCACATCGTGGAGACGGTATTCCATACGTACGCACGAGTGATGATATCGTTCCTATGATCGTGGAATTGTATTAGAATGTATGTATACTATTTAAGAATAAATATCACTTTTTAATAGTCATATATAGTCATTATTTACACCATTATACCCATCCAAGTAAGGTGGTGGTGGAAAATAGATTACACCACGGCGTGGAGACGGTATTCCGTACGTACGCACGCGCGGTGATTTCATTTTTCCGTAGGATGGATAGAAGGTGAATTAGGGTTGTTTCATATTTATAATAACATATCAATATGTAAGTAATACTGATGTTATTACTTTATCATGAAACAACTAAAGAAGAAGATGTTGAAGAAGAAAGAAATTGAAAAGATCGGTAATGGATATTACCTCTTCTTTTAAACGCCTCTTTGAATCCTCCACTTAGGGAACTAAGATTGGTCTTTGAAGAAGACAAGGACCTCTAGGATTATTCTAGGGAAGTGGAGAAGGAATTTTTGATGGGGTTTTCCGAGCTTGGGTGCTCAAATTGGTGTGAGGAGGAGGGGTAGGAGGTGCCCTTTTATAAGGGAGGAGAGGGGCACCTTAGGAATATCTCAAAATATTATTTTATATTAAAGTCAAAATCGGTTTATAATGGTTCCAAAGGGTCTTATTTCGAAGGTAAAGTGGGGATGGGTCGAACTCCTATCAACCAATAGGATTTAGACAATTTTAGGTTATTATTTTAACCTTATCAATTAGATTTAACTCTAAGTTAAATAATTTAACTTTTGCCGTGTCTTTTTGTTTTCTTACACTATATGGTTAATACACTTACTATAACATGAAAAACGAACCCCAAGTTGTTTATTATTAATATATATATCGTTATCTAAGTCATTTGGCCTAACCTTAGATTTTTAGGTATAAAATAACAATTAATAATATAATATTTGATTTAAAAACTATTTTGTGTCAATTTTGACACTATTTGATATATGATTTTTGGGAAAGTCATAACAGAATTATATGTTCGAACCAAGTTGGTTAAATAAAAAATAATATATCATAGTAACCTATAAAATTAGTTTAATTCATAAAAAGTCTCAAATTACATTTATTTGAGCATTTATAACATCAATTATGTTAACATTTACTTAAAAGGGTAATTACTGCATCATCATTGTGTCATAAATAAATTAATTTATTTAAAGTCTAAAAATTATAAATAAAATATCATTATGTAGGAAATATTTTTATCTTTCTAATGAATATTTATAGTTGAATTTATCTTATGTATAACACCATATTAAAAATGTTTTAGTTATTGAACATTGATTTTAACTATTTTAACTATTCATTAAATAAAATAATATTAAATGTCATAATCTAATCCAAGTGGACCTAAATGATCATATTATATTCATAAGGTTGTTTTTGGTCGAATTACACTTATCCAATAGAATGAGGACATGTGTTAGGGTAATAGTAATATCATATTCACCCTTAGTTATGCTATTTACTATTAACCGCGGTAAAAAAAAGTAAAAAGTCACTATTCACCAAAAAATTATTTTTATCTCACTGAACCACATTTTACTTACTAATATCAACCGTGTCTGTCGGATTTTTGAACCTCCATTCACAGAAGTGGTAAAATTAATTTTTATGCAAAATTCAGTTTTTAACCTACCACTTAGTGGTTTCACTATTCATCAAAAATTGAAAGTTTTCAGAAAAATACCCAAATTTCACCCTTGGCTAATTTCGGTATTCCGAATCCAAAAATGAAGTCCATTTTGAAAGATAAAATTTCAAAAAGTGGTTATTACTATTCATAATGGCTATTTTATTTAATATTTTAATAGCATATCGTCGTTTAGTGAAACTCGGTATTGCGTACAATGCAAGCTATCGAGGAAGGTCGCGATTGTGTGTAAAGTAAGCCAAGCTAGAATGTAGTGAAAGATTCCTTTGATGATATATAAAAACAAAATATTACTCATAAAAATCTCGGGTGTTACAATCCTAGTCTTATATTCAAATTATTGAAATTTTTATACATTTTTTAATTAAAATTTATTGATATTAATTTAAAAGATTAAGTAATTCCAATAGTAACCCACCCCTCACTTATAAAATAAAACATCGTATCTTTTTTATCTAAAACATATTGAGTATCATAGATATATCAAACCATGATCATTTATATTATAAAAATCCTTATCCTAGTTATTGAGGTTATGATATTACCAAAATACAAACCCTAGGTCCCTTAAGAGGATATCTAAACGAAGTCGACCAAATAATACGTAATCATATTTAAAGACACTTTCAAATTTATTTCTTATTATATTTCCTATAATTATATTATAATTATTATAAAATAATGACTATATTATAATCTGATATCACTACAATTCGCTATTCATCTCCACCCTTATACCACTGTGTTAAATTGATTTCGTATCATACATTAAAAATCAATAAAAAAAATCATTTCATATTTGAATCAATTATTCTCTGTTTATAAATTTTAAAAAGGGACATTTCAATTTTTTATGATTTAATTAAAGGTGGAGGTGATTCAGAGAGCCCACGATTATGCGGAAAGAAAATGGGCTAAACTGCATAGAATCATATGAGCACATGTCCACTTTTTTGCATTTTTGATAAATAACTAAATACTAATGTTCTAATATTTTGTGGGAGGATACAGAATTTATAGGGATAAAACTATTATGAAGGAACCCGTGCCCAATTAATCCATTAATTTTTCCTATAATAGTGGATCTATCCAGGGAAACAAATCTGTGTAATGTCGAAAGTGGTGTTCTATATTTCGAATATATCAAGAGATGTGGGCCTCAAAATAATGAAAACCATTTGGTGGATATATTAAATAGGTATGGAAACATGTATTTAGTTTTATAAAAAGATATATAAGACTCTTTGGTAGCCTAAAACTATGTTCCTAGTGGTTTTATGAAATATAGGGACTCAAAACCACCTTCTACTTGGCCCATAAAATGATACCTTGGGAACCCCATTTCAATGTTTGACCTGGAGGAAAGGTGATTCCATTATGGAAACCCAATGGTTTTCTATAATCAATAATATCAGTTATGGAGGATATGGGAAGTTCCACTTAAACATATATAGATTCTTCAATTTCTGTGGAGTTCGACACTCCTTGTGATCAGTCGGGGAGGAATGTGATGTAAATCTTGATATTATTGTTTGTAAAAATTGAATGATCATTTTAATTATAAGTTATTATATTGATCATATTCAACTTATATTAATATTTTATTGATTTATATACTGGTATATTTGTACTCGACTCATGTGATCATGTTTGGGGGTACACATTCATGTGATATTTCAGACACCATTCACCACTTCTTCTTCCCCTTTTCAATTGTGGTTTTTTTGTGGTTCATATTGGTCAATTACACTCGTATAAATACTTAAATTGATTTATAATTTCATTTTATGGTAAAACTTTAAAATAATATACAAACATGGATTGTTCATCGAGTTTTTAGTGTGTTTCCTTGGTTAGTTTTAGTTATAACGTCAAACACAAATCACCCAATCATCAGCTGTATCGAGAGAATAATTTTATGTTTTTTACTAAAATAGTGGAGGCACCCTAGTATAAAATCAATAAAATTACGATTCTAGGTTTTAAAAAACATGTATTAAAATATCTAAACCAAAACTATTAAAGTGATAAATGGTGACCATCACGATATATCCCCATGTTGATCACACATAATTAATTCTGTAAATTTATGTTATGTTTTCTAGTTTCTATTTTAATTTAGAATATTAAATACTCAAACCCTCAGGTTGTCAAAATACTAATTCTGCTTTTATTTTAATAATCACAAACTTCTTTTTGGATTACTGATCTAAGGATCCATCAAGAGACGACATAGGGTTCCTTCTATACAGCAGAACATCTTGTAAAAGTAAACATATAATTTGATACACTCGAAAATGTTATCATAATTCATATAATGATATGTTATAGTGATTATGGTACAACATTTTATCACATTTTTTCATTACATGTAATTTAAAAACATTGATCATGTGTGTACGACTTTCCATTTCTACATAGTGGTGTAATTCAGTTTTCAACGCCATTTAATATGGATAGTTATAAACATAGAACTAAGGAATATAAATGATAATTACGAAATAATTATTATTTTTTAATTATAATATTTTATTAACATTCTTACCATCCATTCTATTGGAAAATGAATATGTCGCCCGTGCATACATGTGGACTACCACCTCCATGAAGCAATGTGATCCATTTCTTATTTATACTTTACATGGACGGTAATCATGGTAGATTTAATAAATATATATATATATATGATATTTTTATAATTATTAACATTTTGGAGATTAATGAACCATAATAAATTTATAAGGATGGTAACTTCTGTAATAAAACATGTGGGAGAAAATAATGCTTTTAAAATTTGAAACAATGATGATAATCAAATATTGTTAATGAACGGGTGATAAGCTTTTATAAGAGGATAATATATGATATTATAAATATTTATATGGTTCTGGTATTAATTAATAACAAGTGAAAACCCATTATATATGATTTCAAATCATTTTCATCTAATAGGAAAAGTGTGGTAAGTGGTTTTTTAACCCAATTTCAATTTTTTGGTTATACGTATACTGCATTGTCTGTGTTTTTTCATCATTATATGTGAAATGACCTATGATTATATTTTGTTATATTTCAAATTATTTATTTTTATTTATATTTTCTATACATAATCACTTCAATAATTAATTATTTCCTCAATGATATGATCTTTGTATGGGATATAATCTCAATTTCCACTTCAATGTGACATATTTAGTATTATGTTGCTATTTATTTATATAGGTGTATATAATACCCATTTTATGTATTTAAAATGAATATATATTTATTCAGGGTGATTGAATTTTCAATTTATGTTACTCTTTAAAAGGGTTCAAATTTAGAAGATACCAAAAAGTAAGAATTTATTTTACAATCTCATTTTCATTCAAGATTGCTTATTTTTTCCATTGATGGAAAATTATAATATTTTCGTCATAAACTCTATCAATTTACTCATCATATTAATTTTTATGTAAATTCTATGTTTTCTTCCAAATTTTCCTTTGTTTTTAAATTGATTCAATCAAAGTTATATTTAAAAGAAAAGATGGTCTTATTTCTATTTCTGATTAGGTATATTTTTTTCGATCACTACATTTTTAAAAATATATATATATAAAATTAGCTTTTATAATCTCAAATGATATATCATGGCAATTTTATATTATATTTTACAATTTAGAATGTATTAATGGAATATTTTTATTTCTTTCTAAAAGGGACATTTTTAGCTTTGTTTAAAAAAGCCAAAAGTAATGTTTTGTTTTAACATATAAGACATTTACTAATACTCCAAACACCAAAATAATTTTTTCCTAATTATTATTCTTATATAAGATTTAAATCGATTTTAAAATAAAAATATTTTATAAAAAAATTAAATTTTTCACTTTCACGTTCTTATATTCTTAAAAACATGATTTTACTACAAAATCTACTTTTATAATGAATTGATAGTCATCCCTCGTATCTCGATTAATTTTTTAGTCATCATTGTTCTCTAAAAACATTCACTTTGTTGTGATTATTTTTCATTTTAAATTACATTTTCCTTAAATATCTATATTTTTCATTAATATGATTATTTCTTAAATCATATACCATTCTACGTGCGGTGTTTTACTATAAAAGGTATTTTTTTTGACTGGGGAAATATTGATATTATGTATTCCTCACTTAATATGAATATTTTATGATAAGTAATAGTGTTTATGAATTAAATTTATCCTTCAATATATTGAGAAATCATTGGACATGAAGTGATGGGTGGGGCCCAAAATCATATAGCCCCTTGATGCATCGATATGTCTTAGAAAAAAACAAGTTGGATAGCCTTGATAAATGGGATTTTGGTGTATATATACCCATAGTTTAAACTATCTTGGCACAAGTATTTGTAGTTAAATATATCATGATGTCTAAGATCATGAATTTCAACATTATATAATTCCATCATTGAAAATTTCATTTTTTTTATCCCTAAGATTATTAAATCTGATATTATCCATGGTTGTATTTCGTTCTCAAGTAATTGATTAAGTGGAATGTGTTTTCAGTTATTTAACTTTTCGTATTATGTATGCCATATTTTCTAATAATATCTTCTGTTTTACATAACCCTTAGTGAGAATTTTAGCTCATCCTTATTTTTTTATTTTTCCGGGGATATGAAGATGAGATAAATTTTTTTAGATTATCACATATCATTAACATTTTCTTTTGTTATATTTTTTATTTTATTTCCAATTTATTAATGGGAATAGTTTATTTATTTGGTTATTTAGGACTACTAAACTAAATAGTTCTTTAGGATGAGATCCATTTTATATTATTCCAATGTAATAAAGTAGTCATTGGAACTAGGTTATAAGATTTTGGTTTTATACAATTTTTATAATAAGAATTTTAGCTGAAACCTTGGGAACTCGATTTAGGAAAACCTCTAATAAGGTAAAAAAGCAAACGAAATATCATGAACATATGTCTAATTATAGGATAATATCATAATTTTTTTTGAAAGGTAAATTTTATATGGTTTTCTTATCAATACATCCATATCTAGATACACCAAGTGTTTTTTATTTTTTTTATAGACGTATCTAAGGGTAATAGCTTCAAAAAGAGTTGGTTCAATATATATCGATCATCATTCTAGTGTATAATAAATTTTCCCTTACTTCACATGTAGTTTTACAATCTTGAAGGATATTACTAGGTACACAAACATTTCATTTTTAAACCATTATGAAGGTTTTGAATAAATGATAACCTAGGGTAGCCTAGGTTAAACCTACAGTGTCATTGATTGGATATAATGATTTATGATTTAGACATCCTATGAATGATATTGGAGGATTTTACACTATGATTATTTTTTCCCATACTATTATTTTAGGTTTCATTTAATTATTGGAACAAGATATAAATGCGTTAATGTTGAATGTGTGGGAAATGTGTTGATTATGTGTAACAAAATGTAATGATCACTAGAGTGGAAAATATTATAATTATTCTTAATTAGTTAAAAAGATATATGATTAACAACTTTCACCTTAACCAATACTTAGACACACAAAAGATGATAAGGATAGAGTTTTTTAAGATCTTGAGTAGTGGAGACCATGGAGGAAAGAAGGCTCAATTTCATTCATGTCGAAAATACAGAAAGTTACACCCCATAGAATGCCTTAAAAGAATAGGAAAACTTATTATGTGTGGAAAATAATGCCATAGATCAAAGAATTTTTTTTATGAAAAATGAATATTATGATGTAATAAAATAAATTTCATCCTACATAACCATTTATAGTTCAATGTCTTATGTGTGGAGAACAGGGGAATTATCTGAGTCAATTCCCTATTCAAAGGGTGAACTCCTAAAACAATGAAGGACATATTCCATATCAATAAATGTAGTGGAAGGATTGATGTTTTTAAATTACGGTATATGAGAATTATATTTCAAATCTGTTATATTAATGATATTCTTGTTATAATAATCATTAATAATCTATGGATTTTTTATGTATTCATACTTTAAGGATTTGAAAACATATGTGTAAAGGTACCAATAACCACTAAATGTAATTTAGGTGTAACGTACCATTTTTTTAGAACAAATGATTAAGGGAAGGATAATCCTTAGGAGATGGCTGGAATTGATGAAGTAAGTGGAGTGGTATTGGTAACCTTAAAATTGGTTAGTGATTTTATGACTAAGTGATTTAAGTAATTTTGATGAATTTTATTGCATTTTTTGGATTTATTGAATATATTCAATAGTATGTGATTTAATTTAATAAAGTAAGATTGTTTTATTTTTTGGATAGTATTTATTTTCAAAGTGGTTTTATGGTGATTCATGTAGTTATTATGTTTTGAGAGAATATATGATCAGGGTATTCAAATGTATGGTATGTAACATTATGGGACACTTTATGTTGTCTGGTGATAAATCTATGATAAAATATTTCAAATTTTTGGGCTTTGATTTTGGAAAGACATATATTTTAGGATTCTTAAGGTTAAATATTTATGGAATGGATTAAGTTGAACTTTGGTGGTTATTATTGAGGTTTTAGATATTAATATATTATAATTATCTGTATTGGATAACTTATGCTAACCATTCTAGTTTTGTTAAATATTTAGGGAAATAAGTAATGAATTCTCAATCTTTTAAGGATCTTATGATCCAGGAAAAGTTAATTTTAGTTCTTCAGGAATGAGAAATTAATCTTTAATTATCATTTAATGGATTAAAAGATAATGTGTAAATTCATCAAATCATAACCAAAGTATGAAATTTTTACTATAAAATTGAAATAAATTAAGAATATTTTATCATGTTCTTTATCTTGATAGTAAAATAATCCTTCAATGACCTTGAAAAAAATATCATTCTTTTACCTTCATTTCATTGAATCAATGGTATTTTCACCCTTTAAAGATTTATGGTTTTATCATAATTAATTTTCTCATTATTGTGTTCTCTATAACTCTCAATTTGTCGTTAAAATTAGTTTTAACTTTCATGTCTATATATTTACATTCCACCAATGTTCCACTTATATGGGAACCTGATTATGTTTTATTTTTTGTAACCTTTATAATTACCATATTCCATTTTTAAATTAATATTTATTAGCCCTTTATCATATGTGGGTTCAAAATAAAGTTATTTTCGAACATTGATAATTTTATGACTGGGATAAAATTTTGAAGGTTAAATTTATATAAGGGGGTAGAGTGTAGGACCCGAAAAATTTAGAATAATATTAAAATATTATTATATAATGTAATTTTAATCTCTTATATTTTTTATTAAAGTGTAATAAGATGGTTATCCACATTATTAGAAAGATGTATAGAGGTTTTATATGATGTATTTATTAATAATAAATATGTACTCAATTTTTTAAAAATGGATTTCCTTCAAAAATGAATTTTGTTATATTTTGTGTATGGAAACTATAATTAATTTCTACATATTTTAAAAAAATTCTATTGTAAAATTTACCTCATTTTAAGAATAAAAATATCAAAATTAACATATGGTGAAATTTTAGGTTTTTTCTAAAATGATTGACTTTTTTGAATTATGAAAATACATATTTTTCAAATACTATCAATTATTTTCATTAAATAAATTAACATAAAATTATTATTATATTTTTTATTTGAATATAAAATTAAAAATATTAATTTTTATTTATAAAATTATAATTCTAATCCGAAATTTTCTATATTTTGATATAAGTTAATTTTTATGCTAAAAACACGTGTTTTCTAATAAATTTTTTTCTTCTATTTTACGTATTTATATTAAATTTGATTTCTAGCACTTAAATAAGTTAAATCTTGAAAATTAAATATAATATTTTGGATCATAGATTTCAAATTTTTCAAATAGGTACCTTTTACTTTTTTCATTATAAATATTAACCTTAGTAAAATTTATCACATCGATAAATGGTAAATTGGGAAATTGAGGTTAAAAATAATGTTATAATGCATTAAAAATCAACTCAAATTTTGAATTTATTTCATTTTATGGGATTAATCCATCCATATTCATCCCAACTGTTAATATTTATCATTTTGGTTCCATTTGACCTTGTTAATGACATTTATATTATTTTATGTCAAGAAAATATGAAAATGACCCTCTTTTATTTAAAGATCTTTTATATGTTCATATATGGATAATAATATGATATGAATTAATATAAAATAAATTTATAAGAATAATTAATATATACTTATCAGATTAACTTATTAATAATTTTTAGTGATTTAATAATTACGTTTAATTATTACGGAACGCTGACATAATATTTATTCATTGAATAGATAATAATAAATGACTTTGAAAAAAATTAAAAGTACTAAAATTTGGATGAATTATTTTGTCCCATGAATTTTATGGATAAATATAAAATATTCTTTGTGTTTTAAATATTTATATTCTAATTATATATTTTTCTTGATGTTTTTAAAGTCAAATTAAATGAATCGTGTCAAAAATGAAAGCAATGATAATTTATGAAAGTAATAATTACTAAAATGATTTAAAATGAATAAAAACATTATATTTGGTCAATATGTTTTATTTAGTTGTAAATATATACCATGGTCCATTTATGGAAACATTTTCCATTTATTGTAAAATTATATCCCCTTAAATGGTTTAAAACATTTATATTGTAGTAATTGTCAAAACATTTAACATGAGGTTAATACTATGAAATGATGCTAAAAACATAACCAAAGCATGTAAAAATTTTGTTATATTATTGGATTTAGAATACAACTAATCACTTAATTGACTAATTCTCACATCAATAATACAATATTTGTATGGTATTTCATCTCAATTTTCACTTCATTAAGACATATTTTTTTATTATGAACTTATTTATTTTTATGTGGGATATATACAACCCCTTTGATATATTTAACATGTATATATATTTATTAATGATGTTTAAAGTTTCAATTCATGTTAATATTCCTAGGGATTATAATTTAAAAGATACAAAAGGGGGATGAATTTATTTTATAATCACATTTTATTTGGGGATTGATTATATTTTGATTGAAGGAATTATATAATCATTACATCATAAAATCAATAAAACTTAATATCATACAAATATTTAAGGAGTTCTCATATTTTCTTAGAACTTTTCCTCTCTTTAAAAATTGGTTGCACCACAAACAAACCCATCGGGGCCTGCCTGGAAGGTGGTAAGCCGTGTGTGATACCCCAAGCCCTCCTCCAATAAGCTAGGTGATCGTGACCATAACTAACTAGTCATATCACACATGTGAGAGTAATTACCCTTGAGTACCTATAAAAATACATGCATCTCTAAATACCCATAAATTCTAAAAGGTAAAATTGAATTGATACCATAATGCTTGAATAAAATCTATCTCAAATCATAGTACATCAAAAATCTAGATATAAATAAAGAGAAAAATACAATCCTACCCAAAGTACAAAGGATTCCAACCTACTAAGTATCAGGGAACTGCTATCAAATTAAACACCTCATCTATCCATGGTCTTTCTAGCCTAAGCTATACTCCACATACTTATGGTCCTCTAAGGACTCGTAAAAAGGTATATAATTTTCATAAGATATGACATGTGTTAGAAGAGACCATGTGGGATGAGTATAAAAATACTAAGTATGATACCCCAAAATAAAAAAACATAATGCAAAAATATTCTAGTCATCTCATAAGTGGTTATGTTAATCTAACAACCTAATCTTTACATACATGGACCTTACATTTCTTTTTCAAAATACATAATATATTACGCAAATATATTCCCATAGAACGTATTTGTTTAGTATCATTGGAAACTCAAAACACATTCTTCTATCATGGTGAAAGATCATAAAAATATCCCATAAAGGTATTTTCTATTAGTTTTCCTACATAAAATTTTTCTTCATATCCTAGGAAAATAAGACATATGGAAAGGGTGAGCTCAAATGCTCATTAAGGGTAATCATGGAAAACATTATACAAAACATATACATAATAATGTAAAAACATGAACGTATCTTTTGAATATCAAAATATTCAGTTTTAAAAAAAATCATGGTAGTAAGAAAGGCATAAATCATGAACTTTTGGAAAACTCATAAGCATATAAAATAATTTCCATATTATTCAAGACTCATATCCAAGACCATCATAGTGGACAACGTCCATTATTGAACTGGGTTTACTTGTCGTTGCAGACCTATATTAGTGAACATGATTTACTTTCCATTCTAGACAATTCTATCTCATGATATATAATTCTTTACCCAAAGCATTGGAGATAGATAAAGGTCCCACCCATCTCATAATTAAATCATTCTTACATGATCCACAAAAACATTAAACATTCCTCATAGCATAACCCAAGGAACAAAAAAATGGGTTTCTAAAACATCATTACATCATAATCCATATAAAATAAATGGAATCATAATAATAATTCCATCATACACACAATCAAATAAAATTAATAATAGGGTTAGAAACATAAACCTATGTTATCTTATATGTAAGGTAATTTTGATAAAATAATTGAAATTAATTCGTTATGAAAGTATAAAATCTTCTCAAAAAAATTTATTTTCTCAGAATGTCACTAAATTTCAAAATAAAAATATTTTAATTGAAAATAAAATTGAAATATTGTAAAATAATATTCATGGAAATAAGGCGTTATGAAATCCTAAGAATAAATTCGTGTATTATAAGTTAAAAACATTATCCTCATACTTTTTCTATAAAAGTCAAAAAATAGCTCGTCCGGTAAATGAAAGAAATATTCCATCCAAACCGTGTAGTAAAAGTCAAAAATAGTAAAAATGAATTTAAACATATATAAGAAGAATTGAAATTATTTTAGACAAAAATTTTAGAAAACATATAAATAGATGTTAAATATACCCCTATTAAATACTTACACATAAACAATCTTGGACAAAAATGAGATTCCAAAATTATCTCTTAACTTATGTATGGTATCCTTTGTGTGTATCCCATAATTCTATATAATGATTTAAATAATGATATTAATTTATTCTAAAATCATAATAATTTTTTTAATATCATATATGATTATATTATCATCCATTTTTTAGTAACATTTCACTATCGCTCATTATTTGGATATTAACTGCTTAATGTTCTTATGCATGTTTTGTTAGATAAGTTCTTATTCCTCTTATTAGGATATAGTTATATCATTTATAGAATTATAATAGTATAATATATATCATATTTATTCATTATATTCATATATATAATCTTGGTTTAATGAATATAATTTGGAATGAATCATATCGCATTAGAGAAATGGCAGGTCGTATATACGCCCGAGTAACGATATCATTCACTTAATTGTTAAACAGTATGGAATTGGTTCGTATATTAATTGTATTACCCGATATAAGAAATCTCATGATATAATGTCTTGGAATAAAAGTACATAAGAATTAATGGACATAATCCCAAAAATCATAAAATAATACATTATGTTTTGTGGCATACTTGTATGCATAAAAAATAATTTCATATTAGTCAAGGCTCATTTCTAAGACCATCATAGCGAACAATGTCAATTACTGAATAAGGATTACTTTCCATTCCCGTCCTGTATTACTCAATAAAATTTACTTATTGTTCCAGAAATTCTTATCTCATGGGATATAAATCTTTACCAAATGCATTTCTTGGGATATATAGGAACCACCCATCTCATAATGAAATAATTCTTACATTTGAAACAAAAACATAATCCATTCATCATAGCATAACCCAAGGAATAGAAAATAGGTTTATTAAACAACATTCCATCATAATCCATATAAAATAAATATATTTTCTAAAAATAATTCCATCAAAAGAATAATAAAATCCATGTAATAATATGGATATAAAAATAACCCTATGTTGTCTTATATGGAATTTTTTTTTGATAAAATACTTGAAATTAATTATTGAGGGAAAATATCCCTTCTTCTTCGAATACATTTTCTTTTCTCTAAAATCAATGCAATTTTAAAACAAAATAATTTAATTGAAAATAAATCTCAAATATCGTAAATTAATATTCATGGAAATAAGGTGTTATGGAAACGTAAGAATCCATTCATACAGTATAATTTAAAAAAACATTCTCCTCATACTTTCACTGGAAAAGTAAAAATGTACCTCAAATCGAATAAAAAAACAGATTCCTTTCGTAACGTTTAATAAAAATTCACCAAAGGGTAAAATTAACATTAAAAAATTGTAGAAGAATAAGAAAATATTATATACTTAAGAAACATCTATGTGGATGATAAATATACTCCATTAAATACTTATGTATAAATAATATCTGATAAATATGAGATTGGAAAATTATCTTTTTCCTTGTACTTTATATTATTCTAGGGTGTGTTAAACTTCATTATAATGGTTAAATTATTTTACTAATGTATAACATAACCATATACATATTTATTATATCATAAATGATCATATTATATCATTTTGTTAGTAGACTTTCAATATTTCCATTATTTCGGGTGTCAACTGCTTCATTTTCCCATTAATGTTTTTTCATGTAAGTCGTATTTGTTATGCTTAGGATGTGTTTTATTCATGTATAGAATGAAATTAAATTCAGAATTATTATTTTTACTTATCATAATAATCATTCTTGAACTATTAACGTTGAGAATGAATATCACCGCATCGTGGAGACGGTAGGCTATACATACGTATGAGTGACGATATCATTCTTTTGATGGTTAAATGGTATGGTATTTGATGGTATATTAATTATAAATAACAATTATATTTTTATATTTATTATTTTCATACATTATAATTATAAGTCCCTGGCCTTAAACCGTACTTAATATTGAATTAAATGAATAATTCACATTGAGTATCTTTTCAGGTTTAGAGTTTTAGAGAATTAGATCATAAATCATGAATTATATTCCACATTTAAAAAACGTGGTTAAATAAAAGATAGTATTCATTTTTTCCCATCAACGGAAAAATATTTAAAATAAAACATGGATTCTTTCTTGACACTTCTTTGACACTATCATCATATCATGCACCTTTCCCTTGACCTGTGAAAAACATTTCAAAAACTTGGGATGAGAATAAAAAGCTCAGTAAGGGATATAAAAGTATGAAAAGAAAACATTAGTCCATGTATGAAAACATACTTTACTCATAAAACATAAGCATTTTAGCATACCTCATCATATCATGAAGAAACCATAGAACTCATAAGATAGAAAGGTAACTTGAGGCATTCATAACATTCTTACGTAGGGAGTAACCCTCTTGGTTACGTTTGGAATACCCATCACAGTATATTCCCTAAATCTCTTCGGAGAAACCTCAATGTTTGACCCCTTCATGTTACCCAATGCATTAGAGAGCTATATTGGGCTCAACTGCCCTTAGTTTATCACAGAACCACCCATCTTCATAATAATTCCCAAGAACCATAACATAATCGTATCACATAAAACATGCATAAAGGAAACATAACATTTCCACTTTTCAATCACAAGATATCAATACAACACATTGATATAAAAACATTATGAAAACCATTTTCAATACCAAAATAAAATAAAAGTAAAACATGGTATTTATTTTTCATTTTAAAAAAGGTATGGCTTGTAGAGGAAGCCGAAACTCAAATAATGGTCACGGCGGCGGAGAAGTCGTTGACGCTGCAGACGTACGACAAAAACATTCCCTATTGTTGTTTAGTAATACTCTTCGTATAAAAAGATTCATTTTGGATAAATGTAAAAGTAAAAGGGGTTTATACACAGTATAAAAGTAGGTTGTGTATAAAACAAAATATGCCTTATTGAAAGGAGATTTAGACGAAGTCCCGTACAAAGATGGTATCCTTGGATTAAGGATAAATCAATTACATAATTATGTGTGACAGGCGAATACACCAAATATAAGTGGATATTAAGTGTAAAATAATCAGTCGACATTCACACATATTCATATAACGACATATTCAAGTAATACAAGTTTATCCCAGAGAATAAAAATCGGGTTAAGAAGTTCCCTTGCAAAAATTCGACAGCCTAATAACGTCACTTCAAAATTCCGAAAAACCATTGATGAGAGATAAAAAGGGTATCTCATCACTTGGACATAAAATTTACATCAATAAGGATATATAATAACATATCCCAACATAATAGTATGTGAATTAAAAGACATAACAAAAGAAGTCTTTTAAAAAGAGGAGGGTGAAAGGTTCCCTTACCGACTTGGGTAACTTTCAAAACGTACACCCTATTAAAGAAGGGTCATACAATGAATATGTAAATACCCATAAATGTAATTATATTACAGAAAGAGTATAATAATGGGAAGTACATACACCACTCAGAGGAAATGGTGGCAAATGTAGCATAAATCTCACGGGACTAAAAGTGAGATTAAAAATCCCTTACGAAAACTCGGCAGCCTAACGGCGCCACTTAAAACTTACAAAAATGGATTGATGAGATCAAATAGGGTCTCTTATCATATTAAAATAAAATTTACAGAAAGAGTAATATAAAATAACAACCCCCATCATAACAAATAGGATCTTAAAAGAAGTGACATAAAGGAGAGTACTTAAAAAGAAAGAGAGAAGTAGGATCTCTTACAAAAATTTGGCAGCCTAACGGCGCCACTCAAAACTTCCAAAATGGATTGATGAGAGAGAATAGGGTATCTCATCATATGAACATAAAACGTACAGTATTATTAATGTAAAATAACATCTCGATCACAAGAAATATTAGCTTAAAAGGAATGACATAAAAGAGTGTACTTAAAAAGAAAGAGAGGGGTGTGATCCCTTACCTCAAGTCCAACTTGTCTTGTTCATTTCTTTATATTCATGAATAATAAACTTTTGTCAATTTATAATTTCTTAAGGACCTCCTATAAAGATTATTATTCAGTTCATATCACATATTTTAATGTTATAATAATTGGTTAATAATATGAGTTCATATCAGACGTTTTTGTCGATGTTTGGTACATGAGTTAAAAATTGAACTTGTTAGAAAATAATTTTCCATGTAGTTATAGGTACATCATATCCAAGATGGTATGATTTTTTAAATATCATATATATCCATTATATATTCATTTTATACTATTATATAGCATTTGGAGATAAAAATTAAAAGCACCGTTCATGGAGACGGTAGGTCGTACGTACGCATTAATGCTACTTTATTTTTTTGTCATATTAATGGAATTAAAACAAAATGAGATATATATATATTATAATTCCAGAATTATATCCATAATTTAGATGTAATATATTACATATATATCCATTATATATATGTACTTATAACAGTACATAACATTTGGAGATAAGAAATGAAATGTACCATTCATGGAGACGGTAAGTCGTACGTACGCATGAATGCTACATTAATTTATTTTTTTTGTATTAAATGGAATTAAATAATAATGATATAAAGTTATATTATAATTCCAGTAGGATATCGTAAGTAATACCATTAATTCCATCATTTATACATCCCATATATGGCATTAACGAATCAAATCACTTTGAGGGGGTGGTAGTCTGCACTTCCTAAAATGAAGATATCGTGTTTACCCATAATGTAAACCATAAAGGTATGCCATAAATGAAATATACAGAATATTTAAGGAAAACATAAACATATTATATATCATATATAAATATAGTTACATCTTAATGGCCACCTTTGATGGTGTTAAAATAATATTGAAGAATCATCGTTTCGTGAGGCAGTAATTCTCCATCCACAGAAACAGTATGTTCTTTAACCATTAGACGGAGGTGTGTGAAAGTTAACTCAAATCCTTTATATAAAAACATCCTAGTTTATTTAATATACTGTTTTTGTTACAAAAAAAATAATAAAAAGAGTTTAGGGGTTTGGAGAAGAAAAATAAAACAAAATAACAAAGGGAAGACATTACCTTTAAATCGGGTAACTCTCTTTGATTTGAGCTCAAAGGCTTCCTTGGAAAGGATTATGCCCAAAGTGAGGCTTCAGTGATGAAGAGAGGGATGTGGAGAGATGAAATGGTCAGGGTTTGGCCGAGAAAAAGTCTTGATAGGTGTGTGTAAGGTGGTAGAGGTGGGGGCCTTTTATAAGAGGAGAGGATGGACACTCTTGGAAAGTTATAAAATATTACTTTATTATAAAATGATTTTCGGATTTAAAAGGTCAAAAAATGATATGTTTCGAGGATAAGGAGATAAAGTTCCAAAATCCACCCATACAATAGGTTTTTGACATGTTTAAGACTTATATTTAACCCTATCTTCTCATTTTATTTAAATCATTCATTTATGAGGTAATCACTGCATCATCACGGTGTCATAAATAAATTTATTTATTTAATATCTAAAAATTATAAAAAAAATATCATGATGTAGGAAATATTTTTATATTTAAAATTATTTTTTATAGTCAAAAATATGACTTGTATAACTCCATCTAAAATTTTTTTTATTAAAACAACACATGTTTGTGACATTTTAATTTTAACTTTAAATAAAAAGGTATTAATGTCATTTTCCAAGCAAAGTGACTCCATGGGGTCCCCAAGTTGACCCATGGATTTTCTTTGTCGTCCATGACTCATCCAATGAGAGTAGGACATGTGTCTAGGTCATTTAATACTATTAAAACATTATTTTTACCTTAAACTACACCAATTACCTCGAATCGCGATTAAAACTTACAAGTTACTATTCACCGAACAAATTATTTTAATCCCATTGAACAACATTTAACTTTTTGAAAACAACCATGTATGTCATATTTTTGAAATTCAAAACACAAAGGTGGTAAAATTTCCTTTAAACAAAAAACTAGTTTTTTAAGTACCACTTAGTGGTTTCACTATTCATCAAAAATTGAAGTTTTCTAGAAAAATACCAAAAATTAACCCTAAGATATATTTGATATTCCGAATTCAAAAATGATGTCTATTTTAAAAAATTCAAAACATATAAGTTACATTAATTAATTTAATAATTAATTCCCGCTGTTAGAGAAAATAGCGTGTTTTTATGAAACAATAAATATCAAAAGATTGACACATGTTTAGGTCCAATTTCAAGATGAAATTAATTCCAATGACCACTGCTGGATTAAACGGTGAAAATATATTCTAATTTCACTTTAAAAACTATTAAAAAGATAATCTAATTATATAAATAAATTTGATTAAAAAGAGGTTTTGAATTAAAATACAACATTTTCACTATTCATTAAAAATGAACTTTATCGGAAAAATACCAAAAATTTACACAAAGTAAATTTTGATGTCCTGATTCTAAAGAAGAATTTTATTTTGTTAAATATAACACATAAAATTTTCAAAAAGTGGATTTAAAATAGGTTCTCCATCAAAAGGCGGTTAATCGACCTTTTAAAGAATATTGTAATGTTTACGCTTAAAATTGGATTCATTTACATTTTTAATCCTATAAAATTTTTTGTAAAGAGTAAAAATATTTGAAAAACATATATAATCATTTTGTAGTTAATTATTTTCATTCCCACCATTACAACGGCTAGGCGTTAACTACTATTTAAAATAATATTATTTTATTATTTGAGTGCAACATAAGATTCCCAAGAAACTCGTTGTTGCGTATTGGGTACGCCATCGAGCATAGCATACCCTTTAAAGTAATATTATTTTATTCAAAAATATGGATAAATTTGAAAATTTCATATTATTTATTTACCTATGGTGTTACAATAATCATTATTATACCCATCCAAAAAAAATTATTTTTGAAAAAAACATTACACCACGGCGTGGAGACAGTAAGCCATACATACACATGCAAGGTGATATTGTTATTCTTAGGATGGCTGAAAGGTGGTATAAGGTTGTACCATAATTATAATAACAACTCAAAATGTATAAGATATTATATTTATAACATTATTATGGAAACAAAATGATAATAGGAAGTAGAAGAAGAAAATAATTTTGAATGAGGTGATAAAATAATTACCTATTTTCGAGTATCTTTTTTGGATTCACACAAAAGGTCTCCTTAGGATGGATTTCTGCCCAAATTGTGGACTCTGGGATAAAGGTATAGATTTTTGGAGATTTTTTTTAGAAAAATTTGGGTGATCCAAGGGTGTTTAGAGGTGTGAGTAAGTGGGTAGGCTTGGTGTCCTTTTATAAGAGGTAATAGGGGCACTTTAGGAATGTCCTGAAATATTATTTTATTATAAATTGATTTTAGAATTATAATAGCTCTAAAGTGATATATTTAAAGTTTATGATGAGTATGGGTCTAAATATTCTCAAAAATTGGTTTTAGACATGTTTAGATAACAAATATAACTTTATCTTTTAGCTTTGACCCTTAGTTAAATAAATAAACCCATACCATGTCTTCTTGTATTTTTACACTATACGGTCAATATATTTACTATAAAATTCCAAGAGAAACTAAAGTGGATAATTAATGAAATTTTTAACATTATAAAAATAATTTGGAAGAATCATAGATTTTAATTACTATAATATCATTTAATAAAATTTTATTAGTTTTAAAAACACATTTATATAAATTTTGACACTTTAGTAAATGATTTTTGTTAAAGCTATAAAAATTTGGTTGATTCTAAAAAACTACATTAACTCAAATATAAAATGTCATAACCGTCTATAAAATTCGTTTATGGAATCAAAAATTTCAAATTACATATATTTTAATATTTATAATATCATTTATTTGAATCATTCATTAATAAGGTAATCATTACATCATCATTGTGTCATAAATAAATTTATTTTCATAATTTATAAAAAATTATAAATAAAATATCATGATGTAAGAAATATTTTTATCATTATGATTAATATTTATAGAAAAAAATTTCAATCATAAAACCCCATCTTAAAATTGTTTTAGTAAAAATGTACATGTTTATGTTATATTTCCCTTTAAATTAATTATTATAACATGTCATTTTCACACCCAAGTCGCTCCCAAATGCCAAAGGTTCGGCCTAAATATTTTTTTGGTCTCTCGTGACTCATATAATTATATTAGGACATGTTTTAGGGTAGTTTTATATTATTATAATATTATTTTTAACCTTATTTACCAAATTTACCCATTAACTATGGTAAATAAAAATAATTACTGAAGTTACTATTCATTATGTCCAAAAATAAAAAGTTAACTATTTAGATAATTTTTACCCTCTTATTAAAAATATGGAATCCATTTTTCCAAATTCAAAACACATAAGTTCCATTAATTAATTTAAAATTAATTTCAGTTGTTAAAACCAGATACCATATTTTTAAGAAGTAAAAACCATCAAAAGATTGACATGTGTTTATGTCTAATTTAAATGTAAATTACATAAATTGCCCAAAATTTGATTAAATTTTAAAAATATAATCCAATTACACTTTAAAAACAATTACAAATATAATCAAACTATATAAATAATTTGGACAAAAAGGACATTTTGTATTAAAATGTAGTATTTTCACTATTCATTAAAATATGAATTTCATTAGAAAAATACGAAAATTTCAACCAAGGTAAAATTTGATGTTCTGCTTCCAAATAATAAGTTTATTATTTCAAATAATACTTATAAAAGTGTTAAAAACTAGATTTAAATTGTGTTCGCCATTAAAAGGTAGTACAACTACATTTTTATAAAAAACACTCATTTTATCTATAAAATTGAATTTTCTCTTATATAATATCTATAAAATATATAAAAATACTTTTAAACAATAAATTAAATATATTACATATATATTTCACTAATAAAATCGATTAAGAGTGATTTTATTATTTTATAGACTCACTTATTTTCACATAAATAGTTTTTTAGAACGAAGTTGATACAATTCATACACACCATTATAATGAATAGGTTATAAAATTTATTTATCACTTATACTCAGTATTTTGTGAAATTAATTATAACAAAATAACATGAATTTTTTTGCAACACAATCCATTAATAGTTTTGTGTATACTGCAAGATAATACAATGTTTGGTATAGTTCAAGATAATCTTGGTGTAGCATACAACGCAAGACATCAAAGAAATTAAAAAGAATCTATCTCATAAAATATTTGGGTGAAAAATTATACCCCCATTAAAATTAATTTCTCTCTCTAAATTCATCGAGGCTATAAAAGGTTTACTACTTGAAAGTTTCTTTCATAAAAACCCACATCGTAAAAAAGAATACTAAAACTACATTTTAAAAATGAAAGTCAGAAAAATAACAGTTACCCAATATAACTCACCTCTGGGTTTTCACATAAGAGAACATATTTTGGAAGTGAAAACATGGATATTGAAGAAAAATGTAACCATCAAGTTCTCATAGATTTTAATAGAGAACAAGGTTTTGGGAAATTTAACATCCAAAAACCCATAAATCTATAATGATTTAAAGGACCATCTGATTCCTCAAATAAAAAGTTACTAAGATAAAAATATTGGTTTTCAAGAACCAATTCTTAAAAATGAATAAAATTATAAGAATTAATTAATTAATTTCATTACAATCTCACCTTTGGTTATTACTTGAAAAATTCCCACTTCATCTCTAATTCAATGAAATGAAGTTGAATTTTTCATTCATGAAGTGTTATAAGATCATTTGATCCATAAATAGAATGATAGTTCATTCCATATGTCTCAAAAAAATGTTATTACATGTTATCAAACATGCATAAGTCCATCTATAGTGACATAATACTTTATTCTAACAACTTCATCTGATGCTTACCTTAAACTTTCCTAAAATTTGATAACCATACAATCCTTCTAAAAGATGAAAATCCAAAACTATCAAAAATGGATCAAAAAATTGGCATAATTTTTATCCCCCATATATCATAAGGTATCTTTGGTTGGTCACATTCCAAAAAATTTGAACACCATCATCATGTATTCTCTTGAGTCATAGTAACAACCTGAATTATCAGATATCCTTATTGAAAAAATGTGTGTTTTCTTATTAAAAACATAGTGTGTTATTCCTTATGTCCCAAAAAGTTATATAATTCATCCCTAAAAGCATAATACTCATGTAAAAAGCTCTATAATTAGTTCCCAGGAAACAATCATCATCCAATTTACTTATTCAAATCCAATATATCTTTATCCAAACATTTCTATCTAAATACGAGGTACATATTATGGGTTATCTTTCCCTTAATAATGTGTTCACCAATTATATCACCTTACCCATAAATCACTTTTTGTGTCCTTATAACTATTCATCATATCCTTTATAATCCTTAATGAAAAATTTATATTGAAAACAATTATATATTTCATGATTCAAATAATATAATCTTTGAATTTTGAATCTTATAAACCTCAATCATCCAACTTTTTTATTAAACCATTACTCTGGATCCATCATCTTCGTCTTTCCTAAAATATGAATCATTTATTAAGTTTTATCAACCACAATATTCTTATGATTAATATAAAAAATACTATAAGAGAATCACATACCATTCACATGTTGTTTATAATAACTTTATCCTCAGCAGTATGACCAATACTCATACCATTTTCATGATTCTATTCATGATTTTTCCATATAAAAAATCAATCTTCATAATTCCCATACTTTTCATATCTAAAAAATTAAATGGTTAATTATGATCTATGTAGTTCTGGGTATTTACTATGACTATAAAGAAAATTGTGAGAAATACAAATCAGATATTAGAAATACATAAGTAAGGAAAATTACTTATAATATAGAAATCTACGATATCTCCATTTTAACCCTATATTAGTAATGATTATCAAAAAAAAACCTTAATATTGTATCCAATACTTGACTTATACTTATGAAATCCATATACATATCCATAGGAATATCACTAGGTATCTCACTAATGTTTTCACATCCAATTTTCCAATGGTGAACTAAAACTTTGCTCTAATACCAACTCTAAAAACCCATGTTTGACATACATGGACAATAAATTTCATTTTAAGATTAAAAAATACATTACACAAATAGATTCCCAAAGATTTTATTAGTTTAGTGTTTTTGGAAACTAGGAACACATTCTTCTATCTTGGAGAAAGATCATCAAATTTCCCATAAATATCTTCCTGATTAGTTTTCCTACCTAAATCCTTTCTTTATATCCTGGGGAAAAGAAAACATTTGAAAAGGATGAGATAAAATTCTTAGTAAGTGTAATCATGGAAAACATCATACAATATATATACATAATAATGTAAAAATAGGAACCTAACTTTTGAATATCAAAATCATGAGTTATGAAATAAATCTTGGAAGTATATAAGGCATAAATTATAAAGGGAAATTAATCATAATAACATATAATTTGAATAAAACAAGAAAATATGGAAAAAAAATAATGATATAAAATCATTTACATATCATCTAAGGCTCATATCCAAGACCAACATAGTAAACAAAGTCCATTACTGAACCAGGTATACTTGCCTTTCCAACCCTGTATTACTGAACCAAATTTACATGCCACTCCAAAAATGTATATCTCATGAGGTATAAATATTTACCTAATTAACTACGGAGAGATATAGGTCCCACCCATATCATAATGAAATCATTCATATATATTCCACAAAAACATAAACCATTAATCATAGCATAATCCAAGAAACAAAAAATGGGTTTCTTAAACATCATTCCATCATAATCCATACATAATAAATGGATTTAAAAAAATAATTCCATCATAAACAATATAAAATCAAATTAATAATAGTTATAGAAACATAACCCTATTTCATATTAAAGGAAAAATAATTTTGATAAATTACATGAACTCAATTCTTGATGAAAATATCCTTTCTCACCCAAAATGTTTTATTTTATCAAAATGTCATGTAATTTTAAATGAAATTTAGTTAATTGAAAATTAACTTGAAATATTTTAAATTAATCTCAATGTAAATAAGGTGTTATGAAAGTATAAGAATCTATTATTGTTGAATAAGTTAAAAAATATTCTCCACTTACTTTTGCCGGAGAAGTCAAAAAATACCTCATTTTTTAAATGAAAGAAATATTACTTCCAAACCATGAAGTAAAAGAAAAATACAGGTAAATATTAATTTAAAAATACATATATGAATAGTATAAATTTTATGAAAACTTTTTAGAAATCATGGATATGGATGATAAATATACCTTTAGTAAATACATATGTATAAACAATCTCGGATAAAAATGGGATTGTAAAATTATCCCTTACCTTAAGTATGAAATTTTTTATATATATCTGAACCTCTTTTATAACGATATAAATAATTTTATTACCTTATTACAGAGTCATAATCATTTTTATGATAACATATGTGATTATATTATCATCCACTTTTTAGTAACATTTCATTGTCACTTGTTATTTTGATATTAACTGATTTATGTTGTTATGCAAGTTTTGTATGATAAGATCATGTTCCGCATCTTAGGTTATAGTTATATCATTTATATAATTATATTAGTAAAATATATATCATATTTATTCATTTAATTCATGTATATAATGGTGGTTTAATGAATATCATGTAGAATGAATCGCATTGCATCGTGGAGACGGTTGGCTGTACGTACGGACAGGCGATGATATTTTTCACTTAATGTTTAAAATCTATGGAATTGGATGGTATATTAATTATACAGAATAATTATCATGTTATATTAATTATTTTCATCCACTATACTTATCATTATACACATCCAAAATACGTATTGTTGAATAACAAATTACACCACGGAGTGGAGATGGTAAGTCGTACATATGCACGCATGGTGATATTGTTATTCATAGGATGGAAAAAATGAGGTTTAAGGTTGTAAAATAATTTTAATAATATATCATACTGTATAAGATACTATATTAATTACTTTATTAAGGAAACAACATAATAAGAGGCATTATAAGAAGAAAATAATTTTGCAAGAGGTGATAAAACAGTTACCTCTTTTTCATGTATCTCCTTTGGATTTTCACTAAAGGACTCCTTAAGATGGATTTAATCCCAATTTATGGTCACTAGGTGTAATATAGGTATGTTGGGAGATTATTTGATCAGAATTAGGGTGAGAAAATGTGTTTGAGAGGTGTGAATAAGTTGGTAGACGTGGTAGCCTTTTATAAGAGAGAGGAGGGGCACTTTAGGAATCTCTTGAAATATTATTTTATAATAAATTTATTTTAGAATTATAATATCTCAAAAGTGATATATTTCAAGGATAAAATGATTATGGGTTAAAATAATCTCAAACAATAGGTTTTAAACATGTTTAGGTCACAAATTTAACATTTTTTAGCTTTAACCCTTAGTTGAATAAATTATCTCTTACTATGTCCTCTGGAATTGTCACACTATATGATCAATATATTTACTATAAATTTCCAATAGAAAATAAAGTGGATCATTAATGACATTTTTATCATTATATTAGTCAGTTTTCAAAATATTTTATTTTTATGACTTTAATATTATTTAATGAAATTGTATTTTTTTAAAACTAATTTCTATCAGTTTTAACACTATTTAGTAATTTATTTTTTAAAGCTATAAAAACTTAATTGATTTGAAAAAACTATATTAATTAATATATAACATGTCATTAAAATCCATATAATTTGTTTATGGCATCAAAATTTTCAAATTATATTTTTTTAATATTTATAATATCATATATTAGAAACTTTCCTTAATATTGTAATCATTGCATCATTATTGTGGCATAAATAAATATATTTAATTATTGTCTAAAAATTTATAAATAAAATACCATGATTGTAACACCCCAATATTTCCTAGTACGTTATCTCATTAAAGTAATTCAATAGCTGGCCTAACACGCAACAACGAGTTCGAGCGCACCACAACTTACCAAACTAGCTGTTAAAAAGCGTTTAGGAATTGTATTAACTGCATTTTGAATCTTATATACTATATATAATTTTAACATCCATATTATGTGTTTATTAGACATAATATAAGAACAAATTAATTTTTTAGATAAAAGAAGTATTTTTTAAAACAAATGCAATTTCATAGCCTTTTAATGGAGAACCCTTTTTAGAACTAATATTTGACACTTTTATATATTAGATTTAATGAAATTATATTCTTCTTTATAATAAATACATAAGAATTTATTTCGGGTAAATTTTCGGTACTTTTATGATAACTTTCATATTTTGATGAATAGTGATAAATACTATGTTTTAATTGAAAAATCCTTTTTTAATAAAAATAATTTATAGTGTTAAATTATGAATTTGAATATATTTGAAGTATAATTAGATTATATTTTTATCATTTAATACAATGTAGTTCATTGTAAGTAATTTCACATTTAAATATGACATAAACACAGGTCAATCTTTTGACATTTTTTTCTTTTTAAAAACTCGTTTTTTGTTTTTGAGAACGGGAAATAATTTTAAATTTATAAATGCTACTTCTATGTTTTGAATATGGTAAAATAGACTTCATTTTTGAATTTTTAGTATCAAAATTATGTTAAGGTGAATTTTTGGAATTTTTCTGAAAACATTCAATTTTTGATGAATAGTGAAAAACACTAAGTTATTATTTAAAAAATAATTTGTATTTAAATAATTTTTTATTTTATTTAACTTTATTTTTTGTAAAATTATATATATAATAAATATATAAGTTCAATGTAATTAATTGGAGTCATTTTATAATAAAATTAGAAGTATAAAATTTTATAGAACATTTTACCGTCTTTTACCCACCTTCTAGGAACATTTACTAATTTCCGTAAAACATAATTTTATTGCTTCTGTGAGTTGAATTTCAAAAATCCAAGAAAAAAGGTTTAAATCAGTATGTAAAATATGTTTCAATTAGAAGAATATATTTTTTTCGTGAATAGTAACTTTTGACTTTTATTTACCACAGATAAAAGTAAATATGGTAATTAAGGGTAATAATGATATTATAATTACCCTAAAACAAGTCCTAATTCTATGGGATAAGTATAATTCGACCATAAACAACGTTAGGACTAAAATATGACCCCCTTTGGTCCACTTGGATAAGATTAGGACTTTTATTATTATTTTATTTAAAGAAGAGTTAAAATAGTTAAATTCAATGTTGAATAACCAAACCATTTTTAATATAGTGTTATAAATAAGATAAATTCTAAAATAAATATTCATTAGAAAACTAAAAAAATTTAATACATAATGGTATTTTATTTATATTTTTTAGACATTAAATAATTTAATATATTTATGACACAATGATGATGCAGTAATTACCTTATTAATAAAAGATTAAAATAATTGATATTATAAATATCAAAATAAATGTAATTTGATACTTATGATGAATTAAACTAATTTTATAGGTTAATATTACATGTTAGGGTAGTTTAAATAATTTTATTTGAAGTGATAATGTATTTATGACTTCAAAAAAACAAATACTAAATAGTGTCAAAATTAACATAATTGAGTTTTTAAAAAAAAATATTATTAATTCATTTAATATACCTAAAAATATAATGTTCCACAAAAGGACTTATATAAGGTTATATATATTAATAATAAATCACATGGGGTTCTCTTGGCTTTTTATAGTATGTTTATTAACCATATAATATAAAAAACAAATAGATCTGGTAAATGTCAAATTATTTAACTAAGAGTTAAATCTAAAAGATAAGGTTAATATGATGACCTAAACCTGTATAAATCCTATTGGTTGAGAAGTTTTCAACCCATCCCCACCATATATTTTAAATAATTCATTTTTAGGCCATTATAACCCAAAAAGGATTTTATTATAAAATAATATTTCAAGCATTTCCTAATGTGACCCCCACCTCTCTTATAAAAGGGCACTTTCCCTTATCTTAATTTCACTCCTCCAAATCCTTTTTATTGGCCAAACCCTTCCAAAATATCCTTCAAAACTTCCTCCCTTCATCCTAGAGGCCTTCCATTGGTCATAATGACAACCTTAGGATCATTTTTGATCAAATAAAAAGGAAGAACTCAAAGAAGAGGTACATATTTCATCACCTCTTTTAAGTTCTTTTTTTCTTCCACTTATTCTTTATTTTTAGTTTCCATTCTAAAATATTAACTCTGGTATATTCTATATAATATGATTTTATTATAAAAATTTTACAACCATATTTATTACTCTATCTCTCACATTAATGAAAAAGTCACCATACATGTGTACGTACGGCTTACCTTCTCCACACCGTGGTGTAGTTTGTTATTCAAACACTTAATTATTTGGATGGTATAATACTGAATATAAATAATTTAAATAATAAATATAAAATTTTAATGATTTTTTAAATATTATATACCATCCAATTACATATGATTTCGCCATCAATATAATGATATTATCGCTCGTGCGCACGTACGGATTACCGCCTCCACGATGCGATGAGATTCATTTCTACATTAACCATTCAATGATGATTATAAAAATTTATATTATTTATAAGTATGTAATATATGAAATAATAACTCTAATGAATAAATATATATATATATTTACATACATATATCTTAATAACTTACATCTGTTCAATACGATATGAAAACAGAAACAACGATTATGCGTATGTACAGCCTACCATCTCCATAAACGGTGCCTTCCATTTCATATATCTATCCATTATAAATATTTATATTCTAAATATATATGACATATAAATAAATTTTTATATTCTACAAGTATTTAAACCATGATCTAAATGATATGATCAAGTATAACAAGTTAAAACACCTACGATACTGAAAGTGATTATTACCAAAAATGTTAATTTAACATTGAAATCATTATTAAATGGGAATTATAAAGTCATAAATGATTAATGTATTATTTAATAAATATGAATATGGTTCTATTATAATTTAATAACATAAAATGGTCATTATACAGGAGGATAAACATACCCTTGACCAAAGGAAAGTGCATGGTAAGGGTTAATTCCTCAATCTCATTATTATTCGAGATTGTTTATGTGTAAGTTTTTACTGGGACATATTTATTATCCATGTCCATGTTTCATAAAATACTGTTTAAAGGGATTATTTTTAAGGGACTTTTCTTTAATAAAACATCATTTTTAGTGTTTTAAAGATTTAATCATTTAATCCTTTATCATTAAAGTCCATGTTTTAAAAATGGGTTTAACGATTTAATTATATGAACAAGAATGTTTTAAAATGTTAATTCCTTTCAAAATTTTCAAAGTTTTAATAGAAACTTTGATTTGAAACTGTCTTTTAAATGACATCCTTTATAAATTATGCGACATTTAAATGATTTCCTTAAATCTGTATATTTTTCTCAAAGATTTTTACTGATCATTTTCAACTATGTCAACATTATTTAAGAGATGTTATTATTTATTGAGGTTTATTTAATATGATACAAATAATACATATTTTATTGAAGGTTTTGTGATATATTTGACTGTGTATGTGTTATTTTTATACCATTCATGTATTAGGGTTACTGTATTGACATTTCGTATGCTAGTTTTATTACGAATGTTTATGTTATGTTTCATCCTTTTCATATAAGGAATGTATTGGACTTAGTAACCGACTGGTGGAGCCCGCTATTGCTCCTCGATGCATCGGTAGGACTCGTGAGACAATTAGATGTGGAATTGGCTGAGGTCTTTCCAAATTTTATATATGATTTTGGCCAAGGTATTAATCATTTTTAGATGACTTGTCTGAGGCCTTGATAAAAGGTTTCAGAATGTTTGGCATTAAACATTCCATCATTATGAAAATAATATTGATTGGTCATGTTGTTATTTGACTAGTATAATACCCATGACTATGTTTTATTATGGAATTATTTACTCATCTCATATTCCTTCCATAAAGTGTTCATGTTTATTATTTATGAAGGAATGTTTTTTAAATTATTCAGCATACCTAATGTTTATGTTACTTTCCACCGTATTGCTTACCCTTACGAAGAATTTGAGATCACCCTTTTCTTGTGTTTTATTTTCCCAGGATTCCGAGAAGTGTATTATGATTGATAAAAAGGGTTAATCTAGGTGATTAATGGCATTCTCAAAGGATCATTTTTTATGTGTTTTATTTTCTAAGGTGTAATGTAATGTTCATTTATGTAATCTATTTTCCAAGACTAATAAAATGATCGGTCCATTGGGACTTTATTCCTTGTAATCATGCCAATATATTAAAATAATGCATTGACTCCGGGTAACTGGGGTCGGGGTATTACAGTTGCTATCAGAGAAATTTTAGCCAAAAACTTGGAAACTAAATTTAGATAAACTCTAATTAGAAAACATTAACCTAAGATAGAATTTTTGAATTAGTATAGATGAAAATCCAAAAAATTTGGTAATTTATATATTATTTTGGTTTACCAAGAAATAAATCCCTGTATGGATATGATAAGGTAGAGGCAGCTCTGGAACAGATGTACCTAGGAGTGAAAACTCCAACAAGAAGTTTCGGGCTTGACTCGGGTTATCCTGGTGCACGACAATAGGCATTGTTGTACTCTTGGTTACGACACTCCCGGGGGATATTCTTAGGATAATTCATATTTTAATTTCAATCCATTATGATGGATTTAGGAGTAATTACTTCCCCAAAACAAAATATTGTATTATTATAGATTACATGCATAATCCTTTCAATTTATGCTAGGTATTTTACAAGTTTGGAATTATAAATTGAGATTCATAAACTAACCTAGTGTATGACATTGTTTAGAAATGGTGCCCAGTAGATGGAATGAGAACTCCAGCAATACACATGAACCAAAGAGTAATAAGGATCATATATTTCATGGTATTAGTCCATCATTTAGAAAGGAAATAGTCTCCAACATATTATCATTATATGAATAAATAGTATCATGTGTCAATAATATAAGTAAATAATTTTATGAGTCCAATGGCTTTGAAGAGAATCCATAGAAAAAAATGTCGGTAGAAATAAATATAGATAATAGGAATAAGGGGGAAAAGGATTTTTCCATATGTGATAACTGTGGAATGAATCACCTAGTTAAATTCTTGAAGGGATGATTCACACGTCCTCGACGGGAGAAAGCTGGACATTGAGGCCGACGTGACTTTGTTGGAAAGACTAGTAAGGATCGAGGATTGTGAGGAGAGGGTGCTCTGTGGATGGACCATTCCTTTTGTTCGTGTGTTATGGAGGCATGGTGAGATTGAAGAGAGTACCTGTGAACGGGAGTCAAATATGTGCTCCCAATACCCAGAGATTTTTTGAGGTTTGTTTTGTTTCATTTTTTTCTTGTTTGTGATGTAATGCTAACCTTGTTGGTTTATGTGGCATTTTGTTCCCCTACCTTGCGGAGGTTATGAAAAGTCCTGATATGTGGGGAAGGGAGGACTTGATCCCTAACCAAGACTCATTAAATTGGATGTGACTAAACCCATGCGGTTTAGTCAGTGCCACCCATAGCGGATAGTATCTTGACATGGAAGAAGGAACTCTCGAAACTGTGTGTCAGGGCAATACGGACCTTGAGTTCGGTGTGGCTGTTTGGGGTGGTTTGTCCCCGAGGGGTATCTTTCTAGGAGGTGTTTTTGAACCCCTCTCTTCTCTTCATGTCTATCTTTGATTCTCCATGGTGAGAATAGTTCTAGGGGTATCTGATGTAATAGCCCAGGACCTCATGGTCCATCCCTTGGCCAATTTCTAGATCCTAAGGGTGGCATCTTGGAAGTAGGACATCATTACGGTGTGCGACCGGTCGGCATGACACGATCGGTGTGTCCCCGATCAGTGCGCCCAATCAGTGGGACACGATTGGCGTGTCACTGATCTGTGTGACCGATCGGTGTGACACAATCGGTGTGACATGATCTGTGTGTCACCGATTGGTTCGACCGATCAGTGTGACATGATCAGTGTGTCACCGATCGGTGTGACCGATTGGTGTGGCTCGATCGGTGTGTCCCCGATCGGTGCGACTGATCGGTGTGACCCGATCGGGGTGTCACCGATCAATACAACACGATCAGTGTCAGCAAGCCTTGTCGCGTTTTTCTTCTACAGTTTTTCTTGTAGTGCTGCTTTTAACCTTTTTTTGGGAAGTTGTTCAAGGCCGTTTTTATCCCCATAATCAATGTTTAAATTCCTAAGAGTGGGGCGACCCTCAACGGACCCGGCTGTGTGTCCGCATAACGTTCCCACTATTTATATAAAAACCTTTAAAGTCATAGTTGTTACAACCTTTTCCCGATGAGAGTTATTAGATAACAATTAATTCAGTCGTGTGTAACCACCCAACCGCGTGGTGAAACCACAATCTGAATTTAAAGTCATATAAATTTCCATATCCTGTAACAATGGGATCTCATCCTTATATCTCATAGGAATTCCTAATTCTTCCTCTTGGTTGGTTTCCTTTTCTTCCTGGTGTGTTTGGAGTTCCCCTTCTCGAGGCAAGTGGTGCGCCTACGCTGAAGCCTTTCTTCTCACCCTTGGAGTCCCCGATATTCCTCCCCTACAAGTCACACATCCTCAGTTCTTTGCACGTGGAGAATACTTCGATCCTTGATCAACCAAGTTGGGATTTTCCTTCGTCTCTCTATATTGTGTATCATGCGGGCTGGGTATGCCACATCTTCTATGGGAGTGGATGAAACCAAACCTTAACAAAGATAATAAATAGACTATTGAAGAATTATATGATGTGTTTGAAAATTCTACTGCACTCTTTTATAATTTCTATATGTTGTGAACTGTATGGTCTTATGCTCACTGAAAATCATGGTCATTGGTGGTCTTTCCTTGCGCACTAATGAACCCTTGTCGTCTGTGATGAGAAAATAACTATAACATGGAAATTTGTTAATTACCTAAACTTAGTTGGTTAAATGGATACCCAGTGAACATTAATCCTTGTGTGGTCACCCCATTTAACCAAAAAAAGAAGAACCTAATGAATGATGTACTTGAACCTTGACGTTTCCTACTCTATTTTGATAATTGGTGTGTTATTTTGTTAAATGATTATGGGGTGATATGTATAGGTATGGGATCCTCTATTGTGGTACAATTTTTGGTTGTGAATCTAAAGTCGTGCGGGGTTGTATCTTGATGCCTGGTTTGGTTCAAGTACATTGAGGGATCTCACTGATCACTTTGTTGTTGTGACATCAAAAGAGAACCAGGTGTGAATGCTTAAATTACTGTTTGGTTGTTTCTCTTTATCTGGCTTGTGGGTATGTCGGTTAGTTGCCCAGTAGTGCAGATTTCACTTAAATGGGATCACTTGAACATGAAAACAATAATGGTATAAATGGGGGGAATTGGTTTTGGGAATGAGTTATGACTCGGTCGTTGGTGATGTGCCTTTCATTTATGAAGGAATAGTAACAAGGGTGTTTTTTCTTAGGTTGGCTTTCGAAACCCTAGGTTGGGATGAGTTCTTATTACCTATACATATATTTGTAGTTTTTATGCTTCTTATTTGCGCCCCAACCAATTTGACCACTTAGTGCCAAACACCCCCATTTCATGGGGGATAGTGTTTTTTCCAACACTCCTATGAGTGGATGGTTATTAGCTCCTTTTTTTATCCTTTTCCCAGATAGCCCAAGACACTTTGGGCAGGATTTGATGGTATGAGGTCCATTATAGCCCAAGATTCTTCAGGCAGGGTAGTGGTGGTGGTTGGCCCAGGTGTGTGCAGGCAGGTTGTTTCCCAAGAATCTTCGGGATGAGGCCCAGGTGTCTTCCAGCGTGGCAGTAGTTGTTGTGGCCCTGGTGTTTGCAGGAGTGGTTACAGGTAGTTGTTGTAGCCTAGGTGTTTGCGGGAGGGATGTGTGGTAGTGATTTCCTAGGTGTGTGCGGGTAGGGAGTGGCAGTGGGACTGCAGTGATAATGGAGGGAGAGGTTCGATGCGTAGGATGTCTTCAATAACCAGTGGGAAAGTGGCGTGGGGTACCCAAATATCGATGTGCTATTACAATACATTACTTAACTTGCATTATTTGGGGAGTGTTCCTTGGTGAGGCTTGGGTGGATAGTTTTCCTTGGTAGGTGATTTGGTTATCTCTTTTCTCACAGGGCATTAGAATGCCTCCCCACTTGTGCATAAGAGTCTTTAGTTTTCCCTACTGAGTATACTTGTATGTTAACCCTATGTATATAAAACTGCTTTCAGGCTTCCAGGAGGACTTCAGGGACCGTGCAGGGCCGTACTATCTCATACGTTGGGAAAGTTGTTGTTGTTGTGTTTCCTTCTTTTGGAACTTCATTTTGGGGTTTCTTTTACTTTTCTATCATTTACTTTTGTAACATGCATATGAGAATGGTTTTTCTTTGGATTTACTTTTACCCCCCAGTTTTGGTGTTGTGGGATTTACTATCTTATCTCCCGATCCTAATAAGGAAAAAAGGGTAATGCCTTCCATCTTGTGTGTGATTTTATACCCTTGGTGCTAGTCTCCTCTCTGATACCTATTGAAGGTGGGTCTCAGGGGTCACTATCTCTCCTTCAACTTGAAGAAGGAAGGGTCTGGCAATCTGCTACCCCTTCTCTCATCGTGGTGAAGGCGGGTCGTGACAAAAGATTTATTTAAAAGTAAAAATATTCTTTGAAGATAACATTTAGGAGTTTTATTAATTCTTATAATGACCTGAAGATAGAAATGACCTACAAAAAACCTAATTTCCATAGAAGATTTTTTCATTCAAAGTAATTATTTTTATGTGTATTTATTCACTATTTAAATGAATTTATTACCATTATATAAATTCAAGTAAAGTTAAAATCTACTTTTTTATTGAAAATTTTTGGTGGATATATAATGAAAGTTGAATTAAATAATACATATATTTCCAATTATTCATATAGTTCCAATTAATACCGTGGTTACAACCAACAAAGATCTCTTCATATTGCTTTTATTAAAACAAAGTTCACCTAAAAGTCTGATATTTTCTTTCTAGATTGATATATTTTATATTGACCTATAACACACATATGGATATTTGAGTTCAGAATTAAATAAGGAAAGGAATATAATAACACCCATGAAATAGAGTATTGATTGAAGATTGAAAATGATGCTATGATTTCTTAAACATATTAGATTTTACTTATTTTATCTAAAGAAGAAAAACATGTTGTTGGTATTCTTTATAGAACACGTCAAAGATAGTAGATATATTTTTCATATCTATTCATTGAATCCTTGTAAATTTTCTAGAAGGAACCCTCATATTTTGTTAAGTTTCCTCTTGTAATTATGGGATCAATCTATATCTCTTTTAAACAAAATTTATCTTTTATAAAGTAAAAACTGCTTGTTCTAAGTGTGTGAATGATATGGATAGGTCTTTTAAAAAGGGATAGACCTATAAAATCTATTGGAACATTTTTATATGAACATTTATTTTCTTTCACTCAACTATAGAGGACCTGGGGAAAATTTCCTAAATAAAAAAATTCACCAAACTTGTAGAGAGATAATTGGGGAGTGGTCTAGATGATTCTTATTCTCTAAAAAAATATAAATAATTTTTTTATATTAACTTATTTTATATTTTAATTTTCATTTCATATGTGATAAAACTAGTAAGAATAGATTGATATATGATCTTAATTGAGGATAAACGTTTAAGAACACAATTCACCCCCCCCCTATTGATTCATTTCATAACCCCCTATGGGTTAACAATTGGTATTTGAGGTTAAGAGTCTTGAGTTCTCAAATCTAACATGTTTAAGATGTAAAGATTTCTTTTAAAATTAATTCATTGGATGATAATAGAGAGGGACTATCTATGGAAATGGATTGTTATTTAAATGTTTAAAACATTGGGTGATATAAGGCTAGAGTAAATATATTTCTAAAAAATCATGATCTAATGGTTTTTTAGAAGTCAATCAATACTTATATAGTGTCTAAAGTAGAAACACAGAAATGGGATACTACACCAAAAGAAGAATATGAATTAAACACTAAGAAAATGAATATTATTATATGTGGATTAGGTTAGGATGAGTTTAACCATGTTTCAAAATGTAATACAGTATATGAAATGTTGACAATAATATTCATAGCTTGTAAAGGTACTAATAATGTAATGAAAATACAACACAATACTATCAATTTAAATTTTAACACATTAATAATGGCTGATGGTGAGATTATCACTCAGATTAATGGAAGGTTAAATGAATTTTTATACAATGTAGCTACCCTAAGTTATATCATTCCTAAGCCTGATCATACTCTCAAATTACCCAGTGTTTTTCCCACAAAATGGTGTTGAATTTCAGCTGGTATTAAGAAATATAATACTATAAAAGATTTTAAAATAAAATATACTGTTAAAATAATAATGATGTATGAAGAAAATATGGGAGTATAATTATGAGAACATAATATGATAAAAATGGAAAATACTATTTCCAAATATTATAATAATAAAAAGTGACATCATTTTCATTTAATGAAGACACTTTAAGAAATTCATATTCAAGTGATGATATTACTTAGTTTTCTGGAAAGTTCAAGATGTTCTACAATGAAATAAACATATTCCCTAAATACTTTAACATGTAAAAAAATTTAATTATAAATACATGATAATAATGGTGTTATGAGTGCAAGAAGATTAGTCACATCAATCCATATTTCCCTCATATTAAGGGGACGAAAAAATACATATAAGAAGATATCATATTATAAAAATGAGAAGAAGGCCATGAAGGTTATATGGAATTCCTCAATGGACTCTAGTGATATCTCAAGTTATGATTCTAGAGATAAACTGTCAGATTAGTTGTAAAATATGTTATTCATGGAACAACCTAATGACGTGCATTATTTTTATTATTCTGTATCTAAATATTATTCTCAAAAATACAATGATAAATAATTAAATAAGTATTATTATATATTATAATACCACTATGATTTTTTAAATAAATAGAACAATACCATTAATAAATCATATGATATTATTTTTAATGAAAAATAGGATGTATATAAATATATTTTAGAACTATGATTTAAATTAGATGAGTCTTCTTATAGTTGTTATTTTAATTATTGTAGAATAAAATAATTAGTGCTTGTAGTTAAAAATATAAAGGATTTTGGTAGTTTTATACTAGGGGGTATATCTAAATAAAATAATATATAAGAAAAAGTTGTATAAAAAATAAGGCATAAAATGTAAGGGTTAAACCCTAAGTTTTATAATATATATTTTATCCCATATTCTAAAAATATAAATATTTTTAATATCATTTTTTTACTATGGAACAAATAGCTAGTTTTAAAATTATTACTACTTAAGATATACTCAAATATATGGGATATATAATTAATTTATTTCAATATATATATATAATTTTTAATTTGATAGTTCTAGATATTATGGAAAGCAAAATCATATTTGGGTTCAAAAATTTCTTATAGATCACACCGCTAGACACAAGATCATTTTGGTACGAAAACATATTCTTGCTTAATTTTTATCTAAAGGGAATAATGCACAACAATAAAAATTCTAAATGGTTCAGGATAGTGGTTATTCCAGACATATGAGTTAATATTGTTTCAACTTTTACTCACTATCTAAAATTTATGGAGGACATGTTACATTTGGTGACAATGCCAGATAAAAATTTATTGGCATTGTATCTGTTGGAGATCTTCTTTTAATACATTTCAAAAATATAATTTATATTTAAGTCTTAAAACACAACATGTTAAGTGTTTATCAACTTTTTGATGATGGATATTATATTTATTTTTATAATAATTAATGTTCTAGTTTTTTAAAATTATTTTCATAAATTTATATCGACAAGAACTAAAAATGTTCACATGTAATATCTAATGATTTTTTTAAACAAAATTTCAATTTTTTTAATTTATAAATTGATGAATATTATATTTGGAATATGAGGATTATACATTGTGACATTAATTTAATAATGAATTTTTTTAATAATAATAATATAATTTGAAATTATTTCTAACTAAAATTGTATAAAAAGAAATTATGTAATTCAATCCAACTGGGAAGTATCACAAATAATAATTTAAAATTATTAAGTGAGTTTCATTATCCAAACAACATGATCTTTTTAAAATGGGTCTATTTAGACATTATAGGATATAAATTACATGGTGTAACTCATTCGTTTATGATTTTGTTTTTTTTTTAATATTTACATTGGTTTATTTTTTGAGACATTAAAGTGAATATTTTGAAAATTTTATTAATTTTTGTATGTTTTTTCCAATTTAAAAAGACTCAAAAATAGTCTCCTTGATAACTGATCATGGGTTATAATATTTTTATCATAAATTTAATTCATTCTTCTCTAAATATTTAATTAGACATACCCTTTCACCCCTCAGAGCACCTCAACAGAATGGTGTCTATAAAAATGACCTTTTAATAAATTAGTAGGACTATGTTGTGTGAATATATAATTACTAAACTTTTTGGGATAAATATATTAATATGGCATGTTATTCCATCAATAAAGTTATAATAAGGTTTCTCTTAAAGAAAAAATCCTATGATATATGGAATAATTGAAAACTATTTTTTTTACTATAAGGTCTTTAGATGAAAATTGAATACCTTAAACACTAATTTTAATCTTGGAATGTTCAATAAAAATTAAGTTGAATTAATTTTCCTAGGATATTATAATACTTATGAATCATATAGAGTTTTTAATAAAAATTAATTGACAGTTAAAGAATCTACACATGTGAAATTTTATAAAAGTGATTCTTTTTATCATAAGAAAATTCAAACTGATGACTTGAGTGATTCAATGGATAACTTTATTCTTTATATAATATTTTAAAATAAAAATTATTACAAATTGGTACGTGATCATGAACAATCCTTTTGAAAAATGGATGATACTAATGAACCTCAATTTTTTCAACCTAGATGGCCTATAACCCTTATAATTCATCCTATGAAAACTATAATAGGAAACCAAGATTATGATTTTAAAAACAAGAATAATTTTAGGAAAAATTAATGAGTTTTCTTATTGAATATACCAGCTAGAACCTAAAACCATATAATAATCCTTAGTTGATTATATTGGTTGGTTTCTCTATAAGAATAATGAAACAGGTTCCAAAGGAAAATTGTATTTGAATTAGTTAATAGAACAATGGATAATCCTATTATTGGAAATAAGTTGGTATGTAAAATTAATTACGGTGATAAATGTGTGACCACTGGGAATAAGTATAGGATATTTAACAAATGTTACAATTAATAATAATTAACATCTTATGAAGAAACCTCTACACCTATTTCTAGGTTATAATCAATTAAAATTATTTTATCATATACATCATTTATATATCTTAAATTATATCATATGGGTATTAAATTTTCCTTTATTAATATATTTCTAATGTTGGAATTTTATGTTGAATAACCTCCAGATTTTTAATTCATTTGATTTCATAAATATTTTTTCAAACGTACTAAAATGTTTTATGGTCTCAAATAACCATTTAGAGCTTTGTATAAAAGACTAAGTTCATTTGTTTTCTCAAAAGGTTTTACTGTGGATTTAGAATACCCCTATATTTTTGAGAAAATGTTTTTAAAATATATATTACTTATTCAAATATATTTTTATGATATTATTTTTGTCTTCCACAAATCTAAAAAATGTGTAAAAAATTAAAAAGACTTACAAAAAATAATTTGAAAGGATCATAATGGGTGAGTTGAACAATTTCCTTGGATTTCATATCTACCAAAAATATTCTAGGAATTTTTAAAACCAATGGAAACATGTAAATTATTTATTAAAATAATTTATAATTGAAATTAGTTTGATTTATTCATACCCTATGTGTTTCAATATTAAGCTTGACATGGATGAATCTGGAAACCAATTGACAACAAAATGTATAGAGGGATACTACGGATCATTATTTACCTAACTGCATGTTGGCAAGATATCATGTTTTTAGTTTATTTATGTGAACTATTTCAAGAAATACCTAGTGAAAATCATTTAATATCTACCAAAATAATTTTGAGATATTGAAAAGTAACAATTTTTGTCTTTAATTTTTTTATAAACATCTTATTTTGATTTATCATTATATTTCAATGCTAATATTAGTGGTTGTAGACTACATAGAAAAATTATATCTGAAACTTATCAATTTTTAGGAATGTTTATAGTTTCTTAGTCAAGTAAAAAATGAATATTATATTTAATTTACATCTGTTAAAGATTAATATATTTTAACAAGTATTTATTATGATCTAGTGTTGTGTATAAAACACAATTTAATGAAATTCAGTTTTGATTTTATCTAAATCTCAATAAAATTTGATATCACTAGTTCTGCCAAAATTTCTAAAAAAATTTATAAATCATCATAGGAACAAACATATTGATTTAAGATATCGTTTGTTAATATATCATATTCAAAATGTGATATTTATATTGAATTTATTTATTCTAAAAATCAATTTTATTTTTTTTTCAAAACCTTAATTGATGGACTGTTTGATTTTATGAATATTTGTTATGGTTTATTAGATTTTAAATGATTTAATTTCAATTTTCTTTTTAATTCTATTTTTGGTGATGGATTTATTTATTATTTTATTATCTATTTTTGTTTCCAAATTTATGTTGAAACATAATTTTTTATCTATCGAGTACTAAAGTGACACTTCACCCTATCTTATTTTCAAATTTTATTTATTTATGTTCTTGTATCACCTTTATTGTAATACTATGTATATTCCATATGAAATACATAGTCCATAAAAAACATTGAACTTTAGAAACCTTTTGAACTTGTTCTCTCTCAAATAAAACCCTACCAAACCTAACCAAACCATTCAAACCTCAATCCTCTTCACCCTCATTGAGAATGAGATTAATGAAAATTCTTTAGATAATATAATATAAAGTATAAATATCCAAATTTTTTACAATATTATGAGAATAAAATATATTCATTTTTTATATTTATATGTAATAAATTTAATGCTAAAATGGGTCTTAGATATCCAAGGATGGTATTTCATATTTAATAAAAGTAGAACTGAGTTCATCAATGTGAATAAAGTTAGAGTTTTATATGATAATACTCATTATAGAATTAAAGATGCTAAAGGATTATTCATATAAAAATTATATTGGATCATCCTTTCATTTCCATCATTATAGTTTCTTAATGTTATTTATTTCTAATGTTATTAAATAATTGAGTTTATTGAATCTATAATTAGCATAGATGATGTGTGACATACTCAAAATATTATATCTCTTTTTGGATCTTGTGTCATAGAGAATGATATAGTAAAATTTTTATAGGCTTAAAGAATGATTTTTGGCCAAATTTATCCAAACTGGGATTATTCTTAGAAATGGTGAATTTGAGGGAGTGTTGCATCAAAATAATAATCTTCTCTATATGCCAACAATTGATAATAAATTCAACATAGTGAGGTACATATTTAGGTATATATTATATTCCAATAATAATTCATGGGCATTTTATCCTTATGAAATATTTCTCACCTTTCTATTTGAGAATTATAGAATGGATCCAAGTGAATATATATAAAATAAGTGACTTCGATTGAATATTCATGGAGATGGGATACTTAATAATATTGGATAATTTTGTAGAAAATCTATAAGTTTGTTTTTTTCCATTGGGGATGAAGAGATATAGGAAATCTCTTCTATAGTTTCATGGGATAATCATGTAACTACTCCTATCATTATTCAATATGAATTAAAGGAATCAATGGATGTTTATCCTCTAAATATGATAAGTAGATAAATAATAGTTTTATATGAATAAATTCCTTCTCCTATTATTTCTCAAGATCTAATTTAGGTGAAACCTACTACTAATATTAATGATTCTGAGGAAGTAGTTTTTAGTCAAGGAATTAATGATTTTTTTTCTCAAGATGATAATTTGGAACCTTCTACTGAGGTTGTTGTGCCTCAATAAAATGTTAATAAGGAATATGTTAATGAATTTGAGTTGTAAAGGGACTAATATAAATTATTCATTAGTTCTTATCTTAGAAGGTTGATGTCTACGAATTTTGGTCTTTCTATGACTCTTTCTTTTCATGTTGATATTTACTCAAGTTTTTATCATCCCGATTTAGAGAAAGTAGAATATTATTAGGAATTAACAAATAATTAATATCCTTAACTTATCAATGTTGAAAAATAATTAATTATTTATATTTATATATTTTTTGCTTAGAATGAATAATTTATTGAGGAACCTTTATTAATTATGAAAACTAGGAGAATAGGACCTATAAAGGAACCTACTCCTCATGTATTGTATTATAAGATTTCAAGTCCTTTTGTAGAAGAACCTAAAAGTTATGAATATAATGAGAATATTAAAAACATTGGTGATTTGGTTCCTTGCGAGTTTTATTCTATAGAGACTAAGATTTATGGGATAAATATAAATGTGTAATATCTAATCAATAATTCTATTTTGAAGTCAGGTTTTGATGAGTTGAAAAAAATGTTAAAATCTTAATTTTAAGATATGAAAAATATTATAATTTTTTAATAAAATATATATATGATTTATATCTAGAAGAAAAAAATTATTTTAGAGTATACATTGATTATCTTATGAAAATTATGATCTATCAATTTGATTTTATGAAGAGGATTACACCTGTTGTTGCCTAATACTTAGTTAAAATTGAATCTAGTGATACTTCTGAGTAGTTGAAAATTTTATCCTCATAGTTGGTAATGTTAGATTAGAGAGTTCACGAACTCAGTTGTGATCTGGTATCTTAGGAATCCATTCTATAACTATGAATAGATATCATCTCTGAACTATACCTTTTCAAAGATGATTCTTAGAGAGGTATAGAATGACTTTATGAGAGGAAGAATGATCTGGTTAGTTTTTTTGAAGATTTTTTTTCCTCACTAAAGGATTATTTTTTTATGAATCAAATGATTTAACTAAGAAGGTTGTCACCTTAATTTATCAATGGTAATTTTCCCTAATTAAAAACCTACCATCTATGAATGACATATTATAGGATATCTTGAAGGAAGTTCCAAAAAAATCATCTAATTCTAAATCTACTCAATCTGATAGGGTAGTTCCACTAAGTGAGAAATCAGAAGGGAATTTATATGTTATGATGGATTCTTCCAAGGGGAATTAATTTCTCTATGGAACAATCATTTTTGATAGTGTAATTCAATTTCATAAAATTTTATGTGATTTTTTGGTATTCACCTATAATGGAATTGATTTTTTAAACAATAACATGAATGATAGTATTATAGTCTCAAAATATGATCTAGTAACTCTATAAGAATACTTTAGAAATGAGATTATGAAAGGAATTGTTACCTTATTATATTTATATCTGTATACTCCTTTCTACGGGTTGGAAAAGTGTGTAAATTTTTTATTTAAATTTAGAAAAAGTATAGAATTAGGATATAATACTCATATAATTTTTATGGATATTAGTGAAATTATTCATAATTTATTTCCTCCTGCTAATTTCAATTCGTGGGAAAATTAAGTAGGTGAATCTGCAATTCTGAAGGAATAATCTACCTCTACTCCACAAATTCCTTTTTCCAAATTCATCTTTCCATTCTCTACTGACGATAATTTTGAGGATTGAATAGATTTAAAGAATAATGATAATATTATTGTTATTATTTATAAACCTTCCATTGTTTATACTATTTTTGATTCAAATGGGAGTGATAATTCTTTATCTAGCCCCAAACGTGGGAACTTTTATCTTGGCCCTGCCTCCCAAAAACATCATCTTGAGCAATAAGAATGATATAATTTTCTATTGGTCTAGTTTTTGTATATCTTAAACTATATTGATGCAATTTTATTATTTATAATAATTAAATTTAGTACTTTTTTGTTTTTACTCATATAACATCTATAATTTCCATTTCATTAGTTTATACTATATTCCTCTAATTAAATACCAAATTATACTCAATTCATTAAATTATATTCTTCCAATTCATAGTTTGTTGTTCTATATTAATTATTTTTTATATCACTCATATTTTACATAATTTTAATATCATAAAAATTGAGAGAATATAGTCAACCCAAAATGGTAATTAATTTCACATTATTCTGTAAAAGTAAGGATTGCAGTGCTATATGTTTCAAATTTTATATTTCAATTTTGATGGGTTTTGTGATCATAAAAATGGATAATAATTTTTTACATAATAAATTTTTTTCAACATATCTCAATATTTAATATGTTTTTATGCTCACAAAATTCTTATTTTTTACTAATAAACACTTCTTATGTGTTTATATTTAATTGTGATTTTTCCAAATTTATATTTTTTTTGAAATATTCTTGTTAAATATGTGTTTTTCATGTCTGGTGAAATTTTATAATGAAATTACTATATGGTCTAATAAATTATCATATGAGATTTTAATTTATCATATGATCTGTTATTTTTCATATGCTACATGGAAATCCATTTTATGTCAAAGTAAATCATCATGTGAATAAACAAACATCTTTGTTCTAGATTTCTGATTACAAAAAATGTAAATTATCCTAAGAAAGCCTTATGTGTGATAATTATCATATGAAATAGAATAATGGTATACAATCCATGAATTATGGCCAATTTATTTATCATATGATGATAAACATTTCATTCAAAATGATGATTTATCATATAAGATCATAAAGTAATAGTAATGATATCTAACAAAATAAAATATCATATGAATTGTGGAATTACTCTATATAGATCAAATACATTTTATCTAGATAGAAATTCTCTTACGTAATAGTTTTTATAGTTCATTTATATTATGGTTATAATATTATCTTATGAAAATATGAAATATCATATGCATTATCTTATCTTATAAATTTGAATATTTCTATCAATGTGAAAATACTCATTAAAATTGAAATTTATGAATGTAACTAAATCTTATGATGAAATGCAGATGGAAATGGCCTATGAAGAAGCTAATTATGTTCAAATTTGTAAACATTTGATGTAAGTATTCTTAAGACAATTTATTAACTCTTTTTATGAATTTATTATAGTTTTCAGAATTTAAGAGAAGTCCATTCCTACATTTAATTGTTTCAAAAATTGTGGTGTATAGATAGGAAAATTAAAAATAAATAATTTTTATACTTCCCAAAAAATAATGTAGTTAAAATGAACAAGGATACACTCAACAGTGATCTCTACATTTGAATTTTTTTGAAATTATGGTCACATGTGAGATTTTTTCTGGTCTTTCTAAATTTTTTTCTTTTCCCTGGTCTATTGAAGAATATATGAAAATTAAAATTAAAAAAAATAAGGATAATCATGATTACTCATGAAATAGAGTACTTCCTAAAGAATGAAAATGATACTCTTATTCCATGTACATTCTATCTTTTCATTATTTTATTTAGAGAAGAAAATATATTTGTTGATTGTCTTTAAAGAACCGATTAACTATAGTAGAGAGATCCTATGGAGTTTCTTGTTGAATCCTGATTCATTTTCTGGAAGGACCTCTCATATTTTTTTCTAGATTCCTCTTGAAACTTTAAGATGAATTTATATCTCTTTTATAAGACTATAGCCTTCTATAAAGTGAACACTTCTTATTCTGAGGGTGGAAAGGCTATGGATAGGTCTTGTAAAAATTAAGAGCCTTGTAAAATATCATGTAACCTTTTTGTATCATGATTCAATTTCTTTCACCCAACTACCAAAGACCCTATGAAAAAGGATATGCATAGAAAAAATTCACAAAGCATTTATATAGAGTGTTGGTGGAATGGCCTAGTGGATTCTTATTTATTAAAATACTATAAATCATCTATGTTATATTTTTTCCTTTTTTTCTTTTTATTTCCACTACTCACCTGCTAAAATAGATATGAATAGTTTGAGGTATAATATTAATTGGGGTTAAAATTTCAATAACTCACTTGATCCTCCCTCTTGTGTCATTTTATCACTCCCTTCAGGTCAACAATATAGACTAGTGGTATTAAAAAAATTATTTTAATGTGTTGTATTTTATGATCGATAGCCATATCACTTTCTATGTTACTATATCATGTTTAATGATATGAATCAATATTGTAATAACAATATAATGCTCTATATTGCAAAAAAAACATTTTAGATATTTAAACCATGGTGTAGCACATAGGTTAATGCTAATCATATGTAACATTTGGATGACATCGTATGCTTTGATAAGTATTTATCAATATATTTGTATTAAATATTTTTTTACTATATCCCTGTATCAAAAACCAGGATTGGATTTTCCAAAAAAAAGTTTTAGCATACAATATAACTAAAATACAAGAAATTATATGGTATGTAAAATCTTTTTTTCTTATAATTAATTCAAGATTATGAATTCATGGTAGGATCAGATACATTTTTTAGGTCATTTAGGGTTCTAATAACACTTATAAAATTTAGCTTAGGAAATATAATCTTTAACTAGGATTTAAATTCATATATAGTTGAAAAACATGCATAAACTAAAAATGAAGAAACCTAAAATATGTAAACCTTGTATTACAGCTACCAATTCTCCTTAATCCATTGTGTTTGATGATAATCATCAAGGAACAATTGAATGCTTCTTCCCAATATGGTATATTCATGGATTGACTAGATTGATTGTTATACAAGAGATACTCTCCACCCTCCACGGTGTGATAACACCACATGGTGTAAATGATGTGGGATATAAAAGCTATAATATATAATAGTCTCAATCAATCATTAAGAAAGAAAGTATTTGGCCATCAATTAGGAATTGGATCCTCGTATAAATCCCTAAGTACACTCCTCAATTAATGTAAAATTTACACTTCTGTTATAACCCATGAGTAAATTCGATAGCCAACTCATGCGTCTCATTCTTGAATATATAACACTCATCCTCCATTTCATCTTATGAATAGACACATTATGATAGAAAATGTTGAAGATTTTAGTCACCCAAACTAATATGGCCAGTGTCATTGTATCAAACACAATTTCATATGACATGTTTAGTCGTAAACTATAACTTCAATGGAATAGACTATATGATATCCACTAATTGTACCTTATATATAAAATAGGAAATGTCATGAGATAATTTTTCATAATTTTAGGATTATTCCCTAGTGTATTATTTGATTATATAAGCAGGGTCTTGCAATATATCAACATCATAAAATATGATATGACGAAACTAAGGTATATCACATACCCTCGATTTCTACATGTCTCTTCATACATCATTTTCATATCATACTCTATAATATAGGTCATAACACATCATATGTCTAATGTTTTAGGACATGTCTCCATAAAAATTATCTCAAGAAAGAAAATGTTGAAAATATTATGAAACATTAACATCAAAACCAAAATAAAAATTCACCCAAACAATAATGAAACATAAAGTGGATATTTTAGTATAAATATAAAATTAAAATAAATTTTGGAAGCGATATAAATCATTACTAAAACCTAATTTTGGTAATAAATTTTTATTTTACTATTTATGTCTTTTGGCTATATAGAATAATTTTGAACTAAACCATATCTAGTTTTTAAGATTAATTGCATGTTAAAATAATTTTATTTTTAAATTTAATCATATCAAATAACATAACAAACACATATCCATATAATTCAATATGGGATTTATAGTCTACGATGAAATTGTTAGAAGTCATACTCAATATGAGTTGGTTATATCTCTTGCATTATCATTATTTATGTTTTGGATAATTTGAAATAGTATAAATTTTTTTCTTACATGAGAAAATATATTAATCCAATATTTCTTATGTTTTCTATCTTTACCCAAAAGACACTAACCCTAAAATTTATAAACACTCAATATCCCTTATAAATGGATGGAAAATTATGTCTAAATTCATTATAGTGAACAATTCATTCTATTTTTGTTCATTTTTTTTAAGATTCGTAATTTTGGTTTTTTCCTACATGACTCGTGAAATTTGTCCAAGTAATCTTTCTAACATCTTACGGATCAAGGGTTCAAAATCCTAAAAAATCCATTTCTAAGAATTTGTTGTGAAGAAATATTTTTCAAGGTTTGTCTCCTATAGGATGCATGAGATATCCCTCAAATGATAGGGTGATGTAAAAAAACTTATCACCCCCTACAAAAGAATGTAAAAACTATTGTCAGATTCTATAAGCAGTATGACTTGTGAAAATACCCTTTGGTATAGTGGTATTTAACCTTATCTCATAGATTAAGTCAAATTTTATATTGCTAAATTAATTTAAATCCATTTGAGATATTAAATTATTTTTAAAAAATGTTATATATTCTACTTTAACATACACCAATTATGTTTCTCACAACTATCAACCACATTTTCAATATTTTTGATTATTCAAATCATTATTATATTAAAATATTTATAAGATTATAAATATTTTTAAAGAAAATATAGTCTGTTGTTGCTTTATTTGTAGGTTAAATCAAATATTTTGTTGTTAAACTAATTGAAATATATTTTTGAAATTTATATTATATTATTGGACTCATTAAAATATATTTATGGCATTGACTATTTAATTTAAAAAAAATTAGAACAAAATGATGATCGGTGACATTGGGATTTCAAATTTCTCAGCTCACTGTTCACTTTTAATGTCTGTTTTTTCTATAGTTTTTCCTATAATGTGTTAAATAAATTATTTTATTGTTAAATTTATTTAGTTATATTTTTTAGGTTTATTTCTTAATTAAACAGTTATATTTAATAAAATGATGGTTTAACAAAGAACATATCTTCTATTTTATATTTTTAATTAAATATTTAATTTATACTTTTCAAGTGATGATTGAAATGTTATAATTATTAATTTCTTATTATATTTAAAACACAACATTTTTAAATAATTTCCATTTTTTATTTTTTTTATTTTATTATTATTCATAATTGTGTTTTCTTATTGTTATAGATTAGGGGTGGGAAATTTTTAGTTTTGAATATATTTTTTATTCTAAAAATCATTTTTAATTTATATATTTATAATATTGTAAATATTTCTAAAGAAAATATATCCTCTGCAGTTTTTTTAAAATAGGTTAAGTCAAATAATTTATCATTAAACTAATAAAAATATATTTTTTATAGTGACTTATAATTTGAATGTTAATTTGAACAAAAATTGATTCTTGGTGTCATTGGGAGTTAATGAGGCTTTGCTCATCACTCCCTTTGAATATAAGTTCTATATAGTTCTATTTTCAATAGGTAAAGTAAAATATTTTATTTTTTAATTGATTTAAATATATTTATGACTTTGATTGTGAATGTTAAAAGTTATATTGTAAATAATGGTTGTCTAACTTAGAATATATGTTCAATTATCAATTTTTAATTAAATATTTCATTTATAATTTTTAAATAATGATTTAAATGTTATAATTATTTATTGTGTATTATATTTCATCATTAACATGTGTAATTAATTTTTTAAAGCATATTTTTTATATTTGCACACCACTATGAAAAAATCTTTTTATAATTTTTTTTTCAAATAATTATTTTATTTATAGGTTTATAATATTATAATATTATACATATTTATAAAGAAAATATATACTATGTCTATTTTTCTATAATAGGTTAGTAAAATCCTTTATCATTTAATTGATTGAATATATATTATAAAATTGAGGTTTACCAACTTCAAAATCCATTTTGTCGAAACGGGTGACCGCTTTTACTAGTCATCATACCACCATATTTAGTTAGCTCGCAAGAAGGGAATTCATGACCACCACTACCAATCACCACCATTCTGAAACACTAAAATGGATTCTTTTTTAAAAAATAATCATTATTATTGGCCCCCATAATCTATTATGAATGCCTTTTTTTCAAAATAAATTATTTTTAAGATAATTATTACATAATTCCAGTGTTTAATACCAAATATAAAAAGATTAATTGATAATCAAAAAAAATTATAAAATGGTGGAAAATGACCAATTTCATTTCAAAAATTCATTACATACTCAAATTTGTAATATTTAATCCAACAAAATAAAATATATGTGTATTTAACAAAAAATACATACCAAAAATTGTGTTATCCAAAAAATCCAATATTCCCCTATCTCCATCAGCCATAAAAAATCAACATCATAACCATGATCGCAACTCCATAGCCTATTAGACCACTTTCTGACCACCAAAGTTTAGAAGCATTCACTATTCAAAAAAATCATTCCCCCATACAAAAATGAAATACCATGACATAAAAATAAATGCTAAAAACAGTGAATGGAAAATAAAGTGTATTTTTCAATGACAATACTCTAATTAATATGTGTTTTAATTCATCAATAATATTACTATTTATATATTTTAATTTAAAAAAAACATTACAAAAATTATTTTTAATCTTTTTTCACAATTCAAATAATCTGTATAACATAACCATTTTAAAAAAATAAATAAATAATAACAATAAATCAAATGATATATTTTTACATAAATAATAAAATTTAATCTAGATTATGGTAACTCCAATTGTTATCCAATCCATTAGAATATATCCAATATCACTTGGTTTCCAATAACATCATTCAACAGGAAAGTATTGTGTTAAATTTCTAAAAAAGAATAGTATTTTCAATATACTAGGACCATTAAAATTTAATTTAACATGATCATCAAGAATTTGAAAAAACCCATATAATCCACCTATTCAAATCCACACTATCAATTTTAAGGGATCAATTTCATACAAAAAACATAGAACATTCATACTATGACATATACAAATGGTAATATTTATCACAAAACATAAATTACACCATACGTCTATTTATTATTTAAAACCGTGTTCTAAATATATTTAATCATCATTAATAATATCATACAATAAATAAATATGTGATAACATTTGAAATATAAAATAAGACTGTAAATATATGTTAACTATGATTCATTTTTCAAAAAAAGTGAGACTCGTTATTCAAAACAATCATACCTCTATTATTCTTGACGTAGTGAAATGAGATAAATCAAGTAATTACTTGGGGAGACTAAGAAAAATATGAGAATAAAACCCCCACCTGTCAGTACACTTTATAGAATTCAACTAATCTGAAAATATCATGAAACAAGTGACACTAAACAGTCTATTAATAGGCTAAACCCCTAATTGAAAATAAAATAACAATTACCAAATAAAAATATCCTAGGCTTAGGGAAAATAAAAATTAAAAAATAAATAAGTTAAATTGAACATGAGGTGAACTAACCAAATATGGTACAGACAAAGAATGTATTGCCTTAGTGTCCCTATATTGTAAAAGACTCGCCCGTGAGTATAACAATGTATGAACCAACTCCTATAGAGTGAACGTATTCAAGTCAATCACATTAGATGTTATAGAGGTCTCCCAAACTACTTGACATTCCACAAAATAAGCAGTATTATTGAGAAATTTTAGGTCATTAAAAGGTATTATATTCTCTGGTTTCAGATTTTTTAGGTTTCTACTAAGAACCATTCCTTCCATATGTGAAACATGAAAATATCCTCCTCTTTGAAAATAGCATACCACATCTTTCTATATGTCACAATTTAGTACCATGTAATTGAATCTTCAACAATATGAACTTATTTAGCTGGGATATCATCAATTAAAGTGTAAATGTGTCTATAATTCATTCTATACCTAATAATATTGGGAAATTGTGTTAGATAAAGTGTGTGGTTTAGTTTCCACTAGTAAAATACTTCAAATGGTTTTTTCCTATGGTGTAATTAATCACATATTATTGAATAAAAACTCATTTAGGGAGACAAAAAATAACCCATTTCCTAATATGGTCCCCACATAAGAATAACATAAGAGTTCCAAGTGTGTGATAGAAATATTCTTTTTTTTCTTTTTTATGTAGGTGGAAGAAGCCTTGAAAATTTATGTTAGAATGAAATATTCTTCGTACAGTTTGATATAAATGTCTAAAAAACTTGTAACACTATCATAAGTGATGGTTTTTTAATTAAATAGAGTCATACCACTTCCCAAAAGAACAATTTATCCTCAATATAAGCATCATCTATCTTTTTATAGTGAATTAAGTGCACCATCTTCATAAATCTATTCACTACCATGAAGATATAGTCAGGGGACCATTGTGTATAGAGTATCTCTAAGTCATGATCCATGAATATGACTTCCCAAGGGTACTTCATAATAAGTAGTATCATATGTAAACTAGTATTTTTTGTATACCCCTTATTACCATGGGTGGTCATACATGATTTCACTACTTTAGTTGCATCTCATTTCAACAATGACCAAAATAATTTTTTCCACTAAAGAAATGGTTTTATCCTTCCTAAATATCCCATTATGGTGTAGAACATTATATTTTCTCTTACATAACAAACCTTGAGTAATGAACAATTTTTATAGGAAGAAATGGAGATTATCCTAATGTATAGATGGTCCTACAGATGTCCCTTATTGGAAACATTCTCATTCTTTTGCAAAATATTCATCTTCTAGGTATTTGTCATTTAAGTATTCAAAACACAAAATCCAATTCTACATGGTAATAAGTGTATGAATATTCCTACATATTGAATCTACCACTTTATTATTTCGATCACTCTTGTATTTGATGAAAAAATTGAAATACTATGAAAGGTGACCCACCATGAGTGCATTTTTCTATGATTCTTCTAGGAATCTAAATAATATAGGGATTTATGGTTGGTATAGAGAATGAATTTGTGCTAAAAAATATACTACTACCAATTACTCAAAGGTCATACTAGGATGTAGAGCTTAGTATCATATATATCTCACTTGTGACTTGAGTATCTATGTTTCTCACTCATAAAATAAATTGGTTGACTAGATAGGGAAAGAATGATGCCCTTTTGATAATAGAAACATCTGTTTCAAATTAAAATGGAATAATGAAGTCAATAAAGTCCAACATTGAAGTAGTTTGATGATTCTCTTTGATGGTGGTAAATCTCTCTTCAACTTCATCAACCCAATGAAAGTTTTCTCTTTTTCAAGTAGTTTATGACTGGTTCTATAATCAAGATAAAATATCAAATGAATCACGGATAAAAGGTATCATGGTCATGGAAGTTGTTATGTTTACCAATATTCTTAGGTTGAGGCCACTCACAAATGGATCACACCTTCTCCACATTAACATGAATCTCATTATCTGACATAAAATATCCAATAAAGATTGATATAGGGACCATAAAAATATATTTCATACAGTTAAAAAAACATATTGTCTTATAAAACTCATAGTACCTCCCTTAGATATTCAAGGTGATGATAATTCATATTCATATACACAATAATATAATAAAAGTGAAATATGATGAAAATAATAAAAAAGGGTTTTAAATCTTAGTTTATAATCCTTACATATGTATTAGGGAATTAGATATCCCAAAATGTATCACTAACCACCTATAAAGGACCACCTCGATCTTAATAGTGGTCTTCTATTCATCACTATGCTAGATTCGAAGATGGTGATAACCACACCAAAGGTAATGATTTGTGAACATAATTTCCCCTTGAATTATATCAATCATCATCCAATAATGATATTGGGAATCAATAAATTATGGTGATCTTTCTAATGAACCAACTATCAACACACATCCACCATAATCCATTTTCATTTGGAACCAATAGATCTAGACCAAAATAGGGGATCATGATTTCCTACATTAATCCTTGGTTAATAAATTTGTGTCATTTCTTATAAAGGATATCACGTGATCTTCTTGACCCATGTGATAGTGTGGAAATTTTAGTATATAATCTTTTGGAACCAACTCAATGTTGTATTGGATATCTCTGTTTAGTGGTAATTTGACTACTAGCTCAGCAAATGTGATATCTTGAAACTCATCGAATATTTTTTGGAGGGGTAGTTTAATAACATAAGGGATTTATGAACATTATTGGGATATAATGACCAAGATATAGATTGAATATCCCACCCCATTACTAAATTAAGAAGTTTTACATAAATAAATAACTGAATATCCATGAACCTATGTGTTAGAGAACTTTATTTGGGGAAACAATGTTTAATGAACTTTTTATATAGTGAACTTCATGATGTTGTATTGACCGGTGTGTCTGGAATCAATATTAAATTTCTAGTGTTTTTTTAGAATAAGTTGGAATACGTCCATATCATCCACATCACATGTCACAATATCTTTTTATCGGCTGATCTATAATGGAATGCTACATTTTCTGATCACTCAAATGTTTCATATCAACTTTATCTATACATTGTGATAGAGTTGCCGGTGTTAGGTTTTCCTTAGTAACAACTTTTTTATAGCTTCATGAGAGATTAAATTCTTCTGTATTCACACATAAATAATGATTTTGAGCACATGATCCTTCACCCAAAAATGAATGTAGAAGATATTATGTCATTGTAGATCTTATTATATTTACTCAGAAGTCATCACTAAGAACCGCACAACATAGATTTACAACTATTCCATAATAATTTCTTCATGTCCAGTGTAGTTTTACTCCTCTTCTTACTTCTAGTCTATTTCTCCCTCTATGTCAGCTTTTTCTATTAAATTAACTCAGTATCAATTGGGGAAATTATTCATTAAGTATCCAAGTTTATAGCATTGATATCACTTTCCACTGAACTATTGGGAATATAGTTTGATGTATTATTGAAATTTAGGGTGCTATGAAGTTTTATTATGACTGTTAAAAGTGGTTGTTTTGGGTTTTCTTGGACAGTCTTCAAAAACCTTAACAACTGCTTCAATGGATTTTCCCTTACTTTGAGGTCATGGCTTAAACATTGAATTTTTCTTCCTAAATAAATCCATTGTTTGGTTATTTGAAGGTCTAAGGAAAAGGGGTCATAGTAAATGTTTTGTGATCTACTAGGCTAGAATAATGACCTTATCAAGGCTAAACATGGTGATTTATTGAACTCAAGTGTCAAATTATTGATTCAAGGACTCCAATAAAACTCAAAAAAACCCTCTAACTTCTATTGGTTATTCCATGTCAATATTCTATGATAATATTGAGTGTATTATTTCATGTTTTGTGGGACATTTTAATAATCTTTATACTATGAATATAACACATGTTCATAGTTTTTTGGACGTGTATAGGGCCAGTAAAGATATGAACCACACTGAGAGGGGAGGTGAATTAGAGTTTCTAACTAAAAAGACTTATTTATACTTTAATCATTTAATCCTTTTTCTTTTACCTATGTCACTTATTATGTTGAAGGAATTACTCTTGTTTTCTCTCCTTTCATTTATTATTTTTGAAACACAACCAAACACTCACACATAAGAGACATAATGATTTACAAGGTTTACCTCTTGGTATGAGAAGACTAATCCTTGATGTTTTTTGTTAAAACTATAGGTCACAAAACCCTATGAGATTTACTAGTAAAACCCTATGTTCTTGAAACTATTATATCCCAATAATGTAGAGTGTTCCTCCTAGAAAACTATTTGGCGCACCCCACATTTAGGTAAATTTCATACATTCATAATTAAATGTAGGGGTAATAATAAGACATTCTAACACCAATATAGAATGTTATATTATTGTTACTATGTTTATTATTCTTCCTCTTACCTTACATAGTTTCAATTATCTTCATTTTTTGTATAAAAACAATACACATAACATATTATTCTTCTATTCATAGTAGAAAACTAATATGATGCCACTTATTATTCCACTTCTCTCTTCTTCATTACTATTTATTCTATGAAAACAGAAGTTTACAGATTTCTTCTTCTCTATTATTATCTCTTCTCTTACATTCCTTTTTTTCTTATTTATTTATTATCAGTCAAAAAAATATATCAATGGGTCTCTTGTAAATCCATAAACTCTTTAGGATGTATATGACTGATTAGATTTAGGTATCTCTCTTTTCTTCTTTGATACAAAAAATATTTTCTTCAGTTTCAATATCAGATCAACACACATAAAGTTATTCACCAAACATTATTGTATATATATATATGATAATAATAATTATAGTGTCAGTTACTCCTTCACATGATCTTCTCTTCCATATAATCCTCCACCATTTCCTCTTTATAACTATAGATAAACAATTATAATTAATTATTTCTTTTAATTCGGTCATAATAAAACATTAATTAATATTTCATTATTCATAGATATTATTTACTATATAATATCCTATAATTAAGCTTCATCAATGTTTTATGAATGACAATCCAAGTGTTAGGATATTATTCATTGATATCTTGGAATAATTGCATCGTCGTGAATAATATTATTTTATAACACCTCATTTAAATACCCCAAGGACTCAGGTATGTTTCCATATATTTCATTTCATAAATGGAATGAATTCAATATAAATATTCACATTGTTTTAATATAACCACAAAGTTTCTATATTCATTAATTGTGCAATGAAATCATATATCCCACGTATACATGTATACTTGCATTGAATGTATTCTTCAGCATGGCCCATTTAATATCACACATCCTCTATTTTCATTCATACACATCTTCAGTATAACAAATGGGATCCTCGGTTCATCAAAGTTTAATAGCTTGATTATATCATTCATGGCAGTGTATGCATCTCGAATAGTGTATATCTAAATAAACCATGGGTGTGGGTGCCTTTAGTTAATCTCATTCATCTTTCATGCATAGAAGTAACACTACATGAATAATCTATTATTATGGTTACATCCATTGTATAAATTTGGTTCTATTGTCGTCCTGATTTGTAGCTCAAGAATAGCTGTACACAGTATCTTGAGCCCTTTAAAATATCATGGAAGCATGTATGAAAATATTAGAACTTGTCATAAATACATTGGATGACTGGGAGTAATATTTATAGATGATGGATCAATAAATTATCAGGTCATATGCATTAAAAATTCATGTCATGGAAGCTCCTCCTATCATGTGAATCTCACAGTGGAATCTCTTACCCTGAAAATCTCACAATAGAACCTCCTACCATGTGAATCTCATAGTATAACCTCCTACCATGGAACTGTCACACTTCACAAAAAAACTTGTCTTATAGTCAAATGATTTCTTGTGCACAAATTCAGCATATATATTATGTTCATACAATTCATCTCATGGTCTCACAATCCATCACATGGACACACAATCCATCACACAGCCACGTAATTTATCACATAGTCATGCATCATGATAGAACACTATTTATCTTTTTCATGCATTCCTCATGATCACATAGTTCATAATAGTGTACATATTCATATTATGACCCCATATAGTTTCACCCCCCCCCCCGAAATAATTCCTACTCATGATCAAGCTTCTATATGCATTAAGACTTTGATGGCTCAATGGTAGAAGATGATCACATTGTGTGAATGGATAGAACATATCAATTCAATAGAATGGTAATGGTTTTATATGTACCTTTTAAAAATGGTAAACAATGTAGCACCTAAGACATAGTACCACATCACATCCATATCTAGAATTCCAATTAAAAATAAGAAATATCATTTCCTCAGTTGTTTGGTGAAAGTAATTATACCTATGTTTAACATTAACACACACCTTCCCATGGTGCATGCTCACATGTGTGTACCATGCATATCCTATGAACCACTCATCCACTCCAATTCCTACCCATATTGGAATTTTGTCTCCTTGTCTCCTTGGTTTGGCCATTTAGATTGGCTCTCACATGGTGTGATTTTCACCCACATGTGCAATTGTACTAGCCCCATGGATGATTTTATATTGTCTAGTATTTATACTAAACTATTTTAAAAATAGTTAGTAGATATTTCAACATAATGCATAAAAATATAAAATTTATTCATGAAAAATATAAATGTTTTCTCATATTATTCTCTTCAAATATACTTATTCATCCATGTATATTTTTATGTCTACTAAAAAACATGGACGTAACTCCTTCAAGGATAATATTCCAAAATAATTTATAGGAATGAAACAACTTTTTTAGGTTCCCTTATTCTTTAAAAATCATCATATAATCTACTTCAATTCATCTTAATAAAATTAAAATCCTTTTCAATTAATTATTTGAAAAAAATACAACTTATACAAAGTGGGATCCAAAATATCCCCCTTTGTATTTGTTATAAACACCTTCCTAATGATGTGTAAAAATGTGTCATGCCTTCAATCTACATTACTTTACATACATTAATTTTACTCTTGCACTCACTTAAAAAATAGCTTTAATGCATTGAAGTAAAAAAGAGAAATATTTGACAACATACATGGCACTTTCCTTCAATCATTCACTTTTATATCATTGATTTATTTAATTTCTCTCCCTTACTATATGAATTTGATTCATAAAACCAAGTATAATATATTTAAGAAACCATACATTATCAATGACAGACTATTCAAGCATTTTTATAGAATAATCAAATGTGTATGAGGAAAATAGTTCTGTTGGATTCTTCGTTATTCTTAATTTGTCTCCCCTCAAGGTAAAATTCTAAAATGTCTTTATAATAAATAATATCATCTTCTGATGAATCATATGACATTTTATGTTGAGACAACAACAGAATGTATCTTTAACTTGTTGTTTTCTAGATTTGATAGCTTCCATAATGCCACCAAGTATGATCTTTTTTCCAAAATATTGTACAAAATAACAAATGTAAGATAAAAAAAGATGGTATCTCCTACACATTTATATCTAGATTTGACAAAATCCATTTCCTTTAACATCATCAAAGATTAAATTTTCATCAATTTTTCATAGTTAAAATTGGTATTTCAATCTTAGATGGTGAAGTCCTCATCTGGACTATCTATAATTGATATCCATATTTATTCTTTCTCATTATTCCCCCTAATACCATGATTCACATTAAATTACCTAAATTATAAGCACAAATACAATACACATAGATCAAGGGAATAAGGTTGGAATTCTTAATCTATAATTTGAATATCAAGGTTGTGTTTATTTTCTCAACCATGTGGTGTCAATTCCTCCATTATTCAATATTGCACATCTAAACTTCAATTCATATTTAACATGAGGTCGCATGTATCTCATTAATTATTCTATTTATTTATGTTTTAATTTTCAATTATCAAAAGCTTTTAATCAACATGTATCACTTAGTGTAACTTTTATTTTATTTATAATATCTTCTTGTGTTGGAATTATAGGAAAATAATCTCTATGATTATATTAATCCATATTAAACCTCAAACACATATCATCTTTAATTCAAGGGTTTATATTTTGACACCCTCTCATGAAATTTTACTTCTTCATGTGGATACATATCTTTATCTTTAACACTATATTTTTCTTGTTCTTCCTTAATATTTCATTTCTTATCTATATATTATTCCAAAAAAAATTTATCATTGGTAATATTCACAACATGTTTGGATTCTCCACATGGTAACTTCTGAGTACCTTAATTCTCATTAGTCCGTCCAGATGAATCGCTATTCTTTAATTTTTTGAATTTATTACCCAAGAATGAACCACAAGTATTCATTATAGTTTTTTTGAAAGTATAATGATTTACAGCACCCATAAACTTCTTTCCAATGAATAAATCTTCTTATTTCACATGGTGACTTCTCTACTAATTTTCATTTAAGACAAGATGAGATGATCATTCAATAATATTGTGACCACAACTTTTTCCAAAATCATAATAAGTATTCTGGTTCATTGAATCTATTTGAATAAAGAATAATTTTATTATTCTATGAATGTTTCATATTCATTAGATTACTCCCCTTTGGAATGGACTTCCTTTATAGTTCATTATTTAATAGATTATACTAAGCATCCAATGAAAAATTTCTGAACCGGTTGCAGCAATATAAAATCCCTCTAAACTGTGATCATTTCTTATGAATGACATACTTTCTGAAAATTCCATATTTATCATTAGGATATTTTTTTCATTACCAATAACTAGTTGGGTTGTTCTTGGGGAACGATCACAAAACAACTTCTTATATCTGCCATTTTCATGGTGAAATATTTACCTTCACTTTTCTTCATTTATAATTGTATAGAATTCTTATTTAAACCTAAATAATTTATAAAAACAAATTCAGTTCAAACATTTAAATTTGATACAGATAGTACAGCTTTCATCATAGATTCTTGAGATAGATAATCAAAGTATGTCATGATATTGTTTTCATATAAAATAATTATTTGAAAATATGTATCCCTTTTTAAACGATCTATAATAGTATCTCCTTCTTCATTTGTTCCATGGGAATACATTCCCTCATTGCCTTCAAATTTTGACATCATGATCTCATGCTCAAGACATATCATGATGAGAATGTATCATTCATTTTTAGATGTCTTCAATTTTTTATAACCATCCTTATTAATTATTAAAATTTATTATTCCTGAATTTTAATATTGTCTCGAATCAAATAATCAAGTTATAGGATCCTCTTTGATTTCACTTACAATTTTTAATCGTTATCATCAATAATATTTTTCAATATTCCTTTAAATTCATGGATCTTCCCTTTAATTGTAATATTGATAACTTACTTCTCCTTATATTTTTTTAGACATTTACATTCAAACATAGAGTATTTCTATTCCATATCAAATTTTTATGATCTAATAACTTTAAATTTTGGGAGGATATTTTCAGAAGAATTGAACTTGTTCTTCAATACTTTCTATATTATTTCATACACATCCTAAAGAAAATTGATCTTAATCTTTATGCTTTCAAATTTCCTACAGATAATAGAGACAATAAATTTTAGAAAACCAAGCAACATTTAATTTATTGAATAAATGTAAAAATAAACTGAAATGATATCAATCCATCTATTTCATGAATAATTTTTAGGATAGTTTTGAAAATAATTGTTTGAAACCTCCTCGTCAGTCAAATTTCTTGATCCAATTATGGTTGACTGAACTTGTTGTTATTCTTATTCCAATATAAATCTTCCTTTTGTACATTTATAGATAGTACATACTGATATTTATTCCTCTTGTCTCTAGAGGGACAGATTCTAAATATTATTCTTTGATTTCATTTTCCTTATTATCAAATTCTTATTACAAACTGAATAATGATCTCTAATAGAAATAACTTCTCTAAAACACTACTTCATTATAGTTTAAGGTAAGAAATTTTAAATCATAATAAAACTTCAATATAGAGAAACCAAATGAAGGTTAACCTACCTCTAATACTAATCGTATAGAACTTTTTGTGTTATGAACTACACTAAAATGGAGGAGAATTAGTATTGGTTACTAAAATACCAACTTATAATTTTACCAACTTACCATCTTTCTTTTATCTTTTTCACATATTAATGTGAATGAATTACTCTTGTTCCCTCTCCAAAATATCTTCCTTTCTTATAGAATAACTTAGAACACACACATACACAAGAGGCACAATGATTTATAAGGATCACCCTTAATATGATAAGGATAACCATTGGTGTGATCTGGTAAAACATGAGGCCACACAACCCACTAGTAAAACAATGTGAGCTTTACATTATTGTCTCCTAACATTATACAGTGTATATCACACATACTAGTTTGGTGAAACCCACACTCGGGTATATCTATTACCTTTACAATTAAATTCATATGCATCAACAAGATATTATAACACCAATATAGAATGTTGACTTATTATTAATGTGTTTCTTATTTTTTGTCTTCCATTGAATGGTAGAAGGTATATACTTCTATTCGTATGCACAACACTGTATGAAACTTCTTATTATTCTCTTCATATTTTCAAACTACTATATTCCCATTTTTCCTCCACTTATCTCATATTTTTTCTTCTTCTACTACAACAAGAGTGTATAGATATCTTCTTCCCTCTTCTTCTCTCTTATTCTCTCTTCTTCTATATTATTCTATATTCTTCTATCTTCTCTTATCGTCCACTTATTCTTCTTTCTTTATTCTTTATTTTATAATATACTGCACAAGATATCTTCCAAATTCTTTATCTCTTTATGATGTATATGAATGATTATAGTTGGGTCTCTCCCTTTTCTTTATTAATACAAAAATATTTTCTTAGGTTTTTGTATCAGATTAACACACAAAAAATTATTCACTAACTCATAATGTATATGTATATGATAATTATAATTGAAAAATTGGTTACTCCTTCACAAAATCTTCTCTTCTATATAATCCTCCACCATTTCTTATTCATAATAGTATATAACTGAAAATAAATTATTATTTCATTTAATTCAGTCATAATGAAACCCAAATTAATTTCTCATTAATTATAGATGTTATTTTTTATAATATCTCATAATTAATATTTATCAATGTTTCATGAATCATGATTCATGTAATATGATATTTTTTATTGCAAGCATGGATTAATTACACAGTCATGATTAATATTTTTCCCTAATTCCTCATTTAAATACCCCAAAGGATTGGTTATGTTTTCTTATACTTATTCACATAGATTTCATGAATTCATCAAAAATATTTACATGTCTTTCAAATAACCACAACATTTCTATATTCATTAAAAATCCATGGAAATCATGTATCCCATGTCTGTATATATACATGAATCAAATGTGTTCTTCAACATAGGCTAGGTAATCTCAAACATTCTCTATTTTCTTTATTCATCGATTTCACTATGCTGCATGATCTCCTCAGTTCACGGTAGTTGAATAGCTCGATCATATCATTCCTGGTGGTGCATTCATCTTATATAGTTATTAAATAAATGAACCTTGGATTTGGATTCCTTTAGTTAATATTATTCATCTTTCACTTATTTAGGTAACATTTCTTGAATAATACCTCATTTTGATCCCACCCATTGCATGAATTTGGTTCTATTACCATCCAAATTCACCGCTCAAGAACTTGTGGACACAATAGATTATGATTCTTTAAATTCAAATGGTAGTACATAAGACAAGATTTAAAACATGAATAAATCAAGGGGATAACTATACTCGATAATGATGAATGTTGTCTCAAAAAATGATCTTCTCACGTAGATAGAATATTTGTGTAATGGTAGCTCCTCATGTCGTGTGAAGCTTGCGATATAACCTTCTACCATGCGAAGCTCATGGTAGAACCTCCTACCACGAGAAGAACATAGTTTCACCTCTTACCATGGAATGATCACACTTTATAGAATCACTTGTCTCGTGGTCGAATGATCTCCATAACATTGTCGCAACATATAGTTCATGGACTCACAATCCATCGCACGGTCATACAATCCATCATATGGTCACACAGTCCATCGTACGGTCGCACAATCCATTATACTTTTGGACCTCAATGTAGAAAATTGTTCATGTTCTTCATGAATTCATCCCAGCATCACATCTCATGGTAGGATACCTTCTAATGGTTTCACCTTTCCCAATCACACCTCACATAAGCATGCTTCTAATGGTGAATATTCTACACATAGTAAACCCTAAAAGGCTTGAAAATATAATATGGTCATGTTCCAAGATCCATGGATCATATCAATTCAATATTGAAGAAAGAGTTATTTTCATACCTCTTAAATTGATGAATAGTGTTTTTCATATGTTGTGGCCCCACATTACTTCTTCGTGTGGATATATGCTTCTTAATAAGAAATCATATTCCCTTATACACTCAATGAATGTAACCAGGACTTCTATGGAACACTCACACACACCATCCCTAAGTGTGTTCCAACCTGTGCGTACCATGCATCTCAAACACATCACTTTTGGGGTCCAATTCTTAACCATGTTGGTGTTCTGCCTCTTTTCCTCCATTGGATGACCATGTGTGCTAGATCCTACATAGTGATATTTTCTACCAAATATGCTATTTGTCTGGACCCTTTCCCAGTTTGGGCTCGAAAATATTTTCACTAAACTCTTGTAATATGAGTTACGAAATATTTCAGCATAATGCAAGGCCACCTTAACTTTCCTCTTACAAAATTTTAAATATTGTTTCATGGTATTCTCTTCAAATCTTATTCTTCCTCCATGTATATTTTTAAGTCGCTTAACCAACATAGATCTCCTTAAAATAAAATCTTCCATGATAATTGATAAGAATGAAACAACTTTTTGGATTCCCTTATTCTTAAAGAAGCTTCTATGAGGCTACTTCAATTATTATTAATCATTTTTTAATCCCTTGACTATTATTCCATGAAATAAATACAACTCATGCAAAGTGGGCTCAATAAAATGTAATAAAAGGTTCAAGGAATATTATATTCAATGCCAAGAGTATATGTGATTCTATCTTTATCATTATCCATTATTCAATGATTGTTCCCACAATGCAGAATCATCATCCTAGAGATTATAGGGCGCATATTTGACCTGAATATTCTTCAGTACATCCATAATGTTGATGTAATTTTCATCCTCTATAATTCAACCAAAAAATTCTTCCAAATCAAAGTTACCATGGAAATTTTTCATGTCTAATTTAATTCTACGATATTTTTAGTGTCCTGATGGATCAATATAGTCACCATTACTATATATGAGTCCATCAATAGAGTTGGAAACAGTATTTTTCACTACAAAAAAATTGTTGACAATATAAGAACTATAAAAAACATCAAACCATTATCAATTTGTAGAAAATCACTAATAAAACAAACCTTTATCAGCTCTAAAAGAAAGCTCTAATAAAGCGTTCCATTATCACCACATTCTTTTAGAACTAATAAAGATCCCATTTATACGTACTTTTACTAGAATTGATAAATGGGCCCTTTATCAATTATTTTTTTAGTATAGATAAATTGGTCTTTTATCAGTAATTTATTTTAGCACTAAAAAGGGGGTCGTTTATCAATAATTTTATAGCACTGATAAAGGGAACCTTTATCAACACTTTTGATAGAACTGGTAAAGGCCATGAAGTTGATGTAAACATACAAAGATCCTATAAAAGAAAAAAAATGAGAAACCAAATAGATAGTAATAAAAATATATATATAATAGGATTGAAATAAATATATAACATTTTATTTTATTCTTAATTCAGAATTTACCTTCAAAATATTAACACTGAAGTGATATTTATAATTAATAAAAAAAATTACAACCAATATACAAAATCCTAACTATTATAGTATTATTTCTCCAAAGATCAACCTCTATTCAAAATGTTTTCCCTATAATAAAACCAATGTTTATTTTAGTAACAATAAATTAAAAAAATAAACAAATTATAATTTTAATGTTATATAATCCACATATGATAAATTATATTGTTAATTACTGTATATCTTAATGATATTATCTATTAATCATGAGTAAGATTCGCGTGTGGTAAATTCCTTCACATCATTAATGAATTATGGATTTTCTTCCAAATGTTTGAAAATAATAAGATAATTTTTTTCTCGATTTTGACTATGTGATTCAAATTCTGAACTAAAATAGAAATTTTATATTGAAAACATGCTCTTCGAGACATACCGACCATTTTATGTGTTATATTGATGTAGGTTCAATTATTTCACATCAAAAACGAATTATGGGTTGTTATTTTAATGGTAAAAAACAATAAAAACTCATTTTCTTGGTTTTGGATATGTGGCGTACATTTTAAACTAAAAGGAACTTTTTATATTAAAAATGCACACTTAGAGTCATACCAACCACATTGTTTCTTAGATTTATATGAAGTCAATTTGTACATGTAATAAATGAATTATGTATTATTTTTGAAAATCGTGGAAATAATATTTGCTAAATTTATCATTTTCGGATGTTGATGTGTGTTTTAAACTAAAATGATACTTTGATATTGATAATAAATACTTCAAGGCATACCAACCACATTACGTGTTAGACTGATGTGTGGTCAATTTCTACATGTAAAAATTAAATTTTAGATCATAAAAATAAATTTTGAAAACATTTCATGCTCATTTACATTGTTTTGTCTATGTGATACATATTTTAAACTAAAATGGATCTTTTATATTAAAAACATGCACTTTGGGTCATACTAGCCACATAATGTTTTGTATTAATATGCAGTCAATTCCTATATTTCACACATTAATTATGTATAATTATACTAATGTTTGAATGTAATCAATGCTCATCTTCTCTTTTTTTTCCTTGTGACTTCTTTTTTAAACTCAAATGAAACTTCTATATTGAAAACATTCAATTCGATTCATACCATCCATGTCGTTCATCATATTGACCAGAAGTTGATTCATAATATTTAGAAATTAATTATAGATTATTTTCCTAAATTTTGAAAACAATATGATCTCATTTTCTTGTTTTTGGCTATGTGATGTGCGTTTTAACCTAAAATTGAACTTTTATATTGAAAACATTCACTTCAAGTCATAAAGACCACATCATATGTAAAATTGATGTGTGATTGATTTTTACACATAATAAAATATTTATAGATCATTTTCCCAATGTTTTAAAACAATATGAGATCATTCTCTTACTTTTGATATATGATGCATCTTTTACGGTAAAATCGAACTTTTATATTTGAAACCCTCACATTGAGTCATACCAGCCACATCATGTGTTGAATTTATGTGTAATCAATTCCTACATGTCACAAATGAATTATGGATTGTTTTCCTAAGTTTGGAAATCATTATAATCTCATTTTATTAGTTTTGGATACATGGAGTATGGTTTAAACTCAAATGGAACTTCTATGTTTAAAATAAAAACTTTTAGTTATACCTACCACATCATTTATAAGATTGATGTACAGTCGATTCATATACATGAAAAATGAATTATGTATTTGTTTCCCTCAAGTATGAAAAAATTATGAGATTCATTTCTTGGTTTTGAGTATATGAGGCATTTTAAAATAAAATTACACTTTTATATTGATAACACGTACTATATGTCATACCAGCCACATAATGGTTTGGATTGATATTTGGTTAATTCTAACACATCACAAATGAGTTATGGATTCTTTTAATAAATTTTTAAAAAAAAATCTAAGCTCGTTTACTTTGTTTTGGTTATGGGACACTTGTTTTAAACTTAAATGGAACATCTGTATTAAAAATATTCACTTCGATCTATACCATTCATATGATGTGTCAGATTTACTTTTGATCGATTTCCACAACTCAAGAATAAATTTTGGATCTTTTTACTAAGGTATCAGAAAATCTTAATTTTTTTCTCATATTTGAGTATGTGAAATTTGTTTTGAACTAAAATATCAATTTTGAATAGAAAACACACATTTCAAGTCATTATAGTCACACTATGTATTAGATTGAGGTAAAAAATTTCTTTCATATCAATAATGACTTATGGATCATTAGACTAATGTATCAAAAAAATTATATTTATTGGTTTTTAGTATATCATGTGTGTTTCGAACTAAAATGGCAATCTTAAACTAAAAATATACACTTCTAGTCATACCAGGAACACCGTGTATTAGATTGTTGTATATTTGATTCTAATATGTCAAAAATTAATTATGTATCATTTTTATAAAGTATAAAAATAATATGAATGGGTTTATCAGTTTTTATTATTTTATGTGTGTTTTGAACTAAAATGTCAATTTTAAACTAAAAACATAAACTTTAAGTCATAGTGAGTATATCATGTATCATATTTATGTGGAGCTAATTATTACACATCATAAATTAATTATGGATTTTTTTTAATTTATCAAAACAATATGAATGTGTTATCTCAGTATTGAGTATGTTACATGTGTTTTTAGTTAAAGTGTTTATTTAAAAAAAAATATACTTCAAGTAATATTGTCTTCATCGTGTATCATATTGAGTTGTGGTTCATTCATATACATAATTACATTTATTATTGTTCTCAAAATCATATTCTCTTGAATTGGATCACATCCATGGTGATAAGAAACTCTCACCATGGATGTTATCCAATTATAGAGCACATGATTTTGAGAATAACAAGCCTTTAACTATCACACCATTTCTTAATTTTCTTTAATCTCTATCTCTATTAAAATTAACTAAATGTGTATCAGATGAAAAATATAAGGAAATTTAAAAAATATTATAGATAAAATGATGAGAAAATTAAATAAATAAGTAGTAGGAAGTCACATTTTCATTATGTTTATATACATTCTTGACCGATTTTTCTATCACCATTATTTCAATTCCGACCTAGAATTCTAATCTCTCATGACCATGAGTATCTACAAACATGTTACTATATCTTCTAGAATACTTAGAGCGTCACCCTCCATTATATGTGTTCCTGAGAAAAAAAATCAAAATAATATATAAGCATTACAATACTAGTGCTTCACATCTCTAATGTATCTTGAAAGACAAATCTCATACTAGAACACAAAACATAATAGGTAATCACCTAAATTTTATTCTCACAAACATTATGACACCATGTAATACTCCCACTCATCTCAAAACAAAATTACTTCTTATTTTGAGTATGTATATTATTTTTAATCTTGGTAGTACTTATAAAATGTTGTAAAGAAAATGATTAAAAATAGTTTTAATGAAATTTTAATTACCATAAAAATTACCTATTCATGGAAGCTAGTATTTTTATACTATATGATATCTTTCATAAATTTATTAACATAATATCCAAAATCCATTTCATTAGTTTCCTTCATAAATGGAAGAAACATTAAAAAAACAAGTAATGTTTTTTAAATATGTTTTTATAGTTAAATATTACAATTTATTTCTTAATTTGTGTCCATTTAAAGATATTTATAGGCTTATTATGTTCTTTCACTGAATTCATACCATGATATTTCCTATGCTTATAAATATCTCTGTTATAAAAAAATCTTATTAAAAAACAAACTGAAAAAATATAATCTTATTTTTATCTATAAAATATTGATTATATTTGACTAAAAATTCAAACTAGAAATCATGTGCGGTTGGTTTGATGGAAATCCATGCATTGGATCCCAAAGGTAATCATTTAGTGTATCTGAATTGGTTATGATGAGCATCTAGTGCTTCCAAAAGAAATTTCCTAATGAAAAAAATAAAAATATATATATTATATAATCAGAGTTTAGAGTTTTACCATAGAATTATTGGCATTATGAAAAGTATGTTTTCTATTATTTTTATCTCAAACACACCACATGGTGTATCTTTTTTCTTTTCCATTTATTTAAATTCCCATGAAATTTAATGTGTAGAAAAGATATAGGGATTATTGATTGAAAATCATGCTTTGTAGGGTTTTCCATTTATATAGTAGTAATATATAAACATATCGAAAATATGACTAGTTATTAACTATAATGAACATAGAATATTATTTTTGGATAGAAGGATTATGAAAATTCACCTCATGTTTGTATTCACAACTAAGTCTCCAAAACATTAAAACATGGTAATCTCAATTATAATCTCTAGAACAACCATGTCAGTGATGAAATATCCATATATTTATTCTTCATATTTAATGTAGGATATATTTCCATATTTGATTTTTGTGTCTCCATGATCTTATAATATTAAGATATGTGGTAGTGGAACTGGTGGGGAGAAGTCACTCCCAGATGGTTCTTTTTAGTTCAAAGATGATTCACTACATTATCATGTTTCAGAATTCCATTTCCCCATCGTTTTATCCATATATAATACCATACCCAGTTTTAGACCTTTTGTCATTAACTTTTAAAGGTTTTTAAATTGAAAAAAAAACTTATGAACATACCTCATGTGTCTTTATAAGATTAGATGATCATGCTATAAAAGTTCCAATAGCATTATTCACCATGGTAACATCCATATCATCAAGAAGAATGGGAAAACCACTACTCAGCTCATGATCTACATTAATCCCTACTCACATGTGATATTTTGGGAGTTTTTTGTTATGTTGTATGTATCATAGGATATTATACACCATGCCCCTCAAAACAAGGTGATTTGGGGTTGTGGATAGATACAAATCACATACAACTTCAACCTACAGAATTTTATAAATATAAATTTATCAGAAGTTGTTTGATTCATATTTAAAGGAAAGAGTAATGAAAATATTTATTACCTTATCTAATATAAGTGGTGGGGTAATGGAAATCCTAAATGATAGCGGGTCATTTGGATATTAAGGTACTGATATTTTCTCCACTATTGACCTTTCAAATATATTATTATTCCAAACTAGACTGTACAATAATTTATTTGAAAGAATATATTTTTTCTTTTGTCCCTTTTATAATTTCATATATATCTCCTTGAGTCTTTTTCTTTTCATTATATGTTCTAGGTGACACTACAAAATGTACAGGTGTAACGCGGCTATATTTTTCTAGCTACTTCTAAGCTATAGAATGTAGTATTTTTTTAGGTACAGTCAATGAGGATTATTATGTCTTGACTACATAAAAACCATACAAACATAAAAATAATTTTAATCAATACTATTACAAAGAAAAATGTATTACTATTATTTCAATACTTACACATGATTCCCATAAAACTTTTTTTTTCATCAACTAGATTTTCCTCTTTATTTATATGATCCTCCTTCCATGTCATAAGATGTGTGATGGAAGTGACATTAAATTCTGATTCATTAATCTATATATAAATAAAGGAACATATGTTGTTTCATATCACATAAAACATTTATTGTATTTTTAAAATATATACCATTTTATTTTCATATTTTGATTCATGTTTCTTTCTTATTCTCAGACCCTCTAGTATTCTCCTACAAAAGGGGAATTTTTTTGGGCCTTTGGTTCTCTTGGTCTTATAGACCATGTTATTGAATTTGTTTCACTAGGCCTATGGGAAATGTTTTTGGTTCCCTCTCATCGCGATTCGAGATTGTATTTCCTTTTTAGTCTTAATATAAAAGGGTTATACCCCCCACCCAACAAGCGAGAGGATTTTATGTTTATTAATTTATTCAATTTGTATATGGAAATCCATGTGGTGTTTCAGTTTCATGGTTCTTACTTTAAAAATTTTATTTTTCCAGATGATTAAAACATAGATAGGGCCAAATCGCATGGCCTTGAGAACCCCACATTTGAAGAAACTAAAAAATTTAATTCCAATGAACTAGAAGTATCAGGATGAGGTTTTCAAGATACTAGAAAAATCGAAGAACAATCTAATATGTGTTTGATTAATGCTTTAAATATTAAAAATTCTCCTAGATTTTATTAAGGATAAAACTCTTATAGTATATTTTAATGGAAATGAAAATTCAAAAAGTATTGGAGTTATTTGGGATGTGATTAAAAGAAAATGGGAATAATTGTTTTATTTTAATCCATGGGGGAAATAATGATACCAATAAATTGGATTTTTCTCACTTTTACTTGAAGTTAGATCCAAGGCCTCCCTCCAAAATTACCTCAATATGTGAAATTAGTCATAATGTTTGGGGACTGATACTTTTCAGAGGCCAAATTTCATCTATGATTAATTTGAGTATGATCCACTTTCAATACTTTCTTAAAACACCATAATAATATAATTATGTTTAATAATTATTCATTTCTAAACCAATTTAATTATTATTTTAATATTATTATATTTTTTATTCATAAAGTACTCTCTTTATAGCTATTATGTTTCTTTTTTATCGATCATTAGAATGTTTGATTCATGGTCCCATGTTTACACAGGTGTGATAATATCATTCATCAAGGATTATCCCTTGGGTATATGAGTTAAATATATGAAATTATTTATCCATGACATCTAGATATTATAATTTATCAATTGTTATCTCGATGCTCAAAATAAGTTCATATTTTAATGTGATTCTGGTTAAAATTATCTTTTAAATTAATAAAACGCACTGTAAAGTTTTATAACTACAATTATTAATTTCATGGTTGTTATATAATTATAAATATTAAAATTTAATTAACCTGATTCATAATATTATCATTGTTATTGAAAAAAAAAATTTAAAATCATAGGATAAAGGTAGTGATGGAAAATATCATCACTCACATAGATGGTACAAACCCACATAGTGTAATAGGTGTTTTTTAGAATAATGTAAAGAGAGTAGAAATAATAAACACTTTATTAATGTTTCTAGAGTTGATTCCCCAAAACTAACTAATTTAGTACATAATATTACTTGTATATTTAAAGACGTGAATATTAATTTAAATATATTATCATATATTGATTGTCTTTCTACATAACATTCATGTGATAATATCCTATAGTGTATTTCACATTGAAAAGGTCATAGAATCTCCCTGCTATGATGAGAACCTTGAAATGATATGAATATATTCTTAAAAATAGTTCTACAATTAGATAATGTACTATAGAAGAGAACATTGTACATAGACTGCTAGGTGTGTGTACTCATAAGCGGATGAGGATTCTTCTCATGATTTTCATAGTTGGTAATCTCTAAGATAGATGATTATGAGAACAGACCTTCTAGTTGGAATTCCTTAGGTTCTATTATCATCATATATTCCTATATACAAGTTTTTGTAATGGTCCTTTCACATTAATTGTACCATTAATTCATTTCATGACTCATGCACATAGATTTAATGAGAAAAAATTATCATGACATATATTGGTGGGAGGTAGGGTATGTTGGGTGCATCATGAATGACATGCAATCAGTGGATAGGAAGAGGAATTATTTGTCCCTTCTATCTTTATGGGAGTTTTTATCTTGGCACTTTGATTGAAATATAACCATCGTATTAAATTCAATTTTCATGGTGTAATGATGTTAGTTTCAGATATTTAAAGAAATATGTATCCATCATATAGGTTGTTGACACATATCTGAAACCTGATTGATTAGATATTGAGATAAGGGATTATATTACACTTCGAACATTTATATGTGGTTGTCAATGTTGTGACATTAGGTTATTTCTCTTGGGTTCCTTGACCAATTTCTAGATATTAATCTTGAATGAAAATTACAAAAAATATATTTGCAAAAACTTTTAAGGGAAAGTGAGAAACCACATAGTTTCAACCAAGAGGACATCCTTCAAAAGATTTCACAAATTTATTGAAATTTAACTTTATCCTATTAGATGTTTCCTATTTAATGAGTTTCCTTGAGATAGAGTGCACCTATGGATCTAGATCGTTGAGGATGTAGTCTTCAAAGAGATCTACTAACTTTTCCCAATTTTGAGAGTTCTCTTCCTTACTTAGCTTCCCATCATTAAAACCCCTTATTAGAATAAGAACCTTCTTTTCAATCCATGACTCTTTATCACTATTTAAATCCACACGAATAGAAATTACCATCATCTTATTTGACTCTTCTTGTGTACTATTAATATAAATAAACTCCTCCACCATTTTTTCTTCAGAGTGGCCAAGAAATTCTTGGGATTTTTAGTCATTTACTATCTCCACACCATGTTTTTCATCACCTTCTTCAACAACATCATCCATCACTTCATCAAGATTCCCCTACAAGATAACACTAGATATGGTAATGTATTCATTCCCCTTGGATTTCATCTTTTTACCTGACCTGGACTCCATTGGTTTTGGGATATATGAGTAATCATTACGCCATTTTCTTTTCTTTCCTATTGAAAAGACTTCAGACTTTATTCCATCAATTATTTTAGCTTCACTGTCATTCTCTTAGTCAATATTCAAACCCTACAGACTTACAAGGTGATTACTGGTCTGAATGTTCTCTTGGAAGTGTCTCTGGTGTACAACCTGGTGTCCCACAATCCCCTAAATTGGACAATTCTTAGGTAGATTCCAAATTCCACCCTCATTTTTATTCTCAACATCATGCCCACTAACACCTTGGAGACCCTTGAGAGGAGGGTCTGAGACACCAGAAGGGATATTAACCTCCGAGCTTGGTTTCACCAGTGTAAGTTTCATAAAAGGATAAGGGTCATCCAATACCTTCCTAACTTGGCTATAGTTAGACTGTTTTTCGAGACCCATGGCATTATTACCAACCCCTAAATGCACATCCTTAGTATATGAGCCACTAGAAGATTTATCTTCCTCCACATACCCCTCTTTCCTCAAATAAGATGGCTCGAGAGATTTATGTATGCCCATATATTTCTGAAATCTTCTGAAAACATCGGTCACTGGTGGATTCAGACCCTATAATCTACACTCCATACCCATAGGCATCTTTTCTAACAATACCTCCCCACCATGAACCTCTAGATCCTTACCACTACCCTTACCTATTAATATTGTTGACTGAGACCCTATTCAATAGTTAGCCATTATTATTTCCAGGTGATTGGCGCTTACATACAGAACACAACTCAATCTAGGATTCCTAGACCACACTATGTTTTCACCAGTACTCCTCACCAATTGTAGTCCAAACATAATCAAATGGCACTCTAGAAAAATTCATTTCCACACATACATGCGAGTTAATAGGAATACAAAAAGACTCGGTGTGTCTATTCGAGCACAAATACCAACCAAAAAGATTACCAAGCATTCTAATAACCGAATGGTTTTGAAAAGGTAAAGGCAGGTTGGGTAAATGCACCCAAACAATAATTGTATGAGAATACCTTTTCATATGGATGTCAAAAGACCATCTAAAAAGGTAGAACCAATATCAATTGAATCTATGGGGGCACTTGACCAGGATCTTATTTGATCCTCCTCTAATGAAAATTGTATCATTATAAGTTGGTTATCTATTAGACCCACTATTTTCCTCTTCATCAAATCCCATGATCTGAATATGTACCTATCAAAAAATCAACTGGTGAGCATCTCTACATAATCTGAGCAATCTATGTAAGATTCATGAGTGTTGAGGTTTTAATAAACATCATGATCGAAATCAGGATGTCAGGGAATCCATCATGTAGATTGAGTACTTTCGTGCATAGTGACGCTTGGGGAAAGGAGGGGGAGATTAGGGTCTGAAAATGGAAGGAAAGAAGAGACCTCTCTCTTTTTGATGTCAGAGGAACATCCCCCACCAGTGGTAAAGGGACTAGCATAGTGGTCATCGCTATTATAAAGAGGGATAGAGCATCAAAGCTTCCCCTGGATGAAAATATCTAGGATATTAATCTTGGAAATTAGAAAAAACTTGTCTAATGTGAGTGAGAATAGATTATAGAGGGTCACACACTAAGTGATCCCATTTGTCTCGATTAAATTTTATTTTAATGTAATTATTGGAATAAATATTATTCTCGTGAATGAGGAATAGTTTTATTCATGTTTTTATAATTTTAAATATTTTCATGGTAATAAATAAATATTTATTCATTAAATAAATAATGTACATTGTTATGGGTATATTTAATAAATATTTATTCCCTGTGTTATGGATAAATTTTAATTTTATTTATTCACTATTTAATAAAAATTTACGCTTTGGTTTTGAAATAAAATATTATTTAAGTGAATAATCTATCTAGTCTGGTATTCAATAAATTCAAATGAGTTTTAGTGAACCATGATCGCATCTAGTAATAAATATTAATTTACATGTTGTTAAAATAATATTTATCATTTCATGAGTTAGCACACTTTATAAAATAATAACATTATTTTTATATTTCATGAGGTTTATTAAAGATTAAAATATTATTAATGGGTTGATATGAAATTAAATAGAATTTTAACATAAACCCCTCCTCTATAAATAGACGGTTTTTTTCTATTTTTTTTTAATTAATAAAAAATTGAGGATAAAGAATTGTTGCACACAACTGACATCTCTATCTCTCTCTCTCTCAAATCCATCCTCTCTTCCACTTAATAATGTGTAGAACTCCTTTAATACCGAAGGATCTTTGAGGGATGAAGATGAACAACTCAAGATATTTTATTCACCTTCCTAGCACCTAAAAATCAACTGGCATTTCTTGGAGATTAAAGGAGCATGTGTAGATCACTACTAGTGGGATTCTACACTTGAATCCATTCAGCACACTGAAGGTAATCTGAAAGGGTTTTCAGAAGATCAAAAATGTCATCAAAGAAAGGGTTCTAATTCGAGCTAATCATTTCTTCTAATTATAAATAAATAAATTAGACATTTAATGTGAAATATCCTCTCTTGGGGTTTTAGGGAACTCTAAATTAAAATAATTTTAATTTAACACCCGCCAAAAATGCATCTGTAGAATTTGGAACATTAAAGTCCAATCAAAGAGGAGACATTTTAAATTTATAATTATTTATTTGATTGTTGATCAATATACGCAATCACGGTGGAATTTTTCATTTCAGATTCTTTTTTGTTTAGTCCAATTTGAATTAACATGTTTTCACCATTTCAATTTCTTTATTAAAGATTCAAAATTTCATAAGTTCAAGAACAAATGAATAATAATCATAGATTCTATCGGGATGTGTTGAGGAATCAGGACAGATATGATGGGATTAAACAGCGTGTATCCATAGTACATATCTTATATCCAAGTCCACTATACCTAACTATGTCATGGGATACCCAATGTGATGAGTTGTAATTACATGTGGTAAATTTATTACACAATTCATGTAGACCAGGCCAACCTAGAACATGGAATGCCATGTTACATGGCGTGTACCTTTCATACACATTGTTTAGTCTACATGGGTTAGTGGAAAAAACATTTCAATCCATGGGGTCATTATACAAGTTCAAAACACATGACACTGAAATCCTAGAGAATTGATGATATGTCGAATGTGTATGTGGTGTACATAGTGTGTATTTCATTATTTATATCATCCAAGATACATTCTGAAATATTCATTTGAGTTATTAGGACACACAACATGAGTGATAAATAGTATGTAGCTAGTTTGTACACGTCATGTTGTTGCAATCAACAAACACACTATGTTATTAGACAGGTTGTGTAAACACACAACATGATTGATACATGGAATATAGCATGTTTTTTCAAGTTGTGTAGTCTAGCTGAGGTGCATGACCGAATCCCCAAGCGTGTTACTCGGGTACACATCAACCTAGATACAAGGAGTGTAGCTCCTATGTACAAATTCTATAGTCTTCCAATAAATGAAAGAATTAGATTTTATTAAATTTAAAAATTGAAGCATTACAACCTTATTTTATTGATTGGAATACCATGTGTGTTTGAAAATTTAATAATTGTTTAAATAATTTTAAATTCTAAATTTATTTATTATAATAAATCTATTATTATTGGATATATCGTTTATATTCCATGACTTCCATTAATGATGGTTAACTAAAAATTAATTCAGACGATCATTAATATGAAATTTAATTAATTAATTAGTTTGTTAATTAATTAATGCAAGTGCATTTATCTTAATAATAATGAGAGAATAGAAATGAATGTTAACTATTTTACATTTTCATATATTTTTCATGTATGATCATTCCTGAGCTTGACCAAGACCTATGCACGTTTTGGATGTTTTAATTTAATTTATTGCATGGTTTTCAATTATTTATTATTAAATTAATTTTTATGGACTATGTGTCATCACTCCCTTGATTATGACGTAAGATCTATGTGTCCTTGGTTATTGATGTAATACCCATTAACTAATCCTTTGGTTCCTCTCACCCATGTGTGATTTATAAATACTTGTAATTAATGGAGTACCGTAAGATGTGTGGAGGAAGTTAAAGTTAGAACCATAATGATTCAAACATAGGTGATACAAAGGTGTATAAGTGAAATGTTATAACTCATTCCAAGACTAGCATAAAGAATTTTCCCCTACATAAAATGTTGATTTATTTTCCAATCAATAAACAAACCATTAGATAAGATCATGATTAGGTCATTAATTATTTATTTATTTCTATCTTATGAATTATTTATTTATGGATTCAAGACTGTGATCACATGAATAAATAAATTAACGTGAAAAGACAATATATAAATAAATATATTATGAATAAATGTTTTATCCAACATTGTTATTTAATAAAGTATAATCAACTTACTATTAACAATCCATTCAAAGGATAAAGTAGGATAAAATTTTTTTATAATGAATAAAATCCCACAACTAAATATGAAGACACACTTGGTCTTATATTACTTTATTAAAAATAAAACCAATAGAACTAAGTGTATGACCAACCCTTTTTGGGAAACATACTTTTATAAGGTGAGTTCTTATGAAGGTTTTGGGTTGAGTTAACTATTTTTCATCAAGGGGTGTATCCCTTTCTAGATATAGTGTAATTTTGAGGCCATTATTGAGGATGTACAAGTTAGGATTTCCACTCAACAGATCAAGGAGTTTCAAACCAATAATTAGAAAAGACCATCCTACCTAAATACCTTCATGTAGCTCAAACAACCCTTGTAGGGGTTATACAAAGGGTCATGTATATCCTTTACACTATTATGTATAAGAAAATATACATTCTCAGTTCAATGGTGATGGATTTTGAGACTTTATAATGTTTTGGGAGATTTAAAAAAAAATTATTATTATTATTTCTCAAATAATTTGTAATCAATAACATTATTAGTAGATTATTTTAAATATTATAGAAAATGGATATCAAAAACCATGAAAACAGTGTGATCATTCATTAAATTAGGTTATTTCCCAACAAATAAAAATTTCTGTATATGGTATAATCATTTACATTGTGCATTATTATCAAAGAATTTATATTATGTGTTGGAATCCTCTATTCTTATTCTACTATCCCAGTGGGTGAGATAAGGTGAAAAGGGTGCCTGCCATAGTTAAGATAAGGATTATTCCTATATATTTTGTATTATATTATCAACTATGTTTGGAGAGTTGATAATAAAATAAAAATACAAGGATTTTAACACCGTAATATTACATCAGCATTATCTTGTTAAAATAAGGAAATCCTAGAAATAAATAAGACTAACAATGCACCATATTAGTGTAAAATGTAAGAAGGCTATATAAATTCAGATCATTCTTTCAAAAAAAATTGGTTATATTGATCAGTTTCTAAAATTCATGTTACACATAGATAATAAATTATTTATTAATCTTATCTTATTATCTTTACCACCAAGTTTACCCATATTTTTTCAAGACCATACAAACAAACTGGATAAGTCACTCAGGAAATTTTTTTCTATACTCCACCAAGAAGATAAGGATTGGTTGAAACCTATTTTTCCACCCCTTATGGTGAAAAGTTTTAAATAAAAGGCTGAAGATCCGATATCTAATCTAAAGTCAAAATATCATTTATGGTATCCTTCAAAGTGACAAAATATTAAAAGGAAAAAATAATGAATAGGATTTTATTTTATTCTTATGTTCAAAGAATGGACATTAGAAAAAATATGTTTCTTAAATAAAAGTGAAACAATTGTACCATATTCCAAAAATAAATTATAATGGATATCATTTTAATTGAAATATTAGAAGAATATATTAAGAAAAATACCATAAGTGTTTGTTGAAAACTATTTGATCAAAACTGGACTTAGTTAGAAATGAACCTCAAAACACTAAGGTGCATCTGAGTTGATAATCTTATGGCCACTGATGATATTAATGCATATTCAATATTTAATATATTTTCATAAAGAAATAATATCCCTTTGAAAATAGTGGGTTAAGAATTAACTTTTACGAGTTAAAGATTTGGATTCACATGAGTTGGTATAGGAATACTGGAACAAAGATAGCTTAGTGGGAGGATTAGTTTCAGAGAAACATAATACATGGTAATTTATAATGAAAGAGGTTGTTAATGTTCACTATAGTGGATGATACATGTATAATTATTTCAAAATAATTATTCCAACAATTTAGTAGTAAATGGTAATATGATAAGGTTTAAAAGTATGTATAAATTAATGGAATCCATTTCATGAACCAACCTAGGTTGACCGGTAACATCACGTTATGTTTTTAGGTATCTTTTGATGTTTCTAGGTACCTCTGTTTTTACGTAAAGACTGGGGGTGTTTTTGGGTGAACTTTTAAGGAAAAATAAGGTGCTTTGGTTTGTGCACAGGTGGCGCACGGTTTGTCAAACTGTGCAGCCAAACCGTGTGAGAATGGAGGTTGAGGCAGTAGCTTCCGCACTGGAAGCGCATGGTTTGTCTAACCGTGCGGCCAAACCATGTGAGAAGGGTGGTCGAGGCAGAATCTAGTGCATGTCTAGTGCACGTTTTTTCAAACCGTGCGAAATAACTGTGTGCCACTTAAATGAGATCCTTAAATTGTGGATCTCACTTGGTTTTTCCTCTATGTGCCTCTTTTTTCCTCCTAAGCGGACCAAACTCTGGATTTGTATTCTCCTAAGGTCATAGAAGTCTCTCTCATAATTCCGGAGGTGATCCAAAGGCTCCTCTTGGTGAATCAAAGTTATATTCTTGAGGTAAGTAGTTGTTCTTCACCGTTCTTGATCAGTTTCTTAGATCTACTTAGATATACTTCTCCTCTTCTCTCAGTTTCTTAGATCTACGCCTGTTATGGGTCAATCTAAGTGTGTGGTACCAAATATGATGATATTTGGTCTTGATCTTTCTAGGAGAAGAGATCTAAGGTGGGTTCTTGAAGAAGCAACCCGATTTTCTTGAGCGTTCTCGACCGTTGGGGTTTTGGTCAAAACCTTCTATGTAGGTGGTTCCATCTCGACTTGCCAAATTGATTACCATTATATTTGCTTGATTTATTTCAATCGTTGATTTAAATTCAATTACTCAACTTTTCATTCAATTTAATTGATAAAAACTAGATTCCATTGAATTGAGATATTTGAAATGGTTTTGGCATAGAAATTTGGGAAAACCCCAATTCCATTGAATTGGGTGTGTTTATGGAAAATTGGTCGATTTAAATTGTTTAATTTAAATTGTGGATTTGATGGAAATGTTTTCAATTAAATTGTTGAATTTTATTGTGGAAATGAAATGTGTAATGATGGAATTGGTTTTGAATGGATTTCAATCTTATGAAAACGGCTTAAAATGATTTGATAGAAACCCATTGGTTTTATCTTTTGAAAAATGCATGTTTTTGAATAAAACCTGTTATGGTTTTAAATGGAATGAAGTTGGCACTTTTGAAATGGGAGAATGGTATTGATCATATTTTAAGCATTCTTAAAATAGTTCATCCATCATGTAAGAGTGCATGCAAGCCTTAGATAGTTAGTGAGTTATGTGGATACACTCTACGCTACAAAAATGTTCTAAAACATACTTGTGGTGGGTCACATCCCTGATGGGTTGGTGACAAGTCTCCTTTGGCCAGTGTCATAGGGACGTGTGTATACACATTCTTCTGAGTTCACATAGAGAGTGAGAAATCCAATAACTAATTAATACTATCGTACTTTTTGGCAGATGACCATGTTGTATGCTTTTTTATTTATATTTGAGATTTCAATGTATGCCAATGCTTTTGAACTGGTTTACATGCCTGATGAATTTATATTAACTGTTTTATATAAATTTTTTTCTTAATCAATTGTTTTAGAAATATTCCATCATTTTAAAGCCTTTGCTTAAAGTAATATTTCCATCATTTGAAAATGTATAACAAGTTTTGTTAAAAATGAGCTTTTGAATTGCCAAACCTGTTTATTTGAAAATTTGGAAGCTTTTTTCTTGGATAATATGTACTTGGAATATATTATGTAATCTTTGGTGGTATCCTACTAGGCTTAGGCTCCCACCCTACTTTTTCCTTGGGTTTTTTTATACTTTCTTCTTCCAGGATCGAGAAAAGGGAAGGGACCTCTTGGAGGCGTATCCAGTTGTTGATCTTTGGTTTCGGTGAGTTGATACATAGGGACTTTGGGGATGTTTCCCCCTTTTTTAGTACTTGGGTTTTATTACTTTGGGCTTCTTATGCTTCTTTTTATTATGTACAATACTCCTAGTGGAGTTTCTTTTGTTTTTCATACTGTCTTATTTGTTTTGCTTCCGCATTCTTGTGGAAAAATTGTTCCCACTTTCATGTTGTGTGATTCCAGGTACTAGTTGCCGACTCATGGGGATCAGAAATGCCCCTTGGGCTTTGTCAGGTCCGGCTCGGATTTTGGGTTACCTGGGTACTTGGGCTGGTTCGTGACAAAGTGGTATCAGTGGTAGGTTAAGCATCTTGCCTTGATGACAGTATGCATTTGAGTATTCTTGTCAAGATGTAGGAGGTAGTTATGATTGAGTTCCTGGCCATCTCTCACCACAATATACCTTAAGTCACTAGGTTTGGTTAGGGAAATACGACTTGTGGATTAGTTCTAGTATTTTCCCTATTTTGATTTGGATAGAGTGGAATCCAAATATTTTTATCCCTTCTTTTAAGAATAGTTTTCCTTGTTACTCGGTTTGGGTGTTAATCGATGTATTTTCATACCGTGTAGCATCATGCCTCCGAGAAGACATGGAAATTAGTTCCAAAAAGAGGATGCTACTGAATCTCATCAAGCGAGTCCTATTGTGGATCCGAGTCTGGTTGAGGTGATTGTTCGCACTGTCCGTGCTCTATGACAGGAACCACCTCTACTTCCTTTTCAGACTACAGCTATAGATCCTCATAGTGATATTCTCTGAAGTCGTTACTAAGAGTTCCTATGCCAGAATCCACTAGTTTTCAAAGGATCCACTGACCCTCAACATGCTGATGAATGGTTGAGTAAGATTGAACGTCTATTTGGGTTCTTGGAGACACCTGATGTGATCAAGGTGAAGTGTGCCACCTTTGTACTGGAGGGACCAAGTAGGAGATGATGGGACACAATGGTGATGGCTGGGAAACATGAGGGTCTGGAGTGGAAATACTTTAGGGTTCTTTTCACTAACCAGTTTTATCCAGAATCAATGGTGTTAGCCAAGCCTGTAGTGTTTTTCAAGATTGAACAGGCCAACAAAACTGCGACTGAGTAATCAAATCGCTTTTCTGAGCTGGTAGAGTTTTCTCCTGACATTTTATCTAATGAGAGGATGAAGGCTCGATGATTTGAGCTGGGACATTGATCAGATATTCGTTCTCAGGTTTTCTTACTGAAGATACCCACTTATGATGATGTGCTGGATAGGGCGATGATGGTTGAGATAGAGTTGGCAGGAAAGTCAGGGTTGAAGGAGGTTTTTTTCCCTCCTATTGGCAGTGTGGGTTCCTTTAAAGGAAAACGGAAGCGTGAATTTTCTCATAGTGGTTCTTGATAGCAGAGTCATTCCAGACCTCCGGTAACACCAGGAGGGGCTTCTTTGATTTCTATCAGTGTGGGAATCGGGGACATTCTAAGAGGGTTTGCACTGACGTACCCAAGAACTTTAGCTCTTGTGGACTTTTAGGTCACTTACAGAGATTCTGCCATCACTTCTCTACTCCATGTGGTGGAACGGGATCATCATCACCTATAGATAATGCGGGGAAATCAAAGGATTCATGTGGAAAAGGGTTCCAGCCATAGGCATCCGGAATGACGCTTCTTCACGCAGTGGAAGAGTCGTCAGAGGCAGCTGATACTGGTCCTGAAACTGTGAGAGGTGACATTACGATAGCTTCATCATTAGAGACAACTATTTTTGATACTAGTGTATCTCACTCTTTTATTTCAACCCATCTTGTTAATCTGCTTAATCTACCTATGGAACTTTTATCTTGTGTGATGGATGTTACTACACCCCTTGGTACAATGAGAGAGAAGGGTCTCCATAGTTCTTCTTATGCCTTCTCTCTATCAGATGTTGATCATGCTTGGAGTTTCCTGGTTCTTGACATGAAATATTTTGATGTCATTTTGGGATGGATTGCCTCATTGCCAATAAATCCCAGATCGATTTTTATCTTTGATGGGTTTACCTTACTACACCCAGTGGTGTGACCCTGGTTTTTCTAGGAGAATGGGACCCAAGGTCAAACAGAGCCAGACCCTCTTATCCAGAATTAGGGAAAGTTCTATCATCATTTTATATTGACCTGGAGATAGATTCAATGTGTGGTGATCTTTCTCTAGTCGTCGCTGAGTTTCCCAACGTGTTTCCTTCTAACTTCTCTCGTTTGCCACCAGTAAGGGAGGTTGATTTCTCAATTGACTTAATGTCTGGTCCTCAACCAGTATTTGTTCCCTCTTACCGAATGGCTATAGCTGAACTAAAAGAACTGAAGTCTCAGTTAGATGATCTTCATGAGAAAGGATTTATACACCCAAGTGTGTCACCTTGGGCAGCACCAGTTCTCTTTTCCAAGAAGGCTGATAGTTCTCTTCGATTATGTGATGATTATCGATGGCTCAATCGAGTTACGATAAAGAAAAAATATCTATTTCCACAAATTGATGATTTGATTGATCAATTTAAAGGGGATAAGTGGTTTTCATAAATTGATCTTTGATCTGGTTTCCATCAATTGAGGATAAAAGAGTTTCACATTCATAATACCACTTTTCAAAATAGGTATGGCCATTATGAGTACCTTGTGATGCCCTTAGGCCAAACAAATTCTCCAGCAGTTTTCATGGATTTTATGAATAGGGTTTTCCATGAATATCCAGATTATTTTGTGGTAGTCTTTTTGGATGGCATTATTTTCTACTCCAAGTTTGAGGAGGATCATGTGCATCATCTGAGAACAGTTCTGATTCTTCTAAGGAATCATTAACTTTATTCCAATCTATCAAAGTGTGATTTATATATTCGAGAAGTGAAATTATTGGGACATGTCATGTCAGAACAAGGAATATTAGTTGATCCCGAAAAGGTGATGGCTGTTATGACTTGGGAACAACCACAAAATGCTTTCAGATTTGTAGCTTCTTGGGCTTAGCAGGATATTATCGCTGGTTTGTTAAATACTTCTCAAAGTTAGCTTCTCCAATGATTGCTTTGACATGAAAGGGAGTGAGGTTTTCCTGGAATAATAGATGTCAGAGTTCTTTTGTTGAGAAAAAGCGTCTCTTAACTAATGTGATGGTGTTAACTCTTACTGAGGCTTTGATAGATTATGTGGTCTTCTATGATGCATCGAGTTCACGTTTGGGATGTGTACTCACGCATGGTAATCATATTGTTGCCTATGGGTCTCGTGAGCTTAAGTCTCATGAGAAGAACTATCCTACCCATGACCTTGAACTTGCAGCTATAATTCATGCACTTAAGTGTTGAAGACATTACCTTTATGGAGAAAGTTTTACTCTATATTCAGACTACAAGAACTTGAGTTATATCTTCTCTTAAAAAGATTTGAATCTTCTCCAAAGGTTTTGGGTGGAGTACCTGCAATATTTTGACTTTGACATTTCCTGTATCCCAGGGAAATGGAATGTAGTTGCTGATGAGTTAAGCAAGAAATTTCTATCACGGGCTATGAAAGAATCTTCAGAAGAGTGGAGTTTGATGGCTCTTTTTCCTCAGTTTCATATTGGAGTTCAGTGGAAGGGGAATGGAGTTTCTTTAGCCAGTGTTCAGTTGACTTCTACTCCACTCGAGTTAATTCTTCAGGAACAACAACATGATGATAAATTCAAAAGCATTAGGGACACTCTTTATGGTGGGGAGACCCACACTATGTGGTCGTTCTCTAAATAGGGTGTTTTGTGTTATCGAAATTGTTACATTGTGTCGTTAGCAGCAAGGAAGAATGTGATGGGGGTTTCCATAACTCTCATTGGTTTTTACACCTAGAAACCATGAAGATGTTATATGACATGCGGTGATAGTTCTGGTGGCCAGGTATAAGACGAGACATTTCTGAGTTTGTATCTCGTTTCTCTGCGTGTTAGTAGGTGAAATTCGTGCACCAGAAACCATTGAGTTTTCTACAATCACTTCCAGTCCCTACATGGAATTGGGATGAAATCTCTATGGGCTTTGTGGTTGGGTTACCTCAAACCTAGAGGAATAAGAACCTGATATGGGTTGTGATCGACAGGTTGACCAAGTCGGCTCACATTATACCTATTCGAGATACAACCATAGATGAGGAGTTGGGAAATATCTATTTGAAAGAAGTTTTTCATTTTCACGGTGTTTCGTCTGTTATAGTCTCTGATAGGGATCCTCAGTTTACTTCTCACTTTTGGAGAGGCCTTTAGGAGGCATTGGGCTCTCAAGTTCGTTTGAGCATAGCCTACCATCCACAGTCAGATGGATAGACAAATAGAGCTATTCATATCCTTGAGGATATTCTCCATGCATGTGTTCTCGACTTTGGTGGGTTTTGGGATGATCATCTGGGGTTGGTTCAGTTTTCTTATAACAATAGTTATCAGACTACGATCAAAATGGATCCTTTTGAGGCATTTTATAGACGTCCTTGTAAATCTCATTTATTTTGGTTAGAGATTAGTGAAGTTATTTTGTAGGACCGAGTTTGGTCCAGGAGACGATAGATAAGATCTAGTTGATTTGTCAGATAACGTTGACAGCACGTAGTCTATACAAGTCTTATTCTGATTGTCACTGTAATCCTTTAGAGTTCTCAGTTGGTGACCAGGTGTTCTTGAAAGTTTCACCCCGATTAGGTCATCGACGGCTTGGGAGGGAAGGGAAGCTTTCTCCTCGTTTTGTGGGACCTTTCGAGGTTGTTGGTTTTGTAGGGAATATTGCTTACCTTCTAGGTCTTCCATCATAACTGATGTTGATACATAATGTGTTCCATGTATCGTAGTTGTGAAAGTATCTCTCTCATCCATCTCATGTCATGAGTTGGAGTGATCTTGAGATTGAACCAGATTTATCTGTTACTGAACGACTAGTTAGGGTTGTTGATTCTGAGACCAAGGTACTTCGTGGGAAAATGATACCCCTGGTCCGTGTACTTTGGCAGCATGGTTCTGATTCTCATGAGATCTGGGAAAGGGAGGCACTTATGAGAGAGCAGTGGCCTCATCTTTTTAACGTGGAGGTTTCTTCATAGGCTTTCTGGGGGCAGAAAGATCTTATGGTGGGGAGGTTGTAACATCACGTTACTTTTTCTGTTATCTTTCGATGTTTCTAAGTACCTATGTTTTGAAGTAAATACTTGGGGTGCGTTTGGGTGAACTTTTAAGTAAAACTAAGGGGCTTTGGGTTGTGCACGGGTGGTGCACGGTTTGTCAAACCGTGTATCCAAACCGTGTAAGAAGGGAGGGTGAGGTAGTAGCTTCTGCACGGGTAGTGCACGGTTTGTCTAACCATTTAGCCAAACTCTGTGAGAAGGGTGGTCGAGGTAGAATCAAACGCACGGCTAGCACACGGTTTGTCAAACCATGTGAACTAACCATGCGGCCACATAAATGATAACCTTAAATTGTGGATCTCACTCGGTTTTTCCTCTAAGTGCCTCATTTGTCCTCATAAGTAGCCCTAACTCGGTATTTGTCTTCTCCTATGGTCATAGAAGGCTATCCCATAATTCCGGTGGTGATCCAAAGGCTCCTCTTGGTGAATCGAAGCCGGATTCTTGAGTTAGCTGATTGTTCTTCATCGTTCTTGATCAGTTTCTTAGATCTACTTAGATCTACTCCTCCCATTCTCTCAGTTTCTTAGATCTATGCATGTTATGGGTAGATCTAGGTGTGTGGTGAAAAATATGAGGAGATTTGGTCTTGATATTTCTTGGAGAAGAGATATAAGGTGGGTTCTTGAAGAAGAAACATTGTTTTCTTGAGCGTTCGCGACCGTTGTGGTTTTGGTCAAAACCATCGAGGTAGGTGGTTCCACCTCAACTTGAAAAATTAATTATCATTGTATTTACTTGATTTATTTCAATTTTTTATTTAAATTCAATTACTCAAGTTTTATTTCAATTAAATTGATAAAAACTCGATTCCATTGAATTGAGATATTTGAAATGGTTTTGGCATAGATATTTTGGAAAACCCCAATTCCATTGAATTGGGTGTGTTTATGGAAAATTAGTCGATTTAAATTTTTTAATTTAAATTGTGTATTTGCTTGAAATGTTTTCAATTAAATTGCTGAATTTAATTGTGGAAACAAAATGTGTAATGATGGAATTGGTTTTGAATGGATTTCAAACTTATGAAAATGGATTAAAATGATTTGATAGAAACACATTGGTTTTATCTTGTGAAAAAGAAATGTTTTGAATAAAAATTGTTATGGTTTTAAATGGAATGAAGTTGGAAATTTTGAAATGGAAGAATGGGATTGATCATATTTTAAGCATTCTTAAAATATTTCACCCATCATGTAAGATCGCATTCAAGCCTTATGTAGTTAGTGAGTTATTTGGATACACTCTACGCTATGACAACGTTCTAAAACATACTTGCAGCGGGTCACATCACCAACGGGTTGGTGACGAGTCTCCTTTGGCCATTGTCATAGGGATGTGTGTATACACATTTTTCTGAGTTCACATAGAGAGTGTGGAATCCTATAACTGGTTAATACTATCATACCTTTTAGCAGATGACCATGTTGCTCACTTGTTTATTTATATTTGAGATATAAATGTATGCCAATGCATTTGAACTAATTTTCATGCCTACTGAATTTATATAAACTGTTTTATATAAATTTTTTACTTAATCCATTATTTTAAAAATATTCTATCATTGTAAATCATTTGCTTAAAGTAATTTTTCCGTCATTTGAAAATATATAGCATGTTTTGATAAAATGTGCTTTTGAATTTCCAAACCTGTTTATTTGAAAATTTGGAAGATTTTTCTTGTATAATCTATACTTGGCATCTATTATGGAATCTTTGGTGGTATCCTACTGGGCTTAGGATCACAACTAACTTTTTCATTCTGGTGTTTGTAGACTTTCTTCTTCTAGGACAGAGCAAAGGGAAGGGACCTCTTGGAGGCGTATCCATTTGTTGATCTTTGGTTTCAGTGAGTTCTGTCCTTAGAGACTTTGGGGATGTTTCCCCCATTTTAGTAATTGGACTATAGTAATTTGGGCTTTTTATGCCTCTTTATATTCTGGTACAATACACCCAGTGGGGTTTCTTTTGTTTTGCATAGTGTCTTATTTCTTTTGCTTCCGCATTCTTGTGGAAAAATCATTCCCACTTTCATGTTGTGTGATTCCAGGTGTTAGTCGTTGACCCGTGGGGATCAGGAACGCCCTTCAGGCTATGTCATGGCCATCTTAGTTATCAGGTTACCAGGGTACCCGGGCTGGTTCGTGACATGACCCCAAACCGTTCACCCGAGCCTATCCATGACATGGCCCAATTTTGGGTGTGAATCCCTCTGGTAACTATCTTATCCCATCTTCCTCCCCTATTTTTTGATTTTAATATCTTTCGGGTGGTGTGTATGACTTGTCCGAACCCTGGGGTTTCTAGAAAGATAATATTTGGTGGTTCTCTCCTCGATAGGGTGTGTGATGGTTCTATCAATTCTCTTTCACGCATGTTTCGATGTTCGCCACCACTGGTGATGCATTTTGGACCATTTCATTCCACCCGCCCTTATTCCCGATAACAATTTTCCTCCATTGTTTAATTTTTCACCGTTATTTTGGGTCCCAATGTTGATTTAAGGTACATAGGACATGTTTGTAGGATTTTTTTGTCTCTTTTGTGGAGTGCATGTGTATATATAGATATGTATCTAAGTATATATATATGTATCTCCCTTGGGAATATTCCCTCATGGAGAGGGGAATACGAACCATGCATTAAAGAATATATATAAATATATATATATAAAGGTGTATCTGCATGCAAGTGCGGGATGGTTTCGAGTTGTCCTAGCATACTTTTTCAAGCACTATAGTGTCTCGACTTGGTCAAATCTCTTGTTGGGGTAGGTTTCCAATTCTCATTCCTTTAATTGGATTTTCTTGATTTCTATGTATTTTAAATGTGTGTTTTTTTATATATGTGATGATTATATATATATATATATATATATATATGAATACCTGGGTGTTTGGTAAAATTGATTGCCTTTTTTGGAATTTTTTTCCCATTTATTAATATAACTTTTCAAAGATCGTTTCCATGTTTCTACTAAATGTGAAGTGTCCTAAATGTTTTAGAATAGTTTATAAAAAGGTTTCTACCTTGTGATGTTTATTTTTTGGAACATAAAGGCTTTTTTTAAATGTGTTATTTAAAAAAAGTCTTGTTTGATAGCTTGAATTTTAGTTTGAAAATTAAAAAACATGAAGTCCCATTTGGAACTTATTAAGTGCATTGTGTACTTTTGACATGGAATTGGAAATGGTTTGGGAATGCGAATTTGGTTTGGAAAATGTAAAGGCTCGTATGGAAAGTGTTTGTGGAATTTTTGTTTCACATTGTTTGATAAATGGTAAAAAAACATTTTTAGGATATATTGTTCTGATAGTATTAATGGCTTGGTTGCCACCATATGTCATTTTCAAGAGAAATTTGGTTTTGAAAGCATGATCACTCGATTGGTAATTGAAAGGGATTTGTGAAATTTTTTAAAGGTTTGTGTTATGTGACATCCTGATTGGCATTATTAATTAGTTTTTTATATGATGGGTACATCTATTAGGTATTTAATAAATGGGTTATCATATAGGTAGTGTCTGTGTTTGGGGTAGGAAAGTGCAGTGATGGTAAGTAAGGTGAGTCATTCGTGCGAGGGCCTCCCACTCACACAATATTTTATTGACATGGGTTTTCCTAGTGGTATTTTAGAGGATCGAGTGGCAACTTATTTCCATCCCCAACTAGATGGGTTGGTACCCTCCTAGATTTGTTGTTAGGATAGGTATGTTTTTCCACTAGATTAGTCAGTGGAGGTCATTCAGTTGGTTATATACTTAGGGTCTTCACCATATGCCTAAAGGTGGTTCTGAACTGAGTACATCCAGGGGTAACTCTAGGGATATTTTGGAAACACCCATGATTTCATACTTTTATGTTTCTATTTTATTTTGTGGAACTTTATGTTATTTGATCGCAAGACCCAAAATTACTTTGTTTTTTCTATATTATTTGATTTTTTTACACCGCATTATGGATGAGAAGGTATGGGGACATACACGAAATTATCAATACATCAAATTCAAAAAATTGTCGATGAAAACCATAATGATTCAAAATTCAAAATCAACACCAACTGAGATTCCAAGACATGGATCCTTGATCAATGACCCTCCTCAAGTCGTGCCCCTGATAGCAAACCACCTATTCGTCACCAACACCACCTTCTTCAGACACCGCTGGCTTGAAACCCTCTTTTGTCACCACTACATCTTCAATCATAATCACAGAAAAAAATCATTCACCAACTTCATAAAACGTAAACCAGAAAACCCTTACAGGGGATCCAAACTGATAAAATGACACCAAAATTAGTATGTCTTCATTTTAAACCATTTATGGCCTCCACCACAGTCTACAACAGACATCACCCAAACTACAGAGAAAAATTACATCTCACAAAATCATAAACAAATAGGACAAAAACACACATAAGAAACCATAGAACTTTTTTTATATATTAAAATACATGTTCTTACACTAATTTTATATTAAAAGAATTTATTGAAATTAATTGTGTTTTGGGAATTTTTTTGGAAAGTGAAATGAAATGCATTTTTTATTAAAAATATAATCTCATTGTATATTTTAATAATAGAGTGAAAGACTATATTTTTATATGTCCTATTTTGAAACTTGAAAGAAGGGATTTCACTTTATAGATGGGGCATTGGGAGTGGTTTTTTTTACATTCCTAATAATAATTTTGGTTCTCACACATACTTTGTATTTTTAGTTTCATGTTCCTCACGTATTGGATCGCTCTTAGAGTGAGTGCGGTTCTGTGTTTGGTGGTGACCTATGAGGTCACATGAAGGTATATCCAGTTTTATTTTCATTCCTCCCTTTTATTTCATGTTATATTTATTTTATTTTATTTTATTTATGGGCCAAATCATTCCAACCTATTTTATTTTGACTACTGACACTATTTTTCATCCTGAGAGGATTGAGAATGCCTCTCAGACCCTATAGCGGATCAGTTCGGGAGACCAGTTCATGGTCGACCTAGGTTGGTTCATGAAAAAATGGTATCACAAGATGATAACTTTTATTTTTGGTGTTTGGTATTTGGAGAATAATACTATCAGTACACATAAGTTAGGTACGAGAAGAGTTTCATGAACTCTTTCTCTGTATGATCCTCAAGTTGTTAGGGGTAGTCTAGGATTTGAGTCTTTGGTTTTAGTTTGTGTTGATGGGGTATGAACAAGGGAGTGATTCGGTGTTTCACGATGAACTATCATGGATTAGTAACCCATTTGGAGCCTGAGAGTACGGTTTGAGATGATCCTAGTGGTTGGTTCTTGCTTAGAACATGGTCTACTGAAGTATGTTGTCAGGTTAGGCATGACCCCTAGTTCCCCTTCTAAGTGATTTTGTGTAAGTGTTGTTTTTGTTTTGGTATTGGTTTGTATGAATTTAAATTGGTTTTGAGGTTCCTTATAGATTTATGAAATGAGGCATGATTTGAAAATATTGGATTTTAAAAAAAAATTAAAAAAATAGGATGTTTTGATATTAGAAGGGAAACTATTTTGAATTTTAAGATGTTTTATTAAATGTGAAATTAAAATTATGTTATAATTTCTTAGTTTTTATGGTGAAAGTGAATGTTTGGACCTTGGTGTTTCTTATGGACATTCACATATGTGTGTATGTGTGGAGACAGTGCATGTTGGCATGTATGTGTGGATGATGTAAGAGTAAGTGGGGATGAACACATATGTGATGGTTCATAGTATATCATGGGTGAGTATTTTAAAATCAATGATTGATATGGTTTTCCAATGTTTTTTTTTTGAATATTAAAATACATTCTGGTAAAAGAATCTTCTTTTTTAAAGTGATTTTTTGTTTTAAATGGAATAATTTGATGGTTTTTTGGATTTTTATGCGGATGTGTTGGAATTATTTTTGATGTGGAAAATTATTTTTTTATTAAAAGGGCATTAAATTTAAATGTGGGTGAATTTGGAAAATGGTAATTTAAAAAAGACGGTTCTTGTCGTTTTTTGATGTTGTTGTGGTTTCATTTTTGTTGAGATTTGATTATGCTTCAGTATATTTTGTGATGTGTTGATTAGATACTGAATGTGGATAATATTTATTGTTAATATCATTATATTAATGTGTTCCAAATTACATAAACGTCATTTTTAGTGCATTATAGAAATTGAACTTCATTTCTCATCTTAAATGCAATTCATGTTTGAAATGAAAATCTGGGCCCAATCAATCATATGTTTATGGAGAAAAAAATATTCATTTTTTAAATTTGATTTTTTGGGATATGATTGATAACTTTGTTTGAAACATTTTATATTTTAGGAATGATGGATCAATCCCAAGGTAAGATGTATTTTGTTTTTCATGAATGCAGAATGTTTCTGAACAAAGCATAAGGGGCCTAAGGCCCATTGAAAAAAAGTGGGGCCCACACCCCAAGCCCAATTAAGATAAAAATTTAATTTATAAAGATAAAAATATGGGTATCATATCATTAAAATTTGTTCATATCTAATTTTTAAGTACTCATGGAGATAAAGGGATTTGAATTTGATAATTAAACGGTAGGCCAGACCTAAACACCAATAAACTCTTTCCACCATTTCAAGTATGACATCACAAATCCTGAACCAAATGACTTGAAATTTTTACATATGATAGAGGACACCTGGAAGAAGATATTTTTTTTCTAAAACTTTTATGTATTCTTTCATATTAGGTTACAAATTTACACATCAACAAGGGGGATGAATCTAGATGATTTTCTCGGTCAACTTAGAAATGTCCAATTCCCTTGATTTTGTCACCCTACTATTCAATCTCAAAATTAATAGGGATTGAATTTATTTTTGTGGGGTCTCTATAATGCTCTTAATATTCTTATATAAGGATATGGTGGTGATGTAAATTTTCATATAATATTATTCCTTTCTATCAATTGTTTTTACTTTGAATGGTAATTTCCCACTTTCATTTTGTAATCACATCATCGATTTTTCTCATTTAAGTTTTTCATTCACTATAATTTATTATTAAAAGTTATTTTTCACTTTATATTATTTATTCTTTTCAATATCACATAGATACCCTTGAATCGTGATGTGAAATTTTTCTCACTAGCACATGTGAATTCAATCACACAGTAGTTGAGTGTTCGTTTATTTTAAAGTTGTCCTTCTTATTCAATTTCACCCAATAAGTCTACTTCATACTTCAATTGGTAGAATTACATAAATAGAGTTATATCCTATTTTTTAATACAAGTTAGTACCAATGGTATTTTTTGGATGTTATTTCTTATCCATAATATTTAAATATTTTTTTTATTTTATTATTTTCATTTGATGAGTTACATTCTTCATTTTCTTAAACCACTTTAATGATGACACATTCTTTGTTCTAGTATGATCCCTTTCCGTATAGTGATCATGATATTAATCCACTAAGTGAATTGGATATTATCATTTTAATTGTGTATTAAAATTGGTGAATGATTTTTCATAATTATCTCAATGTTTGGATACATCTTGAATAAATGATATGAATTTTTCTATGAAAATAAATTCATCCCATCCACCCCATGCAATAAAAAAGGATCAACTCATTGTTTTAAAATTGAATTCACTTAAGTACATCATAATCTCATTTAATAATCCAATTAAATCAAAGCCCAAGTTGGTCACTCTAGAGCCAAAACCTACTTCATATTATAGGTGTCTGGAGGTTTCTTTTCGGTTCATATGGAATTGATAACCCAAGATATACTAAAAGTGACCAGTTTTTCCATATTTCATGGGTAAATTTGGGCATAACCAAATTTTGGTGCCTTTTCTAGGGACCCAAGTAAGTACCTTTGACACTCAACTTCTTCTCTCTCCAAAAATTCACTTTTCTCACCACCATTTCTCTTACCTTTTCCCATTTCTGTTTGTGTGTTCCCAAGGAATCTCAAATCCACAATTCATCCTACTCCAATGGAGTATCTTCTGAATTACCCATTCATAAACCCATGCTATGATAAAATGACATGTAAAAATTTGGGATCCACTAACATAGTGAATTTCTCTGAACAAACCTTCTATGATTACCCCACACATGATGAGATATGCAATCAATGGGATGGTGATTTTTAAAGGATAAATTCCAAAACCTCTCAAGGATTCTTGATGATATCAATAAAAGGGAAGTACATGATGTTCAAAATCCTATAAATTTTTATCCCCAACAAATTCTTGAAAATTTCTGTGAAAAAATGGATAAAATAAATTCGGATATTTCGTCAATGAGGGTAGAACTAAAAAAGCAATAAAATTACTGCAGAACCTATGCCCACTCTAGTTGTCCCTTCTTCGACATATATATTAGAATCTAGTTACCCAAAATCCACTCTTGAACTTACTATAAAACAAATCTTGGAATATTTGGGACATGAAGAACATGAAGAAATTGTTAATGGGTCTTTAAATCAGGAGGAAATTTATTTTTTGGATTCACAAGGGGAAAATTTGTCTTCATTGGATGAATGTCCTGAATATTGTTCCAAAGATGATTTTTTAGAAACTTCGATAATTGAACCATTGGAAGAAATCAAAAAAATTGAGTCCATACTGATTCCTGATATTCTATTGGACAATTTTCAGGATGAATCATATTTTCAAAATGAACCAATTCTTTCTATTTTTTGGAGAAGAAATTGATTTAGATTTAATTTGTTAATCTCCTTTATGAAATTTCAATCATCCCTAGCTCAAAATTATTTTCCAGCATTTGAAACTCAAGAATCTCATCATACGTGATAAGAAAGACCTTACAGCTATAGTTCATTCTTCTCATGAAACTAATAATGTTGTAATGGTCATCGATGTCTGGGGCAAGACAATAAATTCAATTGAATTAACCATTTATGATTTTACATGGATTTTCCCACTCATTATTGAACAAAGGATTATACATGAATCAAATTCAAAACAAAGACTCAATATAAATAATGGTTAAGTATAGAAGCATGGGGTCGTTAAAATTTTTAAAGTTGGTATTGGATAAGTTTGGGGTTCCAATATGAGCCAATGACATAAAATTAAATGCTTTTCGGGAGGCAACCCAAATTCTTCAAAAAAAATTATTATTTTGTGTGTGTTTTTGTTTTTGGGTTTTTTGTCAAGGTATCCCCTTGAGGTTTTGAATGTGATCTTATATTTTTCATGAAAATTAATAGTTGAAGAATTTTTATCATTTAAAATAAATCCCCTTCCATCCAGAGTTCAAACCCAAACTTCAATCACCCCCAAGGAGTATATATGTTACGTGAAGCCATGTTGATCAATTAATTTTTGATGGGTCATCAACTACAAACTAGATTCTTTTATTCCCTGATTTCATTTCAAATAAATCTCCCCCTTATTTTATCTCAATCTCTCTCTTCTATTCTCTTTCAAAACTAAGGGTAATTTCATTTTAAGGTGGGGGGGATTTGAAATATATGGTTTCAAAAAAAATTGTGATTTTATGATAAAAATATTGAATTCATGATAATTTAATGAATTAATGTTCATTGTGAAAAATGAAAATTGATTTTCAAAGCATATTTAATGCCTTTATTATTATTTTAATGCATGTTTATGTTCGTGAGAATAGTTTTTGGAAATTATAGTTGTACGACATGATTTTTCAATGATTATATTTTCATCCCCTTAATCAAAATTCCAAAATTCACATCCATTGGATTCTGGGTGTAAATTTGAGTTATTGGGTCCCATTCATAATTGCATAGGGTTCGGGGATACTTTTATTTTAATTTGAGTATCAAAAAAATAAAAATAAAATGACCATATAGAGAAATGTTTTGTCCAAATGTGTGGAGCCCGAAACTTGGGGATTGTTACTCCACAGTTGTCTTCCCTATAGTTAGGCATTATATCCCTATTGTAGAGAATGTAATTGAAAATATGTGTGGTTTTTGACACTTGGGGATCATGGATCCATAGTTTTCTTACCCATAGTTTGTTTTTTCATATCTATTGTGGTTCAAAAAACAAAAAAAACAAAAAAATAACAACAAAAAATCAATAAAAAACAAATAAAATAAAAAAAGGTGGATACTCATCTTAAGGTTTAATGTGATTCCCACCTAAATATTCCAACTTTCCCCCTTGAACATGAAAATGGGCCCCATGTCTTTTGTGATGCACAACACATCATTATGCTTAATTGAAATTGGATGTAATGTGATGTTAAATTTGAACAAAGGGATGGGCTTGGGATTGGGATATGCTCAGGAACCTGGCTTTTGTGAAATGATTCTAATAGGTTTCAGGTTTTTTTGGAGTGATGTATTTTTGTTTGAGAAATTTATGTTAAAATACTTTCGGAGAAAGAAATTCAATTTCATATTTTTGTGATTATTTTTGCTCAGGAATATAAAAAATCAATGTAGGGGTGTGATTAGCCACTTAAAGTGTATAATAGTCTTTTTTAATGTCCTTATATTCATGTGTTACAATTTCCATACACATCCTTTTTAGTGAATTATAGAAATTGAACTTTATTTATCATCTTAAGTGCAATTCATGTTTAAAATTCCAATTTGGGCCCAATAAATCATCTATTTGTGGGGATGATTAAATTCATTTTTTTTATTTCATATTGTGGGATATGATTTACCACTTTTTTTGGAACATTATATCTTTTAGAATCGATGGATGAATCCCAAGGAAAGATGGATATTTTTGGGCATGAATGCAAAACCTTTCTGGAAAAATCATAATGGGCCTAAGGCCTATCATACAAAGGTGGGTCCCAAAACCCAAGCCCAATGAAGCTAAACTTTTTAATTTATAAAGAGAAAAATATGGGGATCATTTCATTAAACTGTGTTCGGAGCTAATTCTGAAGTTTTCATGGATATAAAGGGATCTAAAGGACACATTTAAATGGTGGGCTAGACATGAATGCCCCAAAAGTCTTCCCACCATTTCAATCATAACTTCCAAAAGAATAAACCAAATCACTTTAAAATTTTAAGGATGATATAGGACACCTCTAATAAGATATTTTTCTTCTAAAAATCCTACTAATGTTTCCATATATAATTACAAATTCACATGTTAATAAGGGGTTGAATCTGGAAGATTTTCCGAGTCAACTTAGAAACGTCCAATTCCCTTGATTTTCTCACCCTCCTTTTGACTCTCAAAATTAAGGGGATTGGATTTATTATTTTGGGGTGTCTCTAAGGATCTTAACAATCCTATATAAATAGATAGTGGTGAAGTTAATTTTCAGCTAATGTTTTTCCTTTCTATCAATGTTTTTAACTTTCAATTATAATTTCTCGCTTTCATTTTATAATCGCATCATCAATTTTTATAATGTAATTTTTTCATTGACCATAATTTATTAATAAAATTTATTATTAATACTTTCTTATTTTATTCTTTTCAGTATCACATTGATACTGTTGAATCATGGTGTGAACTTATTCACAATAGTACTTTTTAATTCAATCACACAACAATGGAGTGTTCATTTATTTTATTGTTTTTCTTCATCATCAATTTCTCCCCATAAGTCTAACTCCCACTTCCATTGGTAGAATAACATAAATTGAGGTATAACATCTTATGGTTTGATCTAAGGGAGTATAAAGGGTATGTATTGGATGTTATTTAATGTAAATAATATTTAAATATTTTTGTTTTCTTAAGATTTCCATTTGATGAGTTACATTATTCTTTATCTTTGGCCACTTTAACTATGACACATACTGAGTTTTAGTATGATCCATTTCTTTACTGTGACTATTAAATAGATCATATATGTTCATTGGATATTAGACTTGTAGTTGTATATGGATTAAATTTGTGAATTATTTTTTATAATTATCTTAATGTTTGGATACATCTTGAATAAATGGTATGAAATTTTATAAGAAAATAAATTAATCCAATACACCCCATGTAATAACAAAGTATAAAATCATTGTTTTTACATTTAATTAACTTATGTATTTCAAAATATAATTTAATAATCCAATAAAATCAAAACCAATGTTGGCCACTCCATATCCAAAACCTCCATCAAATAATAAGTGTCTATAGGTTTATTTTTCAGTCCCTCTGGATTCGATAACCCATACAATACTACAAGTGACCACTTTTACCATATTTCTTGGGTAAATTTGGGCACAACCATGTTCCAATCTATGATTTTGGATTTTTTTTTTTGGAGATTTGATTTTAGGTTGAACTTTGTTTGGGAGTTGATTTGGTTTTGTATTCTTTTGTTATTCAGATTTTGCTTCTAAGAAAGGTCACAGATGTCTCTCATTTATTTCGATCTTTCTCCTTACCCAGGCTCCTAGTGGAGTGGTTGGATCGAGTTTGTTTTGGTTGATGCCCATTTTATATGGAAATCTTGTATTGTTATAAGTAATAGAGAGGCTCGAGAAGGTCGAAATCATTTTTAGGAACTCCTGAAGCAGTGAGGGTTTAGGCTATTTTGAGTTCATTTGGGGATCTAACTTTGGACTTGTGGAGGGTGGTCATATTAGTATTTTTGCAAGTTAGGGTGTCTTGGGGAATTTTTAAGACCACTTTCATCTAGTGATTTGTACCATAAGAGGTATAGGTGAGAAAATTGGCAGGGTTCATGACTCTTTACAAATGTTAGTGGGTGGTGAGGGATTATGGTGACTAGATTAAGGAGATGGTTTCCTTTTATTTGAATGTAGCATGGGAAGATTAGTTTGGGATGTTGGTGGGTGAAGCATTTTTAAGTTAGTTGGTTTATAGGGTGCAGGAAGTTGGCAATCTGGTGTCTCTTGTTATTCGTGAAGGTTCTCTATCTAGCAAGAGGAGTGTTCCATATGATGATGTTTCAGAAAGGTCTTATATATTGGGTCTAATATATTATTCTCCAAATTATTTAGTTCTTTTCCACCAGTTTCGTTGGTTCGATCATTCAAAGTCATCCAATCATAATCCTCTGAAAGTATGTCATCGTTGTGGCTACATGGATCACCTAGAGATGTAATTCATGAAGTGTCATTAGAAGAAGACATTGTGATCAGAATATTTTAGTGCCTGAATATGAGGAAGGAGATGCTTCAGTTATCAGGGCTCCAACCATAGGCCTTGGAGTGAAGCTCGCACACAGTCAATAAATCACCAGGGGAGGTAAAATTCTTAGCCTAATGATTTGTCACCAGTGTTGTAGTGTAGACAGTTCCAGTCTCCTGTCGTAATTTTCTTCTTGTTTTGGATTTCTTTTATCTATGTAAGAGACTTGGTAATACTATTTTCTCATGATCTTGTCCATGTGTTTTTAATGTGTCTTTAAATCATTTTATTTTCTTAAAAGTGTATTTATCCCTCATAGGGGTCGGTTTCAATATTATTTTAGGTCATTTATAAATTTATGTTCTTGTGTAAATTGTTGTCTCAAGTTTGTGTTTGATTTCCCTGACTAGTTCATGTTTTTTTGGTGTATTTATCCCCTTGTGTTGGGATCTTTGGCATGTGTGGGGAATTCTCAGTATCGGTTGTGGTGTTGTTTTTCTTGTGCTATAGATGTTAGATTAGTTTGTATTGGGATTTCATGATTCATTGGTTGTGGTGAGAGAGTGTTGCTCAGTTAATGTGTAGAAGTTTTGGGTTCACTCATGTTGTGAGTTCCAGGGCATGGTGGTTTGGTTTGGGTTTTAAAATTTCTTATACGAGTTGAGTTCTTGTGGTGGGAAGACCCCCCCCCTCATGTTCTCCAATAATTCTTGCATTTTGGTTTCTTCTTGATCGGTCAGGTGTGACTTCTATAGTGAAAGGTCACCTCGAGGTTTGTGATTTCACACATTTTTAATCATGATGGACTTGAGTTTTGGGTATCTTTCGGCTGGGTGACTTTTTAGGAGAAGAAAGTTTTTTGTGGTGGGGAGAATTTTCACACCCCTAACTCAAAAAAATAATTATTTTAATTATTTTAATCCTCATTTTTTTACAGGTTGGTCTGGCTTAAATTTTAAAATTTTCAAGAAATGTGGGATCCTTTGAATGGGTTGCACATGATTAATAATAACCATGCGACAAAAGTTCATGAGGAAATGTCGTCGGGCAGTTCCATTCATCATAGTTGGAGAACGATTTTCTCAACTTTACATCTTCTTATAGGTAACCGTGTGAGGGTGCCTGGCCTAATCGGTGTCCAACACACGGTCAGCGTATGGTTTAGTAAACTATGTGGGCTACCTATGTTCAAAATAAAATAATATAAAATAAATGGAGATAAAATATATAAATAAAATAAATTTTAAGGAATAATTTTAATAATAATAATAATAAATATTATTATTACTAATTTTTATGAATTTATATATATATAATAGGGTTTTATTTAATCCCAAAAGGGGGTATCCCCTTTCCTTCTCTCGTTCCCCCTACACAGTCCCCCCTCTCCATCTCATTTGACACCCCCCCCACCCACCCACCCACCGGCCGAGGGACCTCCACGTTCCTCCCTTTTTCCTTAGATGGTGGATCCCCTCTCGTGCGGCTGACCCCCCCCCCCCCTCATGTTCTCCAATAATTCTTGTGTTTTGGTTTCTTCTGGATCAGTCAGGTGTGACTTCAAGAGTGAAAGGTCACCTCGAGGATTGTGATTTTTCTCATTTTTAATCGAGATATACTTGAGTTTTGGGTATCGTTCGGCTGGGTGACTTTTTGGGAGAAGAAATATTTTTGTGGTGGGGAGAATTTTCACACCCCGAACTCAAAAAAACAATTATTTTATTTATTTTAATCCTTATTTTTTTACAGGCTGGTCTGGGTTAAATTTTAAAATTTTCCAGCAATGCGGGATCCTTTGAATGGGTTACACGCGATTAATAATAACCATGCGACAACAGTTCATGAGGAAATATCGTCAGGCAGTTCCATTCATCATAGTTGGATCATGATTTTCTCAACTTTACATCTTCTTATAGGTAACCGTGTGAGGGTGCCTGGCCAAATTGGTTTCCAAAACACGGTCAGCGCACAGTCTGGTAAACTGTTTGTACTACCTATGTTCAAAATAAAATAAAATAAAAATAAATTGAGATAAAATATATAAATAGAATAAAGTTTAAGGAATTATTTTAATAATAATAATAATAATAAATAATATTATTAATAATTTTTATTAATTTATATATATATATATATATATATAATAGGGTTTTAATTAATCCCAAAAGGGGGTATCCCTTTTCCTCCTCTCGTTCCACCTACACAGTCCCCCGTCTCCATATCCTTTGACCCACCCCCCACCCCCCTCCTATATCGTGTGCTTAGTCTCCCTCATACTCGCATGAATCGACCAACTGAGAGAGGGTCTGGCACACTGCTCCATCCCTCCGGCGACCACTCTGCCTCCTAGTTTTGGTTTCGAATCCCTCTGGTGAGTCTCCTCCCCAATCTTCCTCCCCTATTTTGTGATTTTAATCTCTTCTTGGTGGTGTGTATGACTTGTCTGAACCCTAGGGTTTCTTGAGAGCTGAAAATTATTGTTTATCTCCATAAAAGGGTGTGTGATGGGTCCATTGGGTCTCCTTCAGGTGTGTTTCGGTGTCTTCCACTGAAGGAGACGCATTTCAAACTGTTTCGTTCTGCCTTCCATTATTCCTAGTATGTCTTTTCTTCTGTTTTTTATTTTTAAGCTTTATTTTAGGTCCCAATGGTGATTTAGGGTACATAGGACTTGTTTTTAGGATTTTTGTTAGCTCCTTGGTGGTGTTAATGTGCATATATAGGTTTATATATATATATATATCCCTCAGGAGTATTCCCTCATGGAATGGAGAATATGAATCTTGGACTAAAGGATATATAAGTGTGTATGTATGTGCAAGTTTGGGACGGTTCTGGGTGTTCACCACATAATTTTTCAAGTGCCAAAGTGCCTCGGATTGGTCCACTCCCTTGTTGAGGTAGGATTTATATTCCCACGTCAATAATTTATGTTTCCTAATTTCTTTGAATTTTAAAAGTGTGTTTTTATATTTATGTGGTGTTTATATATATATATATATAAATACATTCATGGGTGTTTGTTAAATTGATTGCACCTTTTAGAATTGGTTTCCCATTTATTTGTTTTAGAATAGTTTACAAAATGGTTCATACCTTGTGAATTGTATTTTGTGGAACTTAAAGGCTTTTCTTAAATGTGTCATTTAAAACATGGATTGTTTTTCACGTTGAATTGTGGTTTGAAAATTAATCGACTTGAAGGCCCATTTGGAAAATTTTAAGTGTTTTGTGTACTTTTGACCAGGAATTGGAAATGGTTTGAGAATGTGAAATTGGTTTTGAAAATGTAAAGGCCCGTATAGAAAGTGTTTGTGGAAGTGGTGTTTCACATAGTTTAAAAAACGGTTTGAAATATTTTTATGATATATTGGAATAATAGTATTAAAGGCTCAATTTCCCCCTTATGTCATTTTGGAAGTGAAATTTGGTTTTGAAATCATGAATTACCTGTTGGCAACATAAAGTGCTTTGTGAAATGGTTTAAAGGATAATGTGATGTGACAACCCAGTTGGAATTTGAAATTGGTTTGTTATATGATGTGAACACCTATTGGTGATCTCCCTAAATGGTTTATCATATAGGTAGTGTCTGTGTTTGGGGTAGTATAGTGGAGTGACGGTGGGTAAGGTGTTACACGCGTGAAAGGGTCTCCTACTTACATAATATATTATAAACATGGGTTTTCCTGGTCCTTTAAATGATCAAGTAATATTTTCTTGCCAGCCCCGATTAGACGGGTTAGTACCCTCCTGTATTTGTTGTTAATCTAGGCGAGTTGTGCCACTGGATTGGTATGTTAGGGCATCCATTTGGTTATAGACTTAGGGGCTTCCCCATACATCATCAAGTGGTTCTGAATCGAGTACATCCATGGGTTTCTGTAGGGATGTTTAGGAAACTCTCGTGATTTCATACTTGTATAATCCTACTTTATTTTGTGGGACTTTTGGTTATTTGATCTCATGACCCACCTTTACATTTTTTTATATTAAAATACATGTTCTATCACATTTTTTTTATCAATTTATTGAAATCACTTTTGTTTTGGGAATTGTTTTAGAAAGTGAAATAAAATAGAATTTTTTCTTAAAAAATAGTATCCCATTTTTTATTTTGATAAAATATTGAAAAACCTTATTTTTAAATTGCCTATTTTTAAACTACTAAGATGGGATTTCACTTTAGATGTGGAGCATCGAATATGGTTTTTTTAATTCCTACTAATCATTTTGATGTCCACACCTACTTTTTATTTTTAGTTTTAGATTCCTCTAGTATTGGATCACTCTAGGAGCGAGCATGGTTCTGTGTTTGGTGGTGACCTATGAGGTCACATGAAGGTATGTGTACATTTATTCTCATTCCCCTACTAGTTTCAACTCTTTTTTTAAATTTTATATTTATTTAATTTTCATTTATTTGTGGGCCAAATCATTCCTATCTATTTAATTTTGATGCTCGACACTAGTTTCCAGCCCGAGAGGATTTCGAACGCCTCTCAGGCCTTTCCGCGGGTCAGCTCGGGTGACCGTTTTGGGGTTGACAAGCGTTGGTTTGTGACAATCCATTTATTATGATTTGGAGACTTAGTAGTTTTAATATTTCTATGTTGTGATACATTTGGGTATTATTTAAGATAAAATATACATGGATAGTACAAGATGGTACCGATAAAGGATGATTGATTTGTGAAAGGTCTTGTCAATGACAAAACCTATAAACCAATCATCATCAATAAAATACTTCTAAAATTATAATTTGATGAATAATATTTCAAGGATCTTCATATTGGGATATTGATTGTCAAAGCCACCTCAAATAGAAGAAACCTTACTATACATGTCTGTATGATGAAACTAAAAGGAAACCCAATTGTATATATCTACTTGGCATAACTTAAAAGGGTCAGTGACATCAATTAATTCTTGTCAGATATGAATATTATATAAATTCATTTATAAATAGAAAATTCATAGTGATCATAGAATATTCATTTGGAAATGAATGGCTAACATGTGTCTCTATCTGGTTAGTGGGATCACTATAAGTATTCATGATATATATGTTGATAACATATGGAAAAAAAATGTTTTTACATGCCAGTTTGTTAAGACTAATGAATGAAATTTCTCCATGTATGACTTCAAGCGGAAACTGTGTTATATGGAACAAGATCTATAATATAGATCCATTAGTTTTCTTAATTTAGTCATAGAAAATATATTGACAATTATTTAATAATACAAGTTGTAACAATTATATATCAAATTGTTGTTCGTATATAATCCTTCCAGCAAAACATGCATAGGCATAGGAAGAGATTGTTGAGATTAATAAAATTTCACAAGCTTATGTTCTAGTAATTTATCTCATGTTCCTTGATATGTTCTAATTTTTAATACTACTAATTAATGATGCATAATATGTGAATATAAAACATATCTAACATAACTGTATCGAATTGTAGTATGAACTATAAAACAGTACTGTGCAAAGTATAACTGGATGAGTTCTTGGTCTCTAGAGAAGTGGGAATACTAGTGATCAAGTGACTTGAACACCTAACTTCATTTAGTTTATTTTTATATAGTGTCATAGAATATTATAGGGTAATTTGAATGAAAATATTATTACAGATAGTGGTAGCTATATTTATAATATTGAAGTATGTTGAAACTTCTGATGCAGCAGAAGGAGTGGTTTAGCAATACCAAGTTCTGATTTTGGTTTATACCAAAAGAAAGAGTCTTATCGTTAACATGATATGTTTTGACAATGGATTCATTTAGGATTTCTATACTTTGACATCAGAACAATATGTGGATACATGGTTATATCACAAATTGAGTAATTTTTTTAGAAAAGTAATTTTTTAGTAAACATTTTTTACAAAAATACATGTGTCTTTTTAAAACCATAGCCACCAAAATGTGATGTACCTATAATTTTTAGGCATAATTAGCGGAAACATGTTTCAAAATATGATTATTAACCGATCTTTAGTAGTTAGATCGAGTTAAAGTGGGATTTTGTTGGAGTTGGTGTTTGATGACCAACTAATTTTGTGCTTAATATTACATATATATTCATATATGTGAATATTAATTTATATATATTATCACGTGTTGTTTTTTCTTCTACATAAAATTGAATTGATTATGTCCTATAGTATCTTTCATATAGAAAAGGGAATAGCAGTTTCCTCCTATGATGAGTACCTTGAAATGCTATGATGATGTTCTTAAAACTAGTTTAACGGTTAGATAACGTACTATACAAGGGAACATAGTACATATAAAATTATGTGAGAGTACTCTTATGTGGATGAGGCTTCTTCTCATGGAGATATTACTTGGTAATCTTCAATGAAATAGATTATGAGAATAGACTAACCAGTAGGAATTCCGTATGTTTTGGTGTCATTCAATATTTCTATATATGAATGTGTTTAATGGTACTTTGAATTTATGATTTACATAAATTCATTTCATGAGTCACACACTTATATTTTCTAATTAAACTGTCAGATCATATGTTTTCGAGAAGTGGGTTTTGTTGGGTGCATCATGAATGACATGTTATTATAGAATACGTCAAGGAATGGTTTTTCTTTTCCATATTTATGAAAGTTGATATCTCAACCCTTTGATTTAAATATAAATATCGCATTAAATTCTATGGCCATGATGTAACAACATTTATTTCAAATAATTAGAGGAAGATATATCAAACATATAGGTTGACGAAACAAATGTGCAACCTTTTTGATGAGATATTGTAGAAAATGGATTACAGTACATATTGAGTGTTTTCATGTGGTTTGTTGATGTTGCAACATTAATTTCTTTATCATGGGTTCCTTGGCCCATTGATATACAATAATCTTGTAATTTAGGCAATCCCACCGAATGCCAACTAAAAAGGATCCTAGAGGGTCACATGCTATGTGTTTCCTTTGATATCGATTAAATTTTATTGGAATTTAATTATAGTAATAAATAATATTATAATGATAGAGGAATAATTTTATTCAAGTTTTTAAGATCACTAATATTTGCAAGGTAATAAATAATTATTTATTCATTAAATAATTAATTTACATAATTATGCGAATATTTAAAGAAATATTCGTTGGATTGTAGATAAAATAATTATTTTATTTATCGAATATTTAATAAAAATTTATTCACCTGTTTGTGAATAAAATATTAATTTAAGTAAATAAAATATTTATTCATGTATTTAATAAATTCTTAGTAGTTCAAGTGGACCAAGATCGCATATGATGATAAATATTAATTTACTAGTCCATAAAATAATATTTATCATTATACAAGTTAGTGTATACTGTAATATATTAATAATATTATTATTATTATTTGAAAAGGGGGTTCATTAAAGATTATAATATTATTTAAAGGTAGGTATGTAATTAAATAATATTTTAACCTAAACCCTAGATCTATAAGTAGATGGTTAAGCCTATTATATAGAATTAATTGAGAATTGAGGATAGGGAATCATTATGCATAACATACATCTCTCTCTATCTCTCTCTCAAATTCTTCCTCTATTCATATCAAGAATGAGAAGAACTCCTTTTATACTAAAGGATTATAGAGCGATCAAGATGAATAATGAAAGACATTTGATTCACTGCACTGGTATTCAGAAATCAATTGGTGTTTCTTAGAGATCAAAGGAGTACATATGGATCTTCCCTAGAGGGATTCTATCAAGAATGAGAAGAACTCATTTTATACTAAAGGATCTTAGAGCGGTCAAGATGAACAATGAAAGTCATTTGATTCACTGAGTTGGTATTCAAAAATCAATTGGTGTTTCTTGGAGATCAAAGGAGCACTTATGGATCTTCCCAAGAGGGATTCTACACATGAATCATTACAACACTACAATGGTAATCCAAAAATATTTTAAAAAGATCAAAAACATCTTCAAAGAAGGGATACTAATATGTGGTAATCATTTCTTCCTGATCTAAATAAATTATTTTAAAATTAACATGAAAGATCCTCTCTCGGGATTTTGGGAATCTCTAAATTAAAAGAAATTTTAATTTAATGCCCACCAAAAAGGCAATTTCGCTACATCTGAAACATTAAAATATAGTATCATTATTTTATAATTATTATATTTGAATCCTATTATTAGGGTTTGAATATGAGTTTTATGTTTTTTAATTATCAAATGATAATTTAAAAGAGGTGTGCTCAAAAAACATTCCTTTGTTGAAGAAAGTCCCCAAGATTAATCTTGAAGACCTCAATAACTAGTCTTTTTGTTAGAACATGAATTCAGAAAGAGGGGAGGGGTGTTTGGGGGTGGAATATGGCAGATATTTTAATTTTGAGAGATTTTTTAATTGAAGAGTAATTAGTGGAGGAGGTTTGAATTTATAGGGGAATGAGAGAGGTGTTTTTTGAATAAAATATTGAGTAGTTTATTAGTAAGGATGAAGACTATGAATAATAATGATTCATGTGACTAATAATATATTTATATTATAAAATAAATATTTTTTTTCATTTACACACTTTCAAAAAAAATTGGTATTAGTGGAATATTTTATTTAAAGAAAAGATTAAAAATAGTATTTATTAGAATAAAATATGATTAAGACTTCGAAAATTTATTTTTAAGTTTGGAAATCAATATTATTATTTTTCAATGATTAATTTTTCTCAATAAATCAAATTGAAGTCATAGAAATGGTTTTAAACATTATTGAGTAATTTTAATATCATTATGATGCCATAAAATATGTGATATATGCCAAAACACTATTTTACTATTCATCAAAAAAATTAATAGAAAAATAAAAAAATCAACGTATGATAATTTCAACATTATTATTTACTAATTTAGACTAATTTAAAAAATAATAATTTATAAGTCAATTAATTCTAATAAATTCTATATAAATAGTTCTATAACTCTGTTTAAGGCAAAACCTACAATAGTTCTTCAGTTATCCTTTATGTCCTAATCTTAATCCACCCGATATATCATTTTTCAATAGTGATTCCATTTATATATCAGCATTTAATCCCTATGATTATTCATTATCTACCTCAAAATATTTATTCAAAACTCCTTCAAAATAGAAATAAAATTTCCTATGATAAATCCATTCTATCTCGAAATACGCATCCTCAAATATAACTAACAAGTATCAGTCTCCAAAAAATGAAATCAAAATAAAAAAATCAAGGCTAAGAAGAATTGTGTATATTTGAAAAAAGGTCGAGGGGGAGGGACAACAGAATGAGTGTGGGATGGTGGTCCAATATTAGGAATGCATGAGGGAAGTGATGTGCATCGAGGATAATATCACAATAATAAATACATTGATAATGGAAAACATTTAATGTCAACTAAAGTGAAGAAGAAATAATCACACACCTTGGATTTTGAGAGGGTTGATTATTTTGAGAATGTCGAAGGGGAGTGGCTATAGAGTTAGACTTTCATTAGAGTTTGATCGGTGCAAAAGAACTGAGTTCGGTTACGATTAAATTTATAAGATCAAGAAGGGTTTTATCATCACTTTCAAAAAGGATCTGATAAATATAGGTTTTATGAGGGTTAAAATAATAATTTTTCATTAAAACTATTTTTATTCGTGCTAAAAATGAAATGATGAATGCCTATATTTTTCAGTGCTAAAATTCTAATGATGATAAAGATAGGTTTTATGATCTCTTTATATTATTGCACTGATAAAAACCTATATAATTATTATTTAATAGTAAAAATAAAATATATAATAATATTAAATGTATATAATTATTTTGATGATAAAAGGGGATTTAATAAATAGATCATAAATCAGGGATTACAAGGGATTCCAACCATGGTGGAAAGTAATATATCCAAACATAAGAATAGAAAGGACTCAACATGTAAAAATATGGGCAGCTCTATTCCCCTCTCTTTTGACAAAAGAGAAAGAGAAAGTCGAAAAGAAATGAAGGGTCCAGATCTTCGTAATAAAAAATCCAAACTATAGGAAGTCTCTCTCCTTAGCATAGATAACATTGATGATGGTAGGGAAAACATATTTAGTGGAATTAGATTTACAACACTTCTCAATAGTAAGAGTCATCCCCACCCATATGGTGTGGGGGCTTCAACCACTACCAGATCCCAAAGGGCGTGGATTGAATCTTGGTTGGCCACAACAATTCTACCATACAGTCACAAGCCGTCACTCAAAACCCGATAACCCCTTTCTCAATAAGAGAAGAATCCACATAAAATTTCAGCACACCTGAAGGGGGAGGATTCCATGATGTGATGCAAGGACCAACGTTAGGATTCTCGACATGTGAATCGGTGTTAATCCACATCTCAAGCCATGAAGCCTCCCATTCAATCCATATATAATTTGGTCTTTCAATTAGGATAAAAATTAAGTCATTCCATTGAACCCATATGATCCATTCCAGCATGCATAAAGATACAACATTCTATATTGGAAGGGGAGTTTTTTTATATGTTTTCTGAAAAGAAAAATGGCGTAGGTTAATTTTTTTTAAAAACAAATACGCTACAAAGGCCGCATTGACGATGTTGCCTTTGTGTTGATGGGAAAAGGCCGCATCGACGATGTCGCCTTTACTCCCCGCGCTACCTTTAGCCCGGAACGATGACATGGCAAAGGCGGCAGGGGGGGTGTCGCCTTGGCCTCAACTCCATATAAAAGGGCATCCCCCATATCCCCACTCAATTCCTACCTTCATCTCTCCTAAATTTTCTCCATATCTCTCTAGAAAATTCATTTTCTGTGCGGGTTTTTGCAAAGCATCATTTAGAGTTATTTTTATTTATTTAATTTAATGTTTTTTTTATTTAATTGAATTCTTTTTAGTTTTAAATAATTCAATTTTTAAGTAGTTTAGGTAGTTCTTTATATTTTGTTTATTAGGTTCTGTAATTAGTTATATATAGTTTGAAATAATTATTTTTAGTAGTATAGATTAAGTATATCTTAACTTAGGATTAACTTTGGATTAAGTAATATGAAATTTTAGTATTGTAAATATTGAGTGGTTATATAAGCAATCAAATCCCCATCTGGATACGAACAAGTGGATGTGGCTCTCGCACAGATGTACCTAGGGGTAAAACCCAAAAACACTGCTTTGAGGTATACTCGAATAGGAAATGGTGCATGAAAATGGGCCTTGCGGCACTCCAGGTTTGACACTTTCGGGGGATATGCTTAACATGACTCATATTTTCTATATAATCTACTAAAATATCTAAGAAAAAAGAAATTAAATTGGTATATTTATCAATGATAAAATGATAATTATGATGTTATATAATGAAATAAGGACAAAATCATTAATGACTGAAAGTTATTATTAGTAATTAAATCTGGTTAAGTAGTTTAATTAGTTATATATTTCTTATAAATAATAATTTTTACTAATAATGACTAATTATAGACTAATTAATGATAACATAAAATTAAAAATGAATACATATGATTAGTAAATTATAAAAAAACTAATGAATATGATAGTATTAATGATTAAAGAATAAATAATTAAAGAATAACTTAATATTTAGTAACTAGTGATTAATGAATGAGGGATTAGTAAAAAAAGTTAATATTAGTAATTAAAGATGTTATGTATTCAGTTGTTTATTTAGTTATATATTGTCTATAAATAATACATACTATTATTAATGATTAATTATATATTAATTAATGAAAATATAGGATTAAAAATCTATACATATGATTAGTTAATTATAATTAACTATTAATATTTGTTACAGTATCATAATTATGATGAAAGAAACATTTTTGACATAGTGAATCATGTTTTCCAGTGTGTATTTCTTTGGGGAGGTTATTCAAACTGAGCAAGGAGTTTCTTGTAGTACACAACCAATAACGGTGGTTAGTATAGCTGATTGTGTAACCATAAGTGAAATTCAGGAGAGAATTTGGGGTTCCGTAAATCTGGGACCCGGTCAAGAGATCTTGTCTATGAGTTATAGACATTTGCAATTCCTAGAAACACTGTGGCATCTATCTTGTCCATTGGTTTCTGACCCGTAGTGGGTCCAAGAAATTAATTTATTTTCTCAATGTTCAGATGGTACCATGAAGGAGTTATACGTTTATGTTGCTACAGTACAACAACAACGTCCAGTTGTAAGAAGACATAGAATTACATGAGTGGTTTAAGACACTCCACTTCATGAAATTGAGCCTATTCTAAATGATGCAGCAGAATAGGACACCCTAAATGATCTCCCAGATATACATGTCAATCCGACCTCTGATGAGGAGTTTTTTAATGATGGATCAGATGGTGAGAATAGTGCTGATGAGGTGGGATCAGCTAAAGTTTGGAATGATGTTTCAAGAAATGCATTAGTTATACATCAACCTTGACCTACAATAAATCATCCACCACTCCTTTCATCTTGGTTCTAAGAAATGATACATGTTCCTGAATTCGACAATAATGTTCTCACACCGGCAACTGAGTTCTCCAGAGTTGTACCAGATAGGTTTAGGGAGATGGACAAAACCTTATATATTGGATAGAATTTTCCAAGTAAAGATTCATTAAAAAGCATGATAAAGATATTTCATATTGAGAGGCATCGTAGATAAATAGTTCAAAAATTTTGTCATAGTAAATATGTCATACAGTGTGAGAAGTATAGGGATGATTGTAGATTTCTCTTGAGGGCGTTTTTGGACATTACATTTGGAGGTTAGAGAATCCTGAGGATTGAGACGACTCATACTTGCATTTATCCAAGCCTCACATAAGATCATACCTCATTGGATACAGAATTTGTGTCATCTATTGTTGTTGGGATGATTAGGACATGTCAATATGTTCCAATAGCCCTTGTGCAAGAGTGTATTTAATAGATATTCGGTTATAATATTTCCTATAATAAAGCATGCATGACAAAATAGATGGCAATTGTGAAGGTCTATTGTGATTGGGATGACTCATATCAGGTGTTTCCCTAATTTATAGCCATACTTAGGCATCATAACCAAGTTGTATTCCATCTGGATACAAACAAACATGTGTCTCATGATCACTAACTTGATCCATCTCGTGTTCAATTTCATCGGATGTTCTGGTCATTCATTCCCTATATCTCCGCATTTCGTTTCAGCAAACAGTTTATTTAGATTGATGGAACATTTCTATACGGAAAATAAAAGAGCGTATTGTTGATTAAAGCAACCCAACATGGAAACTGTTCACCTCTCATACTTTCCTTTGCCATTGTAGAGAAAGAAAACTATGAATCATGGAGTTTTTTTCTGGCATGTATCAGCAACCATTTCTACCAACATTCGGGGTGTTTGTTTGATATCGGATCACCATCGGGTAATTAATGAGGCAATAAATGTGGATCTTGATACATGTAGATACCCAAATGCACATCATCGGTTCTTCATAAGACACATTGCTAGAAATGTGCATAAAAAATTCCCCAATAAACTGATGAAGGAGCCAATCACGAGGATTGGTATGCACTGTATTCATTATTTTTTACTATTTCAACATAATGATAAAATAAATTTATGAGAAATATTATCTATTTTGTGTAGCATATGAATCGGACCAATGGTGGTTTTAAGAACATTTAGAACAAATCCTCCAGGCTAATTAATAATTTTATGATTATATAGTGTGGATCCAAAAAAAGAAATAGACACTGGAATATGACAGGGGAAGTGGTACGGACAAATGACGACAAACATTGTGGAGTGCTTCAATGGTGTATTAAAAGGGATTCAAAAGCTACCTAAAACTTCCCTAGTTCAGGAGACGTTATATTGATGCGTGAAGTACTTTGTTGATAGAAAAAAACTAGCATCATATGGAAAACATTAGGGGATAAGATACAGAAGAAACTTTAAACGAGAAATTGAAAAGAATGTTGAGGAAGCCTCTGGTTATCGCGTCTGCCTTTTTTGACGAGAAGACTCTTGATTTGATGTTCAGGAGCATTCATAACCCATCACAAATCACATCGGTGAAAAAATTGGGGTATTACTAGAAACGAGGCAATGTTAATGTGGAAACTTTCAGGCCTTATGTTTTCCATGCACACACATCATCACAGCATGTGCCTCTGTGAACATTTCATGGGAAGCATATGTTGATCCAGTGTACCAGATGGATAACATTGCTAATTTTTATGTTGCACCATGGATACCTATTGGGGAGTATCGTTATTTCCCAATGCCCAATGTCCAACTGATAGTGATACCTGACATGAATTGGTTACGTCCCCATGGGAGACTAAAGGCCAGTAGGATGCGTAATGAGATGGACCGGTGTAACGACCCAAAGTTTTTCAATAGAAAATTCCCTTCTTATATCTATGTCATAAAAACACAAAATAATGAACAACTAAATGATAAGTGACCTTTAAACATAATTTTTTCACCCCTATGTTTGGAATTTTAAAAATCTGACATACACAGTTGTGTTCAAGACAGTTTTTGGAGTCTAATGAAACAAAAATAATTTTTGGTGAATTGTAACCTACCCTTATGAATAGTAACCTACCCTTATGAATAGTAATATGACCCTTATGAATAGTAAATTATAGTAACATTACCTATGAATAATAAAATAAAATTTAGATATCATAGAAAGTGATAATTTGACCTTAGTAAACGTTTTTGGTATTTTTTAAGACATAAATAATTAATTATAATTAAATAATTAATTTAAAAGAATATTTTTTTTCCAGAAATATATTCATAAATTATTTAATCCATGTCTAATAGTTTTTAGATAATTTTATAAGACCCTAAGTAATTTTTGAAAGAATTTCAAAATCAGTTTTAATTTTAAAAACTGTTTTTTAAGTAAATTATGATTTTAATTAAATATTAAATTAATAATATTTAGAAAATTATTTTTGAAAATTGACTTCATTTTTGGATTCTACACATCAAAAAATGGTTGGGGTAAAACTTTGGGATTTTTCTAAGATACTTGAATTTTTGATGAATAGTATAATTCATTAATTTATCATATAAATACATTTTAATTAAAACCCACTATTCCTGACATCACAAGTGATGTATGCACCCAAATCTAGAATTCACAAGTCAAATTTACTATTCTTAGTCATCCAAGACTCACTATTCCTTGTCTTAGGTGAAATTAACAAACTAATCAATTTTATATTAAGGAAACCCCTCTCCCCTCCACTATAAAAGCCACCCTTCACTCCCTCTTTTCCTCACACCTCTCAAGCTCCAAGCCTTCTCTAAATTCTGCCCAAACACCTTCCCTAGCTCATCCCCCACTTCCAAAAGCTTCTGGTCTCATCAAAAGACCAAGCCTAGCTTCCTTAAAGAGGATCTCAAGAGAAGGATTCTAAAGGTAATTTCTCTCTCTCTTCTCCTTTAATTTCCTTTCAAGTTCAAGTTCCTTTTTTGATCTCTCCCTACCTATATTAATCCAAATTGTTCTGTAAATCCAGTATTATATATAAAATTTAATATTATGATTCTAATGTTATATTATATTACCCCACACCCTTTCTCCCTTCCTTTTATTTTATTAAAGAGAACGTTGTTCATGTGGTGATAATTTATCACCTTCAAAAACAACATGCTCTCTTTTTTCCATTTCTACCTTCAAATCTGGTCATGAAACCATTTTTATGGTATAACCAGAATATTTTATATGTATTATGTTCTATTTTATGTTCTGGAAATAACCTATGGCCATATTACTAAGTTAAATGTTAAAACGAGTTCGTTGTGATCCAAAAACCGCACAAATTAACCCAAATAATCTTCATTTAATTCTTATCTAATGATTCGACCACATGGATCTAATATAACTCATTATAAAATCATTCAAGATTCTTTAATATCATTAATTACATTTAATATCAGTTCTGGATGTTTACCCATGATCTACCCAAATATCAAATTAAGAATACAAGTGGACCGCTTAAGAAAACCATGAAAAAGAACATCCCCGAACAATGTTTTTAAACTCTATAAGTCATACAAAGGAACATAATATGAAATAATGAAACCAGAATGAACCCTGTTAATGTATAACAGGTTCTGGAATTTCTAATTAATGAATATAATTTCATTATATAGGACATTAAAGAGAAGGAGGCATTCGAGTACAAGGTAAGGGGAAATCTCGAACCCAATTTTCTTCCTTCGTGTTCTCCCTCTTTCACTCCATTTTTGATATGGTTAGTCCTCAAAGGTCTTTTTTTAATATTTTCCTTTACTTTTCTGTGATATACATGTTTGTCACTGGTTTTTATGTCCATCAAAATGTTTTCCAAAAGAACTCTTCTTTCAAGATCTCACCTTTTACCTCTCATTCAAGGTTGATGGTTCTTATATCAAGTATGGTGTTCCCTCTTTCTTTTGGGAACCCAAAGCTTATGAATGTGTTTTTATGAGATGAAACCCATTCCTTTCCATGGGTTATTTATGTACATGTTTGATATGTGTTCTTTGTGGCAAGCATGATAATGATAATGTTATGATGTGACGGGTGCGCCCGGAATTATATAGTGCAATATGAATGTTTAAATGTGACGGGTGCGCCTGGAATTATATAGCACTCCAATGCATTGGGTAAAGTGATGAATCTCATGAGTAAATGTGAAATGATGCATGAACATGATGCTATCTTTGTTCACAAATATGTGTGGTAGTTAACCACTAAGACATGATGTTTCATTTTTATGCTTTGCCGCATTTCAATTTTATTGTTTATGCTCCTCTCATGTTCAAGATCTTTTTCCTATGTCATGATTATGCTCACCCCATGCTATATTGTTCTTATCTATCCTCTTAATGGGAATTTAGCTCACCCCTTTTGATGTATATCCTCAGGTGGCTACATGTACTAAGGAGAGGACAAGTGCTACTAAGAATCTATAGAAGAAGAGATTAAATGAATTTTTATGCTTGATGTTGTACTTGTTATGTGTAGTCCTAGTTTTCCCAAGACACTAAACCTCTAGATCCTCCATGTGTAATACTATGATGTTGTTTATCTTTGAAATGATGTAATAGTAATGTAAGAAAAGGCCGGGTCATTATAGTTGGTATCAGAGGAAAGGTTTAGTTAATATGGGAATTAGGATTAGTGAACCCTAAAGAAAACCTCTAGCATGAGACTAAGTACAAATATGCACACAATGATATTTACCTAGGGATCCCATATGTTATGTTTTTGTTATAATTGTTTAAAAGGATAAGTTATTCATGACTTGTTTACTTATGTTTTGTTCTAACCTTTTCTATTTTAGAAAATGGTGGGAACTAGGAGAAATCAGGCCAACAACTCTTGCGAAGGCCAATGCAACGATTGCCCGAACGACATCCCCAATGATTTTGGAGGTGGAGTTCAAAACTCCATGGCGATGATTACCCAATTATCCCAGGTTATGAATAATAACCATAATAATGGGGAACGTCTTCCTTCACCAAAGAGGGAGCAACTAGCTATCGAATGTTTTATGCAGCAACGACCACAGACATTTTCTGGATCTTCCGATCCACTAGTTGAGGAACAGTGGGTCAACTCCATGGAGAAGATCTTTTCTGTTCTTCACTCTTCCGAGACAAAGAAGGTGACTCTAGACATTTATCATCTAGACGGAGAAGCTGATCAATGGTGGGCTTTGATTAAGAACACCAAGACAAGGGAGGAAATTGAAGAGATGGAATGGGAAGACTTTAAGATAATGTTTCTTAATAAGTACTTCCCAAGAACTCTTCGCACGAAGATGGAGAGAGAATTCATAGAGCTCAAGAAAAAAGAAGGAGAATCGGTCACAACCTATGAATCAAATTTCACAAGGATCTCAAGGTATGCTTCGGGTTTTGTTATCAAAAATGATAGCAAAATTGATAGATTCTTTAGTGGATTAAAACCACATCTTTGAAAAGCTCTTGCAATTCGAGACTTTGGGAGTTATGAAGAAGTTGTTTAGTGTGCTCTAAAAGTGGAGATGGAGTTTGGAGAATGGTCCCATGGATATGGTGATAAGAAAAGGAAGATGGAGTTTCAAGCTGGTGGATCTAGTGATAAAGATGGGAAGAAAACACAACGACCCACTTGCCAAAAATGTGGGAAGTTGCCCAATGGGAACTGCCTCAAAGGGATGGGGAAATGCTTCAAGTGTGGGAAAGAAGGACACCTAGCTCACGAGTGTCGAAGAGACATGAAAAGGAAGGATAATGTAGCCGATGAAAGGATAGAACCACTCATGGTTCAATGATACAACTGTAAGGAGCTAGGTCACTATTCAAACCAGTGCACTAAACCTCGAGCTCTCGAGGGTAATCAGCGCCAACAACCACCAAAGCCAAAGAAACAAGGGAAGGCTTATGCCATCACTACTACAGAGGTGGATCTTGATAATGAAGTCGTAAAAGGTACACTTCCTATTCACTCAAGAATGGAAAAAGTCTTATTTGATTCTGGTTCTACGCATTCTTTTATATCTTGAAAGTTTGCTAGAACTATAGAATCGAAGCCCCGAAACCTTGAAGTAGAGATATCTGTAAAAATACCAAGTGGTGAAATCATTGCAACCCAAGTGTTTGATTCTTCTCCTATTGACGTATGTGGGAATATTCTTCCGGCAAATCTCGTAATACTTCCCTTGGTGGAATTTGATGCTATAATGGGAATGGATTGGCTCTCGTTATATAGAGCACATATCAACTGTCGGTAAAAGGAAATATATTTTCATATTCTGAACCATCCCATGCTCCTCTACAAATGCAAGGAAGATCATGAAATCTCCTTTGAGAAATCGTTCAATGGTGTGGGTGATGATTCCCTATGAAGAAGCATACCTCGCCCAAATGTTTGAGTCAAGGGAAAGTTCCAACCTTGAGGAAATGCCCATTGTAAGGGAATACAGCGATGTATTTCCCGAAGAGTTACCCGGAATTCCCCCGGATCGTGAGGTAGAGTTCTCAATTGAACTCATACCCGGAGCTACTCCTATCTCAAAGTTACCCTATAGGATGGCTCCTATCGAACTGGAGGAGTTAAAGAAGCAGCTGCAAGAGCATCTGGACAAAGGGTTCATACGCCCTAGTGCATCACCTTGGGGTGCGCCAGTGCTCTTTGTGAAGAAGAAGGATGGTACCATGCGGTTGTGTATCGATTATCGGGAACTCAACTAGATCACCATAAAGAACAAGTATCCTCTCCCAAGGATTGATGACTTGTTCGACCAATTAATATGAGCTCAATACTTCTCAAAGGTGGATCTTAGTTCTGGATATCATCAAGTAAAGGTGAAGAAGGAAGATATTCAGAAGACTGCCTTCCGTACAAGGTATGGGCACTATGAGTTTTTGGCGATGCCCTTCGGACTTACTAATGCCCCTGAAATCTTCATGGATTTGATGAATAGAGTATTTATACATTACCTAGACAAATTTATGGTAGTGTTTATCGATGATATTCTCATCTACTCCAAGAGAAAGGAGGAACATGCAGAATATCTAAGACTTGTGTTAGCGACATTGAGAAAAGATAAGTTGTACGCCAAGTTCAGCAAGTGTGACTTTTGGATGAATCAAGTCACATTCTTGGGACATGTGATCACAAGAGAGGGAATTTCTGTGGACCCTTCAAAGATAAAGGCGATTAAGGAATGGCCCAGGCCCTCTAGTGTCACATAAATCAGTAGTTTTCTTGGATTAGCTGGGTACTATATACGTTTTGTGAGAAACTTCTCACGATTGTCATGCCCGCTAACTAAGTTAACAAGGAAAGGGGTAAAGTATGTCTGGATGGATGAATGTGAGGGAAGATTCAAGGAGCTAAAGAGAAGGCTAATCACTGCACCTGTACTCACAATACCGAAAAGTGGAGAAGGTTTTGTGATATACAGTGATGCTTCAAAGAAAGGCTTGGGTTGTGTACTCATGCTAAATGATAATGTGATAGCCTACACCTCACGACAGTTGAAGATCCATGAGCAGAACTACCCGACACATGATCTAGAGCTGGCAGCTGTGATTTTTGCCTTGAAAATCTGGCGGCACTACCTTTATGGTGAGAAGTGTGACATATACACCGACCACAAGAGCCTAAAGTATATATTCACACAAAAGGAGCTCAACATGCGTCAAATGAGATGGTTAGAGCTAATCAAGGATTACAATTTCTCTATTCACTATCATCCTGGAAAGGCGAACAAGGTAGCTGATGCTCTAAGCAGGAAAGAACCTGCTACTCTATCCATGTTGAGGATTGAGAAAGACCCTATCTTCTTGGATATGAAAAGGATGTATTTGGGAATCATAAGGGTAGGGGATACATCCTACCTTGACCAAATGATTGCGCAACCATCCATCCAACAGAAGATTAAGGAAGCACAAAGGGATGATGTGGAGATACAAAAGAGGGTGAATGCAGTAAAGGAAGGGAAGCTACAAGAGTTCCATATCGACGATGATGGTGTGATTCGGTTTGGAACGAGACTTTGTGTGCTTTCATCACCCGGAATAAAGAAGGAGCTATTGGATAATGCACATAGCTCAACTTTCTCTATTCATCCTGGAAGTACCAAGATGTATTGTGATCTCCGAGAACACTTCTGGTGGGATACCATGAAGAAGGAGATTGCGGAATATATATCAAGGTGCTTGGTATGTCAGCAAGTTAAAGCTGAGCGGAAAAAGTCCAAAGGAATGATGCATCCATTTCCTATACCCATGTTGAAATGGGAAAATGTTACTATGGTCTTTGTCATGGGTCTTCCAAAAACGTCATAAGGAAATAATGTGATATGGGCTGTGGTTGACCGACTCACCAAGACTGCCCATTTTATCGCGATTCGGGAAGACCTCTCACTTGAACAACTTGCAAGGATATATGTGATGGAAGTAGTGAGATTTCACGGTGTTCCGCTCTCAATTGTCTCTGACCGTGATCCAAGGTTCACTTCTAAATTCTGGAGGAGCCTTCAACATGCTTTGAGTACTGAATTAAATTTCGGCACGGCCTATCACCCCCAAACTGATGGCCAGTCTGAAAGGACTATTCAGACACTTGAAGATATGCTAGGATCCTGCTCTCTTCAATTCAATGGTGGATGGGATCAACACCTTCCATTGGTTGAGTTCTCATACAACAATAGCTTCCACTCGAGTATTCAGATGGCTCCGTATGAAGCTCTTTATGGGAAGCGATGTAGAACTCCAACCTGTTGGGATGAAGTTGGAGAACGAAAACTAGTTGGTCCCAATCTTGTTCAAGAGATGACAGAGAATGTTCAAGTCATCCAGAAACACATCAAAGCTGCTCAAAGTTGGCAAAAGAGCTATGCTGACAATCGTCGAGGGGAATTGGAGTTCAACGTTGGAGATAAAGTCTTCCTTCGAATATCTCCATGGAAGAGAGTCATGCGATTAGGGAAGAAAGGGAAGCTAAGCCCAAGGTACATTGGCCCCTTTGAGATCCTTGATCGTATAGGAGTCGTGGCCTATCGTCTGGCACTCCCACCGAATATGGCTCAAGTTCATGATGTGTTTCACATATCACTACTGAGGAAGTACATTCCAGACCCCTCACATTTACTAAACTCAGAGGTGGTACAGTTGGAAGATGATCTCTCATACGAGGAGCAGCCGGTAAAAATTCTGGACCGAATTGATAAGGTTCTACGCAACAAGACAACCCGCCTTGTCAAAGTGTTGTGGAGGAACCAAAAGTTTGAGGAAGCAACTTGAGAACCGGAAGAGGCAATGAAGGAGAATTACCCTCACCTGTTTGTGTAAAGTGAAATTTCGGGGGCGAAATTTCTTAAGGGGGGGAGAATGTAACGACCCAAAGCTTTTCAATAGAAAATTCCCTTCTTATATCTATGTCATACAAACAAAAAATAATGAACTAATAAGTGATAAGTGACCTTCAAACATAATTTTTTCACCCCTATGTTTGGAATTTTAAAAATCTGACACACACCGTTGTGTTCAAGACAGTTTTTGGAGTCTAATGAAACAAAAATAATTTTTGGTGAATAGTAACCTACCCTTATGAATAGTAACCTACCCTTATGAATAGTAATATGACCTTTATGAATAGTAAATTAGAGTAACATTACCTATGAATAATAAAATAAAATTTAGACATCATAGAAAGTGATAATTTGACCTTAGTAAACATTTTTGGTATTTTTTAAGTCATAAATAATTAATTATAATTAATTAATTAATTTAAAAGAATATTTATTTTCCTGAAATATTTTCATAAATTATTGAATCAATGTCTAATAGTTTTTATATAATTTTATAAGACCCTAAGTAATTTTTGAAAGAATTGCAAAATCAGTTTTAATATTAAAAACTGTTTTTTTAAGTAAATTGTGATTTTAATTAAATATTAAAGTAATAATATTTAGAAAATTATTTTTGAAAAATAGACTTCATTTTCGGATTCTACACATCGAAAAATGGTTGGGATAAAACTTTGGGATTTTTCTAAGATACTTGAATTTTTGATGAATAGTAGAATACATTAATTTATCAAATAAATACATTTTAATTAAAACCCACTATTCCTGACATCACAAGTTATTTAAGCACCCAAATCCAGAATTCACAATTCAAATTTACTATTCTTAGTCATCCAAGACTCACTATTCCTTGTCTTAGGTGAAATTAATAAACTAATCAATTTTATATTAAGGAAACCCCTCTCCCCTCCACTATAAAAGCCACCCTTCACTCCCTCTTTTCCTCACACCTCTCAAGCTCCAAGCCTTCACTAAATTCTGCCCAAACACCTTCCCTAGCTCATCCCCCACGTCCAAAAGCTTCTGGTCTCATCAAAAGACCAAGCCTAGCTTCCTTAAAGAGGATCTCAAGAGAAGGATTCTAAAGGTAATTTCTCTCTCTCTTCTCCTTTAATTTCCTTTCAAGTTCAAGTTCCTTTCTTGATCTCTCCCTACCTATCTTCATCCAAATTGTTCTGTAAATCCAGTATTATATATATAATGTAATTTTATGATTCTAATGTTATATTATATCACCCCACACCCTTTCTCCCTTCCTTTAATTTTATTAAAGAGAACGTTGCTCATGTGGTGATAATTTATCACCTTCAAAAACAACATGCTCTCTTTTTTCCATTTCTACCTTCAAATCTGGTCATGAAACCATTTTTATGGTTGAACCAGAATATTTTATATGTATTATGTTCTATTTTATTTTCTTGAAATAACCTATGGCCATATTACTAAGTTAAATGTTAAAACGAGTTCGTTGTGATCCAAAAACCGCACAAATTAACCCAAATAATCTTCATTTAATTATTATCTAATGATTCAGCCACATGGATCTAATATAACTAATTATAAAATCATTAAAGCTTCTGTAATATCATTAATTACATGTAATATCAGTTCGGGATGTTTACCCATGATCTACCCAAATATCAAATTAAGAATACAAGTGGACCGCTCAAGAAACCCATGAAAAAGAACATCCCTGAACAATGTTTTTAAACTCTATAAGTCATCCAAAGGAACATAATATGAAATAATGAAACCAGAATGAACCCTGTTAATGTATAAAAGGTTCTGCAATTTCTAATTAATGAATATAATTTCATTATACAGGACATTAAAGAGAAGGAGGCATTCGAGTACAAGGTAAGGGGAAATCTCGAACCCAATTTTCTTCCTTCGGGTTCTCCCTCTTTCAATCCATTTTTGATATGGTTACTCCTCAAAGGTCTTTTGTTCATCTTTTCCTTTACTTTTCTGGGATATACATATTTTTCACTCGTTTTTATGTCCATAAAAAATTTTTCCAAAAGAACTCTTCTTTCAAGATCTCACCTTTTACCTCTCATTCAAGGTCGATGGTTCTTATATCAAGTATGTTGTTCCCTCTTTCTTTTGGGAACCCAAAGCTTATGAATGTTTTATTATGAGATAAACCCATTCCTTTACATGGGTTATTTATGTACATGTTTGATATTTGTTCTTTGTGGCAAGCATGATAATGATAATGTTATGATGTGACGGGTGCGCCCGGAATTATATAGCGCAATATGAATGTTTAAATGTAACGGGTGCGCCCGGAATTATATAGCGCTCCAATGCATTGGCTAATGTGATGAATCTCATGAGTAAATGTGAAATGATGCGTGAACATGATGCTAGATTTGTTCACAAATATGTGTGGTAGTTAACCACTAAGACATGATATTTCATTTTTATGCTTTGCCACATTTCAAGTTTATTGTTTATGCTCCTCTCATGTTCAAGATCTTTTTCCTATGTCATGATTATGCTCACTTGATGCTATATTTTTCTTATCTATCCTCTTACTGGGCATTTAGCTCACCCCTTTTGATGTATATACTCAGGTGGCTACATGTACTAAGGAGAGGACAAGTGCTACTAAGAAGCTATAGAAGAAGAGATTAAATGAATTTGTATGCTTGATGTTGTACTTTTTATGTGTAGTCCTAGTTTTTCCAAGACACTAAACCTCTGGATCCTCCATGTGTAATACTATTATGTTGTTTATCTTTGAAATGATGTAATAGTAATGTAAGAAAAGGCTGGGTCATTATAACTGGCCTCAAGAACAAGGATAGAGTTTGTGATGCATGATATGTCATAAAGAAAGTTATAATCAGAAACAATGCCCTAACGTTGATGGTTCAAGTTCACAGTCTCATCCAGAATGATGTATTTTCTTCACTGTGACATTATCTTATTGTAAAGTAAATGTTGTTATCTCCTCTTTTTTTCTTGGTTTTCTAAACCCCAAAACCCAAAAATCATAACACTTAGCCAAGAAACAAGTTTCCAAAACCTTAAAGAACCAAATTCAAATCCCTAAACCCTCAAACATAAACCCCAACCCAAAATAATTTTCCCTTTTCCATGGTTTTTGGTAAAATTATGTGTGATATATTAATAAACTAATCTATAACGAAATAATAGTATCATTATGATTAGCATAAGTTTTTCAATACTGATAACTACATAAATTCATATAACATAATTAGTAATTGACATGGTTTATCTTAATCCAATCCATAATTATGTAATCATAAAGCTCCTCCATAACATGTCTTATCCAAATTCAAGACCCAATATTTTAGATAATAGAACTTATTTCATAAAAAAATTCTTTCTTTCAAGAAATAACTTTCTCATTATTTCTCAAATTTCTCAGTTTTCTAAACCCCAAAACCCAAAAGCAAAACACTTACCCCAGAAACAACTTTCCTAATCCATAGTAACAAAATTAGAAACCCTAAACCCTCCGACATAAACCTCAAACCAAAAGCAACTTCCCTTTGCCATGGTTTTTGGTTAAATTATGTGTGATATTTTAATAAACTACTCTATAACGAAATAATAGTATCATAATGATTATCATAAGTTATTCAATAGAGATAATTACATAAATTATTAAAACATCATTATTAATTGACATGGTTTATCTTAATCCAATCCATAATTATGTAATCATACAGCTCCTCCATAATATGTCTTAACCAAATTCAAGACCCAGAAACATGTTTCCTAAACCGTAATAAAATCCTTACAAAGAAATTTTCATTAATAAAATTTTTTCACAACATAATTTTTTCAATCTATTTTTTTATCTTCTTTCCTCTTGTTAACTTTCTTCCATTCAGAACAAAAAGAAATGGAGAATTATATTTATTTTGGTAAAAATAAATTCATAAAATAGTGTGAATAAACATTTCATTTCTTCCATTTTACAAGTCATAACATTATTCTAACCATAATGTTATATTTATATTTAACACTAACGACTCATTTCATTTGTTTATATGCAGATGAATGATACCATACTACTCACTCAGCATCCTACATGTATTTTGCAAGCCCTGTTAGAGGGTCGTCCAAATCGATTGATCAAGGACCGCCGAGCACACCATTTTCATCACAGGGAGACTCCACATGTCATCGACCATACTTGTGTCATGCTGGCTTCTATGGCATTATCGTATCAAATTTCACATTTGTAGATCATTACCTAATTTCTGCCCTTGATGAGAGGTGGAGACCAGAGACACACACATTCTACCTACCTGAGGGAGAGATGACCATCACCCTCGAGGATGTGGCAGTGCTTCTCAGTCTTCCTATCCATGGGAGACCCGTTATTGGACTCACTCGTGCAGCTTGGACAGACCTTGCTCAGCGCTTGTTAGGCGTTGATATTTTGCCCGACCATAGGGCTATAGATAGAGCATCCATATCTATTCCATGGTTGGAGTTACAGATTATACATTTACAGGATGATGATGATGAGCAGATTGTCATGTGTTACTCTCGTGCATATATATTACGACTCATTGGAGGGATCATGAGTACTGATCATTCGGGGATGCACGTGAACATGATTTATCTACCCCTACTAGAAGACTTTGATCGGGCTAGTACATATATCTATGGATCAGCCTTCATGGCATATACGTATATAGAATTATTCATGCTATCTAATAGAGACCACACAAGTCTCAGGGGATGCTTCATCATTATTCAGATGTGGGCATGGGAGCACATCCCATCATTCCATCGTAACCTTGCTGGTCCACCAGTCCTGATGGATGTGTTGCATGATGCTCTGTTTGGACATTGGTATGATCAGTCATTTCTATTGGTTTATGATTCTACTATGAGTTATTGACTATAATTTCACATTATTTTTCACTATCGTTGATGTATTTTACTGGTGGTGTCAGCGACACAGTTTTAACGTGGTTCCGAGATCACATTTGGGTGTATATCAACTACAGTTGGACTGTATCTTACCTGATCAGGTATGTATATAAAATCTATCACTGTATAAGATATTTAATAATAGCATCAATTTTGATTTTTATTTAGGTGCTTTTTTGACAAAATCACTTGTCATTTCAGATTTCATGGCTTCCATACTGAAGTATTACGGACCAGTTGTTATCATACTGCACTGTTGGGATTGCGGATGCTATGGTTGTAGTGACCCTCATTCACTTCCATATTATTGAGTGGAAGAAGCCTGACAGATTCATGTTCCAGTTTTTCCATACTCAGTTGATTCCATTACCATCGAGACATACATACCAGCTTCATGGGATGAAGCTGACAGGGAGGCAGGATGACGACTAGTCCCGAGTACATGCCAGCTTTATCGACTGCTGGCATAGATGTGCCGAGTTTCATATTCAGGGTGTTCCTACGAATCGATTCTCTCTTTTGGAGCAGATTGAGTATGTGGCATAGTATAGACTGGATTCTATACTGTATCTTACCTTATTTGACATAAAGATGTCGTGGATGGTGAGTCAATAAACTTCTATTAGTTTGTTTATTGAACTATTTTCTAATTCAATTTGAATCTATTTATAGGAAAGTCACACAGAGTAGCTCGTTTGCATGAGTGATAAAGAGGAGGAGGGGGTCTTTAGCCCGGTAGTTGTCCATGCTACAACGCTGGTGGAGAGGGCATTTTCTGTGCGCTTTCCAGGAGCATTTTCACGCATCCGGCTCAGAGAGAGGAGGTTCCTGCCCCAGAGGAACATTCTGCAGCTACTGCTAGTGGTGAGGAGCCATGACCACGATGACGTAGATAGCGTCATGCTGCACGTGAGGCCTCATATGTTCCATAGTCAGAGGTCGGCCCTCTAGTAGTCAAGGATCAGCTGATTTAGGATGTGCCTCAGGTGGCATGAGATCCGTCTTTCCTGACCGGAAATTCGCAGTTCTCTCTATCTTGGTTTCGAGATCCTTCGCATCCTTCATATCCTTCGCATCCTTGGGATCAATCGCAGCCTTGTATTCAAGATTCATCACCGTCTTGGGGTATTGCTCCATCGCAGGCTTGGTTCTCCACTACGATGGAGGCATGTCCTTCAACCACCCTAGTGGGAGAAGGATCAGGAGGGCAGTACGAGATGTAATTGACAGCTCCTCCCAATAACACACGGATGGAGGATGCGCCAGTCAATGTTCTAGTGCCTGAGGATCAGCCTTCTCCAGGTCATCAGACTCCACTATTCACTCTACGCGGACGACCTATTTGCAGACCACCATGTGGGACAGAATCTCCTTGTCACAAACATAGACATTAATTGTACATTTTTGTTTATATGTTTTATGTCTACTAAAATCAAAACACTATTATTACAATTATCTCTTCTTATATTTTTATCCAGTATTTCAATTTTCATTTATATTTTAGGCCCAACATATATTTGACACCTTTCAAAGTCGAATACTTGAAACATACAAATAATTAGTAAATTTCTAGTAAATAACTTTAAAAGATTAAAAATTATACAATATAAAAACAATGTAAATATAATTTGAAAGATATCCTAATCTTCTAAATAAATTTTGAAAACAAAGAGTTTCATAAATAAAATAAATAAATTATATTGAAAGGAATGTATGAAATGTAACTCAGAAGTGAGAGTGAAAAGAATGAATATCAAGGAGGATCCTAAGCGACCTACTTGACTTTGAAACCCTATAAAATATAAACTATAAGATCCATATAAATTAAAATTAAATATTGGACTACTAGTTATATTTATAAGCTATGTTTAAAATTTCATTCATATAAGTCTTATAATTTATATTATAAAGGTCAACATAGTCACGTACTTGAAACATTTTTAAGATTCATGTAGGTGGATTAGAAAGCTTATAAATAAATTTTCACTAAGATTTTTTAAGAAATTATTTTTATTTTGGAATACTAGTTATATGTTTAAGCAATTTTTAAAATTTTATTCACATCGGTCTTATAGGTTATATTATAAAGACCAGTAATGTCGTGCACTTGAAACATTGTTACCTTTCAAGTATGTGAATTATAAAGCATATAAATAATTTTTCACCAAGATTTTTTAAGAAATTATTTTTATTTTGGTCTACTTGATATATGTTTAAACAATGTTTAAAATTTCATTCATATCTGTCTTACAGTGTATATTATATAGGCTAACAAAGTCACATACTTGAATAAAAGATAAAATATTTTGAAACATTACGTATTATATATATATATAACCATAATAATATAATAATGAAACATTAAAATTTTAAATATATAAAAAACATAATTATAATAGAAAAAAAATAGTGTTTTAGAGAAAAGGCAGCATCTGCAATGCTGCCTTAGAGTGGTTTTTTTAAAAAAAATTAACCTAGGATGTTTAAAAAAATCAGAAAGAGTATAAAAAAATCTCCATGATTAAGACCAAAATGCTAGAAATGAAAGGAGACCAAGATCCTTATCAACAAATTGATATGCACTTAGAATTCATGAATTTCATACCACCCTCACTCTGGAGAAATAAATAATTTCATGTGATGAGGATTCAAGATCCATCATGCACAAAGGGAAACAAGAGTCATCAGATGCTTGGCGAAAAAAGTGGAATTCCTTGGAAGTGAGGATTCCAGCTCAATCATTCCACTAGAAGTAGCGGACCGTGGGCGGGGCGTTCAAGTTCCAAAGGTTATTCAATATTGCAACGCCTTCCTGAGTATGTGCATCGAGAATCAGATTATAAGCAGATTTCACTGAGAACATTCCAAAACTCTCCCTGTACCAAAAAGACATTAATTCCCCACATTATTAACATAGGGAATAATTGGAATTATTTTCTTTCTCTCCCATTGAACCATCTATCCAGTTTTTCGGCACACCACCCATTACCTTCTTCATTAAAGATAGTACTCAACGTCGTGTCCTCAAAGACAGAGACCGCTGGGATGTCACCAGGTTCCTTTCATCCATGGGTATCCATGGGTCCTTCTAGATTTTGATGATGGAACCATCCCTGATCCTCTAGAAAATCACATGATCAAGAAGGATGTGAAACCCCTAGATGATCCTCTAATGGAAACTGTGGTAAGGGCCCAAGGCTGCATCTTGGAAACCCAAGTGGGGAAATACATGGATGGGGAATCTAAGCACAGAGGGAGTTTGGGCATTGATGCATATGCTAACCTTGCTTCACTAGAAGGGCATCATTTAAAAGGTGAAGGTAATGGAAACCCATATCCTTCCTAGTTTTAGGGGTGAAATGGTGAATGTTAGGGAATCCCAAAATATTTAGAATCTTAGTAGACTGTTCGAAAATCTGACACCTGGAAAATATCTTCCTTCCTAGTCACCGAAACTCATACTCAAATGGAAATTTAATAATTTGCGAGATTAAATTTTTTTACAAAAGGTTTCTTCGTAGGTACGGATCAAATGGAAAATATAATTTCATTCATCATGAGTGTCCCTTCAGAAGATAAGGTTGTCATTAGTAAAAAAAGATGAGTAATGGATGGCCTTCTTCGGCAGACCTTTTCCCTATATATAACATTATTCATTGTAGCCACTGAAATAAGATGAGAGAACACATCATCCACTAAAATAAAAATGGTGAAAGAGGGCCCCCCACCCCTGTTGGAACTGTCCAGCTGCATGGTAGGTGACCGGTGCACCTACTTCACCAACCAAGGACTTCAAACAAGGCTGCTGCATATGCAGTCACTATTTTTGATAGCCATGGGAGAAGGCCATGGTAGGTGGAGGATTGGTGGGAGTTGTGTCAAACTTGACACCTCCCACCATGGCTATTTAAGGAGAACCAAGGGAGCTTCCTTCTTCATCACCAACTCGATCCAAGAGGGATACATTGTATCCAAAGAGAGCCGGGACAGCTCCATGTGTGAGAGGGAGAAGTGTAGAGAGGGAGTTTTGTAAATTCTTTGTTCTTGATGAAATAATGGTTGATTTCTCCCTCTATTATTTCTCTCTTCGTGGTCAGCAAACCACAACAAGTGGTATCGGAGGTGGTTCTGGTGAAATAGTGGCGGGCGGTGAAAATTTTCCAGTGACCGGGAAATTCAAGTTGCCCAAAATCATTTTTTGAAGGTAGATTCTGAAAGCCAGTGTTGATATGATTCCAACGGCGCAAATGGCATCGAAAACTGAGATAAAACCAGCTTCCTAGGGTCGGTCAATGTTTGGTCAAACTTCGGGTGCTACAGTACACCCTTGTCGGAGAGGAAGGTACTGTTCCGGCACCGACGACTTTTCCGGAAGGTTTTCCGGCAGTTGCTCCGGCGATCCACGTCATCGACACGTCATTGCCTTGTCTTCGGACGATCTCGACCGTTGATATTCTTTTGATCATAACTTGATTAATCGGTATCCGATTTCGAAGATCCAGGAGTCGATTCCACCAATTTTGACCGTTCCAGACACAACTGTGAGCTCCATTTTTAAATACTATGCACCATTTTTTAACTAAATTAAAATCCAATAAAGGTATCATCTACGGGAGGGATGATCATGTTGGCTTTTTCAAACTACTCCATTTTGTAGTCTCTAATGGAAGATATTCTCAATGCTAAGGATCTTTTCGACCCCATTGAGAATGAGGGAGTCAACACCGATACCACAAAGGAAGTGGAGTGGAAGAATCTGAACAAGAAGAAGATTAGTCAAATCCGCCAATGAATCGATCACAGTGTTTACCACTATGTTTCTCAAGAGACTGGTGCGTATGAACTTTGGAAAAAGTTGGAAAATATATACCAGTCAAAGACTGTTCGAAACAAGATCCTCTTGTTGAAGCGGTTGATGAATAATCATCTACTACAAAGTGGAAACTCAATAGCTGAACACACTAGCAAGTTCCAAAGCCGGGTGAACCATTTGGTGGCTACCGGTAAGACTCTAAATGATGAAGATCAGGAAAACCACTTATTCTTCATACTTCCAGATAGCTGGGATACGCTTTTCATCTCACTCAGCAACTCGGCACCTGAAGGTAAACTTACCATGGCGATGGTAAAGGATGCATTGTTCAACGAGGAATCTCGAAGGAAGGATGCGATTTTCAACCAGATGCAAACTCTCGTTCTGGAGAAGCGAGGGAGACAACAAGGAGGAGGTCGTGGGGTAGGAACAAGAGGTCAAAGCAGAAATAGAGGAAGTTCCACAGATAGCATGAGGCCAACATACAAATGCTACCATTCTGGCATGGAGGGACACATGAAGAAGAACTGCCGAAAGTTAATACAAGAAAAGGGTCAAAGTAGCAACCAGCAAAGAAGAAATGAAGACGCACATGTGAGCGTCACTGGAGATGTTATTCTTTGCTCCAAATATGAAGAAGAGACATGCATTCATACATCAATACAAGATACAAAATGGGTGGTCGATACTGCAGCATCGTACCATGTCACGCCACATCATGAGTATTTCTTGACTTATCAAACTGGTGACTTTGGTACAGTCATGATGGGGAATACCGGTTCGGCGGATATTGTTTTCATGGGTGATATCCAAGTCAAGACGAATGTTGGATACACAATCACCCTGAAGGATGTTCGACATGTTCCAAGCCTTCGGCTCATCCTGTTATCAGGTATAGTCATTGATCAACAGGGCTATGACAATATCTTCAGTAACGGAGCATGGAAGATGACAAAAGGATCCATCATCATCGCTCGAGGACACATATGTGCTACGTTGTACAAAACTCATGTGATGATATGTGCAGACAGCCTCAACATGGTGGAAGGAAAAATGTCATCCAATATGTGGCATAGAAGGCTCGACCACATGAGTGAAAATGGTTATCTACCCTAATGAAGAAGAAGTAAATCAGTATTGACAAGGATGCATCACTTGATCCTTGTAAATACGGTTTGTATGGGAAGAAACATAGAGTCTCATTCAATACTGCTTCATCACGAAGATCAGAGTTGGTGGATCTGGTGCACTCTGATGTATGCGGACCCATGGAGGTGGATACACTCGGAGGTAATAAATATCTTCTACCCTTTATTGATGATGCATCTCGAAGGGTGTGGGTGTTCTTCTTACGAACGAAGGACCAAGTACTGGAATACTTCAAGATGTTCCATGCCATGGTAGAGCATGAAACTGGAAGGAAGATGAAGTGTCTTCATTCAAACAAAGGAGGAGAGTACACATCCAGATAATTTGATGCCTATTGCAGGAGTCATGGCATCCGACATGAGAGGACGGTCCCTCTCACCCCACAATACAACGAAGTTGCAGAAAGGACGAACAAAACCATCATGGAGAACGTCAGAAGCACGATGAGTTTGGAAAAGATCCCTAAGCCATTCGGTGGAGAAGCTGTTCAGGTTTCCTGATACCTCATCAACCGATCACCATCAGTCCCGCAGATTTATGAGATTCCATAGAATAGATGGTCTGGTAAACATCCCTCTTACTCTCATTTACGAGTATTTGGATGTTTGGCATTTGCATATGTATCCATGGAGCTCAGGCAGAATGTAACATCTCGTTACATCTTTAGGTACTCTTGGTGTCTCTAAGTGCCTTTGTTTTGGATTAGTGGCTTGGGGGTGTGTTTGGGTGAGCTTTTAAGGTAAAATGGAAGGAAAAAGGCTTGTGCATGGTTTGACAAACCGTGCGATAACTGTGCAATCCAAGCAGCGCTGGACAGTGGGGTGCGCACGGTGTGCGCACGGTTTGGTAAACCATGCAACCAAACCGTGCGGACAAACCGTGCGGCCACTTAATTTTAGATCCTTAAATTGTGGATCTCATCTGTTTTGCCTTTAAGTGATTCATTTTTCCTCCTATGGGGCCCTAACTCGGGATTTGAATTCTCCCAAGGTAGGAGAAGGTTATCCCATCATTCTGGAGGCGATTCGAAGGCTCCTCTTGGTGAATCGAAGCGGGATTCTCAAGGTATGTGATCATTCTTCTTCTTTCTTGTTTAGTTTCTCAGATCTACTTAGATCTACTTCTCCCCTTCCTTCGATTTCATAGATCTAAGCCAGTCATGGGTAGATATAAGTATGTAGATGCCATAATGATGAGTTTTAGTCTTGGTTTTTCTAGGATAAGGGATCTAGGCCAGGTTTTTGGAGAATCAACCGGGATTCTTGAGTTTTCTTCGTCCGTTGTGTTTTTGGTCAAATCCCTTGAGGTAGGTGGTTCCGTCCCGTCTTGCCAAATTTTTTATCATTTTTTTTGCTTGATTTATTTCAATTGTTGATTTAAATTCAAATGCTCATATTTTCTTTCAATTAAATTGATGAAAAAAAACTCGATTCCATTGAATCGAGATATTTGAAATGGTTTTGGAATGAATATTTGGAAAACCCCAATTCCATTGAATTGGGTGTGTTAATGGAAATTGGCCAATTTAAATTGTTTAATTTAGTTGGTTGATTTTATGGAAATGATTTCAATTAAATTGTTGAATTTAATTGGGGAAAGGAATTGTGAAATGATGGAATTGGTTTTTAATGGATTTTAAATTGGTGAAAATGGATTAAAATGATTTTATAGAAACCCATTGTTTTTATCTTGTGAAAAAGGCATGTTTTTGAATAAAACCTGTTATGGTTTTTAATGGAATGAAATTGGAACTTTTGAAATGGAATAATGGGATTGATCGTATTATAATCATTCTTAAAATAGTTCTCCCATCATTTAAGAGTGCATGCAAGCCTTAGGTAGTTAGTGAGTTATTTGGATACACTCTACGCTACGACAACATTCTAAAACATACTTGTGGTGGGTCACATCCCCGACAGGTTGATGACGAGTCTCCTTTGTCCATTGTCATAGGGACGTGTGTATACACATTTTTCTAAGTTCACATAGAGAGTGCGGAATCCTACAACTGATTAATACTATCGTACCTTTTGGCAGATGACCATGTTGCTCGCTTGTTTGTGTATATTTGAGATACTAATGTATGTCAATTATTTTGAACGGCTTACATGCCTGATGAATTTATATAAACTATTTTATATAAATGTTTTACTTAATGCATTATTTTAGAAATATTCCATCATTGTAAAGCCTTTGCTTAAAGTAATTTTTCCATCATATGAAAATGTATAGCATGTTTGTTGAAATATGCTTTTGTGTTGAAAAACCTGTTTATTTGAAAATTGAAAGATTTTCATTGGATAAAATATATTTGGCATCTGTTATGGAATCTTTGGTGGTATCCTACTGGGCTTAGGCTCACACCCTACTTTTGCCTTCGGGTGTTTGTAGACTTCCTTTTTCCAGGCTCGAGCAAAGGGAAGGAATCTCTTGGAGGTGGATCCAACTTTTGATCTTTGGTCTTGGTGAGTTGTGTGGTTAGGGACCTTGGGGTTGTTTTTCCCATATTTAGTACTTGGGTTGGTGTACTTTGGCATTTTATGCCTCTTTGTATTCTGGTACATCACTCCCAGTGGAGTTTCTTTTGTTATGCGTACTGTTTGTTTTACTCTTGCTTCCGCATTCTTGTGGCAAAATCATTCCCACTTGTACGTTGTACGATACCAGGTGCTAGTCGCTGACCGGTGGGGATCAGGAACGCCCTTCGGGCTATTCAAGGATGGCTCGATTATCGGGTTACCAGGGTACTTGGGCTGGTTCGTGACAAAATGGTATCAGAGGAGGAACCCAGCCTTAAGTGCAGTGCACTGCCTGGGATGAGATATAGGGCCCACAATGAGGACATTGTGCTTTAAAGGGGGGGGGTGATTGTAACATCCTCAAATGATAAAGGGTTAAATGATTAAATGATATGATTCATGTCAACAAGGTGCACCTTCCTTTTCAGGAGCCTCTTTGATTAGAACTCCTTAGTTACGCATTCTTGGCCTTGAGTAGTGATCAGGATGGGTGACCTTCTGGGATTTTTTCTAGGGTGTGTGTGAGTGATGACAAATAACACTTGAAATGACATGTTCTGGCCTGTGGGGACAATCATTAGTCAGATGACCCGTTCAGGCATGTTGGTGGACCCTAGGGTGGGCCCCACGTGTCTACGGGGCAACTGGTGGTACCTGGTGGGCCGGGACCCGACGACCATGTTAAGGCGGGGTGGTTGTGCTGTCACCGGGGCCCAATTGTAAAATTTGGTATCAAAGGGAGGTTAGTTAAACATCTTGCCTTGATGATAGTACGCATTGAGTTTTCTTGTTGGGACTTTAGAGGTAGTTGTGACTGAGTGCCTGACCATCTCTCACCGTAATGAACCTTAAGTCACCAGAGGTAGTTAGAGAAATACGACTTATTGATTAGTTCTAGAATTTTCCCTGTTTTGATTTGGATAGAGTGGAATCCAAATCATGCTTATTCCTTCTTTTAAAAGTAGTTTTCCTTGTTACTCGGTTGGTTTTAATCTATGTCTTTTCTCATGTTGCGTAGAAACATGCCTCCGAAAAGACATGGGAATCAGATCTAAAAAAGACTGTTGTTGAACCTCAGCAAGTGATTGCTGTTGTGGATCCAAGTCTGGTAGAGGTGATTGTTCGCACTGTCCAAGATCTGGGACAGACACCCCCTCCAGTTCCTGTTCATACTCCAGCTATAGATCCTCATAGTGATATTCTCCAAAGTCGTTCTCAAGAGTTCTTACGCCAGAAGCCACTAGTTTTCAAAGGTTCCACTGACCCTCAACAAGCTAAGGTATGGTTTAGTAAGATCGAATGCATGTTTGGGTTTTTGGATACACCCGATGCGGTCAAGGTGAAGTGTGCCACCTTCGTGCTGGAGGGACCGAGCAGGAGATGGTGGGACACGATGGTGACAGCTAGGAAACATGAGGATTCGGAGTGGAATGACATTAGGGTTATTTTCACTAACCAGTTCTATCCAGAATCAATTGTGTTGGCCAAGGTTGTGGAGTTCTTCAAACTTGAGCAGGCCAACAAAACCATGACTGAGTACTCAAATCGCTTTGCTGAGTTTGTACAGTTTGCTCCTGAAATTGTATCTAATGAGAGGATGAAGGCTCGACGATTCGAGTTGGGACTTTGATCAGATATTCGTTCTCAGGTTTTCTTACTAAAGCTACCCACTTATGTTGATGTGATGTATACGGCCATGATGGTTGAGATGGACCTGGCAGGAAAGTCAGGGTTAAAGGAAGTTCTTTTCCCTCCTAGTGGAAGTGTGCGTTCCTTTAAAGTAAAATGGAAGCATGACTTTTATCTTGGAAGTTCTCAACAACAGAGTCATCCCAGGCCTTCGGTAGCACCAGGAGGGGCTTCTTTGACTTGTTATCAGTGTGGGAAGCTAGGGAATTCTAAAAGGGTTTGCACTGAGGCCCCCATGAACTGTAGCTCATGCAGACGTTTAGGGCACCTACAGAGATTCTGTCATCATTTCTCTTCTCTACATAGTGGAACAGAATCATCAGCACCTCCAAATACTGTGGTGAAATCAAATGCTTCACGTAAAAAAGGGTTCCATCCACAGGCATCCAGAACAAAGCTTCTTCACGCAGTGGAAGAGTCTCCAGAGGTAGTTGATACAGGTCCTGCAACTGTGAGAGGTACCATTAATATAGCTTCGTCTTTAGTGACAACACTTTTTGATACTAGTACATCTCACTATTTTATTTCAACCCATCTTGTTAATCTTCTTAATTTGCCTATGGAGCTTTTATCTTGTGCAATGGATATTACTACACCCCTTGGTGTAATGAGAGAGAAGGGTCTCTATAGTCCTGCTTGTGTCTTCTCTCTATCAGATGTTGATCATTCTTGGAATTTCCTGGTTCTTGACATGAAATATTTTGATGTCATTTTTGGGATGGATTGGCTCGTTTCCAATAAAGCCTTGATCGATTGTTATCTTCGACGGGCCTACCTTAATACACCCAGTGGTGTGTCTCTTGTTTTTCAAGGAGAATGGTACCCAACGTCAAGGAGAGCTGGACCCTCTTATCGAGAGTTGGGGAAAGTTATATCATTGTTTTCTTTTGATCTGGAAAGAGATTCAATGTTTGGTGATCTTCCTCCAGTTGTTGCTGAGTTTCCAGACGTGTTGCCTTCTGAATTCTCTGGTTTTCCACCAGTAAGATAGGTTGACTTTTCTATCGACTTAATACATGGTACTCAACCGGTTTCTATTCCCTCTTACCGAATGGCTCCAGCTGAACTAAAAGAACTGAAGTGTCACTTAGACGATCTTCTTGAGAAATGATTTATATGCCCGAGTGTGTCACCTTGGGCAGTACCAGTTCTCTTCTCCAAGAAGGCTGATGGTTCTCTTCGCTTATGTGTTGATTATCTAAAGATAAATCAAGTTACGATAAAGAAAAAATATCCATTACCATGAATTGATTATTTGTTTGATCAACTGAAATGGGAGAAGTGGTTTTCAAATATAGATCTTCGATCTGGTTACCATCAATTGAGGATAAAATAATCTGACGTTCCTAAAACCTCTTTTCGGGGTAGGTATGGCCATTATGAGTACCTTGCTATGACCTTCGGCCAACAAATACTCTTTTGGTTTTCATGGCTTTGATGAACACAGTTTTCTGTGAGTACCTGGATACATTCATGGTAGTCTTTGTGGATGAAATCTTTGTATACTCCAGGTCTGAGGAGGATCATGTGCTTCATCTGAGAATAGTTCTGGGTCTTTTAAGAAATCATCGTCTTTATGCCAAGCATTCGAAGTGCGATTTCTGGATCTGGGAAGTGAAATTATTGGGACATGTGGTGTCATAGAAAGGAATATTAGTTGATCCTGAGAAGGTGAAGGCTTTTATGACTTGGGAACAACCACAGAATGTTTTCGAGATTCGGAGCTTCTTGGGCTTAGCGGGATATTATCGCAGGTTTGTTAAATACTTCTCAAAGTTAGCTTCTCCAATGACTGCTCTGACTCGAAAGGGAGTGAAGTTTTCCTTGAATGATAAATGTCAGAGTTCTTTTGTTGAGCTAAAGTGTCTTTTGACTATTGCACCGGTGTTAACTCTTCTTGAGGCAGGTATAGGTTATGTGGTCTTCTGTGATGCATCGGGTTCAGGTTTGGGTTGTGTCCTTATGCAAGGTAATCATGTTGTTACTTATGGATCTCGTCAGCTTAAGCCTCATGAGAAGAACTATCCTACCCATGACCTTGAACTTGCAGCTATAACGCACGCACTCATGTTTTGGTGACATTACCTTTATGGAGAAAGGTTTACTATGTATTCAGACCACAAGAGCTTGAGTTATATCTTCTCTCAAGAAATTTGAACCTCCATCAAAGGCGTTGGGTGGAGTACCTGCAATCTTTCGACTTTGACATTTCTTATACCCCGGGAAAAGGGAATGTAGTCGCTGACGTGTTGAGCAGGAAACTTCCCTCGCAATATGTGAAAGAATCTTCAGAAGAGTGGAGTTTGATGGCTCTTTTTGTTCAGTTGCATATTGGAGTTCAGTGGAAGGGGAATGAAGTTTCTTTAGCCAGTGTCCAGTTGACATATTCTCTCCTTGAGTTAATTCTTCAAGAACAACAAATGGATAGTGAATTTTGTGGCAATAGGGACTCTCTTTATGGTGGGGAGACCGACACCTTGTGGTCGTTCTCCAAATAGGGTGTTCTGTGTTATCGAAGCTGTTAGGTTGTTCCGTTATCAGTAAGAAAGGATGTGATGAGGGATTCCCACAACTCTCAATGGGCTGTGCACCCAGGAACCACGAAGATGTTCTATGATATGCTGTGACAGTTCGGGTGGCCAGGTATGAGACGAGACATTTCTGAGTGTGTATCTCATTGATGTACATGCCAGCAGGTGAAATCTGAGCACCAGAAACCTTTGGGTTTGCTTCAAACACTTCCGGTCCCTACATGGAAGGGGATTAAATCTATATTGACTTTGTGGTTGGGTTACCTCAAACCCAGAGGAAGAAGAATGCGATATGGGTTGTGATCGAAAGGCTGACCAAGTCGGCTCAATTTATACCCATTCGTGATACAAACAAAGTTGAGGAGTTGGGAAATATCTATGTGAAGGATGTTGTTTGTTTGCACAGAGTTCCATCTGCTATAGTTTCTGATAGAGATCCTCGGTTTACTTCTCGCTTTTGGAGGGTCCTTTAGGAGGCACTGGGATCTCAGGTCCGTTTGAGCCCGGCTTACCATCCTCAGTCGGATGGACAGATAGAAAAAGCTATTCATATCCTTGAGGATATGCTCCGCGCTTGTGTTCTCGACTTTGGTGGGGTTTGGGATCATCTTTTGGGGCTGGTTGAGTTTTCTTATAACAACAATTATCAGTCCGCGATCAGAATGGATCCTTTTGAGGCTTTGTATGGCCATCTTTGTAAATCTCCCATATGTTGGTCACAGATTGATGAAAGTTCTTTGGTAGGACAGAGTTTGGTCCAAGAGACGACAGTTAAGATCCAGTTGATTCGTCAGAGAATGTTGACAGCGCAAAGTCGGTACAAGTCTTATGCTGATCGACGCTGTAGAACATTGGAGTTCTCAGTTGGTGATCGGGTGTTCTTGAAGGTTTCGCCCAGGTTAGGTCATCGATGGCTTGGGAGGCAAGGGAAGCTTGCTCCTCATTTTGTGGGACCTTTTTAGGTTGTTGGTCTTGTGGGGAAAGTTGTATACCGTCTAGCTCTACCACCATAGCTGTCGTCGATACAAAATGTGTTCCATGTATCGCAGATACGGAAGTATCTCTTTGATCCATCTCATGTTGTGAGCTGGAGTGATCTTGATATTGAACCGGATTTATCTATGACTGAGCGACCAGTCAGTGGCCTCATCTTTTTGACGTGGAGGTTTCTTCTTAGGCTTTCTGGGGGCATAAAGGTCTTATGGTGGGGAGGTTGTAACATCCTGTTACGTCTTCAGGTACTCTTGGTGTCTCTAAGTGCCTTTCTCTTGGAGTAGTGGCTTGGGGGTGAATTTGGGTGATCTTTTAAGGTAAAATGGAAGGAAAAGGTCTTATGCACGGTTTGTGCACGGTTTGACAAACCGTACAATAACCATGAAAACCAAGTAGCGTTGGATAGTGGGGTGCGCACGGTGTGCGTACAGTTTGGTAAACTGTGTGACCAAACCATGCGGACCATGCACATCTTGACAGTGAGGTCCGCACAGTGTGTGCATGGTTTGGAAAACCGTGCGGACAAACCGTGCGACCAATTCATTTTAGATCCTTAAATTGTGGATCTCGGCCTTTTTTCCTTTAAGTGATTCATATTTCCTCCTATGCGGCCCTAACTCAGGATTTGACTTCTAACAAGGTAAGAGAAGGTTCTCCCATCATTCCAGAGGTGATCTGAAGGCGCCTCTTGGTGAATCGAAGCAGGATTCTCAAGGTATGTGATCGTTCTTCTTCCTTCTTGTTTAGTTTCTCAGATATACTTAGATCTACTTCTCCCCATTCTTCGGTTTCTTAGATCTACACCCATCATGGGTAGATCTATGTATTTAGATGCCGTAATGATGAGTTTTAGTCTTATTTTTGCTAGGATAAGGGATCTAGGTCGGGTTTTTGGAGAATCAACCGGGATTCTTGAGTTTTCTTCATCCATTGTGTTTTTGGTCAAAACCCTTGAGGTAGGTGGTTCTGTCCCATCTTGCCAAATTTATTATCATTATTTTTTCTTGATTTATTTCAATTGTTGATTTAAATTCAAATGCTCATATTTTCTTTCAATTAAATTGATGAAAAAAACTCGATTCCATTGAATCGAGATATTTGAAATGGTTTTGGCATGAATATTTGGAAAACTCCAATTCCATTGAATTGGGTGTGTTTGTGGAAATTGGCCGATTTAAATTGTTTAATTTGATTGGTAGATTTGATGGAAATTATTTCAATTAAATTGTTGAATTTAATTGTGGAAATGAATTGTGAAATGATGGAATTGGTTTTGAATGGATTTTAAATTGGTGAAAATGGATTAAAATGATTTGATAGAAACCCATTGGTTTTATCTTGTGAAAAATGCATATTTTTAAATAAAACCTTTTAAGGTTTTAAATGGAATGAAATTGTCACTTTTGAAATGGAAAAATGGGATTGATCGTATTTTAAACATTCTTAAAATAGTTCGCCCATCATTTAAGAGCGCACGCAAGCCTTAGGTAGTTAGTGAGTTATTTGGATACACTCTACGCTACGAAAACGTTCTAATACATACTTGAGGTGGGTCACATCCCTGACGGGTTGGTGATGAGTCTCCTTTGGCCATTTTCATAGGGACGTGTCTATACACATTTTGTTGAGTTCACATAGAGAGTGTGGAATCCTATAACTGAATAATACTATCGTACCTTTTGGCAGATGACCATGTTGCTCTCTTGTTTGTGTATATTTGAGATATAAATGTATGCCAATGTTTTTGAACTGCTTATATGCCTGCTGAATTTATATAAACTATTTTATATAAATTTTTTACTTAATCCATTGATTTAGAAATATTCCATCATTGTAAATCCTTTGTTTAATGTAATTTTTCCATCATATGAAAATGTACAGCATGTTTGTGGAAATATTCTTTTGTGTTTCCAAACCTGTTTATTTGAAAATTGAAAGATTTTCATTGGATAATCTATATTTGGCATCATCTGTTACGGAAGCTTTGGTGGTATCCTACTGGGCTTAGGCTCACACCCTACTTTTTCCTTCGGGTGCTTGTAGACTTCCTTTTTCCAGGCTCGAGCAAAGGGAAGGAATCTCTTGGAGGTGGATCCAGCTGTTGATCTTTGGTCTTGGTGAGTTGTGTCCTTAAGGACCATGAGGCTGTTTTTACCATTTTTAGTACTTGGGTTGTTGTACTTTGGAATTTTATGCCTCTTTGTATTCGGGTACGTCACTCGCAGTGGAGTTTCTTTTGTTATGCATACTGTTTGTTTTACTCTTTCTTTCGCATTCTTGTGCAAAAAATCGTTCCCACTTGTATGTTGTACGATTCCAGGTGCTAGTCTTCGACCCGTGGGGATCGGGAACGCCCTTCGGGCTATGTCAGGGTCGGCTCGATTATCTGGTTACCAGGGTACCCGGGCTGGTTCATGACACAGAATCTAAACTGGAGATCTACTCCATGCATCTTCATCGGCTATGGATATGAGGAGTTCGGATACATGCTTTGGGACCCGAAGGAGAAGAAGGTGATCAGAAGTAGAGATGTCGTGTTCCATGAGAACCAGACGATCGAGGACATTCAAAATCCTAGAATGACTCGAATGGAAGGTTTCGAGGACTCAATTCATGATCCAACACCTATACCATCACCACCTATCATTGAAGAGGAGGAGGTGCAAGAAGACTCATCGACAGCAGACCGGGAGGCTGTGGAGGAGGATATTGAGCAGGGGGAGACTCAATCCTCTCCACAAGAAGTTGCAGAACCATCACAGGAGCTAGGTGATGTTATGCCTCCCGAACCAAACTTTTCAGAGGTTCGAAGATCTTCACGAGGAAGGATTCTGTCAACAAAATATTCGGAGTCTGATTACCTACTGCTGACTGATGAGGGGGACCAAGAAGGATACTAGGAAGCAGTGTCTCATCCTGAAAAACTCAAGTGGCTGCATGCAATGGAGGATGAGAGGGAGTCTTTGATGAAGAACCAAACATACGATTTGGAGGAATTACCCAAAGGTAAGAAGGAACTAATGAACAAATGGGTGTTCAGGCTGAAGAATGATGGAAGAAAAAGGGAGGTCAAACACAAAGCTCGGTTACTTGTCAAGGGATTCCTTCAGATGAAAGGAGTCGACTTTGATGACATTTTTTCACCCGTGGTGAAGATGGCTTCAATCTGGGTCATTTTCAGATTAGTGGTTAGCTTGGACTTGAAGCTTGAACAGATGGATGTGAAGACAGCTCTTCTTCATGGTGACGTCTCTGAGGAGATCTACATGAAGTAGCCTGAAGGATTTGTGGTTTATGGACAAAAAAATCTCATCTGCAAATTGAAGAAGAGCTTGTATGGACTGAAACAGGCTCCCAGGCAGTGGTACAAGAAGTTTGACTCATTCATGGTGAGTCATCGCTACAAGCGGACACAGGCGGACCAGTGTGTCTACATCCAGAGATTTCAGGATGGTAACTTTGTTTCCCTTCTACTTTATGTTGATGAAATGTTGATCATTGGGAAGGATGCAGGGAAGATTAGCCAGTTGAAGGAGTTATCCAAGTCTTTTGATATGAACGACTTGTGAGCAGCTCAACAAATTTTGGGGATGCAGATCATTCGTGATAGAAAGAGGAAACTGTTATAGCTATCTCAGGAGAAGTATGTTGAACGTGTTCTAAAACGTTTCAACTTGGACAAAGCCAAACCAGTGAGCATTCCTCTTCCCGATCATTTTAAGTTGAGCAAGAGTTCATGCCCGTCGTCCAAGGAAGAAGTTGAGGCAATGAAGATGATTCCATATTCTTCAGCAGTTTGAAGCTTGATGTACGCTATGGTGAGTACGAGACCAGACATTTCCCATGCAGTGGTAATCGTGAGCCGATTTCTCTCCAATCCCGGGAAGCATCACTCGGATGCAGTCAAGTGGATTCTGAGGTATCTTAATGGTAATTCAATGTTATTTTTGGGCTATGGGGGAGTTGAACCTATCTTGGAGGGCTATACAGATGCAGATATGGCTGGATATCCTGATAGCATGAAGTCTACATCAGGATACATCTATACTTTTGCAGGAGGAGTTGTATCATGGCAGTCAAGGTTGCAGAAGTGCGTTGCTTTATCCACGACGGAAGCAGAGTACATTGCTTCTTCAGAAGCTGGCAAGGAGATGTTGTGGCTAAATCATGTTCTTCAGGATCTCGGATTCAGCCAGAAGGAGTACAGAGTTCATTGCGATAGTCAAAGTGCTTTGGACTTGAGCAAGAACTCCATGTACCATTCCCGGACGAAGCACATGTTGCGGAATCGTCAGGAGTCACAACAACAGAAATGAGAAAAATGAAAGAAAAGAAAAACAAATGACACAACGATTTACGTGGTTCGGGAAAAATCCCTACGTCAACGGGAGAGGCAGAATTTCACTACTTCGGGAGCACAAATTACAGAGGGTTTTTCAATAAAAACCCTAGCCCGAAAATGGGCTATAAAACAATGGAGAAGACGACCACTGTTTGAAAAAGTGGTCCGCGTCCCTACAGTGAATGGCAGCTGGCTTTTTCAAAAGCGTTACAGTAAAGTTGACCCTGAAGTCTGCACCACTACAGTGTCTGTCGGTGTCGGTCGGTCAGCTCCGCTACAATGGTCAGCATTGCTACAGTGCCGGAAAAAATTGCCCCCGGAGCAGGGGCGCGTTGCCCCCTGCAACCCCCAACGAGCTCACTGCGGAGCTCGACTCGCGACAGTTGCGGGCCACAAGCATTCGGCCCAACCGAATCGGGCAACACCAAACCAACAACAAATCAACATTCGCTATCATTGGATACACAAAGTGATGGATCAACAACTGCTTTGACTTGTGAAGATCCACACGAAGGAGAACCCGGCGGATATGTTGACAAAGGTGGTTGCTCGGAAGAAGCTAGACCTCTGTAGATGCTCCAGCGGATTGCAGCTGGAGGGGGAGAATTGTTGTAACTGTCCAGCTGCATGGTAGCTGGCTGGTGCACCTACCTCACCAACTAAGGACTTCAAACAAGGATGCTGCACATGCAGTCCCTGTTTTTGGCAGCCATGGGAGAAGTCCATGGTAGGTGGAGGATTGGTGGGAGTTGTGTTAAAGTTGACACCTCCCACCATGACTATTTAAGGAGAGTCAAGGGAGCTTCATTCTTCATCACCAATTCGAGCAAAGAGGGCTACATTGTATCCAAAGAGAGACGGGAGAGCTCCATGTGTGAGAGAGAGAAGTGTAGAGAGTGAGTTTTGTAAATGCTTTGTTCTTGATGAAATAAAGGCTGATTTTTCCCTCCATTTTTTCTCTCTTCGTGGTCAACGAACCACAACACACCCCCTCCCCCCGCCAAAGGCCCCTAGAGGAGACGAAGCTCCGAGAAAGGTTCCCAATGATTTTGATCCTAAAACAAACTATTGAGACAGAATGCATGATGACCTCAGTCCATTTAGAAGAAAAACCCATTTTTTCCAAAACAAGCTGGAGGAAGGGTCATAAAATTTGGTCCGAGGACTTTTTCATATCATGTTTTTCGAAGTCATAATACTTCTTTTGACCACTGATCGAGTTTTCAAGGAGTGTAAAACCTCCTAGGTGATAATAGCATGGTCACAAATGATCGTTTTAGGGACAAAAGCACTTTGATTTTTTGATATAATAGATGGTGGCTCGGGGTGGGGTCAGTTAACCAGAACCAGAACCGTTGAAAAACTCTTATAAGAGAGATTGCACGTACTAATCAGGCTAAAGTCTGAGGCAATGAGAGGATTTTTTTTGAATGATAGAAATGATGGTTTCATTAAGAGTGGAAATATTGATTTCCCCCGCCCAGAGATCTTTCATAAGATATGAGATTTCCGGTCCAAAAATATTTCAGTATTTTTTGAAGAAAATCGCATGAAAACCATCCGACCTGTGCACTTTAGAGGAATGGATTTTCTTGAGGGCCCCAACATTTTATCATCCTTGAAATCATGTGTAAGCTGGTGATACATAGTATCATAAACCACAGGCTTAATACAAGAATTAACCTCGATAGAAAAAGAAGAGACCCCAACAGTGTAGAGCTTATTTAAAAATGGAATGATAATATCTTGTATTCCCGATTCATTGGTAATAGTACTACCTTCATTATTATTCAAGCTGGAGACGGTGTTCTTGGGATGCCTCGTGGAGGCCATCGGGTGGAAATTAGAGGTATTGGAATCGCCCTCTTTGATGTGGGTTTCACAAGCTTGCATGGCCCAGAAACTATCCATGATACTAAGGGTCGTATCCAGCTCCACTTTAAGACAACTGATTCTGGATATAAATAAATCCGAGGGAGTGCGAGAGTAGATCACCTTCAGCTTTATTTCAGTCATATCACAACATTTTTCAGGTAGGAGATATTTGCAATAACATGTTTTTAGTTTGGAGGCCACAAGGTGAATGTTCCAACCTGTATCAGGGTCACGAATCGTACGGCTATCTGGAACCACATATTCAAATTCCTAATATTTAACCCAGAAATTCTCGATTCGAAAAGTTTTTCCATGTCGTGGTCACTTAAAACTATGCAAAGTATCGATCGGGATGGGGCAGTGGTCCGAAGTGCCATGGTTCATGTGAGAGATTTGGAAAAACCTAAATAGATTGGTCCAGTAGCTTGACCCCATTAAAGGGTCCAAATGCTCGGCGACGGGTGCTTTGGGAATTCACTCAGAACCGAGTAAAGGGAGTACCTGCATGTCCCAAATCAGAAAGGCCAGCCAGCTGCGCTGCTTGCTGGAACTCCGACATAGAAGAATGGGACCTACTGATACCCCCTTCCTTTTCAAACTAGAACATAATTTCGTTGAAGCCCCCTTCCTTTTCAAACTAGAACATAATTTCGTTGATACCCCCTTCCTTTTCAAACTAGAACATAATTTCGTTGAAGCCCCCTTCCTTTTCAAACTAGAACATAATTTCGTTGAAGCCCCCACCGAAAAGGATCCGTCCTGGAACATATTACTGCAAAGATCGAAGAATCTTCCACTTCTATTCATCACAATGCCACCCGAGAGTCCATTGCGGGAGACCGAAAGAAAACCGTGAAAGTTGGCTTTTTTTTTTCAAAATCATCCATGTCCTTGATATCTCTAGTTTACCATATCAGGGCAACTTATGGAGCAACGGCGCCAGAGCATCTGAACTGGCCAAGTATTTCTAAATCCAGGACAGTTCTAGCATAGTATTTTTATAGTGATAGGTGGGCCTAGCCCAATCCAGCCTCCATCTCTACTACAAGAAAAATTCCATCTTCCATCTGTTTCCATCTTTTGGGGTAAAGATCGTCCACTTGAGGGGTTTCAGTGCTACGTTTGGAGCCACAGGGTTCTTCCCAGGAAGTTCAGTTCCATGGTCCCCTGTAATTATCCTCCTCTATGTACTGTGTTTTTTGGGCCACAACAACACTGTAGTCTCAAGCTTGTTCTCGATTGCCAAAGGGGGCTGCATTGGAATCTCTCCGCCTGCAGGGAAATCCGGGTCTGCAGGATCTGGAGGATCAGATCAGATATGTTTCGCATTAGAGGGGAGTATTGGAGTCCCCTCAGATGCCCGAAAAGAACAGGCATGTAAAACACTCAACTCCGCAAGGAAATTAATCCAGCTCGACAGGTGCCCTCCCCAAATCACTAGAAATTGTCCATCCCTCCCGAATTAATAATTACTTAATAATTATAAATGTAATTTTATTATATATATGTATATATATGTATATTTATTTATAAATATATAAATTTATATATAATTATGTCAATATATTTATAAATATATAATTATACATATATATATTTAAATTATATGTATATATATTTATATACCTATTTTTTATCAGAGCTAGAACTTTAAAGCTAATAATGATAGGTTTTATGAGTTATTTATATTATAGATCTGATAAAACCCATATTTTTCAATGCTTTCTTGAAAGTGATTACAAAAATTGCTTAAATTAAAATATAAAAATATTAATCGAATATTTATTGAAAATGAATAAATTATAAAAAACGAAAAAAATAATCAACATTATTAATGAATATATTGTTAGAGTTGGTTTCCTAAAACCAATTGTCTGTACATTGATTACATGAATATTTGATGTATTCAATATTAAATTAAACAACTAATTACATATTGTTTGTTGTTCTGTATGACTTTAATGTAATAATGTCTTATAATATTTGTCGCATTGATAAGGTCATATTAGTTCCCCGCTATGATGAGAACTTTGAAGTGTTATGCCAATATTCTTAATATAGTTCTACAGTTGGATACCATGCTATGATGATACACATAATTTATAGACCATCAGGTGCGGGTACTTGCAAGCATACAGAACTTCTTCTCACGAAGTTCACAGTTTGTAATCTCCAAGAAAGAAGATTATGGGAATAGACCCATCAGTAGGAATTCTGCATGTTTTGGTATCATCAAATATTTCTATATGTGAGCATGTGTAATGATCCTTAAACTTTAATATTATCATTAATGCATGTCACGACTCGTGCGTTTAGATTTGCGGATGAAAACTGTCACGCCATATGTTGGTGGGAAGTAGGGTACATTGGGTGCGTCATGAATGACAAGTTGTTGATGGATAAGTCAAGGAAAGATTTGTTCCTTCCATCTTTATGGAAGTTGATCTCTCGGCCCTTTGATTAAAATAGAACCGTCACCTTAAATTCCGTGGTTATGGTATAACAACGAGTTTATTTCATAAAGTCAGAGAATGATGTATCGAGCATATATGTTGATGACAGCATCATGCAAATGGCTTGATGAGATTTTGTGACAAAGATTATATTATACAGTGAGTGTTCATATGTGCTTGTCATCATTGCGACTTTAAGTTCTTTTTCTTGGGTGGCTTGACCCATCATTAGACAATAATCTTGGACATTAGGCAAGTCAGCTTAATGCCAACGAGAAAAAATCGTAGAGGGTCACATAATAAGTGTTCCTGTTGGTCTCGATTGAATTCTATTTGAATTTAATTAATGGAATAAATATTAGTCTCAAGAACAAGGAATGATTTTATTCAGTTTATACAGATCGTATAAATTAAAAAAATATTTATTCACCAAATTTTGAATAAAATATATTTATTTATTTTATTGAGTATTTAATAATTATTTATTTAGTAGTTTGTAAATAAAATATTTATTTAAGAGAAAAAAATATATTCGGGTGTTCAATAAATTCAAGAGGACATCGAATGGACCAAGACTGTGTCCGATGATAAAATAATTATTTACGAGTTGGTAAATATTATTTATTCATTTTGCGCAAGTTTATGCACAAAAAAATAATAATAATATTGTTATTATTATATGGCATGAGATTTCATTAATGATTATAATTATATTTAAGGTATGTTATGCAATTAAATTTTGAAACCAAAATCTCATCCCTATAAATAGATGACGATTTCTATTTTGTAAAGCATTCGAAACCAATTCCATGTTTGGAAATAGAGAATTATTGCGCACAATGAATTCTTTCTCGACTCCTCCTCCCCTCTCCCTCTCAAGAAAGAGAAACCCAAGAGAGAATTACTTCAAGACCGAAGAATGAGTGATCAATAACGAACAACACAAGACATTTGATTCACTACGCTAGCACCCTAAGAACGAGTGATGTTGCTCAAAGACTATTGGAGTATGTGTGGATCGTCGCTAAAGGGATTCTACCCTTGGATCCTCCCAAACGCAGCAGAGGCAATTCAGAAGGGCTTTTTTGGATGATCAACAATCATCAACGGAGAAATTTGCTAAGCCCAAGTATTTATTTCTTCAAATATTAAATAAATTAATTATAAATTTGATGCCCCTGATCCTCGCTCTTCATTTTTGGCAAAGATTATTAAAATAAATTTTAATAAATCACCCTTCACCATAATGATTATACTGTGCCCAAAACCAACAAGTGGTATCAGAGCGGTCAAATTTAAATTTATAATTATTTATTTGATTAATGATCTATTTTAAATCATGGTTAGATTTTCATTTCATGTTATTCGTTCTTTATTCCGATTTTAATTAACAAGTTATCAACATATTAATCATGTTCGTTCAGTGATTCCTTTTCTTAGACAATAAAGAACAAATGAAGAGGGACTGGAGATGCCTTCGAGAAGTGCCAAGTCTTTGGTCAGTAAAGATAGGTTACGAGGCGTGTGGTCGGAGCACACGTTGTATACCCATGTGCATTGTATCTAGATGCGACGAGAAATTATAAATACATAGTACTTTTATTTCAGACCATTTTTTGAATGGGAAAACCTGGAACACAATAAGAGGATACAGGGTGTGTTGCTGGCAGGTACACACCATGTAGTCTGGCCGAGTTAACAAACCAAATCAGCTGATGTGTGACTTGGATATAAGGAAACCTAAATACATGCAGTGTAGTTGGATGTACATTCCATGTAGTCTCCCATTAATGAAAAAAAATTAAAATTACATTAAATATGAAAAATTGAAGCATTAAAATCGTATTTTATTGATTGGAACATCGTTGTGTGTTTGAGAATTTAATAATTTTTTGAAAGAATTTTAAATTCTCAATTAATTTACTGTAATAAATATGTCATTAATGGTTCTACCATTTATCTTCCATGAATTCCTTATTGATGGGTATCTTTAATTAAGTTTGGACGATCATTAATATGAAAGGGAATTAATTAATTAATAAAGTAATACAAGTGTGTTCATCTTAATAATAAAGAACGAATAAAGAAATGAATGCTATCCAGTTACATTTTGTGTATTTGTTGCATGTACGACTGATCATGAGCTTGACCAATACCTACATATGTTTTGGAATTTATTTAATTAAATTTACCACATGGTTTTTCAATTATTTAATATTAAATTAAAATATGGCATGTGTGTCAACCCTCCCTCCATTATTATGTAAGACTTATGTGTCCAAATATATTTATGTAATTCCCTTTAACTAAGCCTTTGTTTCCCCACACATGTGTGTGGGTAATAAATATTTTCAATTTATGGGGCATCCCAAGGAGTTTGGAGACGGTTCAATATAGAACTATAATGATGACAACTTGGTGATACATTGGAGGACATTTGTAATGTTGTATCTCATTTCAAGTCTGGAATAAGGAGTTATTTCCCCTTGGTGATAGGTTCATTTAATGTTCAATCACTAAATCAACCATCAGATTAGCTCATGATCAGGTCATTTAATTAATTAATTATTTTTCTGCCTAATCCATTAAAAATATATTTATTGATGCAAGACTGTGATCACAAAAATGAATGAATTAATATGAAAAGACAGAATTTAAATAAAATTGATTGTGTGTAAATGTTTTATCCAAGCATGGTTAATTAATTAAGTGAACATCCACTTAAATATTAAAAAGACACGTAAAGGATAAAACAATATAACAATTTATGCATAATAAAAATAAAACCCCTCAATCTAATATTATGTCAGACTAAGCCTTTCGTTACTTGATTAAGAAAAAAACTTAATAGAACTATGTGTTTGATTAACCCTTGCATAGACACATACTTTTATAAGGGGAGTTCTTATGATGGTTCCATGTCGACTTAACCATTTTATATCAACAGAAGTATCCCTTGCTAGACTTGGTATAATTTGGAGGAATGTAATAAGAAAATCCATGTCATGATTTTCTGATTGGGGAGTCCACTCAACAGATCAAGGAGTTGCAAGACCGTAGTTGGAAAAGACTTTCCTACATAAATATTATCAAAATAGCTTGCCCAACCCTTGTTAGGGTTATATAAAGGGGAATATAGATCCTTTCCACTAGAGTTTCCTAGAAACTAGAAATTACGATTCTAATGGTGAGGGATATTGAGTCTTAATAAAATAATGGGGGATTTAATAAAATAAATATATTTATTATTTCTCACAAAATTTGTAATCAAGAAAAATACTACTAATCTTCTCTTTTTATTTTTAGAATAAAATGACAGTCTCACTATCCCTATGATCAATATTGGATAAAGAAAATTTTCTCACTGGAAGTAACTTTTGGGAGTGGTTTAGATGTCTTTATGTTTTTCTATTCTATGAATGGAAATCTTACATTATATAATCCTCATTTCCCAATCTGCATTCTCAGTAGGTGAGTTATGAAGAGTTACTAGTCTACGAAATACATATGAATGATTCAGACGATGTTCAATTTTGTATGCTTTCATCTATGCCTAGTGAACTCATGAAGTCTCATGAAAACATGGATGCGTATAGAAAGCTTGATCACCATCGTGGGTTTTACCAGGAGAGAGCTGGACAAGAATAGTTTGAGATTTCTATGGTGCTATTTCAGAGTAAGATTGGAGAGGGTTCCCCAGTTGGGCCTCATGTAGTCAAGATCATTGGCTACATTAAGACCCTATCACTATTAAAAATAGAGGCTATCCCCATTCCCCTATAAAATAGGATTTCCATAACCATTGGTATAGGGAAATATACTATTGGCTATCCCAACGGTTGGCTAAAAACTATATGGATAGACCTCCCCAAATCCCCTAAAACACCCGCTCTCTCTGGAGCTCCCCTTCTCCCATCCTGACTCCACCTTCGCGCTCTATTTCTCCAATCCTGACAACACCGCTCCCCTTCCCCCACTCATACCCTCCTCACCACCACTCCCATCCTGACCCCCACCGCCACTCTCATCCCACTCATGCTCCCCTCCTCCCATCCTGACTTCCCCTCACCAGTCCCCTCCACCCATCCTGATCCCTCGAATCTACCGCTCACCCCTCCCCCGTAAACTCTACTCTCACCATGTCATCCTCAAGATGTGCACAAATGGATCAACCGACTCCCTCCTCCAACGTATCTTCTTCGTTTGTGGCGGTCTTGGGTGCAATTTGACTGCACTATCCATTAAGATATTCCACCTCCCTCCTACATTGTTTCCCACAAGACATTTCTGATTTTAAAAGTTTCTATTTTTGGGTTATTCATCGATTTCACTGATGTATGGTGAAATCATTCATTTATGATAGATATTTTTCTATGATTAGGAATTTCGGATCCCAAGATTATGTCTTCTTTTTTTTCTTCACATCAATCCATTAAGGTATTTTTATGTTTTATATTCTTCTAAGGGGGTTTTCCCAAAATCAATTTTATTATCTATTGACTAGTTTTTTTTAATTGGGGATTTTTGTAGCTTAGATTCATGGATGCATCTGGAGTGGAAAGCACACTATTGCTGATGCTTTTGACATAGCAAAATGACATGGTGACTTTACCGATAACATGAAAGGGTTAAATTTAATTAATTAGTTAATTATAATTAACTAATAATTGTTTCTTTATATAACTTAGAAGCTCAAGGCGATGCAATTATCCTGGTTGATCAAGGGAGAGGTTGGATGAGTTTAGTGGGCCTTGTCTGCTAATGTCAGACCTTGGCCTTAAAGTGGAAAATAATTGGTAAAAGGTATGTGACCTTTCATACCTACCTTATGGAATTTACTTTTGTTTTATGATGCATGTGTATGTTCATGTATTCTATTGAGGTTGTTTCCCATTATTAATTTATTTAAATAAATGCTATTATTTAATTAAAGATGATTAATTGGAATACCTAAATTCTAGGGGTCACAAAATACCCTTGTATGCTTGCTTAAAACTTCAATAATTTTCAATGTTTGATCCATGTTACGAACCCCATTTAAATGGGTTTAATACTTTTTTGTTGTTGTTTTTGTTGAAGTTGAATTCATTTAGTGTGTGCATTTTTGTTTTCCCTTACAGGTGTGGGTAAGAGCTACCTTATTTTTCGTTTCTCAGATAACACCTTAAAAACTATTTTTATCACTAAAATTTGGTATCCTTATTAATCTTATCCATATTGTTGCTTCTTTACTTTCTTTTTCTACCTAATAAGATAACACTTACTAATCCATCATAGATTTCAAGATAATAACCATTGACCTGGATGGAAAACTGATCAAACTCCAAATTTGGGATACTGCTGGTAATTATCGATTTAGGACAATCACAATAGGTATTATCTTTTGTCTTGAAAGATATATAATTATGATCCCATCTACTTCAACTTAAATAATAAGTAATTTTGGGATGATTTTTAAAAAATGAATTCTCAAAAAAGAAGTTATTTTTTCAAGAAACACTACTACACATCTCTAGTGACCCAATTCTCCAATAGGATATGTTGTTGCTATTTTTTATCAATACTATACTAGATAAAACCACGCTACAATTGTGATTGATCTAGATATACTATATTTTATTTCAAATATATATCTCTCTAATCATAAATCTACAATAATCTCTTCCAAAACATTTCATTCAACTCCAAATATGCGTCGACGCAATCAATTACACTTGAAAAGTATTTGTAAACACACCATTGTAGCTTATTCCCATGAAACCTTGACAGTCCTATGAACTATATAATTATACTTTTCTTTTATCCTTAAGACATGATTTATTAAATGAGTGAACATCCGTATAAGTACCTGATCGATGACATCAATATTTAAGAACTGATGTCTGCGGTCTCTGAAAATCATCCATCCACTCAAAACTACACCCAAGAATCTCTTGATGATCAAAAATTGATCCATAGTCTCTTGATCAAGACCTGGTCTGTTGTACAAAATATCATTCAGTATAAAGGATATCTCACTCCATTCATGACATTTAACATTCTTCATATTCTGCAGTGTATAAGGATCATTTACTAAATCTACCTTTCATAGAATACCTTAGGAAATGAATTTATCTAAAGGCCATTTACCAACTTAAAAATATAATGTCTACTTACGAACAATATATAACCCACTTTATTCAATTCTGATATTCAAAGTAGCACCACGATCACCAACTTCCCGAGCTTGTTACACATTCCACCCTCTACATTCATCATAATTTACCAATCATAGAAATTATTTTGTAAAAGTAATAAATGATTTTTATTGACCATAATACCTCCCATATCATTTTTTCATCAATAATAATGCACCAAAATTACAGCATTACATGAAAACCACTGAACATTAGCCTAGCACTAGATAACCTAAAAAACCATCCCGTGAAACTCAGTCAAGAATTTAACGGAATGGTAATACTCTATAAAAAATACATGTCATCTTAAACTATGTTTCTATAGTCAAAATATATCCCAATCATATATAAAAAACCAAACATACCTCATAATTATTATCTTTTAGATTGTACAACATGATTCCCATGTTTATGATCACATCTGAATCTATATTTTCACGTGAACATTTATTTATTACCTCTATAGATACCACATATCAACAAAGGTGATATATTTTTTTGGTCATCTATATAATGAAAGGGTACATCATACATCCTTATATATGAGAAACAATCTGCATGTCGTTTCTTCTTAGGTCATAACAATGTAAAATACCCCCTGACCTGCCTCAATTAGACCACTCCTGACTACCCCAATTAGGATTTCATCAAACCTAACATATTAAGATGAACCATAGTAAACCAAAACAAATAATATTATGAAGAGAAAACCCAAAATATAGTTGATCTAAATAAAATGACCCCATACAAACCCACAATGGATAGAATAAAACAAACTAAAAATAGAATGAAACATTTTAAAAAAAACCTTCACAAACTAACCAAACCTTACTGGTATAAATGTAAATACGATCAACCAAAATATATCTATAATGGTCAAAATAAATAAAATGATATTAAAATATAAAAAAATTGAATGAAACTAAATTGGACCAAGTAAAACTAATCTAACTAGAAATAATCTGATATTATAAATGATGAATCAAATTAGACCAAATATAATGACTTCAAACCTATTTGATCGCAACCGAAATGAACAAAAATGAACTAAAAAATGATATGAACCTAATGTAATCAAACTGAATCGATTATAACTCAAATGATTGAAATTTTCAAAGCTAATATAAACAAAAACAAGACAAACTAAATCTAATGATAATTCCCTAAACTAACTTGTGTTGAAAAAACAAAACTATGTTGAAGCTCGAACCAAACTTATAATATACCATTAATAAGAAGAGTAATTATTAATTAATAGGAATGTACTATTTGATAGTTTCAATTTGAAATTTGGATCTATTTTCCCCTTTCTTGCCGGAACATGATTTGACCCATGGGGCATTGTGGTTCTTATATGTTAGGCGGTGACTTGTATAGTCACATGATAAAAGTATGTTGTAGTTTATTTTTTATTTTATTTTCTTTACCTCATCAGCCACATGATCCATTTATCGCATTCTATGGACAAATGGTAGTTATTTTTTGCGAAGGGGTCCAGAAGGGCACTGGAGGAGGCTACGCGGTTTTCTTTTTAGGGGAGGGATATTGGGGTAGTATAGAGATTAATTAATGTGTTTTATTTTTGTTTGCCTTCATATCATGTTTCTTCAGTTTATTTTCTCTTCCTTTGGTGTGGATGCCCTATGTACGGATGGGTCATGCCAAAACTTTTTTTATTTTCCATTGTTGTTTTAATTAATTATTTGTGGGATAAATTGTTCCTAAGTGGTGATTACTTGATGCCCCAACACCTATGCCTACCCATGGGCATAACCCATCCACCTTAGTCTATCCTTGTCTTTCCTATATTAGCGTCTAACTATGTCATTACTATGTCTGAACCATGTGAGGTCCTAGGAAACATGTAATAATTGGGGAGGGATTGAGAACATATTCATAATTCTACACCTCCATTAGTCCATCTCACATATACTATCTTAGAAATCTAACAAAACACACAATCCTAGGATCACAGAATCATGACCTAAATCTAGTTATTTCATGTTCTCTTATTTTATATCCAATAATTCATATTCTATCAACTATATATTTTCTCAATAATACTTTTCCCCCAAAAAAATTTTCACAGTTCTTTATTTTGAATTTATATACTATACATGTATAATAAAATTGATTATAACTATCATAAAAAAAACTCAAATGTTTTTAACTCCAAACTCTATCCTAAAAAATTGACAAAAATTTGTCACATCCGAAATTTCATGCAAGAAAACTCACCAAGTTTATCTTTAATATGCCAAGGACTAAGTATTTAGGTATCCACTAAAATTTTGGGAGACAATTCATCTATACATAACCTTTCTCATATTATCATTCAATGTCCTCTACTATAATATAAATGAATTATCAACTATAAATTATAGAATATTCATATAAAAAATATAGATCAATAACGTTGCTACTAAAATAAATTCTTTATTAATCAGGATGAAGCAGTTTTAGTTATTTAGAATGAATCTTTGCAAATAAAAAGACCTTGGAAGATGAATATACATGAATTATGATCCAAAAAAGTAGCGAACTAAGAAAAAAAATCATTTTCCATCACCAAAAATTAAACTTTAATGATACATTTGATAACACATAATTGGTCAGAAAAATATTGGGAGGACCCTTGAAAAGGTTGAATACCATCAGGTACATTGATTATGGGAGGACCCTTGAAGGATGGAGGAATATTTTTATGAATATTTTTATTGGATCCTCCCAACTTATGACTGATTGCGGGGGTACATTCTGGATCCCCTCCTAATATTTTCTCTTGAGAGAGAATAATAATAAACACAACCTCATCACATCTCTTGTTATATTGTTAAAATGGAAGGAGTCACACAATTATAAGATAATATCAATGTTAGATTAAGGTTATGGATGCGGTATCCTAGTGAATTGGATGGAATGATTAATTTCTTTTATTATTTTAAGCTTCATATCTAACTGTTGAGAAACAACCAGAGGGATGAGGATACATAGATTGACCCACACATTTGATCATTATCTTTAGTTGATGAGATCATGAATCATTGGGATTCTTACCTGGAGATACTGATCTTCTACTTTTCCTAATACCTATTCATTTCTTGTCTTATTTATCTTCCAGTCATGACATTATATTCTTGTTTGTTACTATTTAGTCTTATAATATTCCTTTCAATACCATGATAGAAAGTGTGTTCCACTTCATTTTTCGTTATTTTTGAACATGTTTTTACTAAAGTGGATTATCAAAACAAAAACAGTTTTGACTAAGTTTAAATAAGGGGAAATGTAAAAAAATATAAATGGAAAATTCCTAAAAATAATAAATATTTCATGTCACTGCTCCCAATCGATGACACAAATTTTTACATGGCTAAAATACATTGTTAAATCTACCAAATAATCCAAAGAAAAAAATTTAAAAACTCTAAGAAAAACTAAATAATTTAAAATAATTTTTAAGTGTAATTTGGAATTTATTCACTAGGAATGGTATTTAAATGGATTATATTGATTAAAAACCCAAAAAGACAAAAATATTGAAGTTGGTTTGGTTTTGGAAAAAATGAGAGAGTGTACCTTGATTTTGTATGTATTGGTTTCTGCACTTAGTGGGGGATAGGTGTTGTGATTTTAATTTAAATGATGTCAGTACTTGAATATGGTGACCCTCCTCTCATAGTGATCACCCTATATTTTATAAACTATATTTTCCCCTATCTGTTCATAATATAGTTTATACATAGGATTTTAGAACCACATTTAGAGATTGATACCCAAACTGGTGCATTTTTTCAGGACATGAGGGTAGATAGTTGATGCACATAATAAGAAAAACCTTATCTCTCATCAATAGTCAACATGAGAGAGAAGGGTAATAATTAAGATGAAAAGATAATATGCAACAACCCATTTAATAAATCTGACACACTTCAAAAAGAAAGTGTCTCCATGGTGAATAAACAAGAATCATATGCTGATTTACATTTAATGACATTGGAACTTAAACATATTATATGTGGATCATCTGATATATCTATTAGTTTGGCAGAACATTAACTCTAGTGGAGGATACCATGCCCTTTTTATCACTTAGTTAGTCAAAATAAAAATACTATTGAAAGAAGATCCAAGGATCATGTAACTAGGAAGAATACAGACCCTATTTGATCCACAAACTGAGGGTGCTTTTTCCTTATGTATTCGAATGGTAATACCAACCCTTTATTAGGATTTTTAGAGAGATCCACATTCTAACATAGCTTCACATCGAAAAAGGTTTCTATCTACTAAAGAATTCCCTGAATGACATGCTTGATATCTATTGTCTGGTATCCAATCTAAATGGGACAATAATTTGAATATCAGTTCATGTAAAATATATAATATATAATAAAAGTTAACCATCAAAATCTATGTGGAAATATTACACACTATAGATAGCCTACACATCTTTATCTGACTTTGGAAAAAGATATATGTCATGTGCATGAATTTATAAGAAGTAAACAATTTGTAATATTTTATACAGTGTGTGTAGAACCAAGAGAGGCACTTGGAATGTACCTTAGCTTATCTTGTAATTTAAACTTATGTACATGTTGTGTACCTCTATAACACACAACCTATAACTCCATATGGTTAGTCAATGAGTACTTAGAGAGGAACCAAATTCATTTTATACCCATGTTACAAGTAGTTTGGTCATGTACAACATCATGGTTACATTGAAATGATCTTTTGGGAGTGTACTCCCTATTCATGCCGGGATGTCAACCATAGGCACACGATTTGTGTTACAATATTTAACATCCAGTGATATTAAATATTCTATAAACCATATCCACTGAATCCTTCAATGTATAATTCATAAGGTCTTTCCAACAAGACCATGTAGTCTGTAATTTCAGGAAAAATTGGGATTTCACTTCGAGTGAAAAATTCGATTTCTTTTCATTCAAAATTTTGGGTCCCATTTTCTTGAAATGAAATCCCAATGGGAAGGTATACCTATACCATAAACTCTTGTGGTGTTAAATTCCTTTTTCCAATAGGAACTTTCATTAACTAGGGATTCAAGTTATGAGAAGAAAAAATGTCATAGAAAGGATCCTAGTTTTTTATAGGTTGATTTTAGAATGTGGAAGAAGGAAGAATAAAATGGGGGTTTTGGTACAAAATTATTATAATTAGATTACTAAAATCTATCCTAGAGTTTCTATCAGCCTGCTGGAGGCCTCTTCCAGCTGGGAAGTTTACCATCCATCAGTCTTAGGTCACCCAGGGGCTAGCAGGGGTGACCCATGAGCAAGATGGAGCCTAGAAAGGCTGTTATTTGTTTCTTCCAAGCCCTCCATCTGGACAATGGAGACCCTCCAGAAGTCTGATGGCCACAATAGAATTGGTGTAGCAACTTCCAAGCTAGAAGAATGGATGATGTCATTGAACAGTAACCTGGTGAACCACTTATACCTTATTTAGATATGTGTTCAGGTCCACCCCATCTCCAAAACACCATACCACCTTCTGACCCCTCAAACAATAAGGAATAAAATATGAAAACAAGGAGTAAGAAAGAAAATAGATATACCCAAAGTCATGATGTGTCCCCACCAAAAAATTCCTACACACACCACTTAAACAAGAATAATTTATCAATATTTTATATATAATAGAGAAACATTATATAACAAATAAACCAGAAGAATACATTTTAGTAACTGAGTTAAAACCATGTAATGACACCACATTATAATGACACATGGTATCCCTAAAAGCTAATAAGTCCTCCCAATATACAGTGACTGATTCTACTCATTTCAAAAAAAAAAGGTTAGAACTATTCCTTAGAACATACTATGTTGTGTTCTCCATATGAGTTTTTAATAAAGCCCATGAGGCCATGCCTGAAAAACCTCTATAGGAATCCACCATTACATTGGGAAAATTTCATATCCATGTCCATAGCAGCCCCATGTATAGAACCTTGGGATACACTACGGTCTTCACCATATCATAGTGAACCAAAGTGAGTGTAAACCACTCTTATACAATCACACAATGAGTAATATTTTTGAAATACATAATAATCATAGGGATATCACAAACTAGGGGTGTCACATTCACCCCACCATTAATATTTCCATACTAAAAAAGATGGTGGTTAGTCGATTCTCAATCGAAGATTATGTCACTTGTCTAACATAATGGTGTACCCATCCCAAGACTCATTATAGTCACACCTATGCTACAATGACACATGTACAAAAAGTATTTCCTCAGTGTCATGTTTTCTTTTCATGATTATATAGAGATATGAATTTCTAGGTGAACCGAACAATATATATGGATTAGGAACCAAAATATTCAAACTACCTATAAAAATAATCAGATTCACTAGTCTCCTATAAGATATGAGAAGAATGATACCGCATTATTTAGTTAACCAAAGAGATTTTTATAACCACTAGGAAAACATTTAATAGTGTATTTCATTCATGAAATTAATGAGAAAATGAATAACCTTGTAGTGTGATGATGATTTCTAGAGAAAATTCAATAACCTTAATAAATATATCTCACACCCACCAATTTTGAAACTACCTATAGAAAGTGATCCTCTCATTTCTATATGGGTTCACTATAGTGATCTCTTGGTGACCTCATTTCCCAAAATAATAACATAGAAAAAGAATATAGTCTCTAATAACTCAACCAATCAATGATGGAAATTCAGACGTGTTATTCCACAAGGATTAGTATAACCACAAAGATATGTTGGTGAATAAGTGTGTTCAGTTATCATTAATTGAAACCATTATTTCCCATCTCAACCTATTCAATTATTGAGTCTCACTATTTATCCTTGCCTTTGTTTTTCATTCAAATAATATAAGTAGGAATGTAAAAAAATATGGAATTATATGATTTGATCATGGGGTTCACCTCTTATATGGAAAACTATGACCTAGGTGTACAATGGTTATTATAAAATAGGAATATTTATTCCCTTTTGTTATCATAATATTTTTTTACAAAGGTATATCCTTGAACCAATTATCCAAGCACTATGTAGGTAACATGAAAGCACTAGATTTCTCTCTACATTAGATATGGAATCAACTAGTCTTTCTACAAATACCAATACTACAACTGCAATCACATATACATTTCCATATCTAATAATTGGAAGCGTTTTTCATAGTATATATCCTTTGATCAACCTTTACGTATCATATTGAATTTCCAATCAACCCGTATAAATTTAATTCACTATGAAATTCACTATTAAGTATAAATATGGCTCAAACCTTTTACAAATTCACTAAAAAAATCTTACATATGTATAGAATATATTATTTATCAATTCAAATATCATAAAAATTATCTGAAATATATTACATATCAACCATAATATCATATGAATCACTTGTGAACTCTATCATTTTTCTAATTCTCACTATGATAGAATACTAGAGTGAGTGTTTTCCTTTACTGCATTAAAGTGACACATCATTCATATATCTTCTGTATGCACTGAAATACATTACATAACATAAAAAACCTTATGTACCATAGAAAATATGATATGTATCACAATGTAATTTTTTAGGTAGTTTTCTAATTCTTTAAAAAAATTATAATCATCCTAAGAATATTTCATATCTTATTGAACATGAATGCTTTGGATATTTTCTAAAACTAAATATATATATATATATATATATATTATGTATGTTTTCCAACTTCACTGAAAATTATTGAACTTATTCAATAGAAGACTTATGGAGTGGGGGATGCATATGGAGTGGGGGATGTATATGTTCTGTTCTGTGTGTTGGATTCATATGGAGAGGATGAATATGCAGTGAATGGTTAGTGGGTGTTCTAGGAATTGTGATTGATACATATTCTATGTGTTGGATGCATTGGGTGATGTAGTGGGGTATTAGGTGATAAAATTCTAAAGTTATAGGTTCAGGGTAGGGGTATGCAGTTGGGTATTAGGTGATTCAGCTATGATGTTGAAGGTGTGGGGCATGGGGGGTGAAATGGGGTATTAGTGGATTCAATGTTTAAGTTATAGGTACAATGTAGGGGGGATGCAGTGGGGTATTATCTTATTCAATGTTAAAGTTACAGGTTTAGGTATGGGGGGATACAGTGGGTTATTTGGTGATTCAATGTTTAAGTTGCAGGTGCAAGGCATGGGTGATATAGTGGGGTATTAAGCTATTCAATTCTGAAGTTGCAGGTGCATGGCAGGGGATGCTTATTGCCATTTATTTGGAGGGGTCTTTACCAATAGTTCTAAAATTTTTGGTATCTATCTATTCTAATGGTTTTGTTTGAACTGTTAGAAAAATAACATTTCATCACCCTATACTAACAGTTCCATTTGAACCGTTGGAAAATCTCTATACCAATGGTTATTGAACCGTTGGTAAAATAACATTATATCATCCTATACCAATGGTTCCATTGGAACTATTGGAATAGGGCTATAACAATAGGTCATAACTGTTGGTAAATACCTATACTAATAGTTCATAACTATTGGTATATCCTTATTCCAACAGTTCTAATGAAACTGTTGGAAAATTAATATCCTACCCACACTATCCCAATGGTTTTCCATAAACCGTTAGTATAGGTCCATCCCGACAGACCATGAGCCAATGGTTGTGGAAACCACTAGGATAGGCTATCGAAACTATTTTTGGGTCTATCCGAAAGGTTTGAAACCATTGAGATAGGTTATATTTCCAGTAGTGCAGAGGTTCTAGGGTTTAAACTCCCTAAATAATTGGGCACCAATCTCATTCTGGCATCACTCCCTCAGAGCTTCTCTAATTATTTAGTGAATCTTAATATGAAAAAACAATGAGAAGTCTCCGCCAAATATTTTTATGCTACTTCACCAAGTAGATAAATATATGAATCATGAAAATACTTTTTTCCTTATAGTGAACAAATAGAAAGGGAAAGAAAAGGGATTTACGCCCAAAGCTTATTCACACCCTTTGAAGAAGAAGAAGATCAAAGGGGAAGAAAGGGAACATGATGCTGTCTATTTCAAATGTTTAAGAAGGGCCACTTGAAGAAAATTTTCACCTGATAAAATAACCAAGGGGAAGCTTCCGGTGGGTTTGTTATTGAGTGAAATTTTTTTATTTCTACAAATTGGGTATTGGATACAGCTTATGGTGATCACATATGTCATCAAAGAACAGAACCTTATAGATTCATTAAAATTGACCTAGGGTAGGTATATCTATGAGTAGCCAATAGAGATAAAATAGTTGTTGTATCTATCAGGGACTACCACCACACATTGCCGACATGAATGATCTTGGTTTTAAAGGGTTGTTACTTTGTGCCTTCAGTTACCAAAAACATTATTTTTTTATCCATACTAGATACAGATGGATTTATTTTCAAATTTGTAAATAAATTTTTCTTCTTTTATAATGATAGTATTTTTTATGGTAAGGCACATTTACATAACTTTCATTGCATGTTAGATTACATGAACCAAGTAATTGAAATTGATAACGAAGTTACTTCACATGACTCAAAACACACCCAACTATTGCATCACAGGCTAGGACATGTAAATAAAAAATTATTCACAAAATTACATCAAGATGGATATTTATATTATTTCGAACTAAAACCACTTGGTGTATGCCACACTAGGTTACAACGGAAAAATGACTAAATCCCTATTTAGTGGGATGGGGGAAAAGGCTAAAGAGCTTATTGAATTAGTTTATACCGATGTGTAGGAACCATTTCCTATTAAAGCAAGGGGTGGGTACTCATACATCATATCTTTTATTGATTATTTTAGTATATATGGATATATTTACATAATGAGGTATACGTCAGATTCTTTTGATAAATTCAATGAATAAAAGAATGATTTTGAGATCCATCTTGGTAAGAAAATTAAGAAACTCCGCTCAGATCGTTGTGAAAAATATATTAATCAAGACTTCCTTGATTAATTATATGATTTTGAGATTCTATACCAACTCACTCCTCCTGACGTGCCTCATAGGAATGTTGTAAGATAATAGAGGAACCACACTTTGTTGGACATGATGAGATTGATGATGATTCATGCGTGTCTTCCATTATCCTTTCTGGGATATGCATTACAAATAGAGGCACACATACTAAACCAAGTACCATCTAAATTGATAAATGGTATTATATATGAATTTTGGAGTGGAAGAAAAAACATGTTGTCTAATTTTCATGTGTGGGGAATAAATCATTTGTTAAGGCCTCTTCAGGTAACAAACTTTTACCCCGAGTCACAAAGTGTAACTTTATTGGATACTCCAATGAAACTAGGGGATATTACCTTTATGACCCCTCAAGAAAAAAAAGGTTATAGTGGAACGAAACACCATATTAATTGAGAGGGAAACCTTAACTAAAAGATATATTGGGTGCGAGATAAACATAGAAAAAGTTGAGGCTCATTGTATATAAGAATTGGCACATGATCAAATTATGCAAAGCCCTGTGGAAGAAGAATCTCTTCCAGAGACATAATTATTACATAGGAGTATAAGAGAGGTTATAGAACTATTATGTCATGTTTTTCTAGTTACCAAGTATGTTTTCTCATTATTAGTTGATAATAATGATCTTGTAACATATAAGGAAGTTGAAAGGGTAAAACATGTTTCCAAGTGGAAAGAAGACATGAATTATAAAATAGATTCCATGTACCAAAACCAATTCTAGATTTTGGTAAATCCTCCTGTGGATGTAAAGACCATTGGTAGTAAATGGTTATTCAAGAAGAAAGTGGACAAAGAATGAAAATTTAGTACCTATAAGGCACAACTGGTTGCAAAAGGGTTTAAAAAGTGTCAAGGAATTGACTACTATGAAACATTTTCAACAGTTTCAATGCTAAAATCCATCAGAATTCTACTTGAAATTGTGGCTTACCATGATTATGAGATTTGGAAAATGGATGTCAAAATAGCCCTCCTTAAAAAAACCTTCAAGAATATGTCTACATCACACAACCTGAAGGGTTTATGAGTCCAAATCATTCCAATAAGATATGAAAGTTGCAAAAATCTATTTATGGATAAAAGAAATAATCCAGGTCATGGAACATTAATTTTGATTAATCCATAACAAAATTTGGTTTTATAAAGAATGAATGTGTTCCATGTGTATACAAATAGTTTAGTGGGAGTGTAGTCATTTTATGAATAGTATATGTTGATGATGTATTACTTATTGGAAATGAAATACCATTCATATAGTGTGTTAAGGAATGGTTGAATAAATTATTTTCCATGAATTACTTGGGAGATGAATCATATATTCTTGGGATCAAGATCCATCATGATAGATCCAATAGGTTGTTCGACCTATGTCAAAGTACATGTATTGATAGGATACTAAAGAGATTTATTATGGAACAATATAAGAGGGGATTGTTGCTAGAGTCACATGTCATTCATCATTCCTAGAAAATTTGTCCTCATACCCATGAGAAAAAAAAATAGAATAGAAAGGATTCCATACGCTTTGGCAATTGGGTCAGTCATGTATGATATGTTATGTACTAGGGTAGATGTCGCCTATGCATTAAGTGCAGTAGGTAGATACCAAGATGATCTAGGTGACCACAATTGGATGACATTCAAGACTATAATTAAGTATATGAGGTATACTAAGGATATGATCCTGGTTTATGGAGGAGATGTAGAACTAGTCATTCGATGATATGAATATCCTAGTTTCCAAACTGATCAAGATGACATGAAGTCAAAAATGGGAAACATCATCACTTTGAATGGAAGTGTTGTGAGATAGAAGATCTCAAAGAAGGATGTTGTTTCATATTCTACAATAGAGTTCAATTATTTTGTGGCTTCTAAGGAAGCTAAATAAGTAGTTCGGATGAAAATTTTCATGCAAGATCTTGATGTGGTACCAAGAAGAAAATATTTAGTCACACTATATTTTGATAATAATGCAGTGGTGGATATCACAAAAGAGACATGGTCACATCAGCAGATGAATCACATACTTCGAAAGTGTCATCTCTTGAGGTATTATTCTCAAAAATGGTGAGGTTGTAGTGAGTTTTATTTTCACATATGAAAATGTGGATGACCCCTTGACTAAAGAATCGACTTAGTAGAATCATGATTATCATGTGTGGTCTAGAAGACTGAACGTCGTAGGCAGTTGGCTCTAGTCCATGTAGGAGTTTTTTAGAGTTGGTATCCTAGAACAAACTATTTTTACTTTGATTACATGAAAATTTGTTGTATTAAATATTAAATTAAACATATTATAAAATATAGTTCATTGTTCTGCATGAAATTAAGGTAATAATGTAATATAATATTTGTCACCTTAATAAGATTATAGTAGTTCCCCACTATGATGAGAACCTTGAAGTGATATATTAATATTCATAATATAGTAATATAGTTGGATAACATACTATTATGAGACACCTAGTATATAGACCATTGGGTGGGAGTACTCGTAAGCAAATGAGATTTATTCTCATGATGTTCGTACTTGGTAATCTTCAAGATAGAAGATAATGAGAATAGAACCACTGAGATAAATTATCCATGTTTTAGTGTCATTGGATATTATTATCAGTCAGCATGTGTAATAGTCCATAGACTTTAAGATTATCATTAATGCATGTCATGACTCACGCACATAGATTTTCAAATGAAAACTATCATGAAATATGTTGGTGGGATGTAGGGTATTTTGGGTGCGTCATGAATGACATGTTATTAATGGATATGTCAGAAAGGATTTGTCCCTTCTATATTTATGGAAGTTGATATCTCGGTCCTTTGATTGAAACATAACTGTCTCCCTAAATTCCATGGCCATTGTGTAATGACGAGTTTATTTCAGATAGTTAAAGAATGATATATCGAGCATATAGGTTGATGACATCGTCATGAAACCTTCTTGAAGATATATTATACAAATGGGATTATATAACATAGTGATTGTTCATATATGGTTGTTATTGTTTGGATTTTAAGTTCATTCTCTTGGGTACCATGACCCATTGCTAGACGATAATCTTAGACTCTAGGCAAGCCCATCTATGACAATGAGAAAAAATCTTAGATGGTCACACACTTAGTGTTTTTGTTTGTATCGATTAAATTATATTTAAATATAATTAATGAAATAAATATTATTCTCAAGACCGACGAATAATTTTATTCAAGTTATATTGATTTTATAAATGAAATAAATATTTATTCATCAGATTGTGAGTAAAATAAATTTATTTATATTATTGAATATTAAAAAAATATTTATTTACTAATTTCTGAATAAAATATTTATTTAGGAGAATAAAATATTTAATCAGGTTTTCTATAAATAAAATATGAGTTCGAATGGACCAAGACCGTGTCTGGTGATAAAATAATTATTTACTTGTCGGTAAGTATTATTTATCCATTTTGCGCAAGTTGGCGCATCACAAAATAATAATAATAATATTACTATTATGTGGAATGAGATTTCATTAATGGTTATAATTATAATTAATGGTTGTTATGAAATTAAATTTTGTAACTGATATCCTATCTCTATAAATAGATGGCTATGTCTATTGTGTAAAGAATTCGAAACCAATTCCATGTTTTGGGAATAGTAAATTGTTACCCACAAAGAATTCTCTATTGAATCATCCACCTATCTCCGTCTCAAGAATGAGAAAACCAAGGGAGAATTTCTTCCGGTCTGAAGAACGTGCATTCCAGAACCAACAATGAAAGTCATTTTATTCACCACACTAACACCTAGAGAATGAGTAACATTTCTCAGAGACCATTAGAGCATGTGTGGATCACCAATAGATGGATTCTACCCTTGGATCATCGCATGCGCAACAAAGGCAATCCGGAATAGACCTTTCAGACAATTAATAATCATAAATTAATAAATATCCTAAGCACAAGTGTTTATTTACTCATATATTAAATAAATTAATTATAAATTTGGTGTTCAGGATCCCCGCCCTTGGTTTTGGGGAAAAATATTAATTTTTTTCTAAAATATCTTCCTTCACCACAATGCTTACAATGTACCTGGAACCAATAAATATTATCTTAAATTCATGAATGTTAAGAATGAGTTAAATTGAATAATTAAAAATGAATAGACTCCAAAAATATTAAAAAATGGATATGTTTTACTAATTTAACTAACTTTTAAAAAATATGGATATATATTAAAATGAATATGAATCCATATTGAAAATAGTAAAACATAGTGAATAAATATGTATAAATAAATATTATAAAATGATTAAATTTCAAAAAATATTAAAAATAATAAATATTAAAAATGATTAAATAATTAAAGTGGGTCTAGGGGGTACAAACGAAATAAATTACAAACATGTAGTCTTGAAACCTGAACATCCTTAACTCATCACCACAGGTATAGTAGGGGCGAAACCACTAACCAACACCCTATGGGGAATGAATAAATAATATTAAAAATAAATTAATAAAATTTACAAATTAAAAAAATAATATATTAAAAATACTATCATTCTAAATGAAATTAGAAAATGAATATTGAAATTTTAATAAATTACATAAATATTATGTGTGTGTTTCTATATAAGATTGAATTAATTACGTAAATATATGTGAGAAATTAATCGGTGTGTATATATGTAGACAGTAGAAATTTGTATATGTTAAATTGAAAAATGAAATTTTACAGTATGTAACGTCTATTAATGAAATAAATATTAATGATAATGAATAAATTTAAAAAATTAATAATTGTGATTAATTATATATATTATTTAGAAAAATTAAAAATGAATACAAGCTGTTGATATTGATTTCATATTAATTATATACATTACAAACATATTAAAATCATTAAATGTTAATGAATAAACATGTGTAAATAATTATTAAAATTGATAAAATACAAAAAATATTAAAAAATAAAAATTTAAAATGAATAAATTAAAAAAAATTAAAAATATTAAGAATATTAATAAATAAATAATATTAAATATTAATAAATTTAAAAAAATATATTAATAATTAATAAATAATATATATTTTATAAAAGTATAATAAATAAAGAAAATTTACTGATTAAAAACATATTATATATAATATATATATATAGTGTTAATAAATAAAATTCTAAACTAAATATTAATAAATAAATAAATTATAGAAATATTATGCATGTGTGTGTTTCTATATTTATTACATATGTGTGTGTGAAATTAACGTAACTTAAGTTTGATATATGAAAATTACAACTCTATAAACAAATATAAAATGTTAATAAATAAAAAGAAATAAATATTAAAAATATATAAAATTTAAAAACATTAAACAGATAAAAATTAAAAAATGAATAAATTTAATACGCGTGTATATATATATATCAATTAAAAAGTAATAAATAGTTTGTGTATATGTATATATTAATATATATTTCAATATAAAATAATAATTTTAATAATATATATATATATATATTATTTTATTTCATTTTTATTAAATATATTATATGTTTACCAGAAGTGCATATTTGGTCTTATATAAACAATATTTAATAAAAATATATTATATTTATAACACGATAAAAAATTTTATATATTAATATATGATTTTTAATAATAATATATATATTTTTATGAAATATACCTTTTATCATTGTTACAAAAAGCACTAATAAATGATTATTTTATCAGTGTTAAAAAACTCTTATAAAGGGAGTTTTATCGGTGATTTTTAGAACTAATAAAATAATTAATTATCAGTGCTTCTTTTAAACATTGATAAAAGTACCTCATTTATCAGCACTTTTAACTAGTGGTGATAACTCTTGATATTGCACAATCTATACTAGAGCTTCCTCTGTATGTCGAGCTGGTAGAGCTCCAACCAGTAAACTAATCTTGTCATGACTAGCGATAGCCAATGGAGCCCCCTCATGGGGTTCAACATCCCGAAAAAGAGGAGATGACATGAGAGGCGGTGGAACAGGCGCTATGCAAAGTTATTCAGGTGCACTAAGGTTGGGAACATAGGATTTTGTCATGCTGAGGCTTGCCATGTACTGAGGAAATAATGTGGAGGGGAACTGAATGATGAGCATAGGCTTTGGGTCATATGTGGAGTACTTGAGCACAGTCTAGTCCTACACATAAAGATAGATCTACGTGCATGTTGGGATCACATAGAGCTTAATGCTGATGCCGAGTACACGGATACAAAAAATAATGTTATTTTCTAAACAAATATATGAAAATCAAAAGCTTGTTGAAGCCAATAAAATTAACAGTGAAAGCACAAACATTAAAGGGATGAAATATAATTTTCTATTTTCAAGAATTGAAAATACAATTGAGGAAGTTATTAATAATGAAAAATAACCTAGGCACACTGAAATTATTGGTTTTCAATTCAATGCAACAGAGAACTGTTAACCGAAATGAAAAATTAATCTACAATATCCTAAAAATCATCACTTGACTGAAGGATTACAATAAATTTTTCCTAAAATAAAACCATCATTTTTTTCTTCTAAAAAATATAGATTAAAAAAATAACACATATAACATCATGATATAAATAAACAGACCTCCTTTATATTTTAGAGATTAGATTTGAGGATGGAATTGAAAGTAAGGATTCAACAATGGAATGGGTGGAAATGGTTTTAGATGAAACATTTCTTATAGTGTTGGTTTGGTGGTGGATTGGTTCTAGGATAATTACTTATTTTAAACAACAATAATTGTGTGAATCACCAATGAAAAAAGAGCATTGAAAAAAGAGAAGAAAAAAATCGGGACATAAAATTTCACAAGGAAAAACCCGCCAACATGGAGGATTAAAAAATCATGGGGAAACTATGAAAAAATCCACTAATAATAAGAGATTACACATAATACAAGTAGAATCCTGAACCTGAATTACCATAATAGCATTGAAAACCTATGTGAAATTAACACCCTGATACGCATCTATCACCTCTCTGATAATCATCTCATGACAAGAAGTCTCCCTTCAAAGATCAAATTACACACACGAAGTCATTGAAGCACCACAAATAAAATGTTTCACAACCTATTTTTCCTACATCACACTGATTTCCACACCCAAATTTCCCACGCATCCGCTATACACCAATATCCCTCAATTTTTCCATTGCCTCTTACTCTAATATCTTCCAGATTCAATTCCGAATGCACTTCCTACTTGCTACAAATGCATGATTCGTAACATTAATTTTGGGTGTTCCATATATCTCATCTCAATGTATCTTTAAATAGAATTGAAAAGATATCCAAAATAGCTCCAAAACTCACGCAAATAGGTACACAGTAGAAAACCACCATTACATTTTAAAAAAAATTATATTATCTTCCCCTATGAGATACGTGGGTTGAACCCATCAATCTCCCACTTAATCCCATCAAAGAAGAAGATGAAATCCAAAAAACTCATTTGTATCATAATATATTTGGTATCAAAACAACAGTCATACTCTATAGAAAATATGACATCCCTCTTTTGCATATTTAGTAGAAAACTAAAAGCTTCCTCTACAAAAGAAATCCAAATATCCAAATATTCTCCATTCCTGTATCTGCACTGCCAATACTAGAATCAATAATATCTGGCTCCCCCATAATCATGATCACCGCATAATCTGGAGTACATGAAAAAATTAATTGCTCCCCCTACTCAAAATACATTAAACAGATACTTGGATCACCACAATATTCAAATTTAATTCATTCTTCCTTAGTGACACTCTCTGAAGAAAAATAATCAGGTGTTTGACCAGAAACACCCGACCTAACATGCTTCGGCTTCCAAACCTTATTCATCATAGGTGATGGTCTTAGACTCATGCATGACGATCACTTATGCCATAAATCTAATTAAGTCCTCTTCAAAACTACATTCATCACATCACTGCACACCTTTACCTATCCTATAAAGTGTGTCATCAATTTCTCTATGTGCATAAACCATCAATCATCAAAACATGGCCCAATTTCCACCGCCAAACAAACCCCTAAATCCATCTATATCAAGAGTACAAGAAGATACCAAATTATGGTGTATACCTGGCACATGTCACACATCCCTGAACGTCAGCACCCAACCTACATTCATAGTGATACAAATATTACCAACACCAATGGAATCAACATAATCTATATTTCCCATATTCAATCTACCAAATTCAATTTCTTCGTATGAATAAAATAGTTCTCTCTTTAGTGAAATATGGTATGATGCTACTGAATGAACCATCCATTTGGTGTATATATCTAACCTATGGAAATCAATACCTACTGAAAGTAAATCACCCTCACCATGTATAAGACTTACACCAGTATCCTCAAAATTAGTGTCGTGTTCCTTCTTTTCCTCATTACTATTTTTCAATGTATATATTTTTCTCTTCACATGATCCTATTTATCACAAAGAAGCACTTGAACTTTCTTCATGTCTTAAAATAACATCTATGATTACCACATCCATCTGTTATAGCTAGAATATTACTATTACCTGAAGATTCACCATCATTAGTCATTTTATTAGTCTTATTCATCAATAAGGATGAAATCACATCATTCAACTTTCGTGTGTCTTTCCGGAATAACAATTCGGTGACATGATTATGATATGAATCAGGAAAGTATCCCAAAAGAAGAAACAAATTTTCTTCTTCTTCCATTTCAAGAGGTACCAAATTACCTTTATCATAGATCTTGACCTCCACCGAAGACAGCTTCATCAAATTTTTGGTGAAATCATCCAGATGGTAACCTAAATCCCCATTATCTAGAATTTGAAAATGATAGAACTATTTTTTAGATATAAACAATTTGTGAGGGATTTCGATTTATAAATTCTTTTAAGATTCTCCCAGATCTCTTCTAAATCTATCAGATTCACCAATTCCCTTAGAGTATTATCATCCAAATACATCATAATAGTTCTTATCACCGACTCTGTCATATATTTCCAATAAACATCACGTATCATCTTCGGTTTATCTGAGTTTTTCTTCAATGCCTTCAATATCTTCTCATGGATCACAATATTTTTAAATCTTTTCTTCCAATGAGTAAGATCATTTTTTCTATGAAAAAGTTCAATGTGGGAAGAAATAACATGGCCTGAATTAGATATACCCAATCATAAATAAACCCAAATAAAATAATTTGATACCAGAAGTTGGGTCCGAAGAGGATCAGTCCTAGGATAATTACTCAGTTACGATAATAATAACTGTGGGAATTGTGAATAAAAAAGGAGCGTGGAAATAAGGTTATACAAATGGGGACATATAAATTTATTGTGGAAAACCAATCCAAATAAAAGAATTAAAAAACTATGAGGAAACTCGAAAAAGTCCACTAATAATTATAGAGTACATAAAATCCAAGTAGATTCCTGAACATCACACCTTGATAAACCTCTATCACATCTTTGATAATCGTCTCATGAAATGATGTCACCCTTAAAAGATAAAACCTCACATAAGAAGTTATTGCAGGTCATAAAAGAAACCATTGTATGACCCGGTTTTCCCACTGCATGATGTTGTCCATGACCAAGTCACCCATGCATATGATGCACACCAATCTCTATCAAATGGGTCACTTCCTATGGCTCTCGTATCTACTGGAGTTACTTCCAGAGATGATTCCTACCTGCTGCATATGCACGAGTCACAACGTTCCTTTTGGGTGTGCAATATATCACCTCTCTACATCTCATTAAATAACATTGAAGATATGTCCAAAATACCTCAAAAACTCATATGTAAAGATAAACAATGGAATGCCACCTTATAAATTTTAAAAAACATTATCTTATCTTCCTTTATGAGATACTCTGGCTGAACCCATCATATATTTCTAGAACCAATGTAAAAAAAGGAGAAACAATTTGTTTATTCAAAGTGAGAGGCTGATAATGATACAAGAATAGCCAACTAAATAGTTTTAACATGTGTAGTAAAGGATGAACTAGTGACCAAGAAAGCATCAATTTTTTTATGCTGGACCAATTATTTTGTATGAAATCAAAAAATTTCTCAAGATGATCCTATGAAAGAACCCATTACATAATTCATTTAGGCTATGTTTGGAACACTGGAATTGAAGGAAAGGAAATGAAAATGAAACTAGAACCAGCCTAGAAAATATTATTTCCTCAGACAAATTATAGAAATATTTACCTTTAACAGGGGTGCTTAACAGGTTCGAGGAATGAAGGCCAGATCAAACCCATCATTTTGAGAACCTAAAATTATAAATTTATTTAATACCATATTATATATAGACTTTAAAATATAAATTATTATATATATATAAATTCAACTTAAATAGTAAAAAACAATAATTTTTACTAAATGAAGAAAATTATACAATATTTAACCTTTAAAACAATTTTAAACGAATCAAAAAAGATATTAAAGTTTTTAAAAACTGATCTTGAATAAAATATTTAAATAATCTCAAGTATATAACTAAATAATCTTAAATCCATGCATGATTAAGTATAAAATGCCATCTTAATTCAATTTCAAGAAATTATTTAAAAAATTAATATTTATAGATTTCATTTTTGAAAAGCATGTTAGAAAAATATCCAAATAATTCCTTATATCATTCTAATTTAATAAAATGTCTCTGAATATAGAAAAAATGTGTTATATTAAATATAAAAACTTTACCCTCTCTACACATAAAAAAGAATATAAAATAAAGGGAAAAATTCATAAAACATCTAAAAACCCTTCATAATTTTTTTTATACCAATAAATAATTTAATCCAAAAAATTTTAATAAATAAATTAACTTTTAAACCTATCTATAATAATAAAAACATAAAAAAAATTTAATTAAAACTCAAATAAAATAGTTGGATTAAAGAAAACTACTTTTAACACCTTAGGGAATCCGCTTAACCCAGGTGAACCACACATTGTAAGGCTCAATTACTCTAAAAATTTATATACCAAATAAAAAATAATTCTAATCAATTTAAACCAACACATGTACTCAATTAAGTAAAAATTATCATCATACATGATTTTTAAATTAACAAATGAAACAGCTTTCTAGAAGGTGTACTAAAGTAAATTCAAAACACACTTTATATGTGTTATCAAAAACATCAAAATGGGAAAATCTAGCAATGTTTAGATAATAAATAAGAAAATATTAATGTTAAATGAAATTATGTATTAATTTTAACTGAATCAAAAAAATTTGAACCAAATTAAAATTTTCGCATTTTGTATAGAACACTTCAAATACAATTTTAATCCTTCACAAAATCATCCTTATTTTCATCTTCAACTCCCTATTCTTCCTCTAAACCAATAAAAAATTGATCAAATATATTTAAAATAAAAGAAATGTTAAATTAAAATACACACTTTTAAAGAGTTAACAACATTACCAGTTGGTGTAAAACAAGGAATCTAACTTCATGTAAAAATAAAGACTTATTTTTTTAAATAATTATCATGAAACCTATATTTGTTTAACAAATTCCTTCCAAATAATTGATTGAAATAAATATAAAAAGTAAATCTAAAAATAATCAATCATATTGAATGATACAATTAAAATTAAATCTAAAATTACAATGAAACCAAGCATGAAATACCAGATAAAGTTGCAACACTTATAAATGTGATTATTGTCATTTATAATACAATTAGAAGGAAAACACTTCTCTATGAATTTGTTGATGAAAATTATTCAATCATATCATCATAATTGAAACTATTATAAATATCATTTTCAATTAAAATCATTTATAATGCGCATAATATCTCCTGTGACATGGTAGTCCAAAAACGTTTTGATCAAATTAAACTTAGAATATCTTCTCTACAATGATGCAACAATAACTATTTTTGTAAAAAGAATTGGTATTCAACCCATGTCATTTGGAAACCCCTATATATCTAATAATTTTTTATAAAATTAAAGATTTAAATTTACTTTATAAACTCACTTGGAAATATCAACTTCAAATGTTTGATCTCTTTAAAACAATTTCTCCCTAAATATCATGATGTTCTTTATGTTTTAAAAAATATTGAAATTGAGTGTAATGATACTTAAATATTTCATTGGAATAATTTATAAAAATATAATTAAACAAAAATCCAAATATTAATTCAAAATTTTCAAAATACATTAAGTGTCCACTCAATGAAAAAATATCATGATAAATAATTTGAAGGAAATAATTTGTTCGAAATTTTTCCTACATAGATAAATTTTTAAGAACATCATCTTCCACATCCACATCAACTATTTTATTCCCATGCGAAACTATTTTTTATTAAAATATGGGATCAATACGAACATTAATTGATAGTTATTTTGCTTCACTAAAATAATAATCAAACCCCTCTATATGAAGCTTTTTATAGAACAATCTCAACTTTTTTATATTTCCACTTATTTCATTAATGTCCATCTTTTCCAGTTGAAGGATTTTTTTAACACCATAAAATTATAAAAGAATATCATTTAATTCAATAGAGTATGATAGATAAAACACCAATCCTAAAAAATGAAAGAAATATATTTCTTTGAATTTAATCTCTTTGATTTTTGTGATATAGGAAACCCTAAGTTTAAAAGAATAATAAAATAGAATACCATTATAACTTAACTGTTAAATTGGAGGGTATGAATTGTAATAACTAAATTATGAAAATTATATTGTTTGAACATGTATAAAATAAATTCAATGGATATATATATATATATATTTATTAGGAATAAAAAATTAAATATTTGAGAGAAAAAGAAATGTTTTATGAAAAACCTTTTTTTTTCGAAGAAAACTGTTTCGTCATGTTTTTGGAACTAATTCTTAAAATAATTTTTACTAATTTTATAAAATGTATTTTAAAAAAAGTAAATTAATTTTTGAAATAATCACTTTAATATTATCTTATAGTTAATTTTGTGATTTTTATTAAAAACTAAAATTTATTTTAAATAATCTAGACACCCAATTTTGTTTTAATATGGGTTTAAAACTTAAATTTTTAAAATTATATATTTATTAATAAAATTATTTCATTGGAATTAATTTCATATTGAATTTATAAATAAAATCTTTTTAATATTTTGAATGTTTTTTACATTGGGAAGACACTTTTTCATCGCGTATACAAGATTAATTTTAAATTTCATTATTCTAATTATTTGAATTAATTTTGGAAAAATGCATTTCATATTTGTAATAATAATAATTTATATTATCTAATATGTTAAACTTACTTTTTTACCATAATGAATTGTGAAAACAAGAAAAATTAATTACCGCGGTTATGGTGAAAACGATTTTACCAAGTGTTAAACTAAATATGTAAGGGTTAAAAATTACCTAAAATATGTCCAACATCAATTTTATGGAAATATATTGACCTTATAACCTATAAATTTAGATAATTGACTATTTTGGATCCTTCTTTCATGGTAAAAATGTGGGTACACTTTATTCTTCTAAAACATTCCATGTGTTTCCTCTCCCCCACTTATAAAAGGCCACTCCACCCCTTCACCTCTCCACACTTATAAATCCCTATGGATCAACAAAAACATACTAGAATATGTCAAAAACACCCTTATTAATATTATAGATCTTCAATTATTCCCAAAAGACCATCCCTAGAATTCTTAATTGGAGATCCAAAGGAGGTTTCTCCAAGAGAAGATAATTATCTTAACAAATCTTTTTTGTTTTCACTATTGTTTTTACACCTTCAATTATATCTTAACAATTAAAATATAAAAACAATATCATATAAAATATAATGGGATTTTATTATACTTATGTAATAATATTTATCCATCTCCTCTTACATCAAATGGGAAATAGAATCGTCGATCGTGTGTATGGAAGAATAACGCCTAATAAACTGGTGTAAATCATTTTCCATCAATAAATCTCATGATTATATATAATTATGGATTTAATGTATATATATATATAATATTTATGATATTATTGTAATTATATAATTATAATATCTCATAAACCTTCTTACTTTTCTTGTCTTCAAAATTAATATAACATTTCTCAAGTGTACGACAGACTACCTCCTAGTAAAGTGATGCGATTCATTTTTCACTTACAATTTATATGGAAGGTAATAAGGATAAATTTAATATATATATATATATATTATTTATGAAATTATATTGATTATGTAAAACTAATTTATCACCTAATTCCTCACCCTTTCACACGTTAAGGAAATGAAAACAAAGCTTGTGCATACGAGGATAATGATTAATAATGATGTGATATATTCTCCATGTTAAAATTTTAATAACGACTATAAAAGTATATCTAATGAAAAAATGATATTTATAACATTAATATAATTATTGATTTAATTTAAGTATATAATATGTTCAGTAGATTGAACTTTCATGTTAAAACATGCATGAGAAAACAAGGCAGTTAGTACCCAAAACATTAGTAACAATGAAATATTATTAATGAACAGATGATAAGATGTTATAAAAAGATCATATATGACATTATAAATTTTCATATAGTTATAGTATAAGTTATTAACATATTTGAAACCACTATACATGATGTTTAATGATGTTCAACAAAAAGTAAGCATGTAGGAAGGGACTTCTTCTCAATTTCCCTTTATCGAGGCATATTGTAATGTTATGCACCTAATTTATTTTATATTGTGTATATACTCCCCCTTTTTCATATAATATACTGAATAATTAATAATAAATTTTATTATCATTTTAATTTTAATTATTCCAACTAATGGGATTTTACAGGAAATTACCATATGGTAAATAATTTTATAACTCAATTTCATTTCATTGGGTTATATTACTAATTCACTGTATTTGGAATTCAAAGATTATGTGGGTAAATAATTTTGACTATATTATGAGGTATTTACACTTGTTTTATGTGCATTTACATTTAGTTCACATAATCAATTCATTTATTAATTCTCAATTCAATGTTATGATCTTTGTAAGGGTTTATTTCACAATATAATTTTATTTGGGATTATTTGTACTTAAATTTACATTGAAGGAAAATATTTAATCATTGTCTAATAAAACCATTAATTTTATTTTCCTAATTTTATTCATTATTTTTTCAACTAATCATACCATATTACTCTCTTTGGTACTTAAAATGATTGATAAAATGTTTTTAATAAAAGACTATATAATTCATCTCTTTAGTTGAAAATCATTTTTCTTCCAAAAATCATGTTTTATAAAAATGTTTTCAAAAATGATTTTAACATTGTCCAAATGAAATACTAAACTCATTTTTAACCATTTTTTAATTTTTATAATTTTTTTAAAAATTAATCTTCAAGTATTTTTTTCAAATAAGCCCTGTTAGGATATTTTCAAAAATGTGAATAGAATCTTGGTTTTAACAAGTACCACAAGTACATAATTTACTGCCATCATTACCACCCAATGTTTTAAAAATTCCTTTATATGTTTCAAAGGTTACTTTAAATAAAATTATTTTAAAAATGTTTTTTATCTTTTAGTTTTAAAAGGTGATTTTCGAAATAAAAAGAATATTTTACTCAAGAATTTTTTTAATCATATTTTTTATGGTATTTCTATTTGTTAAAAACAACAAACCATTATTTTACATATACTCCACTGGGGATATTTTGTATTGATACCATACTTATTATTTCTATGGATTTATTATGATCATTTTTACCAAGTAATGTATTGACATTAACTTTCTTGATTTATTTTTGTAGTCATTAACTTTACCTTAAAATATTCACATTCACATGATCATTGGACGTTAACTAACTGAAAATTAATTTTTTATTGCGATAGACCCCTTTTAAGGGGTTAGGGGGAACCCATGACATCATCGACTTAGAAAAAACAAATAGCGTCAATGAACCAAAATCTCAAGACCAAAAACAACTTGTACTACAAGAGGAAAGCTTCTACCAGTGACAAACACATTAAATCATGCTTCCACTGTCTCAAAGTTGAACGACTAGATTCCCCCTGAAAAATCACATGGGCCTAGAACCGATGGTCGAAGCAATACCCTATCAAACATCTAATTCTGAATAGCCAAGAGATGGAGAAAAATAGTTTCCCTTCACCTCATCTGAAACATCTTATTGTATACAATTGGTTCCCAAATCCGTTGAGCAACAGACCTCTGAGGCCAATGTCAAATTCACAGCATGATAAAATCAACCAACTACCAAGAAAAACACCAACATAAACCAAGAAAATCAGTCCAAAACACATCATTAGAAGGATACTGAAGATTCTAATGGCCGCATTGGAATCCTCATTTGGTGAAGAGAACATCTTCCCAAGGATGGAAAAAGCGAGGCTGCTTCAGAAACATTTGGTCGAAATCGAACTCTAAAAACTCATCAACCTACGACATGGTAAACATCCCACAACCCGTGAGCAGAACCAAGAACAAATTCCCGAATGCACCGCAAGATCCATTGAAGACTGAAACCCATCACTAGAGTAGAAGCCAGAGACCCCGCTGCATCTACAAGACACCCTCCAACACCAAATTGCAGCCAATTGAGGAGGAAGACAATCTAGGTAGAATGAAGTTGAATCTTCATTACCCATGGCTAGAATACCTAACCACACCTCGAAAGATCATCACCATTTGGAGGAACCGAGCATATTTGAGCCAGCAGAGCCACTCTGGGCTTAGATCTAGACAGATCGAAACATGGAAGAACCCTCACTAGATTCCACACTAGATTGAACATGGGAAGCAGAAGGGCATGCAGAGAAGAACAGGGCACACCGATGATGACACCCATGAAGCTTCTGACATCAAACCCTTAATATAAACCCAAAACCTACAAACTTGAAAATAAAATAGAAGAAGGATGAAGATAAGGGAAGGAACCACCGAAGAACCATATTCTCAACGGGACGAGGCTCCCCCCTCCAAAAAGCTGCTGAGAAAAAAAACCCTATTATTTTTCATGGATATACTTATTACATTAGCTATATATAATTTATAAATATGTTATTTAACTTTGAAATTTATATAGCTGACTGGGGAAATTATTTTTAATCTTTATTCCTTATTCGATACATAAATTTTTGGTAAGGAATATTGTTCATGAATTAAATCGATTATTTGATATATGAGGAATGTTTTGGACATGTAGATACCAGTGTGGTCTTATTATCGACATCCCATAAATGCATCATTATTATCATAAGATGAATCAATTGTCTAGCCTTAGTTAAATGGGTTTTTGGTATATACTCACCCATTAGTTTTAAACTGTCATGTGAAAGGTTTTGATAGTAGAGGTAACATGATTCATGAGATCATTATTTCCAATAATTAATCATTTCATTCATTAATAATTCATTTATTATTATCCTTGATATTTTTTCAAGGATATTAACTCTAGACACATTTCATTCTCAGTTTATTGATTAATTAATATATGTTAACAATTATTTACCTTGTCATATTGATTATTCCTTATCTAATTATTTAAAATATTTTCTCAATGATATAATAACAAGATGCATTTTATTCTCAATTTATTGATTAAATGTATATTTTTCCTGTTATTTAACTTTTAATATTGATTATGCTTATTGATCATGATAAATTCCACTATAATTAACCATTACTATGTATTTGACCTCACATTATTTTGTTTCCTTTCCCAAGAGTCTAGGAAGTGTACCATGAAGGTTTTACAGGGATATTCTGGAGGGAATAATTATATTCTCGAAAATAATTATGCTGTAATTTGTGTGTTTTAGTGTAATATAAGAATAATGTATGTGTATAGTTTACCAAGATAACTAAGCCATTTGTTCGTTAGGGATACAATTCATTGTATCATATGCCAATGTAATAAAGTATGTACCACATCTAGCTTACTGGGGTTGAGGTCATTACAATTGGTATCATAAGAATTTTAATAGAAACATTGGGAAATATATTAAGTAAAACCTATATTAAAGAACATAACCCTATGATATAATTTGAGGATAAATATAGAAAAAATACTAATTTTTTGGTAAGGTAGATATTTTGTGGTTTTTCAAAGAGATGAATCCCATTTTAGAGACTATTAGTAGACATGGTTATGGTACAGATGTACCTAGGGGTAATAAATCAAAAAATTCTCATTGGTTTTGACTCAATAATTACCTAATACATGAAGAGGGGCCTTATTTTACACATTGTTTGACACTCTTGCAGGATATTATTTGGATAATTCACATTTCCTTTACAGACAGTTATGTAGGATTTAAATAGATGGTGGAAATGAATGGCATAGGTTAAACCTAAGAAGTATTAGATTGAATATAAGGTTTCATGATTTAGAAATAATATAACAACCTAGTCTTAACATACATTGAAATGATATCACTTTTTGAAATACATAATACATTGAAAAAAATAGTCACCCAAAGAACATATTAGTTTAGTTCCATAGGAAACTTGGAACATAAATATTCTAACTTAATGAAAGATCTTCAATGTTTCCAACAATGATCTCCCCCCTTAGCAATTATACCTAAAAACCTTTCTTCATAGCCTGGGGAAATGAAACATAAGAAAGGGGTGAGATCGAATGTTCAATAAGGGAAAATAAAGGAAATATACAAGCATACCGTAAACATAAGGGTATGAGAACATGTTGATATCATTATAAGATCCTAACTTACATATCAAAGATTATAAACATGAATCATGGAATAAAGATTACCAGTTCATAAGAATTGAATCATAATATAATCAAGAATATAATCCATCAAGTAATAAACTATGAATAAGATATAGAGTTGTGTCATACACATCAATGTATAACATCGTGAACATGTATAGGTTGAAATAGGTTCACTCATTATGTTACAGACATGAAATAAATCCCTCACATAGAATCATGAACATGAAACCAGGTCTAGAGATAATGTTTCAAAAATGAAATTAGGTTCACACATAACGTTGTGAACATTTGATCAGGTTCACACATCAACTTATGGACATGTAACAAGGTCCATGCATAACATTGTGAACATATAACCAGGTTCACACAAAACATTATGAACACATAATAAGGTTCACCCATAAAATTGTGAAAATGTAATCAGGTTAACTCATAAAATTTTAGGCATGTAACACAGTCCATACATAACATTGTGAACATGAAATCCGGTTCTTGCATAAAATTTATACTCATGAGTCATCCATCATTACCCAATGCATTGGAGGGAGATACAGGCCCCACCCGCCACATAATATGCATGCCACAAGATTATAAACATATAATCAAATCATAAACCATGAAATTAAATGGTTATGATAAACATTTCAACATATAATTACATATGGAAAAGGGACAGGTTTTATAATCATTTCATCAAATCATATCCCATGAAAAGAAGCAGTTTTCAAAAGCATCTAACCCATGGAAGTGAAATGGGTTTCATAACCATAATTCTATCAAAACATAAACCATTAAAGAAATAATACGAATGGATACTTTGGATAATTTTATATAATGGACTGAGTAAATATCAATGGATGTCATCTTGGATGTAAAATAACTTGAAAAGATATTTTGAAAACACTTCATGATGAAAATATCCTTTGATCTTCGAAAATGGATCTTTAAAACATAAAACCTTTTAAAAACCATTTTTTTAAATTAAATTGAAAACTTAGAAAGCTGTCTTGAAATAATTTGGAAACCTTTTTTTCTTGAAAAAGTAGAATAGAATCTTGAAATAAATTTTGAAAATTTGTTTCCTTAAAAAATTATAAAAGAAGATTCAAAACATTTTGAAAACATTTTCCATGAAAATTTATAAAATAATATTGAAAAAACGTTTCCCTGAAATTTTTTTAAGAATATTTAAAAAAATTTGAAAATAATTTTCCTTGAAACTAATTTGAATACATATAAAATAATATTTGAGATCCTTGAAATACATTTCTTTGAAAAAAAACCATTTGAAAACATATAAGGAAAACATTGAAAATGATTTAAAACATTTTTTAACATAAAATATTTTTTGAAATCCAATATTATTTGAAAAATAATTTAAAATAAACAAATTTCCAGAATATTAGGAAAAAAATCCTTAAATAAAATATCCTTGTAAAATTAAAAAAGGAAGCATCAAGGAAATGGTGGTGATGATGAAGAGTTGGTCCCTACATGTCGAACATTCCCTTTGCACCTTAAAAGCTCATTAAAGTGCCAAGATTAGAAAATGATAAGAAAATTCCTTTTAAAAACCATTTATTAAAAAGGTAATACGTGGATAAAAATTTTATTTAAACATCATAGTATAATATTAAATCATTTTTGAATACAGTTTTAGAAAACATATTTTTGAAATAACATAAATATCTGACTGAAAGGAAAAATATAATCAGATTTTCGTTAAATTTTTTTCTTAATTATCATTATTAACAAAGAGTAGAAAATTGTACTATTATTTGGATATAAAATTAATATCCATAGAGTGATAAAATTCAGGAGATTTCTTGAAATATGGATCATAATATTTCATTAATGGAATCTTAATCATAAACAATCTTGATAAATGTTGAGATTGTAGCAATAAACTATTACCACTTTTGAAACATTGAATAATAATCATATGGAAATAATTGCATTAAATAATGCTTAAAATGTCCTTAAAATTATTATATTCATTATATTACATGTAAAAGTATAGTATATATACCTCATATAAAAATATATGTTCATCACATGACATGTGTCTCAAAGAAGGAAAATTGAGACAAAACAGCTTTACCAATTTGGTAACTTTTGAAACATAAACCTCATAAAGAGATTACATAAAATGTATATGTAAATATGAATAATTTTAAGTATAATAATCATATATTACATTCATTTTTATTATATACAACACATATAAGAAATAGGATGTGAACATGTCTTGTGTCTCATGGAAAATGAAAGTGAGATGAGAAAAAACTTAATTCTTGAGTAACATTAGAATCATGATCTATATGAGAGAATAATTGAATTTAATGATTTTAATATCATTATATAAATGAAATTAATTATATTACATGTCATAGTTCATTATATACCCAACAAAAAAGATATTAAATGTGATTATTCCATGTATCTCATGGAAATAAAGAGTGAGATGAAACTCTTTTACCATATGTCATGACTTTCTTCATACTCATACAAAACTCTTATATAATAAATATAATTTTATTATAGATATTTTATATAAAAATATCCTCATTTATAATAACATAAATGTTTTTTATGACTTTATATTACCCTCTTATTAAAGATTCCATGGTAAGGTTTCACTTTAGGTAATATCCCCTTGGTTTTTCACATGTGTCTAAATTTGTTATATTTTACGTCCTCATACATAATATCTTGATTTATATAATGTAAAACAATATATAAATATAATTTATATTTATTTTATATGTATTTATAATAATCTATATAATATATAAATATGAAATGGAATACACTGTTCTTCATGATGGTAGGTCGTACATACACAAGAATGTTATTTCCATTTTATTATCGTATTTGAAGAAAAAAGTAGCTGACTTATATGGGTATATATATTATAATTATATTTGGATTATTATTTTATATATATCATATATTTTCACTAAAATCAATTTTAATACATTCCATGTATGGTGTGAATGAATCACATCGCTTTGAGGAGGCGATAGTCCGCACTTCAACAAACGATGTTATCATATTTACACAAAATGGAATGTGTAAAGGAATGTGTTATAAAAAGATTATATGAGAATAAAAACATAATAAAAAAAATATTATTTATTTCCATAATTTCGATCATAATTCCCAACCATGAGAGGTGGTAAATTAAAAACGAATGACATCATTTTGTGAAGCAGTAGTTCGTCATACATAGAAATGGTATATTTGTTACCCATTAGATGGAAGTTTGTGGAATTTAAAGTATAATACTTATTGAGGATAAATTTTTTATTATATAATCATTTAATAATAATAATTTAGGTGGTGGATAAAGAAAATAATAGAAATGAGCTTGAGGAATAATGTTACCTCTTATTTGGGTAACTCCTTTTGGTTTGCACCAAAGGGATCCTTGAATTGATTTATGGAAAATGTGAGGCTTCTAGGGTGAGGAGATTAATTTTTAGGAGCTATTTGGGTATATTTTTTACAAGAAAATGTGTATTTATATGTGTGAGTAAGTGGGATAGGTGGTGGCCTTTATAGGGGAGGGAGGGGACACAATTGGAAATTTGGAAAACCAGTTCTGTGTACCCACATTTTTACCAAAAAAGTCATAAAAACCCATAAAACTAAATAATTAATGCTTTATGGCCACAATATGGAATAAAAATGGACTTTAAACATGTTTATAGATCATTTTACCTTAATTTTAAGGATTATTACCTTATTAAGTTTAATTTTACCTTAATTTCTGTAATTAATTTCAATCAATTTCACTATTGTTTTTGAAAAAAAATTAATTTTATATTATTATAATATAAATATTATACCGATTCCAATTATATATGTCCTTTATTTGAAATTTAGTTCATATAAATGGAAAAATTCACTTTAATTCTAATCCCATAGTTTTGGGGAGAAAGTGAGTTTTAAACTAAGAATGTTCAAAAGTTCATTAAGCTTTTATATCTAAATTCAATATAAAAAGTATTCTAATGACCTAAACTGAAATTATGACTATATAATTGATATATTTTTACTTTAAAACCAACTTATAATATAATATAACTCTATAAATAAATTATAATAAAAAGTAGTCTGGAATTAAAATTCAACAGTTTTCACTATTTATAAAAAAATAAAGTTTATCTCAAAAATTCCAAAAGACCACCATAAGATAATTTTAACATTATGAAATTGAAAATGAATTTTATTTTATCAAATTAACTTAATAAAATTTTCTAAAATTAATTTTATTATTATTCAAATAAGGACATAAAATTAGTTCGTCTGAGAAAATAGTATTTTCAAACATATGAAGGCTTTACAAACAATACTTTTTTTATTATAAATACATTTTAGTTATATAAAACCATTATAAAAAACAATTAAAAAGTAGTTATTTTAATTCATATTAGTAATATTAATTGATTGGTAATAACTATATAAATTTGACAATAAAATGATTTTTTGTAAAACTCTGTATTCCATGTTACACCAACCATCGAAGAAATTTAGTCTTGCATATAACATAATATAACTTTGGCATTCCTTGTAGAGAAATATAAAATTTATATTCCATGTAGTTCATAATTAAATTGGTGTTTTTTATAATGTAATCCAACCTTATAAAAAAATTATTTTCAGTGTTGCATGAAATGTAAAATATCAAAAAGATTAAATTAATTTGAAAAAAAACATTTCACAAAATATTGGGGTGTTACATTCTACCCCCTTGAAATGAATTTCTCCTTCAAAATTCATCTAGTTTATCAAAGGTTTAATGCTTCAAAGTTTCTTTCATAGAAACCCACATTGTAAAAAATAATACTAAAACTTCTTTAAAAAAAGAAAGTTTGAAACATAAAAGTTACACAGAGTAAAATATAATTAGGTTTCCACATAGGAGAACATAGGTGGGAAGTGAAAGTATAGAATTTTAGGGAAAGAGTAAATATTTATAGAGTGGTTGAGGTCATCAATCACAAACAAGATATTTATTCATCATAATTTTTAATAAAAAAAATAATACTTATACATTAACCAGGACATCACAAAGTCCAGTGGTAGGTGTGAAATCTTTATAATACTTCGGTCATGGGTTCAAGACCTATGACCTTACTGAACTTGATGGGTTTTTAGCTAACATATAAGATGTCCTTTTCAAAAATCACATTAATTTAATTTAAAAATTCAATGTGATGTATATCTTTGAAATAAGGTTAATCACTAAATAGGATTTTAACTAAGTTTTTTAATAGAACCTCAATACATAAATACTTCATCTTATGTTTAACTTAAAATCTACATGATTGGTTAACCTTATAACCCTTATAAAATATGAAAATACCAAACATTAAAAAGAAATTCATGAAATAAGCTTAAAATTGATCCCCCATATATCACAATGTAGCTCTCAGTTTCTATATTCCAAACAAGTGAATACCCTCATCATATATATTCATGAAACATGGTGATAATATGAATTACCATAAATAATTTTGAAAAAAACTGAATGCTTACTATTCCAAAGATTACAGGACATATTCCTGAATTACAAGAAGTTTTATACTTCATTCATGATTACATAGACTAATTTTTCAACAAATCCTTTATCATTTCATAGGAAATCAGTACCATCCAACATATCTTTAATCAAACATCGTTATCTCAACATCAGGAATAAATTATGGGTTACCTTACCTTAATTAAAATATCAAATTCAAAAGTCTTCATCACCATTAAACATATCCTTTTCAATCCTTGATAAAAAACATATACTAAAAATAATTATATATTTCATGATTCATATAACATAATCATTGAATTCAAAAAAATAAATAATTTATTCATCCACCTTTATTATTAAACCATTACTTATGCATTATCATCTTATTCCTTAATAACTATGTCCTAGATTATAAAATATTAATCATGTCTTGATCTAATCATGACTCTTATGTTTAATGTAAAGAATATTGTAATAACATCTCATACCTTTCACTTTTTTTGTGATACCTTTATCTTTAGCAGTATAACCAATACCCGTACAACCTTCCTGATTCTCTTAATGATATTACCACCTGGGGAATCGATTTTTATAATGCCCATAATTTTCAAATCTAAAACAATCAATTTTAATAATTTTCTTGCTAGTTCTCTCCATTGACTAAAACCATAATTCATAAGACAAGAAACATGTACCATAGAAAAAAAAACTCATAATCATGAAAAGTCACTTATGGGTTGTCTAAAACATGACACCCACTCCTTTAATCTATGACACCTTACATTTTTAATAGGTTATTCATAATCATATTTTATTTAAATCCTTAATGATGGTTTATAAAGTGTTTGTAAATTCCCTAATAATATCCCCATGGAGTGTCAAACCAGGTGTATAATAAGGATTTTTGTCATGTACCAGGTTACGCTTGAGTCCGGCCTGGCACACCGTGTTAGAGTTGTTACTCCTAGGTATATCTGTTCCAGAACTACCTCAAATTATAGTATCCAAACAAGTATATAATTATAGGAAACCACTCTCTTTATCCTTTACAAAAATTTCATAACATTATACTATACTTTTCCTTATACTTGTACTTATTTTTAGAGACATCCCTAGGGATATTAGTAATGTTTTCTCATCCTAGTTTCCAAAGGTTGAATAAACATTATATATGATACCTATTATAACCCAGTATTAACATACATTGAAATTACACCACTTTTATAGAATAATTACTACATTACAAAAAAGTCACCCAAATACTGTATTAGTTTAGTTCCTTTGGAAACATAGAACAAAAATATTCTAATTTAGTGAAAGATAATCAATATTTTTTGAAAATATATTCCCCCATATAAATTCTACTTAAAAACATTTCTTCATATCTCGGGGAATTGAATAATAATAAAGTGGTGAGATCAAATTCTTAGTAAGTAAAAATAAAGGAAATACATAACATTTACATGAACTTAAGGGTTTGAGAACATGATAATATCATTAGAAGATCATACCATAGATATCAATTTTTATAAACATGAATTATGGAATAATTATTAGCAGTTTATAAGACATGAATCATAATATAATCATGAACATAGTCCATAAAAGCATAAAATATGAATAATATAGGGAATTGATGCATACACATCCATATATAACATTGTGAACATGTATAAGTAGAAATATGTTAAATAATTAAGTAAATTACATGAAATGAGGCCCTCAAATAGACTTATGGACATGCAACTCGGTCTACACATAATACTCTAAACATGAAATCAGGTTCACACATAACATTATGGACATGTAATCAAGTTTACGCATAAACTTATAGACCTTTAACCAGGTCCATGCATAACATTTTGAACATGTAATCAGGTTCCCACATAAAATTATGAACACATAATAAGGTTCACTCATAACATTGTGAACATTTAATTAGGTTCACTCATGAATATACGGACATGAAACCGGTTCCATTCACAAAACTGTAAACATATAATTACGTTCACACATAACATTTATACTCATGGTTCATCCATAATTACCCAATTCATTAGAGTGAGATATAGGCCCCACCCATCACATAATACGTGTTCCACAAGATTATATACAATCATGATATCATAACCCATGAAATGAAATGGGTAACATAAACATTTCATCGTATCATAACCTAAGGAAAATAGATATGTCTAATATTCATTTCATTAAATAATTTAAAATGAAAAGAAGCAGGTTTCAAAAGCATATAACCTGTGGAAAGAAATGGGTGTCATAATCACCAATCCCTCAAAACATAAATCATTCAAGAAATAATATGAACGTAACCTTTATATCCATTTCTATATAGTCACGAGTAACATTAATGGATGTCATATAATATGGAAAATAACATGGAAATATACTTTGAAAAAAATTCTTGAGGAAAATATCCTTTCAGCTTTGAAAATGCCTCTTTATAACATAAAACCTATTGAAAGCCATTCTCTTTTAAAACACCTTGAAAAAATAGAATGAATGCTCGAAATCATTTTGACAACATTTTTACATGAAAAATTATAAAATACACTTGAAATGATTTGGGAAACTATTTTCCTTGAAAATTTATAAAAGAAATTTGAAAATATTTTAAAAATATTTTTCCTTGAATACTTATAAATGATGTTTGAAAGCCTTTTGAAAACTATTTTACATAAAAATTTATAAAAGAAACATGGAAATATTTTGAAAACCATTTTCCTAGAAAATAATTGGAAAACATATAATATAATATAATATATGAGATCATTGAAATCCTTTTATTTGAAAATAATGTTTTTAAAAAATTTAAATGTGTCTTTGAAAATAATTTAAAACATTTTTTTAAAATAATCAAATTTGTGAAAAAAAAATTTCTTTGAAAACCATTTTAAAATCAATAAAATTTTCAGAATATTAGGAAAACAATTTCTTTAAAGAAAACAACATTTTAAAATTAAAAATTAAGCATCATGTAAATGATGAACATGATGTTGGGTAGGTCCTTACATGACGAAAATTATTTTTACACATTAAAAGTTCAAAAAAGTGCCCTAATAAAAAAATTAAAAGAAGATTAATTTTAAGAACCACTTTATAAGAAGATATTACATCAGTAAAAATTATCATTAAACATAATAGGATAATAACAAAACATTTTTGAAAATGTTTTTTGAAAACACGGTTATGATAGAATACAGATTTCCGACCAAAAATAGAAATATTGATAGATTTTCATTAAAACATTTTCTTAATTATCATAAGTAAAAAGAGTAGATAAATAGAAAAATTAATTGTATATAACATGAAAATACATAGGGTAAGAAATTGCCTTATATTTTTTGAGATATGGATCATAATATTTCATCAACAGAATCATAGTCATAAACAATCTCAATAAATGATGAGATTGTAGGAATAAAATGTTACAACTTTTGATACATTGGATCATAATATTAAGTAAATAATAAAATTACATAAAGCTTAAAATAAAATGAAAATAATCATATTCAGGATATATCATTTCAAATGGTAGTATATACACCTCATTGTAAAATTTAATTGCATAACATGGCATGTGTCTCAAAGAAGGAAAATTGGGAAAAAACTACTTTACCAATTTGGTGACTATTGAAACATAAACCCCATGAAATAAAGTCCATAAAATTGATATGTAAAAATCCATTAATTTAAATATAATAATCATAAAATAAATCCATGGGAAATATATACAGCACATATAATAAATAATATGGGAACATGACTTGTGTCTCAAGAAAAATGAAAGATAGACGAGAAATCTGTTAATACTTGAGTAACATTAGAATCATGATCACCATGAGAGAATACAATCATTGAAATATTTTAATATCATTAAATAAATTAAATTAATGATATAACATGTCATATCTCATTATATACACCACATAAAATATATGAGTTGTGATTATGGCATGTAACTCACCGAAATAAAAATTGAGATTAAATTCCCTTACCTTAAGTCTTGACTTTCTTCGTATTCCTACAAACCTCATATATAATAAATATATGTTTATTATAAATCACTTAAAGAAACATATTATTATTTTAAATACCTTATATTGTTTTATTATGACTTTATATTTCTCGCTTATTAACGATTCCACGTTAAGGTTTTGGTTCAGGTAAGATCAGCTTTATTTTTTACACGTGTATTAATTTGTTATATTTTTGGTCCTTGTACTTATATCATGATTTAAATAATGTAAAAACTGATATAAATATACTTTATATTCCTTATATATTTAATTATTATAATATATATTATATAGAAATATGAAATGGAATACACCGTTCATAGAGACTGTAGGTCGTACATACGCATTAACGTTGTTTCTATTTTATTGTCGTATTAAAAGAAAGAAATTAAATGTCACATATATATATATATATATTATAATTAAAAAAGAACTTTTATTTCATATACATCATATATGTTCACTAAAATCATCCTTAATACATTCCCTGAACAATGTGAATGATTCACATCTTTTTGAGGAGGCGATAGTCCACACTTCCACAAACGATGTTATCATATTTACAAAAAATGGAAAGTATAAAGGTATATGTTATAAAATAATTTCAGAAGCATAAAAACATAATAATAATCACATATATCATATATTAATATCTTTTACATCATAATTCTCAACCTTTAGTGGAGTTAATGGAAAAACAAACAACATCGTTTTGTGAGGTGGTAGTTTGTCGTACACTTAAACGGTAAATTTGTTACCCATTAGATAAATGTTTGTGTAAGTTCAGGTATAATACTTATAATTACATAATATAAGTATATTTATGATATTGGGTTTTTATATAATATTGTAATAAGAATAATTGATGTGGTAAATAAAGTAAATTTAAGAAAGGAGCTTGAGGAAGATTGTTACCTCTTATTTGTGTAACTCCTTTTGGTTTTCACCAAAGGGATTCATTGGATGTATTTATTCCCAAAGTGATTCTTTTAGGTTTAGGGTAGGTATTTTTATGATCTATTTTTTCATATCATTTAAAATACAAAGTGTCTTGAGAGGTTTGATGAAGTGGGAGAGGTGGTGGCCTTTTATAGGGGAGGGAGGGGACAGACTTGGTTTTTTTGAAAGAAAGTTATTTTTAACCACATTTGTACCTAAACAAAGTCATAAAAAATAAACCAAAATAAATAATTGAAGTTTTATGGACGAAATATGGAAGAAATGTGTTTTGTAAAAGTGGATAGGTCATTTTGTCCCTTAAGTTTAACATTTAGTCCCTTATTAAGCTTAATCTTACCTTATTTATTATAATTAATTTGAATCACTTTCACTAATATTTTTAGTAAACAATTTAGTTGATATTACTATAATAAAAATACTATACTGATTAAAACTATATATATAAATATTTTGAAATTAAATTCACATAAAAGTTAGAAATATGTTTAATGCTAATCCCTATAAAGTAAGAATGTTCAAAAGTTCATTATGCCTTTATATCTAAATTTAATATAAAAATTATTATAGTGACATAAATTGGAATAATAAATTTATAATTGATATATTGTGACTTTAAAACCAAATTAAAATATTATTTACCTATATAAATAAATTATATGAAAAATAAGTTTTGAATTATAGGTTAGTATTGTTCCATATTCACCCAAAAATGTCGTTTCTCTAAAAAACACTAAAATTCAACCTAAGATAATTTAGACATTATTAATTTAAAAAAGAAGTCAATTTTATCAAAATCAATTTCTAAAATTTTCGAAAATTAATTTTATCATTGTTCACTTAAGGATTAAAGTAGTTCATTTGATAAAATAGCATCTTCAAACATATAAAGACTTTACCAATATTACATTTTTATTATCAATATGTTTTATTTATAAAAAAAATTATAAATAATATTTAAAAATTGTTATTTCTATTCATATTAAAAAACTTAATGTCTAGGTTATAACTATATAATTACAACAATAAAATTATGTTTCATAAATATTTATGTTGCATGTTACGCAAGCCATCGAGGAAAGTCAGTCTTGCATGTAAAATAAGATAACTTTGGTTTTCCTTATAGATAATAATAACATTTATATTGTGTTTAGTGAATTATTAACATGGTGTTTCTTTTAATGTAATACATCCTTATAAAAAAATAATTTTTAGTGTTGCGTGAAATTTATAATTTCAAAAACATTAAATTAATATGGAAAATATATATTTTAAGAAAATTTGGGGTGGTACACATCTTATAAATGATTATGTGATTTCCCACTATGATTATTGTTTCTTAAAAAATCCTTTTTGGTTTTAGACAATGGTCAGAACCAAATAAATTAAGTTATCATTGAACCTAAAGGACAATGTGGTGACTATGAGAAACCAGATGAGTTGATGATAAGGGTGAATGATATCATGATTATTCCCAAAATATGATCAACAACCTACACCTTAACCAAATATCCAAGTCACTAGAGAAGAAAATAATGTATTTCTCTAATATCTCGAGTGGTGGAGACTATAGAGGAAAGAAGGATCAATTTCCTTAATTCAAATAAGGTGTAAAGTGACACCTAAGAAAGTGTATTAATGGAATAGAAAATGTTTTATGTGTGGAAAATAAGGGTATAAAATAATAAATTGCTGAGGAAAAATGGAGAGTATGTTTTAATGAAATAAATTTTATCCCATGGATACATTTATATTTTGTTGTATTAAATTTGGGTAACCTAGGTATTATTTGATTTAATAACCTATTTTAAAGGTTAACTTCTAGACCAAGGAAGGAATTATGTTTAAATAAAATGGTTGAAGTATTTATCAGTATACTTGAATTATTTTGTAGAGTTATTTTTACCAATGCTGTTTTGTTTATACTAATCATAAAATAACATAGTATTGTGTTAATTATTGAATTATATATTTCTTCATTAACTTAAGCTTTATGGATACCCTCATGGGTTTATGAGTTTTAGATCAATCATAACTTACATTTTTAAACAACCCTTTTCAATTTTTTTGGTGGGAATATAACATGATTATAGATATTTTTAGAAAACTTTTATTTTAATGAAACCTATTGGTTAAGTACATGAAAAAATTATTTGATAAATAATGCACTTATATTTTTTGGACTTAAGATTAAAGGCATTAATAACCTTTAAGTTTTATATTATCTTTGATATTATAGTAATTATGGGTCATCAAAATTTGGTAACATTATAGAAATTATATTAATATGGTTTTAGAAAAAGGATAACCCACATATTGTGTGACAACCAATCACATTTGGAATTTCCACAAGGCTCAGACCCACAATCGAAGGGCGATAAGTGTGTTGTGTCTACCACTTTCCTATGTGATGTTCTAGTTAATATTTCATGGTTTTTAATAAAATGATTTGATGGATAAATATTAATGTTGAACTAGTGAATTTAATATTGAAGTATATATATTTATTTATTATATTATATTAAATATGTTATCTATACTAGTTTTGAAAAATATTATAGATAGATAGAATGAATTTTCACTCTTCTATGGATATTACGGTCTGTTAAAAGTGAATTTTGGTGATTCAGGTATAAAAAATTCATTTTGGACAATCATTTATTTGAGTGATTGATGAATTGGAAATTAATCAATTAAAAAACCAATGATGAAATTGTACTTATGAAATAAAAATATATCAAGTAAGTATATTTCCTTATATTCATAGATCGTAAAAAATTCCTCAACATTAGAAAAATGAACTTGAAACAAAAAATTTATCCTATTGAATTCATATCTGAGGAATTAAATGGACTTTTAAATCATCATAGTTTTATGGTTTTGGGCCCTTAACATTCCATTATTCATTCAAATTATTATGATTAATTATTTATATAATTCTTTATAATTATTTAAGCTTTTCTTCTATGACTATAACTTCACGTGCCACTAATTTTATCCTACATCAAAACCTAGTTATGTGGAATTAAATATGACCATTTTACTACCTTTTAACTTTTATTAATATTATTTCAAATCAAGTATTTTTATTATGTATGTTTTCAACAATGGAATTTTCAAATATCAAACCCTTGATTTTAGAGCGCAAGGTCAAATTACGAGGATCCAATTTATTTAAGGTGAGGGGAATGTAACCCCCAAAATTATAAAATAAGATCATTTTATTTTATAGAATATAATAAACACAAAATATATCTTAAACCACCCAGGGAGTATAATTTTTAAATTTAATCTCTTTGATATCTTGCAATACATGCAACCCTAGGTCTAAAGGAACTACAAAATAAAATATCATTATAACTAAGCAGTTTAATTGGATGGTATGAATAGTACTAAATATATTATGAAAATTAAACGGTTTATAAAATTATGAAATAATTTCAATGGATATATAATTATTATAAATAAAATAATAATAAATTAAAAGAAAAAGAAATATTTTCTAAAAAACTGTATTATTCAAAGAAAACAGTTTCATCCCATTTTGAGAACTTATGTTAAAAATAACTTTCCCCTTTTAGAAAATATATTTTACAAAATTAAATTAATTTTAAAAATAAATATATAAATATTATCTTAGGGTTATTTTTTGGGATTTTTTGGAAATTTTCATTCCTTGATGAATAGTAAAAAATACGGATTTTTATTAAAAACTGTATTTTATTTAACAGAATACACAAGACCCATTTTATTTTATTATTGTCTTAAAATTATAATTAGTTAAATTATATATTTATTAATAATAATTAATTCATTTTAAAAAATTTCATACTGAATCTTTGTATAAAAGAAAACTTTTGGAAGTATTTACTTTGGAAAAGCGCCTTTTCATCGCGTCTGTGGGTTTAATTTTAAATTGAATTCTTATAATTATTTGAATTGAATTTAGAAAAATAGATTCCATATTTTCAATAATAATAAATTATAGTATCTAATTAGTTATAATTAATTTCTGACCATAATGAATAGTGATAACACTAAAAATTAATTACCACTGTTAAGGGGAAAATGTGTTTACCTGGGCTTACAATAAAACGATAAAGGTTAAAAATGAAATAAAATATATCCTAACACAATTGTATGGATATATTTATGACTTATCACTTATAATTTTTGATAATGGACCATTTTGGATCCTTTTTTCATGTGAAAACCGTGGTACATTTTATTCTTCTAAAACATTTCATGTGTGTCCTCTTCCCCACTTATAAAAGGACACTCCCTCCATTCATTTATTCACACCTCTTAATAAACCTGGATCAGTCAAAACATACCAAAATATCTCCTAAACACAATTATACAATTTATATATCTTATGGTATTCCCAATATACGATCCCTATGGTCATTAAGAGTAGGTCCAAAGGAGGTTTCTCTAAGAGAAGATAATTGTATGGCGGACTACCACCTCATGAAGCAATGCGATTCCTTTTCTATTAACACTTTAAATGGAAGGTAATAAGGATAAATTTAATATATATATATATATATTTAATATATATGGCATGATATTGATTCTATTATAATAATATATCACCTACTTCCTTACCCTTTCACCTGTTAAGAAAATGATAATTTCACTCATGCGTATGTATGACCTACTGTCTCCATGAAGCGATGTGATCCATTATCCATGTTAATATTTAATTAACGATTATAAAAAATTATAATATAAAAAAATTATATTTATAAAATTAATATCATTCTATAGATGATGTAACTATATAATATGTTCAATAACTAAAACATTCATGTTAAGACATGCATGGGAAAACAAGGTAGTTAACTCCCGAAGAAATAGTAATAGTGAATGATAACTAATAAATGAGTGATTATATGTTATAAAAAATCATATATGATATTATAAATATTAATATGGTTTTTTATAAGTTAATAAATTTTTTAAAACCATTATATTAGAAGATAAAGCATGTTAAACTAAATGGAAGAGCGAGGTAAGGGACTTCATCTCAATTTCCCTTCACTAAGACTTATTGTAAAGTTATGATATTGATTTTATATGGTGTATATGCTACAAATGTTTCATGTAATATAATGAATACTTCATAATTCATGGTATTTTATGTTTTAATTTGAATACTTCATCTTAGGGGATCTTAATTTAAAATTACCTAGTTGTAAATAATTTCATAACTCAATTTATTTTCATTGGGTCATATTAATTCGTCACTATCTTTGACATTCTAGGATTATGTTTGTAATTATTTTTTAATATATTAATATTTATTTCCACTTGTTTTATATTTATTTATATTTTATTCAAATAATTGTTCTTTTGATTAATTCTATATTCAATTTTATGATCTTTGTAAGGGTTTGTTTCACAATATCATTTTAATGAGGATTATTTATACTATAATATTATTTGAATGAAATTATTTTATCATTGTATAATAAAACCGTTAATTTTTTTATAATATGTTTATTCATTATGTTTTCAATTAATAATACCATATTCCTTTCTTTGTAACATAAAATTATTGATAAAATGTTTTCAATAAAATACGACATCATTTCTCTCTTCAGTCAAAAATTATTTTCCTTCCATCACCATGTTTTCTAAAATAGTTTTCAAAAATGTTTTTAAAATTTTCCAAATTATTTAGTAAACACATTTTTACCCATGTTTTAATTTTTTAAAAATTATTTAAAAGGAATCTTCAAGTCATTTGATAAATAAGGTCCATTTTGTTTTTACTGAAACTATAAAAATAATATTTATTTTAACATATAAAGAATGTAAAAATTTAGCACCTTCTTGACAACTAAATATTTTAAATATCCATTTATATGTTTAAAGGTTATTTTCCAAGAAAATTATTTTCATTTTTTTGGGAAATTTAAGTTTTAAACATTTATTTTCAAAAATTAATATGATATTTTTCATAAGAATGAATATAAAGATATGTTTTTGGTATTTATACTCATTAATGAAAGGAACCATTTATATTACTTATATACCACTCGGGATGTGTTCTATCGATACAATACTTATTATTTTACAGATGGTTTATGATAATTTTGACCAAGGAAATTATTGATATTCACTTTTCTGATTCATTTTTGTATTCATTAACTTTACCTTGAAATATTCACATTTTTATGATCATTAGATATTATATTTACCCTAAATAGACATATTATTTATCATGGATATACTGATTAAAAAACATTAAATAATCTCTATATATGTTATTTTACTTTGAATTTTGTATGATTGACTGGGGAAATTGTTGTTAATTCGTATTCCTTACTTGATACATTTTTTTTATAAGACATATTTTCATGTATTAAATTGACTATTTAACACATGAGGAATGATTTGGAATTGAAGATATGGGTGGTGGTCTGTTATAGATGTCCCCTCAATGCACTGGTAGTCTCATGAGATGAATCAATTGTCTAGAATTAGTTAAATGGGTTTTGATTGTATACCTACCCATCTGTTTTAAACTGTTTTGAGAAAGGTCTTTATAGTATAGGTATCATGATTCCTGAGAGGTCCAATAATTAAAAATTTCCTTCATTAAGAATTCATTTTTTTTAATTATCCATGAGATTTTCACAATGATATTATCTTTATATGCAATTCATTATTTGTTTTTTTATTAAATGGAACATATTTTCAATTAATTACACTTCCATATTGATAATGCCTATCTTAATATCTATAAGAGTTTTTTAATGATATTATATATGGATGAATTTCATTCTCAATTTATTGATTATATTACATTTGTTTTCAATTATTTACCTTTACATGTTGATTATTCTTATTGAATCATGATTACTTCTACTATGCTTAAACCTTAATAGGTGTTTAAGATCATGCATATTTTGTTTCCTTTGATATAAATCCAAGAAGTTTACAATCAATAATATGCAAGGACATGCTAGTGGGAATAATGATATTCATGAAAAAAATTATGTTATAATATGTGTATTCAAATGTAATATGGGAATCATGTATGCATCTAGTTTACTAATACTACTAAACTATTTGGTCTTTCACGATGTGATTCCTTGTATATTACGTCAATGTAATAATGTAACAACCAACTCTATGTTACTATGGTCGAGGTAGTGACATTTTTAATAACATGATTAAATTTTTCTTTGATTTTGTACCAAATTAATAAGAAAATGATGAATTCAAAATTATTTAATTTATTAGAACACAATCCTTTAGAATTTGACATCACAACATCATCATGTTTTTAAATATTGGAAATTTCAACCAATGAATTTATCTACATTGGTTTTTTCATTCTTATATATCTAATACTATCAATATGACTTTCCCAATGTGTTATAGATAATGGTTTTAGTTTCAAACCCTTGAAATAATTCCTTATAACACCCCATTGATGTAGTTAACCTTCAAAAAATGTATAAATATTTTCCACATATGAAATTTTTTTAGGTTTCAAAATATATTATTCCATGTTAAATATAGAAAGATTTTTGATATGTTATCCACATGGAGTATAAAATGATATAGGATTTACATCAAGACATATTTTTTTTGGAATCCTTATTGTTTTTCTTTTATGTTGAATCCATAATCATAATAATTTTTTTATTCCATCAATTTTGAGTTTAAGAAACCAAATATTCTTCATGTGACTTGAAAATACAATGACTGGATGTGTTATAAATATTTATGAATCCATGATAAAATTAGTCCACCTTTACATTAAAATCATCATCAACATCAACACATATTATGATAGTTTAATTTTTTCCTTTTTTAATTTAATCTGGATTACAATCTAGGATAATCAAAAATTAATTTACTCAAATGATATTAACAATACAAACATTTTCTTGCATAACTAGATCAAATTCATCATCACAATGAATAGGTTTACCGAAAAATCCCATTATCCTTCTCATAAATCTCCTAATTTGTTCCCCAAAATGGTCTGTTATTTTGTAAAAGTACCTTCATAACACTTATTATTATAGTTAGTACCATCTTCTAACAAACTCTTTCTTTACCAATGATATATTCAATGTTTTTTTAAAATTTTTTCTAATTCTCATGTTCACTTTGCATGTACACCCACTTGAAAACATTAACAATGTGTTAAAAATTTCTTCTTACTTATAAAGACTTATTAAAAGGTTCTTCCAATCATTAGTTCAAGATTTATTTTTGATTTAGAGTTAGATAATTTTAAACATAACAAATACCTTATATAATAAATTAGAATACGCAAGACACTTTAATTCTTGTTTATCGCTGTTAGGAAGGTAAAACAATTAAGATTATAAGTAAAGTGTTTACCAATACTAACCTCCTTTAGAAATGAATATTTTTATTTTATGATTTTAATTAGGCCACGTCGAACCATTAAAATTCACCTGACATCATTAATATTCCCCCATAATCTGACATAATAATTCACCTCCACATATTTTTCAATTTCGTGTATGCTTTGATCTCAAATATCATGAATCATATGATTGATATTTTGATTATAAACACCAATGTAATTCAAATTTATGCCTTAATTTATCTTATTCACACTTTGAATCAATAGTTACACTACATATTTCTCATTCAATATTGAAAAATTATCACCCATAGATTTTCCATTAAATTTAATAGATGGACTATCTTTTCAACTTCCTATATAAAATAATTTAGAACTTAAACCCTCTACTGATTTTTCCATTTCATTAATTCTATGCTTGATTTTTCTGTTTTGAGAACCAATATATTGAATTATCTTCATTATAGTGCCTAAAATATAGAAATTATAATTCAAACAATTATAATTCATTTGGAATTAGAAAACATTTAAAGTAATCATCTTCAAAAAATAAAACTATTTATTCCTACGAATTGATTTTTTATTTATTATTCAACAATGCTGTGAATATTTATATAACAAAAAAATATAATTCAAGAAAAACATATGACAACTAAAATTTGAAAAATAAAACTAAAAATTGTTATCAACTATATAAAAAACATTAAAGGCAATTATTTTAAATAGAAAAATTACATCAAAACCATAAATAATAAAGTTGAAATTGATTTTGAATTTTTTTTCTTGTTTTCCCATTTTTTATAAATATGTAATGAAAAAGGTAAACTAACATATTTTCTAACATGTTTTAATAAAATGAAAGAAAGAATATACTATTAAAATAAATGCATTTTAGTTTTATTTTATTTTAAAAGTATATCATTTAAGTTTTCATTTCCTAAAAAAATATTTTTAGATTTATAAAATCTTATATACTTTTAATGCATTTTTTAAAAATTTAAACAAGAAATATTTTCTAAAACTAAATTCAATCTATATTTATTTTAATGATAATAAAAATATTTGCAAATACATTATTAATTATCAATTTAAGAAATAAATAAAATAATAACTAATAATTGACATTAAATTAAAATTGTATCAATACTTCAATATGAATTATTTGTGACGAGAGCCTGTTGAAAAGGAATTTGGGATGGTTTCCCATTGCAATTGACCCGCAGTTGAAAAAAGCATTTCCAAATCTATTTTTGTGATGGGTCGTCACAAAAATCTTTTATCAGTTATATATACATGTACATTTATAATTAGATACTTCACTCTTTGTAAAAAAATTAAATTAATAAATTAATAAATTAAAATTTTAAAAAATTAAAAAATAAAAAATTAAAAAAATAAAAAATAAAATAAAAAAATAATAGAAAATAAGAAAAATCATAATAATTTAAAAATGAAATATATAAAACTCTGAATATCTGAATTAATAACAATATTAGAAAAAAAATTCCATTAAAATGTTTATCATACTAAATGTGTTAAAAAATACATAAATCACTAAGCAGGGGGAGGGTTATCTAGAGGAGGTGGCATAGGGTACTCTATCCCTGTACCCTACACCAGGCATCACATGTAATCCATAATATGCTCACACTATTTCTCTTGAAATTGATGATACTTGTCCTACTATTGCAGCTGTAGAAAAATATCTTCCTTCTTCCTATGCTGGGTCTCTATAACCTCATCTAGAGCTTACAAATTCACCTCATACTCTGAAGAAAATGATGAAGACTATCCATAATTTCCCCTAGAGCTGAATGATGACCATAGAGTAGTACCATAAAAATTGTCAGGTGTCAATTCAGAACTGATGAAAATAACTCAACATTTCTCAAAATCATATTGAGTCTCCAACATCCATGTTGTGTCATCAAATCTTGATGCACTGGTGGCCTAACTCTCAGTCTCAGCATAAATCATATCATGTGTGGGAGAATTCTTGGCCTTATATGACTCTTTCAAATGAAATTTTAAATTAAAATTGTTAAAATATTATTTTTTGTTAATTTTAAAAATCAAAAGAAAAATTATTACTACCAAAATCTTTTCAACCACTAGTAATATATCCAGTGAGAGGATCAATATACACCCTCTTATAAACATCAATCTCTATAATATCAGGATTCTCACTACCTATATGAATAATAATATAAAAAGTTTATCTTTATAGTTATATAAAATTTTAAATAAAACAATTTACTATATGTCATAGATGAGTATGAAATGTATGACTACTAGCTCTATATGCGACCTCCCACCTCCCCCTGTTCTGCCGAGCTAATGATAATTTCCTCTAAAAAGTATTTTCCATCCTCTATGAGTACAATCCATACCAAACCTAGGAGGAGATGTAATCAGGGTGATGGATGCAACAAGACTGATCCAAAACTGTGAATCTATCTTTCTTTGTGTATATATTCCTTAAACTATGTGAAAACATATGACAAAAATCACAGATACATGACTCCCAGGCTTCTGAGATAGAGGTCCTCATGCTATCATTAATGGGATACCATAAAACCTACAAATAATTAATAATAGAAAGATAATAATTAAATAAATTTCAAAATAACTATTATTTATTTATGTATCATCCAATGATCGAACATGTGGTGCTAAACATAAATTGGAATATGATGTCACATCACCCATTCTCTAAAAAAATAATTCCATATAATAGCACTTCCTTATCCAAGAGCTATATGTAAAAAACTATAGGAAAATAGAACAAATAATTAATCAATTAGTACATTAATAAGTTAATGAAAAATAATGATAATGAAAATTAACTAAATTACACAATTGAACATACCTCCGCATGTGTGGATTAGAATCAAGATATGGATGTTATCCAAGAATAGGGTCTGGAATCATTAATCTCAAAAGACCATGACCCCTCCAAGTTGATAATTAACTCCAAACAACTAGAGGGTCAAATAGAAAAGCATCATAGTCACCTCCGGGAAGCATATCCTCCTTGAGGCTATGAAACACCTCATAAAAAGTGGCATCATCTATCTAAAAAATTAAAAGAATTTTGAAAAAAATAATTGAAAATGAGTAGTATATATATTAATTATTACTATAACTAAGATTTAATTGTTTCATTATTCATATTTATCCTCATGTTCATATACTAAGGTGTGAGTATCTTCATATAACCCCTCAATATCATTAATTTCTATTAATGTTTTAGTTTCATCATATCTTGTTATTTCAAATTCATTTGCAGTGTTGTCAACATAATCATCACCATCAAATGGAAAATGTGGGGTGTCATCATCAATATTCATGTCTCTTCATTGAAAATATATATTTTCATATTTCTCTTGAAAAAGTTCAATTTATTGGACTTTTTTAGACCATCAGTCACATTACATAATCATATTTATAAGGAATTTAATTTTTATAACACTCCACCAATAAATTAACTCCCTTGAAGCTATATAATAATTCTCATAATAAATTTTATGTTCTTGATAAGACTATAAAAATGGTTTATTTAATGTCAAACATATTTTATATTAAAAATTTATGTTTCCATGACACAGATAAACATGAAATCCTCTATCAGTATCAGAAAAATGAAATTTAAACATTGTTAAATGATTTTACCTTTGATAAAACAATCTAATTATTTCATCTATCATGCAATTAAATCCAACTTCACTTTCTTTATGATGAGAACCTTTCATGAAAACACAATAATTCATTGTTTATTTATTCACCATTTATGCATTAATGAAATTGAAAACCATTTAACACATATTCATTATAATATTTAACCATTTTGGATTGTCGGTTACTCAATATAGACAATCGATTATCAATTTTATCAGAATATCTTGATACCTACAAAATTGAAAAAAATTATCAATATTAAAAACAATAAATTGATTACATATGTTAAACTATAAATAATTTCCTTTAACACTCATTGAAACTAGTAAGAAAAATTATGTTGTCGACGTTCTTCAAGGGAATCGGGTGTAGTTTTTTGGAAACTATTTCTTGACATGATCATCATCAAATATTTAAAAATAATAATATTAATTTAATTTTTTTTATAATTAAAGAATAGGTTTTAGTATAAATCACTGTATAAATCGTTTCATCTCTTAAAATATGAGTAGAACATATGTATGAGACTCGTGATGTTCCTTATTTGAAATCCATCATTCAAGAACTCCACCAAATCCTTGATCAGGTTAATAAAATTTATAATTGAATGTTTATTGGATCAATAACATTTCCCTCATTACATCCCATTAAATTATGTTTTGAATGATATTCAGGTTGGAAATAATGGGAGAAAAAAAGGAATTTTCTTCCTACAAATAAGATTATATAATTAACCCTTAAATTGATGCTTTGTTACATACCTTTTCCCCCAATTTCTACATGCATATCCCATATGGGTATATATATATATAATGTGCTAGACCTCCACATTTTGATTCATGTGGTAAATGTACCATCAAATGTTCTATTGAATCAATGAAATAAAGAGCAATTTTTTTTCTAGTTTACTTAAAATTAAAACAATATCTTTTTTAGTCTACTAAGTGAATCTTAGTCTATTTTCACTGCATAAATATAATCTTAGTCTATTTTCACTGCATAAATGTCTCTAAAAATTATGTTATTTCTATTACAAAATACCAAATAAAATAATTCAAAAAACCTCTAAATCCAATTGGTAAAATTATTTCCATTATAACATGACAATAATTACTTTTTAATCTAATAATATGACTATTTATAACACATCTAAACAAATTCTAAACATAAACATATGATAGACTCAAATATGAAATCTATAGAAAAAATAACAAGTGATTTTATTTGGAATGTGTATAAGCTACTTTTGTATTTATTAACATTAGTGATCTATTATTTTTAAACAACTGATTTTATGGTCAACTAAAAATTTGGACATGACCTAATCATTTCTTTAAATTACCTTTTATTATTACCCATTGTGTCCAAAACCGTATAAAATATATTATCAAAATATTTCTTCTCAATATACATGACATCCAACATGTGATAGACCAACAAATCCGACCAATATGGAAGATCCAAAAAAATAATTTTTTATCGAATTGTGATATTTCCCAAAGACATATAAATCTTGTTGGTTTATATTTTTTCTAATGTTATTGGGAGGTAATGAAGATAGAATATATTTTAAATTAATATCTAAGATCATTTCTGGAGGTCCATCTATTTCATTTGTGCCTTTTCTGAAATGATTTTTGATCCTTTAGAAAGGATGGTGAATAAGAAGAAATCAATGATGAAATTGAAAAAACAAGGGTTTATCCGATTAAAGAGCATAAACACTTTTTTGTCACTAATAATCAATGTACATGATTTTGGGCTATGTGTACTCCAGCAAAATAATATACCATATGATGAGAAATCACTAATTACCCACATTAATACAACATTAATTTGGAAATTCTATTTCACAATAACATTTAATGTTCTGAAAAAATTACTCCACAATACATTTTTCTCATCAATCAATGGGTTCAAATAAACACCAATATTTTTTTAATGTCCTAGAATTAATAATGTCAAAAAACATGGATCATTCATAATCATCCAAGGAGTTAAGTTATAAGAATTTATAAATATTGGACAACATGAATATTGACTACTGTAAGAACCCAATGGATAGAAACCATAATTAGAAAGACCCAATAAAAAATTACAGTCTTCTGAAGAAAAAGAAGGATATACATAGTGAAAATATTTCCATAAATCACCATAACAAGGATGATTTTTGTTTTTACTAGTTGAAATATTGGATTTTTTCACATAATCAATGACACTATGTTCTAGGACATAAATAAAGGTTGTAATCTACCTGTAAATGGGAAATACTTCAACTATTTAGTAGGAACCAATACAGAGTTCCCTTATTGACCCTCTTTATACATTAATTTTCTACATTTAAGACAACTAACTAATGACTCATTTTTACTATAATAAAATATTAAATCATTTGAACATGCACGAATCTTTTGATAACCAAGACCTAAATTATGAACCTTTCAGTTTATCTCATAAAAATTGGCAAGAAACACATTTAATTCAAGTAATAGTGATTTAACCAAAGAGAATATCTGATAAAAATAACTATTTTACATTCCATTATCCTATTTAATATCACTAAATTTTACAACTGCTTAAAATTTTATTATATTGTAACTTGAATATAAGGAATCCTCAATAGAATTTAGAAACTCTTAAAACCAATATGGTTCTAACTCACGAGTTAACCCAATATCATTCTGAGTTTCTATTTGTTGAAATGAAAAACCAGTAACATCCTGTAATAAAGTTTGTTACTCTGATAGGTCAAAAATGAAATTATAATTATCTTATTTGGAACTATATTCACTATATTTATACCAAAAAACAAAATCTTTTAAAAAACAAAAACACAATAGATGACCCCCAATGTTGCTAAATGTTTCAAATCTTCCCCTATCACATTTATAACTTATAGAAAAAATTTTCTATTCTAAAAAAAATTAAACTTTAGATGATTAAAATGAGTACAAGTATTTAAAACCCTCAATATATACATGATTTCTACCAAAACCATTAGTATTTATACGATGATTTATCTAATCATGATATTTTAATAAAGACAGATGTCTAATTCCTTTTTAAATATTTTTTCAAAAAAAAATATAAAATTAAAATATTGTTTATGATTAATTTTATATAAGTAAGAGAATATCCAAAAAAATATAAAATTGAAATATCACTAATTAGTTGTAAATATTATCAATTCTATATAATTATTCTTGTTTTTTATTTTAATTATTATTAATTTTCATTGAGGGAAATAAATGGCCGGCCAAGGGGTGTGAGGGAAGTAGGGAGTGGAGGGGATGGAGGCGATGATAGAGTAAAATAATTATAGTGACTTTATGTTCAAACCATTTGAAGGAGAGGTAGTCATGGATAAACCTCTGATATTTTACATTACTAGCTCTCCTCCAAATGGTCTGAATGTAGGGGAACCATAAGTATATTAAATTTTCATCACCTTCACCCCCTCTACTCTATACTTCTCATGATGGATTTAGGGAATGGGGGCGATAGAGGTGATAGAATAGGGAAATAATTTCATCACCCATGGGTTTAAATCGATCAGAGAAAAGACATTTATGGATAAACATAGGAGTGATGGAAGAGGAAGAAGATGCATGAGATAATAATGAAACACTTAGTGGATTATTTCCATTGTCAGATAAAATTATCACTGTGAGGAAATAATGTTTTACCATTAATTTTGCATTTACATTATGATTATCATTAAAACATTATTTTCTCATGAATTTAGATTGAACAAAAAATGGGAAAAAATCTCTAAGAATTTCATTGTTATCTCTTACATCTATTTCCTTTTCTATCACTCATAGTTTTACCCATAACCACCTCTCCTACAAATAGTATAAACTCAAGGGTACCTGAATGCTTTCACTCTACCTCCACCTTCATCCCCTTAACTCTATGCTTCCCTCATGCCCCATGACCAGCCTTCTATTACTAATTATGGTTAATTGTTGTTACTTACTACTAATTGTGGTTAATTTTCAAAAATTATGGTTAATGTATAGTAACTGTGATTAATTTCTACTCATTTCCACTCATTTCTGCTCATTTCAACTCATTACCTCTCATTTCAGCTCATTTCCACTCATTACCAACCATTATTTCCCATTACTACGCATTACCACTCCTTACCACTCAGTACCACTCATTACAACACATTAACGCTCATTAAAGCTCATTACCCCTAATTTATAGTCCTTTCATAATTTATTTATGCTAATTTCTACTGATTACCACTAATTACCAATATTTTTTTTTCTAATTACGGCTATTTTCCACTAATTACAGCTATTTTCTTCTAATTATTTCTATTTTCAACTAATTATCGATATATTCTACTAATTACCTCTATTTTCTGATAATTACCATGATTTTATGTTAATTACTGCTATTTTCTACTAATTACCTCTAATTTCTCACTAATTAGGGCTAATGTTTTAATTACAACAATTTTTTTTTCTAATTATAGCTATTTTTTTCTAAATAAAAGTATTTTTTTTCCAATTAAAATTATTTTTTCTAATTATTGCTAATTATTGCTAATTACCACTAATTATATCTAATTTCTAATCGTTGGTATTAATTTCTATTAATTACCACATATTTCTTACTAATTACCAATAATTTCTACCTATTAATTCTAATTTCTATAGATTACCGCTAATTTCTACCGATTACAACTATTCTCTCTTGATTAATAGTATTTTCTACCGATTTACACTATTTTCTATTGATTATAGTTATTTTCTACTAATTACTGTGATTTTCTACTAATTAGATTTATTTTTTTAATTACCGCTATTTTTTTTCTAATCCCCACTATTGTTTTATAATTACCACTATTTTTTATAATTAAAGCTAATTACTATTAATTAGTACTAAATACCCCTACTTATCACTAATTTATACTAATTACTAATAATTACTCTTAATTATCGCTAATTACAATTGATTTCCACTAATTTCTACTAATTACCACTTATTTCTACTGATTAACACCAATTTCAATTCATTAACTCTATTTTTACTAATTACCAATAATTTATACTAATTAACACTAATTAATACTAATTACTACTATTTTTTCCTAACCACAAATATTGTTTTTCTAATTACCGGTATTTTTTTAGAATTACTGGTAATTATTTCTAATTACATCTATTTGTCACTAATTCCTACTAATTACCTCTAATTTCTACTAATTACCACTATTTGATTTCTAAATATTATTTTTCTCTAATTACTGCTAATTCTTACTAATAACCACTAATTGTCACTAATTTCTACTGATTACTACCAATTTCTTCTGATTACTACTAATTTCTTCTGATTAGCACTAAATTTTATTTATCAATGTTAATTTCTACTAATTTCCACTAATTTCTACACAATAATGCTAATTGATACCAATTAACTCTAATTTATAATGATTATTGGTAATTTTAATTGATTACCATTAATTATTAATAATTGTTTTTAAATTATTAACATTCACCGTTAATTACTAAAAAATACTGTTAATTACTACTAATTACTAATTAATGTTAATTATTTCAAATTATAGTAATTTATTATTACTTATTATTTAGATATGTTATTTATTACTATGTTCTATTAATTGGTACAATTTAATTAACAATTATAAGTATTTAATACTAATTATAACTACTTTATTATAATTAAAACTAATTATTGCTAATTAAAACTAATTATTACCAATTACAAATAAATTATGCCATTTAAAACTAATTACATCAAATTAAAAATAATTACTGCTAATTAATAATACTAACTTATAACATAAAATAAAAAGATAATTTAAAATTTTAAAATTATACAAATATCTCAAAATTAATTCTTTATAGGATACGAATTTGATAGTATTCCTCTAATGTAAAAATTAAAATTTTTGAAGGATGAAATTAAGAATAGTATAAGAGTGGATATGAGAGCTGAGGATATGTGAGGAGAGGTGAGTGAGGGGGGAAATTGACTATGGGGAATATATATAGGTTATATTATTAGTGAAGGGTTTCCCATCGAAAAATGTTTTATTTTCAATGGACCCCATCATAAAGAGTATCCACCATAAATAAAGGTGTTGGCAATAAAAATGTTTTTTTACATAACTCATTGCAAATAGTCTTCTGTTGACACATTATTGGTGACAGGTAGTAAATGACCATTGAAAATAACCCAATGTTCAACTAGTATTTGCGATGATAGAAAATTCATTTTGAAAATAATGGTTCCTGCCATATGGCGAGCTTGCATGCCAAATGTATTTTTATGGGAAACCCTTATATTCACAAATAGTCCATCTAAGGGGACTATTTACGATGGGTGACTGGGCAGTCATAAATAATTTTTTTGTCATGAATCCTCCCCACAAATTCTACCCCTTCTATGATAGAAATGGGAGAAGAGAGATAGTGACACCCAAGTCCCACCTCTAATAGGCTCTAGGTTGGTGACTAGCGCGGAGCGTATAATAAACATGCATATAGGATGTGTAACCCTCTAAGAGAAACACATGAGGTAGAGAGAGATAAGATGGAAACCAATCAACCCCTTTTCAATCTCTAATATAAAATTAAACCCAAGTACATATATGCAATGACATACAAGAACTACTAAAATTGAAAGGAAAACTATAAGTACCAAAAGAAAGGTAGATATTACAATGACCATAAAGCCCAAACAACTCCTATAAACACCCACAAGCTAGTAGCAACCATCCTGCTATCCAACCTACTCCAACTGACCAAAAATTTGTTTATATATATACGTAGGGTGAGTATAAAAGTATACTCAGTGGAATCCTCCCTAGATCCTATCATGAAATTGATAATGAAAGCATGCTAAAGCATAGTGAACAATAAGTGAATCTAACTTTTCACTTAAATAGGTACACTAAGTTCCAATCCTCACTAGGGATACTCTCGCCAAGTATCACATATAAGTGAATATAATATAATAATGAATATAAAGGCTGACATACTACCACTTCCCTATTGGGTTGCCGGTTTGTCCCAATATCACACATCCTAAGCACCTCTCTCTAAAAAGACTCACCCACAACCACCTGGGAAAATCAGCATAATGTGCACCTCGTGCAACACACCACTATGTGCACATAACCAAAAGTAACCAGATAGTTTTTTGGGAGCCACCACAGTATGTATAACAAGTATCATACATCGGGTATTATACCTCAAGCTATCACATCCCATACATCGAGTAAATATCCTCAAGCCATCACAACCTATACACATTATACCTAAAGTAGTCCATTAAGAAACTTTATCCATAATACATATGTGTGAAATTACCACAATCCATTACACACCTCCATACAAAAATATGGGGAAAACTAACCACTTTTCATACTAGAAAAAGTAACTATTAAGAGAATATAGTGAGACCAAAGGGGGTAGTCATCCATCCACCATCCTATTGGGATGTTAGGGAAAACTCCCCCATGTATAAGAATCCCCATGGTGTCAGTTACCCTAATCGACATGGTGGAGTAGCATATGAAACACAAAAATTACATGACATAATATGGCTAAAAACAACAATATGGTCATAACCTAATTTCAGACTCAACCACAACTAACATTTCTCAGACCCCCAACTGGCACTGCCAAGACTTGATATCCTATAAGAACATAACCATTTAAAGTGGTACAATAAAATTTTTTATTATTTTTTTATATTTTTACTTTATGTTAATTAATTCATTAACCATTAATTAACCATTAACATATTACATATTACATTACTTTATCATTACAACAAGTTCCATTCCCTCCAGACATAAGAAATATGAGTCCATTACTTCTCAAAATTATAACCTCACCATTGCATTCTAGAAAAGTCTGGCCCCATGGGTTAATTTTTTTATTAAATTATATCATTATCAATTTCCATATTACCAGATACTCTAGAAAAACAACCTAATATACGAAACTATGAAAAGAAAAAAGCATATCTATATACCTCAAGAGGTGGGGAAAGAAAAAAAGATAAACAAACATCTTGTCCATCACCCAAACAATAGATTCAAACAAGCATCCAATTTTCATATCAATGGGTTATCCCAAATTCAACACATTAAATTATCTTCAGTGTCCAACCTGACACCCATATGCTTATCCAAATTCATCCCTCTAGTACTATAATAACTAGTTCTTCCACTACCAGGAATCTCTTCCCCCAAATACCACAAAAACCCTCCAAGCTCAGCCATCCTAGGATCACATAAAATTTGGGCCTCCCCTCCACACATCACAAGAAAAAGAAAAAAAATACAAATTATGCTCTTACACCTAAATTAAGTCATCCATACTTTACACACAACAAGACCTCATGGATCAAAAGCATAAGCCACTCAACCATTACAAGAAAGGGGAAACTCAGGCCCTATAAGGAATTATAGTTTATCACAAAAAATTATTATTCCATCCCAAATTAACTGATTCATTAATTAAAGTTTACAAATACTGGTAACCTAAGCAATAAGCTAGCACAAGACATCAAAAATTAATCAAATAATTAATTTAACATTCCTTTAACTCTATTATCAACAAGAATCAACATGATTCCCATCATTAATATTACATCACCCTAGATTCATTAAACATGAATCTTTAATATTTTACATAATTAATTATTAATTAATTATAGCTTTACATTATTTTACAAATTCAACATGATAATCCTAGAATAAAAAGCACAAAAAAAAAAGACACCACACTATCTTGAAAATCAAGAGGCAATTGTTTATCACAATATAAACAACTACATCTCCATGTGTTCAATATAAATTCTTTAATCCGGTTTAAGTAATTATCAGGTTAATTTCATTGGAATCCAAGGGGAAAATCATTATCAATTTATGATTTCACATAAAATAAAAGAGAAGAAATAAACGCCCTATCTCAAAAGGTTGTCAATGTTCTTCACATGAGAATGTCCAAGTACTGTGGATCCAGATCGTCTTTCCTACAAGAACTGTATCTACCAAAGGATGTTGTACCACAACCACACCGACAAACAACCTGAAAAAATCCATTAGAAACATAGAGATCAAGCACCATCACAAGGTAAGGAGTAATTGGAGGAAACAGATCAAAGAAACCATAATAAGTGAGGGAGAACATACCTTGGATCAAAGATGGATTGAAGGAGGAATTTAGAGATCAATCCTTGACAAAGGAATCCCCAAAATATCAAAGAGGGGGATTCCAGATCGGTTGGAATTGGGAGAGAAGTGCCGTAACCATAGGGTTTGAAAACCTGAGTGGTTGAAAATGTTTAAAATATACATAATTAGGGATTTAAAAGATCTATAATCCCATTTCACATTGTGTAATCCTTAAGGTTTTTTTTTGTTAAAAAATTTGTTCCCTTTTAATTTTTAAACCCTAATTTATTACACATCGTGATCTGATCAGCACAATCTGTGAGACCCACTTTCGGGTTGTGTAAGATATTTACATGGTGTGAAATCTCCCTCCTTCCATTTTTTAGTATCTGAAATCCTCTAGACAACCTCCAAGCCTCCTCTGAGCTCCTAGGTCTTTGAAAACGTGCAATGGGTTGATCTACATGGACCCAAAACCTTGTGTTAGATACCTCTCAAAAAATTCTCATCCCCCAGAATCCAAATCCAACCCAGAGAGGAAACCAAAATGTGGGTCATATGAACACCCACTCTATGATATAACTCTCTAGGATATCACCACCCAAGGAGATCAACCACCTCATTATAGGAACAATGAGAAACCATGAAACAACCACCACCATCTCTTAAACACTCTCTCGGGGAGGATACCTCTCAAAGGGAGTAAGCCACAATAAGAAACAAGAGAAATCAATCTCATAAAATATAAAAAGGTCTACAACCAAAAAACAAATAAAATTACTAGATAAGAGATAAGAATAAAAAAATTAGGGATAATGAGAGTGTATCTGCGAATCACATTCCAAGGTACTATCCTCCACGCCACCGTGCTACCAAAAGACACAAAATAACAGGATTACTTTATCATGAAACACCTTCTCCTACTAGCCCTAGATCTCTATTGGCTACTCCTCTAAGTTCTCATCATCATCAACATTAATATCACCCCAATCAATGATGTGAGAGTCTTCATGAAGATAATGACGAAGCTACATCATGCGAAAAACATCGAGTATCTGGCTCATCTACGGAGGAAGTTCTATCCACTACGCGAAGGTTCCAACACAATCCAACAACTCAAAAGGCCCAACAAACCATGAAGATATTATACTCTCATGACCAAAACTTCACTTCCCATGATAGAGATTCACCTTCAGAAAAGCATAATTCCCAATGTTAGATTATAGGGATCTCATCCTATGATTGGTATAGGATTTATGATGATTCCACTCTGCATTCATCCTCTCACAAATCACCTGAATCATCTCTTACATATTTTATACATGTTTTGGCCAGAGTATTTCTGAATCTCCAAACTGAGTTCAACACAACGAAGAACAGAATGGTCGGCCATACAAGACATCAAAAGGCACCATACCAATGGTGGAGTGAAAACTGTTGTTGTAAGAGAACTCTACAAAGGTCAGGTGCCTCAACCACGAACCTCAAAAATCAAGGACACTAGTGAAAAAAAATTCTTCAAGAGTTTGAATGGTCTTCTCTATCTGACCATCCTTCTATATATGAAAATAAATTCTACGACATAATGTAGAACCAAAAGAATATTGGAAACCTCTCCACAACATGGAGGTAAAAATAGGATCTGTATCAGAAGTGATCTTCTCAGGACCCCGTGAAGTCTCATCAATTGTTTCTAGATACTATATCGAAAAAACCTCCACTGAGCTTGAATCCTTGATCACTATAATGTGGGATGACTTCTTAAAACAATCCACTACCACCCATATAGAGTCATATCCTCCCTGAGCATGAGGTAAACCGATAAAACATTCCATCGAGATTTCCTCCCACTTCCAATGTGGAATATCTAATGGATGGAGAAAACCACTAGGAAAATGATTCTCAGCCATCACCTTTTAGAAGACCAAACATCGAGACAAAGACTCTATAATTGTATGCTTGAACCCTAGCCACCAAAACTATCTTCTCAAATCTTGGTACACCATTGTCACACCATGATGCACCGTTAAAGGAGAACTATGAAATTCTCTAAGAAAAATCTCATGCATCACCAAAGGAATAAAAATCATTCTATGAAACAACACTTGGTACTATTCATCCTCATACCAACCATAAGAGGAATTTACACAAGTAACTTCATCTCTCCAAACCACTCCTTTAAGATCCCCCATCTGGGATTCCTCCACCTAATGCACTAGAGATGACTGCATCATCATCTGAAAAACCCAAAAAATTCCCTTGAATTATCCCATATCTAGATTCAATGATGAAATTTCTCTAATCACTCTCTAAGAATCACTAGATTCATGCATTGAATCATTATGAGACTTTTTGCTCAGTGCATCATACAACATTCCCCTTTCTAGGTATAAAAGAATTCTCAATGTCATAATACTGTCACGAACCAACTTGGGTACCCTGGTAACCTGATAACCGAGTCGGCCCTGACATAGCCCGAAGGGCGTTCTCGATCCCCACGGGTCAGCGACTAGCACCAGGCATCGTACAACACACAAGTGGGAATGATTTTTCCACAAGAATGTGGAAGCAAGAGTAAAACAAATAGTATGAATAACAAAAGAAACTCCACTTGGAGTGATGTACCAGAATACAAAGAGGCATAAAATGCCAAAGTACAACAACCCAAGTACTAAAGATGGGAAAAACAGCCCCAATGACCCTAAGGACACAACTCACCAAGACCATAGATCAACAGTTGGATCCACCCCCAAGAGATTCCATCCCTTTTCTCGAGCCTGGAAAAAGGAAATCTACAAACACCCGAAGGAAAAAGTAGGGTGTGAGCCTAATCCCAGTAGGATACCAACAAAGATTTTGTAACAGATGACAAATATAGATTATCCAAAGAAAAGCTTTCAATTTTCAAATAAACTGGTTTGGCAACACAAAATCATATTTCAAAAAACATGCTATAAATTTTCATATGATGGAAAAATTACTTTAAGAAAATACTTTACAATGATGGAATATTTATAAAACAATGGCTTAAGTAAACCATTTATATAAAATAGTTTATTTAAATTCAGCAGGCATGTAAGCAGTTCAAAAACATTGGCATACATTTATATCTCAAATATAAACAAACAAGCGTGCAACAAGGTCATCTGAAAAAAGTTACAATAGTATTAATCAGTTATAGCATTCCAGACTCTCTATGTGAACTCATAAAAATGTGTATACACACCTCCCTATGACAATGTCCAAATGAGACTCATCACTAACCCATCGGAGATGTGACCCGCCGCAAGTATGTTTTATAACGTTGTCATAGCGTAGAGTGTATCCAAATAACTCACTAACTACCTAAGGATTGCATGCACTCTTAAATGATGGGTGAACAATTTTAATAATGCTTAAAATACGATCAATCCCATACTTCCATTTCAAAAGTTCCAATTTCACTCCTATTAAAACCATAACTGGTTTTATTAAAAAACATGCCTTTTTTACAAGATAAAACCAATGGGTTCTATCAAATCATTTTAAGCCATTCTCATAAGTTTGAAAACCATTCAAAAACCATTCCATAATTACACATTTTATTTCCACAATTAAATTAAACAATTTAATTGAAAACATTTTCCATCAATTCCACAATTTAAATTAAACAATTTAAATTGACCAATTTTCCATAAACGCACCCAATTCAACGGAATTGGGGTTTTCCCAAATTTTTATGCCAAAACCATTATAATATATCTCAATTCAATGGAATCGAGTTTTTATCAAATTTAATTAAATGAAACTTGAGAAATTGAATTTAAATCAATAATTGAAATAAATCAATCAAGTACAATGATAATCAATTTGGCAAGACGGGACGGAACCACCTACCTTGAGAGTTTTGACCAAAACCACAATGGTCGAGAATGCTCAAGAAAATGGGGTCTTTTCTTCAAGAACCTGCCTTAGATCTCTTCTCCTAGAAAGACTAAGACCAAATCTCATCAAACCTGTTACCACACACTTAGATCTACCCATAATGGGCGTAGATCTAAGAAACCGAGAGAATAAGAGAAGTAGATTTAAGTAGATATAAGAAACCAATCAAGAACGATGAAGAACAATCACATACCTTGAGAATAACTCTTCAATTCACCAATAGGATCCTTTGGATCACCTCTGGAATGATGTTAGAACCTTCTATTACCTTGGAAGAAGTCAAATCCGGAGTTAGGGCCGCATAGGAGGAAAAACGAATCACTTAAAGGCAAAATGGACGAGATCCACAATTTAAGGATCTAACTTTAAGTGGCTGCACGGTTTGATAAACCGTGAACTAACCGTGCGTGACCTACTGCCTTGGAAACCCTTCTCGCACAGTATGGCCGCACTGTTAGACAAACCGTGTGCCGCTCGTGCGGATGCTTCTGCCCAAGATTCAAGGTTGGCACAGTTTGTCAAACCTTGCGCAAATCGTGCACAACACACTGTCCTATAGTTTTTCAATAAAAGTTCACCCAAACGCAACCCAAGTCTTTACTATAAAATAGGGGTACTTAGAAACATCAAAAAGTACCTAAAAACGTAACAGGATGTTACAACCTCCCCACCATAAGACCTTTCTGCTCTAGAAAGCATATGAAGAAACATACACATAAAAAAGATGAGGCCACTGCTCTCTCATCAGTGCCTCCCTTTCCCACGTCTCATGAGAATCAGAACCATGCTGCCATAGTACATGGACCAGAGGTATCGTTCTCCCCCAAAGTACCTTGGTCTCAGAATCAACAACCCTAACTGGTCGTTCAGTAATAGATAAATCTGGTTCAATCTCAAGATCACTCCACCTCACAACATGGGATGGATCAGAGAGATACTTTCACATCTGCGGTACACGTAACACGTTATGTATCAACATCAATTGTGGTGGTAGAGCTAAATGGTAAGAAACATTCCCCACAAGACCATTAACCTCAAAAGGTCCCACAAAATGAGGAGAAAGCGTCCCTTGCCTCCCAAGCCGTCGATGACCCAATCAGTGTGAAACTTTCAAGAACACCTGATCACCAACTGAGAACTCTAAAGGTTTACGACGACGATCATCATAAGACTTGTACCGACTCTGAGCTTTCAACATTCATTGACGAATCAACTGGATCTTAGTTATTGTCTCTTGGACCAAACTCAGTCCTACCAAGGAACTTTCACCAATATCCGACCAACATAAAGGATATTTACAAGGACGACCATACAATTCCTAAAAAGGAGCCATTTTGATCGCAGATTGATAACTGTTGTTATAAGAGAACTCAACTAGCCCCAGATGGTCATCCCAAGACCCACCAAAATCAAGAACACAATCACGGAGCATATCCTCAAGGATCTGAATAGATCTCTCTGTCTGGCCAACTGAATATGGATGGTAGGCTGCGCTCAAATGGACCTATGATCCCAGTGCCTCTAGAAGGCCTCTCTAAAAGCGATAAGTAAACTGAGGATCCCTGTCAGAGACTATAGCAGACGGAACACCGTGAAAACGAAAAAATTCTTTCACAAAGATATTTCCCAACTCCTAAACTTTGGTTGTATCTCGAATAGGTATAAAAAGAGCCTACTTGGTCAGTCTGTCGATCACAACCCATTTCACATTCTTCATTCTCTGTGTTTGAGGTAACCCAACCACAAAGTCCATTGAGATTTATTCCCACTTCCATGTAAGGACTGGAAGTGGTTGAAGAAAACCCGAAGGTTTCTGGTGCTCGGATTTCACCTACTGGCATGTATAGAAACGAGACACAAAATCAGCAATATCTCATCTCATACCTGACCACCAGAACTATCCCCGCATATCATAGAACATCTTCGTGGTCCCCGGGTGCACAAACCACTGAGAGTTATGGAAAACCCCCATCACATCGTTTCTTTCCGCTAATGACACAACATAACAGTTTTTATAACAAATAACACCCTCTTTGGAGAACGACCACAAGTTGTCAGTCTCCCCACCATAAATAGAGTCCCTATAGCCACAGAAATAATCATCCATTTGTTGCTCTTGAAGAATTAACTCGAGGAGAGTAGAAGTAAACTGAACACTGGCTAAAGAAACTTCATTCCCCTTCCACTGAACTCCAATATGAAACTGAGAAAAAAGTGCCATCAAACTCCACTCTTCTGAAGATTCTTTCACAGCCTGAGATGGATGTTTCTTTCTTAATTTATCTACAACTACATTCCCTTTCCCCGGGATATAGGCAATGTCAAAGTCGAAAGATTGCAGGTACTCCACCCAATGCCTTTGGCGAAGATTCAAATCTTTTCGAGGGATGATATAAATCAAGCTCTTGTGGTCTGAATACACAGTAAATATTTCTCCATAAAGGTAATGTCTCCAACACTTATGTGAGTGAATTACAGCTGCAAGTTCAAGGTCATGGGTAGGATAATTCTTCTCATGAGTCTTAAGCTGACGAGACCCATAGGCAACAACTTGATTACCCTGCATGAGGACACATCCCAAACCTGAACCTCATGCATCATAGAAGACCATATAACCTATCCCAGCCTTAGGAAGAGTTAACACTAGTGCAATAGTCAAAATATTCTTTATTTCAACAAAAGAACTCTGATAATTATCATTCCAGGAAAACTTCACTCCCTTTCGAGTCAGAGCAGTCATTGGAGAAGATAACTTTGAGAAGTCTTTAACTAACAGGTGATAATATCCTGCTAATCCCAAGAAGCTTCGAATATAGAAAACATTCCGTGGTAGTTCCCAAGTCATAACAGCCTTCACCTTCTCAGGATCAACTGATATTCCTTGCTCTTACACCACATGTCCCAATAATTTCACTTCCCGGATCCAGAAATCGGACTTTGAAAGCTTGGCATAAAAACGGTGATTTCTTAAAAAACCCATAACTATTCTCATATGAAGCACGTGATCCTCCTCAGACTTGGAGTATAAAAGGATGTAATCCAAAAATACTACCACAAAAGTATCCAGATACTCATGGAAAATTCTGTTCATCAAGGCCATGAAAACTGCAAGATCATTTGTTAGGCTGAAAGGAATAACAAGGTACTCATAATGGTCATACCTACTCCGAAAAGCGGTTTTATGAATGTAAGATTATTTTATCCTCAACTGATGGTAACCATATCGAATATCATGTTTTGAAAACCACTTTTCCCCTTTCAATTGATCAAACAAATCATCAATTCGTGGTAATGGATATTTGTTCGTTATCGTAACTCAATTGAGATTTCGATAATCAACACATAAGCGAAGAGAACCATCAGGCTTCTTGGCGAAGAGAACTAGAGCTGCCTATGGTGACACAATCGGGCGTATAAATCCTTTCTCAAGAAGATATTCTAACTGAGACTTCAGTTCTTTTAGTTTAGCTGGAGCCATTTGATAAGAGGGAATAGAAACCGGTTGAGTACCAGGCATTAAGTAGAAAGAAAAGGAAACCTCTCTTACTGGTGGTAAACCAGAGAAGTTAGAAGGAAACACGTCTGGAAACTCAGCGACGACTGGAGGAAGATCACCACACATTGAATCTATCTCTGGATCAAAAGAAAACGCTGATATAAGTTTCCCCAACTCTGGATAAGAGGGTCCGACTCTTCTTGACCTTGGGTCCTATTCTCCTTGAAAAACAAGAGACACATCACTGGGTGTAGTAAGGTATACCTGTCGAAGATAACAATCGATCCGGGCTTTATTCGAAATGATCCAATCCATGCCAAAAATGACGTCAAAATATTTCATGTCGAGAACCACGAAATTCCAAGAATGGTCAACATCTGATAGAGAGAAGACAGAAGAAAGACTACAGATACCCTTCTCTCTAATTACACCAAGGGGTGTAGTAATATCCGTTGCACAAGATAAAAGTTCCATAGGCAGATTAAGAAGATTAACAAGACAGGTTGAAATTAAAGAGTGAGATGCACCAGTATAAAAAAGAGATGTCACTAAAGACGAATCTATAGTAATGGTACCTATCACAGTTGCAGGACCTGTATCTGCAACCTCTAGAGACTCTTCCACTGCGTGAAGAAGCATAGTTCCAAATGCCTATGGCTAGAACCCTTTTGCACGTGAAGCATTTGATTACCCCGCCGTATTTGGAGGTGCTGATGATCCTGTTCCACTACGCGGAGTAGAGAAGTGATATGAGAATCTATGTAGGTTCCCTAAACATCCGTAGGAGCTACAGTTCTTGGGTTCCTCAGTGCAAACCCTTTTAGAATGTACTAGCTTCCCACACTGATAGCAAGTCAAAGAATCCCCTCCAGGTGATACCGGAGGCCTGGGATGACTCTGCTGTCGAGAACTTCCAAGAGAAAAGCCATGCTTCCATTTTCCTTTAATGGAACCCACACTGCCACTAGGAGGGAAAAGAACCTCCTTCAACCCTGACATTCCTGCCAGGTCCATATCAACCATCATGGCCCTATCCAGCACATCAGCATAAGTGGGTAGCTTCAGTAAGAAAACCTGAGAACAGATATCTGATCGAAGCCCTAACTCAAATCTCTGAGCCTTCATCCTATCATTAGATACAATATCAAGATCAAACTGTACCAGTTCAAAAAAGCAATTTGAATACTCAGTCATGGTTTTTTTGGCCTCTTCAAGTTTGAAAAACTCTATAACCTTGGCCAACACCATAGATTCTGGATAGAACTGATTAGTAAAAAGAACCCTAAAGTCTTTCCACTCCAAACCCACATGTATCCTAGCTGTCATCATCGTGTCCCACCGTCTTCTACTTGGTCCCTCCAACACGAAGGTGTCACACTTCACCTTGATCGCATCAGGTGTCTCCAAAAACCCAAACAGATGTTTTATCTTACTCAACCATTTATCAGCATGTTGGGGATCAATGGAGCCTTTGAAGACTGGGGGCCTCTGGCATAGGAACTCTTGAGAATTATTTCAGAGAATATCACTATGAGGATCTATATCTGGAGCCTGAACAGGAACTGGAGGTGGTACCTGTCATAGATCTTGGACAGTGCGAATAATCACCTCTTCCAGACTTGGATCCACAATAGGACTTGCTTGTTGAGATTCAGCAGTAGACTCTTTTTGGATTTGATTTCCACGTCTTCTCAGATTCATGATTATACATAACATCAACAGACAATAAAGAAGACATTAGATTAACACTCAACCTGAGTAACGAGGAAAACTACTCTTAAAAGAAGGGATAAAAAGATTTTTATTCCACTCTATCCAAATAAAAATAAGTAAAATACTAGAACTAATCCACAAGTCTCCTTTCCCTAACCACCCCTGTAAACATAAGGTTCATTGTGGTGAGAGCTGGCCAGGCACTCAATCCTAACTACCTCCTATGTCCCGACATGAAATCTCAAATGCATATTGTCATCAAGGAAAGATGTTTCAAACCACCCTCTAATACCAATTTATCACAAACCAACCTTGGTACCCTGGTAAACCGATAACTGATCCGGCCTTGACATAGTCCGAAGGGCGTTCCCGATCCCCACGGGTCGGCGACTAGCACCTGACATCGTACAATATACAAGTGGGAACGATTTTGCCACAAGAATGCGGAAGCAAGAGTAAAACAAACAGTATGCATAACAAAAGAAACTCCACTGGGGGTGATGTACCAGAATACAAAAAGGCATAAAATGCCAAAGTACAACAACCCAAGTACTAAAGATGGGAAAAACATCCCCAAGGTCCCTAAGGACACAACTCACCAAGATCAAAGATCAATAGCTGGATCCACCCCCAATACATTCCTTCCCTTTTCTCGATCCTAGAAAAAGAAAATCTACAAACACTCGAAGGAAACAGTAGGGTGTGAGCCTAAGCCCAGTTGGATACCACTAAAGATTCCGTAACAAATTCCAAATATAGATTATCCAAATAAAAGCTTTCAATTTTCAAATAAACAGCTTTGGCAACAAAAAATCATATTTCAACAAACATTCTATACATTTTCATATGATGGAAAAATTACATTAAGCAAAGGCTTTACATTGATGGAATATTTCTAAAATAATGGCTTAAGTAAAACATTTATATAAAATAGTTTATATAAATTCAGCAGGCATATAAGCAGTTCAAAAACATTGTCATACATTTATATCTCAAATATAAACAAACAAGAGAGCAACAAGGTCATCTTCCAATAGGTACAATAGTATTAACCAGTTATAGGATTCTGCACTCTCTATGTGAACCCAAAAAAAATGTGTATACACACGTCCCTATGACAATGGCCAAAGGAGACTCGTCACCAACCCGTCAGCGATGTGATCCGCCGCAAGTATGTTTTGGAACGTTGTTGTAGCGTAGAGTGTATCCAAATAACTCACTAACTACCTAAGGATTGCATGCTCTCTTAAATGATGGGAGAACTATTTTAAGAATGCTTAATATATGATCAATCCCATTCTTCCATTTCAAAAGTTCCAATTTCATTCCATTTAAAACCATAACAGGTTTTATTAAAAAAACATTCCTTTTTCACAAGATAAAACCAATGGGTTTATATCAAATCATTTTAATCCATTTTCATAAGTTTGAAATCCATTCAAAACAAATTCCATTATTACACATTTTATTTACACATTTAAATTCAACAATTTAATTGAAATCATTTTCCATTAATTCCACAATTTAAATTAAACAATTTATATCGACCAATTTTCTATAAACGCGCCCAATTAAATGGAATTGGGGTTTTCCCAAATTTCTATGCCAAAACCATTTCAAAAATGTCAATTAAATGGAATCTAGTTTTTATCAACTTTAATTGAAATCAACTTGATCAATTGAATTTAAATCAATAATTGAAATAAATTATGAAAATACAATGATAATCAATTTGGCAAGACGGGACGGAACCACCTACCTCGAGAGTTTTGACCAAAACCACAATGGTCGAGAACGCTCAAGAAAACCGGGCCTTTTCTTCAAGAACCCATCTTAGATCTCTTCTACTAGAAAGATTAAGACCAAATATCATCAAACTTGGTACCACACACTTAGATCTACCCATAACGAGTGTAGATCTAAGAAACCGAGAGAGGAGGAGAAGTAGATCTAAGTAGATCTAAGAAACCAATCAAGAACAATGAAGAACGATCACATACCTTGAGAATCCCACTTTTATTCACCAATAGGAGCCTTAGGATCGCCTCTGGAATGATGGGAGAACCTTCTCTTACCTTGGGAGAAGTCAAATCCCTAGTTTGGGCCGCATAAGAGGAAAAACGAATCACTTAAAGGAAAAATAGCTAAGATCCAAAATTTAAGGATCTAACTTTATGTGGTCACACGGTTTATCTGCACGGTTTGATAAACCATGCCCTAACCATGCGTGAGATACTGCCTTGGCCACCATTCTCGCACGGTTTGGTTGCACGGTTAGAAAAACCGTGTGCTGCCCATATGGAAGATTCTGCCCAAGATTCAAGGCTGGAACGGTTTGGTCGCATGGTTTGTCAAACTGTGCGCAAACTGTGCACAACACACTGTCCTCTATTTTTTCATTAAAAGTTCACCCAGACAAAACCCAAGTCTTTACTCCAAAACATGGGTACTTAGAAACATCAAAAAGTACCTGAAAACATAACGAGATGTTACAATACTGTAAGAACTCTATCCACTAATGCCGGCATAATATCATGTCATGGTGGGGGAAACATACCATATGCTTCTATGATTTTTTAAGACCAAAAAACACTTTCCGATGAGGTAATATCTCCACAATGTCATGGAAAACACTACCGACGCCAATTAGAGATCGTGGGTGGAATAGTTACATCATTGGGATGTAACTTTTGAGACCCATAAGAAATGACCAATCTCTACTACATCAGAACACATCCTAACCCAATACATGGAGCACTGACCAAATTCTAATTTAGATAATCAAAATCTTTCAAGCACTGATCAGTCCACAATAACTCTTAATCATTTCTCGTTAATGTTGTTAGAGTAGGAAAAACTTGTGATAAATCTTATAAGAAGCTCCTGTAACTTCTTTCAAGACCATGGAAGCTTCATACCTCAACCACTATCTTCAGGGACCCACAAGACACAACTGGTTATACCTTCGATAGATCCATAGCTACTCCCTTCTAAGATAAAACATGCCCCAATAAATGAACATATTGAGCCCAAACTTACACTTTGGAAACTTATAAAATAGCTGATCACGATGAAGGGCTACAAAGATGGTACACAGAATCTCTACATGCTCCTCCTAGGATGTGGAGTACATAAGGATGCCATCGATGATAACCACCAATAACTTATCTAGAAAATCACGGAACACATCGTTCATTAACCCCATGAAAATAAATGGATCATTTTTTCACACCGAATGACATTACGATGAACCTGTAATGCCCATGGAGACAATTTTTTTAAGGATATCATGATCCTTCACATTAATATGATGATAAACTAACCATAAATAAATCTTCAAGAAAACAATTTCCCATTTAGTTGATAAAATAAATCATCAATCCATGGAAGAAGATAATGGTTCTTCATTTTCCTATGTTTCAAGTGATGATAATCGATAAACAACCACAAACTAACATTACGAAAAAACTAGTGCACCCCACGATGACGCACATTTCTGAACAAAACCACACTACAACAAACCATCAAGCTATATACATAGCTTTATCAACATATAAGGTTCCATACTATTTGGATACATCGAGATAGAAGACATTCATGGTTGTAGTTTGATCCCAAACTCGATCTCTCGTCAAAGGGATAATTCTACAACCTTCTCTAGAATAACATTAGGGTACTATCTATGACCTTGGGAAATGTCAATTGTTGAACCTATAATGAAATAAACATCATCTAATCCATCAAGTATAAAAAGTACAAAAAATGGCTCTTACCCATCTCAGGGTCTCACTCCCCAACAAAAACTGGTGGATCTCCATCACCATTGATGAACACAACCCTCCTCTTGAATAAATCCATGATATCCATCACCGAATACCACCATTACATGCCAAGGATCATGTTATATGGTTTTATTTGTAAACATTGTAAATCTCCCAAAGAGTATTGTTTCCACAGAACTAGCTCATAGTCTCTACATATATCAATCAAGTCAACTCAACCTGTAACTGGTGTAGTCAACGTGAGAAGAGCGGGAAGCCTCTCTATATTAAGTCCCAAATCATGGAAAATGGAAAATGATATTATTAGGTGTGTTTCTACTACATTAATAAAGGCACACACCTATGTAAAAACCAGAAAATGGTACCTCGAATGATGTATGGCTCACCCGGTACTGGAAAAGATAAAGAATGAAGCTGACCATGACCTGTTTCTTGACGTTTTTTACCCTAATTATGACCACCTCCTAGGATTTGCTCTATTCTATGAGGATGGTGAGAATCTCGAGGTTGTACTCTACCTACTCCATCTACTCTCAAATAATTAAAAACTTTAGAAACATGTTGTTGTTGCATTGGCTAGAAATACCTCAGCGGAGGAACCCGTAACGGAACAACTGGCCCAGACTAACTTCTCATAAATTTCAGGAACCCTCACCACTGATGACCTTGTCCTCCACAAGTAAAACATTCTTCTAAAATCTTGTAATAGGTTTTAGATCCTCCACCCTCAGAAAAATGATACATTGAGGGACAAGACCTACCCCTAACTGATTGGAAGCTCTTCTATCCTATCTACTGGGAACCCCAGGCCAAAACTTTACTTCCGGAGGTATCATAACGACATCCCTCAAGTCATATTCTGTTTTTTCATAAAATCCTCTCTATGACATCTTCTCTTGCTATTACCTTGAGATATAAGTTAAATATAAATAGAGTGACTCATCATTGGATCTATTGGCGCAAATCATCCATGAAATACCTTTCCCTAGCCTCCTCATCTTGAAACAGGTATGAAGAATATTGTAGAAGGTTCCTAAAATTGATCCCAAACTCTCGCACACTGGAGATCCCTACTGAAGGGTAAGTATCCCCTTGAAACTGGTTTCCTTCGCAGTTGAAGAAAGAAAATCATATATGAACTGGTCTTGGAACTCCTCCCATGAGACTGTTGACTCCTCGTGATCTCTGTGGAATAATAAACATCGTTGCCTCTCTGCCCCATGCAGCATTGTCACACCTAACGATACCAAATGCTCATTTCAAGAACGGATCGAACTGAAGGCTATCGGAAACTCCTCCAACTACTCTATCGTGACTGTATCTGAAATGGATCCTTCATTACTCTACAGAATCTATCACTGAAACTCTTGATGTTTCCTCCTATAAGTGTGATCTTCAACCTCTACTCTGTGGTGATCTACTAGCGCAACCTCTTGAACATCTTCTGTGTGAACCTAACGAGGACGTCGAACAGGAGACATGCCTATTAATGAAAAAACTATTAGTGATCTTAAATATGGAATGTTGAAGAACTTAACATTAATTATTATTATTGTCTTTTAATGATTTTATTTTAACCAATACTATGGTATATCCATTAAAAAAAGGTATAAAGAATAATGATGAATAATTTTTTACTAGGTCGCTAACCTACAACTAGTATCACCTAGTTTAGTAGCCACTATAAGATTAATTTACATAAATAAGATCATAGGGGGGGGGGATAAATACCTATGTCTAAGCCAATTTACCATGTTTACAATGATTTCTATGATTACCTAACACCATTTACCTGCCAACCAATGCAACCTCACATGTGATTAACTCCAAACTCCATCATATCCTTGAACCAAAGCCTCTAATACCACTCTATCATGACCACATTCCCACAAAGTGTATCCCTATTGGGACAAAAATGATAGAAAAGAGATAGTGACACCTGAGTCCCCCCTCCTGTAGTCCATGGGTTGGAGACTAGCATTGATCATATAATAAACTCGTAGATGGGAGACATTACCCTCTAAGAGAAAGACATGAAGAAGAAAGAGATAAGACAAAAAAGAATCAACCCCTACTCAGACTCCAATATAAAAGAACATACATATACTCATATGCAATGAAATAGAATAACTACTATAATTAATAGTGAAACTGTAAATACCAACAAAAATGTAAAGATGACAATGCCTATGAATCTCAATATCTCCTACAAACACTCACAAGATAGTAACAACTAGCTTGATCTAAAACCATCTTCAACTAACCTAAAAAATAGTTTACATATATACATAGGGTGAGTTTAACATTATACTTAGTAGGATTATACTTAGATCCTCTCGTGCAAAAGATAAAGAAAGCATGCTAAATAAAAGTGAAAACAAGTGAAACTAACTTGTCACCTAAATAGGTATACTAAGTTCTCAGACTCACCGTGTATACTCTCACCAAGTATCTCATAAAAGATAATATAATATAATAAATAATATAAATGGTGCCCTGCTATCACTTACCCATTGGATTCCCACTTTTCCCCATCATCTTACATCCTAAGAATCTCTCTCTAAAAAATATTGACTGTAGAGACCTAGTTGAAGCACCACAACATGAACCTCATGAAACACACCACCACATCCATATAACCAAAAAGTAACCAGATAGTTTCTAGGATCTACCACAACTCATATAATGTGTATCGTACATCAGTTATTATACCTCAAGCCATTATATCCCATACACAGAGTAAGGATCCTTAAGCCATCATAGCCTGACCACATTATACCTAGAGTGTTCCTTAGGAAAATCTATCCAGAATGCATGTGTGTGAAATAACCACAATACCTTACATCCATATACACACATATATGGGGAAACTAACCATTATGCATACCAGAAAAAGTAACTACCAAGATAAGAGAGTAGAACCAAAGGGGGTAGTCAACCAGCCATCCTCCCACCAAGATATTGGGGAAAACAACCTCAGGGATCATAATCCATGGGGTTTCAGTTTCCCTAACCGAAAGGGTGGAATAACACATGAAAAATATATGATATAATATATCTCACAACCACACTATGGTAATAACATAGTCTCAGACTCAACTGCAGCTAATGTCTCCCGAACTCCTGATTTCCACTTCTAAGACCATATATCCAATAAGCACACAACCATCCAAAGAGCTACATTAAATTATTTTATTATTTTTTTCAGTTTTAATTTAATTTAATTAATTCATTAACTATTAATTAAACCTTAAAATTTTCCAAATTACATTGATTTATCATTAAAAAAGGATCTATTCCCTCTAGGCATAAGAAAATCGAGTTCACAACTTCTCAGAATTATAACCTCAGCATTTCCTCCTAGAAAGATCCAACACGATGGGTTAACACTTATTTATTAATTTATATCATTATCAGTTTCCGTATTAATTATTACTCTAGGATAATATCCTAAATTAAAAAATAAGAAAAAAAACCAAACACATCCATCTACCTCATGTAGTGGGGAATGTGAAGCATATAAACAAATAGCCTAGTCATCATCAAAAAAAATGATTCAAATAAAAATATAGATTTTATATCAATGGGTAATACTGGTTGCAACCCATTCCATCATCTATGGTGTCCTCCCCAACAACCACATACATATCCCAATGCATCCCACAATCATAAGAGCCAACTAATGCTGCCACAAATAGGCCTCCCTAACCCAATGTACCACAACATCCCTCTCGGATCAGCCATTCTAGACTCACATAACATCTGGGCCTCTCTGCCCATATCACAAGCAGCATAAAACATAGAAACCAGGCTCTTTTCCCTAAAGCAATGCATCTATCCTTTAAAAAAAATCCCTCATGGTCCAAAGAACAAGACACTCTACCTTTACAAGAAATGGGGAAAACATAGGCCATATAAGGCATTATCTTTTATCACACAACCAATTCTTCTTCTATAATGAATTAACTGATTCATTAATTACAGGCTCCAACTATGGGCAACCTAAGAAGCAAGCTAGAACAATCCATCACAAATTAATTAAAAAACTAATTTAACATTCCTTTAATTCTTTATCAACAAGCGTCAACATGATTTACATATTTAAGATTACAACATACTGGATTCAGTAAACATTCCTCTATAATATTTTATCCAATTAATTATCAATTAATTTTGGCTTTACGTCCTTTACCCAATTCCACATCCTAATCCAATAACAATAAGCACAAAATAGATACCACATTATCTAGAAAATCAAGGGGCAACCCATTATCATATTTCAAACAACAACATCGAAATTCAATTGATATCAATTACTTAATGTGGTTCAATTAATTATTTGGTTAATTTCATTAAAATATAAGGGGCTAAATCATGCTCAATTTACAATTAAATGTAAAATAAAAGAGAAGAATATAATAATTTACCTTAAAAGGTTGTCAATATTATTCGCATGAGAACTGACCAACACTGTGGATCCTGATTGCCTTTCCCATAATAACTACATCCACCCAATGATTCCATACCACAACTACACTAATAGACAACCAACAAAAATCCATTATAAACATGGAGATCAAGCACCATCACATGGAAATGAGGAACTAGTGGAAACATACCAAAGAAACAGAAAGAACAAAGGTATATCATGCCTTAGATGAAAGGTGGATTGATGAAGAAAGGTAAGGATCAATCCATGATAAAAGAATCCCAAAAAAGTCGAAGAGGGGTTGTTGGATCGCTTTGAATCAAGAGAGGTGATTCAGCCCAAGGGTTTGAAAAAACGAGGGAATAAAAACATTTAAAACATAAAACATTTGGGATTTACATGATGTGTAATCCCATTTCAGGTCATGTAATCCTTAGGGATCAGTTTCTGCCAAAAAATGAATTGCCTTTTTATTTTAAAACCGTGATTTATTAAATATCATGATCTAATCAGCACAAACTGTGAAACCCACTTCCACATCATGTATGTTATTTACATTCCATGAAATCTACTGGCTTTAGTATTTAAGAAAGAGAACTCCTTGAGACCTCCTCTGAGCCTCCTTTGAGCACCTCCGTATTTAAAAACATTCAAAGGGTCGATCTACATGGATTCCGGCCCTTACAGTTTTCCTCGCAGTGTATAGATGAATATGAATTTTAAATAGCATGTAAATAAAACTTTGTTATTTTAAAAATTGATTAACCAATCAACCAATGTGATGATAAACATAATTAATCATAAAATAAATGAATTATAGATTGAAATTAATTACTCATGAATAAATTGAAAATAAAAAATCTAATGGACACAATTGAAATGAATTGTCGGTGAATCCACAATTCAAATAATTTCTAAAATTTTAAAAATATATATACAAAAATATAAAATTACAATGATAATTAAGAAAATTGTTATAAAACAAATACACACTAAAGCTGGCGGTAGTCGATTGGTAGCTAGGGATGGGGCTATCTTGACAATGGGGGGATGCACCTTTGACATATTGTACAGACATAGGAGTGTCAACCATGTAGGTAATTGAGAGGGTAAGGTTCGAGATGACCTGTGGAAGGACTCAAACCATTGGGATTGATGAAGCGAGGGGAGGCTAGTAAGAGGGGAGGATAGAAGAGTAGTGGTGGTATAGAGAGAGAGTGTGTGGGTGTGTGTAGGGGTCGTGGTGCAATGAGAGAGAGTGCATGGGTCATGTTTTGCGATGGTGTTACAATAGAGAGTGTGGGGAAAGGGTAGTAATAGTGTAAAGATAGTGTGTGTGTGGGGGGATAAAATCAGAGAAAAAGGGTTGTACATGTATATTTACATGGAAGTTAGTGTTAGAGTGAGAGAGTTAGGGAGTGGGGGATTGGGTTGGCATTGCCCGTGGTGTTTGCTAGGCCTAAGGGATTGTTGGGCCTTTCGCTGGGATGGAACTGAAGGAACTATTAAAATAGGGAGTTTGGTATAATGGAATAGAATGCTATATTTTTTTTAAAAATATAATCAGGGTTCATCCAAAAGGTGTTAAGAAATGGGGCCAGATAAAGGGAAGCCAATTTTCTATACCAAAATATTCCTACAAAAACAAGAAAAATAAAAACATATCCTCATCTTTTTCCTCCAGCCTAACCACTCTTATCTCCCTACCAAGCCATCATTGGTATGCAACACATACAACCTTAAAACACCTAAAAACCATATAAGTATTTATCCTAACAACTACAATCAGATCTAGCCCAGGGGAAATCCCAATAATATCCTAGGCTTGGGAAACATCATGTTAAAGGGAAAGCTAACAGCCCCACATCTCTCACCCATAACCCTACCCAATATTTTCCTCTAGACATACAACCCTTCTTCTACGATTCTCTTCCCCCCACCCCGACATGAAAAAAACACACAAACTCTCTCTCTATAGATATATCTTCACTACTACAAACCCTACCAGATCCGACCTAGGGGAAATGCCAACAATCCCTTGGGCTTGGGAAACACCACAGGTAGGGTCAACTCGATGCCCCCCTCTTTCCCCTAACCATACCCACCATGTTCCTTTGTGTGTGAAACCCTTGTACTATGGTTCTATTCCCCTTCCTCAGATCTCTATCTCTATACACAATGGATACCGCCACACCTCACCCTCTATCATTTCATTTACACTTCCCCTACCTCAGAACTCTCTCTCACTAGACTACCATCGATTTCCCCCACGACACACACACACACACACACACTCTCTGTCTATCTATGTGTATCTATCTCTCTCTATCACTACACCGCCACTACCCACCTATCCTCTTAAATCACTGGAATCACCATGATTCAAAAATCATAATGGCCAAAGTGATTTAGTTAGTCATCTCATGCCCCACCTATTTGATTCCTTTCTTGCTCGAGCATCCTATATCTGTGCAACATGTGTAATGACCCAAAATTTTATAAATGAAACTTCCCTTATTATAATTATATAATGTAGTATAGAGAACATACATCACATAGAGAAACAATCAAAAAATTATTTTTATAAATGAACATTGATACATTAGTCAGAAACTAAACGAATAAGAATTCTAAATTTTAGAGCGGGACAATAAATAGAAAAAATAGAATTAGAGTAGGATAATTTGTATCTACTCGATCCACCAGAATGAACACACTCACGAAAAAATCTATATAAAGAAAACATAATTTCAATAATAAAACATTCATTTTGAAGATTAAAGTATTTATAAAATTTGAGATAAAACAAAAGTGAATAGACAATGAATGGAATAATAGGTATTTATAGGAAGTAGGCAACTCATACGAATGTTATAAATTTGACTGTTGGAATAGTAACATGACTACTAGGAATAGAAATTCAACTTTTGGAATACTAACCACAAATATTTTAATGTAAAATAATATTTAGGTATATTATAAAAATAAAAGGTGTTTTATTTATATCATGGAAAAAGTAAATAAATGTTTTAAAAATGTTAATTTTAGAGTTATTATTTATGTAAAACAAAACAATTTTATATAAAATATTATAATAAATATAATTATTGAATTTTTTTTTCATAAAATGGATTCATAAATTAATATTATGTTGTATTATAATAATAATATTTTATTTTGGGACCATAAGTAATTTTTCAAAGGGTCATAAAATTGATTAAAATATTATAAATGGTATTTATAAAAAAATGATTATTTTATTTAAAATAATTTTTCATATTTAGAAAATTATTTTCATAAAAAGGATTATATTTTTGATATATAAACATTAAAAAATGGTTTGAATGATTTTTTTTATTTTTCTAAAATAGTTTAACTTTTTAAGAACTGTAAATTACGCTATTTTACGGTATATAACATTATAAGAAAAATACAAGAATATTTGAGTGATGGATGATTTATGTAACATCCTAGGTAAATAAAGAATAAGACATATTCATATTTATTAATATATTTTTTAATTAAATAATAATTTTATTTTGAAGGGGTTTCTATGTACGATAATGTGCCCGATACGCAACAATGAGTTTCTTTGAAATCTTACGTTACACGCTAATAATATAATTTCAAATGGTAGTTAACACGTAGCCGTTGTACTGGAAGGAATGAATAGAAATAACTAAAATACGAATATAAATGTTTGTGCATTTATCCAATAAAAGATAAAGGCTTAAAATAAGAAAGGAATTCAATTTTATACATAAATACATTAAAATTCACTAAAAGGTTCATTTATCGCCTTTTGATGGCGAACCCTCTTTAAATATAGTTTTGGTCACACTTATACATTATTTTGGACCAAATAAAATCCTTCATTATAATTGGGACATCAAAATTTACTTTTTGTATGTTTTTGTTATTCTTCGGATAAAGTTCAATTTTTTATGAATAAGTGAAAAATGTTGTATTTTAATTCAAAACCTCTTTTAATATAATTTATTTATATGATTAGATTATCTTTTGAATTGGTTTTAAAGTGAAAAAATAAAATATTTTTACCATTTGATTCAATGGTGGACTTTGAAATTAATTTCACTTTGAAATTCGACATAAACAAATATCAATCTTTTGATATATATTGTTTCTTAAAAACACACTATTTGTTTTGACAGCGGGAGTTAATTATTAAATTAATTAATTCTACTTATATTATTTTAATTAGGTAATATAAAAATCATTTTTGAATTCGCAATATCGAATATAGCTTAGAGTGATTTTTTGGTAATTTTCTGAAAAACTCCAATTTTTGATGAATAGTGAAACCATTAAGTGGTAATCAAGCAAACTGATTTTTCAGTTAAATTAAAGTTTACCACTAATATGTATTGAATTTTGAAAATCCGACATACATGGTTGTCATTAGTATGTAAAATGTGGTTCAATGGGATGAAAATAATTTTTGGTGAATAGTAACTTTTTTTCATTAATCGCGATTAGAGGCAATTAGTGTAATTTAAGGTAAAAATGATATTATAAAAATATGAAAACACCATGAAACTTGTCCTACCCCTATTGGATGAGTCATGGCTGACCAAGAAAACCCATGGGTCGATTTAGGGGACCCTATGGAGTCTTTTGGGTGAGATAATGACTTTAATGCTTTTTTTTAAATAAAGGAGAAAATGACACTAACATAAATTGTTTTACTAAAACAATTTATTAGAAGGGGTTATACTAATCATATTTTTTATATGAATACTCTTTGGAAAGATAAAACGATTTCCTACATATGGATATTTTTTTTATAATTTTTAGACATTAAATAAATTAATTTAATTAAGACATCATGATGATGCAACAATGACCTCATTAATGAACAGTTTAAATAAAATGAAACGATAATATAAAATCTAAGACATAAACTTGTCCAAAAACTATTGGATGGTAATATTTCTAATACTTATCATCTTATGTTCGAAATATATCAATGTGGGACCATATAAATTCGAAAAACTTTTGAAAATACAATAATAGTTTCATGATTTCCAAAAGTGCCCCTCCTCTCCTCTTATAAAAGGCCCCCACCTCTACCTCATTTTACAAACTCCTCAATCCTTTGGCTCGGCCATCCCCTGCCCATTTACTCTCTCCAAATCTCTCTCCTCATCCTAGAGGATTTCCTTTGGGAATAATTCTTTCAAAGAAAGCCTTTAGGCTCAAATCAAAAGGAGTTACACTTTTAAAGGTAATTCATTCTCTCATGATCATTTGTTTTATTTTGCTTCTCCAAACCCCTAAACTATTTTTATTTACTTCTTTTGTAACCACACCAGTATCTTCAATATACTAGGATGTTTTTATAAAATTTATTCTAGCTAAAATCTCACACAACTACATCAAATGGTTAAAGAACATACGGTTTCCGTGGATGGCGAAATTCTGCCTCCCGAAACAATGATTGTTCAATACTCATTTAACACCTTCAAAGGTGGCCATTATGATGTCACTATTTTTATATATGATATATAATATGATTATTCTTTCCTTAATATTATGTATTTTTTATTTATGGCATACCATTATTTTTTCCATTATGGGTAAACACGATATCTTCATTTTAGGAAGTGCAGACTACCGCCCCCTGAAAGTGATTTGATTCATTAATACCATATGTGGGATGTGTAAAGGATAAAGTTAATGATATTATATATGTTATTATACTGTAATTATAATATACAATTATATCATTATGATTCCATTCCAGAAAATACGAAATAGAAATGGAAGTAGCGTTCATGCGTACGTACGACTTACCGTCTCCATGAACGGTGCATTTCATTTCTTACCTCTAAATGTGATGTAATATTATAAATACATGTATATGATGAATATATATGATATATATGTTATCCAAATCATTAATATCATTCTGGATATAACGAACCTTTGACCAAATTAACAACATGTAAGTGTAAGAAGTCTATTTTTGACTTAAGAACCAAATACCGACAAAATGACCATTATTAACTTAAATGATTACATGATGTTCATAACATGGTATAAAAGGAATAATGAACTTGAAAAATGTTCTTAATCAAGTAGAGATTAACTCAAGTTTATTATTCAGGATATTAAAGAATGGTCGGGTCAAGTCGGATACGAGGTATGGGACTTCGTCTCAATCTCCTTTCATTGAGGCATATTTTGTTTTATACACAACCTTGTTTTATACGGTGTATAAACCCCTTTTACATTTACGTTTATCCAAAAGGAATATTTTTTATACAAAGCGTTTACTAAATGACAAAAGGGAATGTTTTTGTCGTATGTATGTGGCGGCAATGACTTCTCCACCGCCGTGACCGTTATTTGAGTTTTGGCTTCCTCTACAAGCCATACTTTTTTTTAAAAGAAAAATAAATACCATGTTTTACTTTTCTTTTTTTGGTATTGAAAATGGTTTTCATCATGTTTTTATATCAATGTGTTATATTGATATCTTCTGATTGAACGGTGGAAATGTTATGTTTCCTATATGCATGTTTTATGTGACACGATTAAGTTGAGGTTCTTGGGCATTATTATGAAGACGGGTGGTTCCGTGATAAACTAAGGGAGGGTGAGCCTGATATAGCTCTCCAATGCATTGGGTAACATGAAGGAGTGAAACGTTAAGGTTTCTCCGAAGAGATTTAGGGAATATACTGTGATGGGTATTCCAAACGTAACCAAGAGGGTTACTCCCTACGTAAGAATGTTATGAATGCCTCAAGGGACCTTTATGTCTTATGATTTCTATTATTTGTTCATGATTTTATGAGATATGTTAAAGTGCCTATGTTTTATGGGTAAAGTATGATTTCATTCTTATGTATATATGAACACATTTTTCCTTTCCTTGTCTTTTTAATATAACACATACTGAGCTTTTTATGCTCATCCCAAGTTTTTGAAATGTTTTTCACAGGTCACGGGAAAGGTACATGATAAGATGATAGTGTCAAGGAAGTGTCAAGAAATAATCCATGTTTTATTTTCAATATGTTTCCATTGATGGGAAAAAAATGCTCTCTTTTATTGTAATCACATTGTTTAAATGTGGGTTGTAATGCATGTTTTAAGATCTAATTCTCTAAAACTCTAAACCCAAAAAGATCCTCAACGTGTAATCTTGTGATAACTCAAGATTATGTAAGGTTTAAGGCTGGGGCCTTATAATTTAAGAACACACTGTTTCAAAATAACATTCACCATTTACTATATATTGTCTAAAAAATATATACAATTTATATTCGTGATCCAAAATAATATACTAATGAATATAATAATCAAAACACTCCTCTCCTCCACTTATAAAAACCACCCATCACAATCCCATATCCTCAAACTTATAAGCCTTAAATCTTTCCAAATATCTACCAAAACCTCTCTTACCCTCGCTCCCCACTTCCATGTACTTCTGGTACCACCAAAAAACCAATTCCATATTCCTTAATGGCTCCTTCAATGAGGTGATATTCAATAGGTAACATTCTCAAACTACCTCTTTTAGTTTCCTCTCTTTTTCTTCCTTATCTTCACCTAATTCATGAATCAAGGAAAAATAACTCCAGTATAGTTTATATATTGTAATTTCATATTTCTAATAGAATATATTGTACCCATACCTTTTCTCATATCCTTTTATTCAAATAAAATAATCCACTGTCCAAACGATGGGGTTTAACCATCTCCATGGATAATGAGTTTTAGTTTTCCATTACGACCTTAAAGTTTGGGAATAAAACTATTATTATGGTTAAATAATATTTTAATAAATATAATATATCTTACATCATGTTCTCAAACTATTATATGAAAATAATTTTAAATAAAATTAAACTAGATAGTGATGGTTGGTAAAACTGCCTAAATATACTAATCACAAAACGATAACGTTTTTACTCAAAAAACATCCCCATGTAAGAAAAAATTATATATGGGTCAATTTATACATATTTAAGTTCATTAATACCATTTAAATTTACCTCTATTATTTTAATTTCTTTTTAAATGAAATTCCATAATCATACACAAGTAAACTTACCATGAAACCATGAAACGAATGCTCCTGGTATAACAAAATTAAACATTATAACTCAATGAAATATACATAAATTAAATTAATAAAACAATAATAAATAAAATATATGTTTAAGAGGTTCTTAATTAAGTAATTAGTTAATCAAATTTTATTATCTAAGATATTAATTACTAGTGATGAACTCATTCGGACATAATGTAAGGGATCTGTCCGAACTTCCATATTTTCTGTGGGTTATGCTCTCCCTCATTGCATAAATTTATCTATCCATTAATATTATATAAATTTCCTATATTATTTACAAATTTTAGAAACATATATATATTTATCTCAATTAATATTTCATTGATGTGAAATTACATTTTATAAAATGTTCACTTCTCAATTCCACTCAATAAACAAACTCAATTAATGTGAACTTCTCAGTTTGTGATTAATTTTCAATTACACTAAAAAAAATATTTTAATCCACCGATAGTTTCTAGAATAAATTATTTTATCATGAAAAATAATTTTTTCTCACTTATGGTTTTATAGAAATAATTATTCCTTAATCCTCTTTAATGAATCTATTCATTTCCTTAAAACCACTCTTAAGTGGAACATTTATAAAATTACCTAACCACTATTTTTAATGTTTTCAATTTAGTTGGAAATAATTATTAATGATGTATTATTATTTTTCCTTTATTAATTTAAAATAATTATCTAATATCTCATTTCATGGATACCATTATGATACACACTTTTTTTCCTTAAGAAATGATTACATAACCCATTTCTTTCCATGGGTAACACTAATGTATATTCCTTATGTTTGATTCCTTTATATGGAACACATATGCATGTATATGTTATGATGGGTGAACCGAGATAGTTCAATAATTCATGGGTAATGTTTTGAATCATGATACTTCATGTATGAGATTGGGGAGTAAACCTAATCCATTATGGGAATTTTTCCACCATGTGATATCATCTTTGAAGTTAGCCTTGACTCATGTTTATGTCATTTTATGTGTTGTTTCCACATTCATATATTTACATGATCATATGATTTCATATTAAATATTTTATACCTCCATATATTTATTCACAAGACATGATTTTATTATCATTTTATTCCTTCTAAATCATGTGTTATGCTTCGTTTCTATATTTATTACCTTACTGGGATTTTCACCTCACAAATATTGACTATGTATTCCCAGGTTATCGTATGTAGTTATTGGATCTCAAAAAGAGTTGGGTGATCATTGTATAGATTTAAAATAGATGTTTTATTCCAATTTAATGTTTCTTTATTTATATACCTAATCATCCATAGAGAGTAAGATTTTAGATCCTTGGTTTTTATTTAAAGGTTAATTATGATTAAAATCATGTAATCATATGTAAATAAGGCTAGGGTCACTATTGTTGGTATCATAGGATGGTCTAGTTATTTTGGGGGATTAGGAATAAAAAGTTTAATAATAAGCCTATGGATACTTCTATCACCATGTATAAATTAGATCCAAACCAAGGGAATCATTAGTTTGGATATGTTATTCATTTAAAATTTTATCCTTCTATGTACATATTTTCCTTTTTATATGTATTATTCTAGCCCCAAAATGTCATTTTTATTTTTTTAATTAATTTATTGAAATATGAGAACTTTCTCTAACAACCAATTTGATAAGAAATGTGATGATTTACCTAATGAGATGCCAACCCTAATGTGGACTGGTTCTCAGAACATTATGATAGTACTAGATCAACAAGTTTAAGTTATAAATAATAACTTAAATCATTTATAATTCCATCCTTATCATAATAAATATAATGTTGTGGTAAAATGGTTTATTTGAAAAAATAATAATCCTATAATTAGTGGATCTTCTGATCACCCCATCATGGATTAATGGATTAAATCCAATGAGAAGATATTATTTATCCACTAGTGCTAAGAAGAGTAGAAAGTTGTGCTGGTGGTCTATCATTTTGATGGGGAAGGTGATCAGTGGTGGAAACTGATAAAAACATGAATTCAAATGAGGAAATTGATTCCATGTAATGATAAGGATTAAAGAAAATAATTTTCAAAAAATATTTTCCTTGAACTATCCATCGTAAAATAGAGAGGGAGTTCCTCGGGTTGAAGAAAAAGGAAGATGAGTCTATAGAGGCATATGATGGAAAATTTTAATGAAATTCATGATACACCTATGTCTTTTTTATGAACATGAAAACAATATGGATCACTTATTTTGTGGATTAAAGTTGATTATATGAAATTAATTAGTGATTTGATACTTTTAAAGATATGAGGAGATTTTTTTTTACCCTTAAGGTCTAGATGGAGATTAGAGACTCTCAGTGGTATCATGAGATCAAATATAAAAATAGGAAAATAGAGTTTAATATGGGAGGATCAATAGATAAATCCCCTTGAGGAATGAAAAACCATCATCCCATGTGTCAAAATTGTGGGAAAAAGTATCCCAATAACTGTCTAAAGGGAACCAGGAGATGATTCAATTATGAAAAATAGAGACATTAAGATAATAATTATTGAAGGGATATGAATAATCCCACAAATGTAGAATAATAAAGTAAGGTTTATATCAACACTTATCCTATAGTAACGCGTTTTAACTGAAAATAAAATAGTAACTACTTGATCTAATTCTCCAATCCAAGGGTTTTCAGAGACAATCAACGAAAACAACCTACAAGGTAGCAAGGAAGGGAATATTTTAAAACTACTGCTGAGAAAGATCCTAAAAATTATGTGGTGAAATTTGTGATGGTTATTCATTAAAGAATAGATAATTTAATTTTTGTATTTTTGTTCTACATATTCTTTTATATTTTTAAGTTTTTAGTATAACTATTCAAACTCCACCTCAAAATATTTATGTTGAGTAATCCATTAGAATAGATAATGGGGAAATTACAGAATCTAAAGTATATAACTTCTCTTAGTTAATGTTTGTGTATTAAACCTCCTATAAAATCACATATAACTTCATTTATTGGAGTTTGATGCTATTTTTTTATGTAATGACTATATTTATATAAATCCAACATCAACTATCATTAAAGTGGGACCAGTCTTCACATCCCAAGGCATACTCCAATTCCGTACAAATATAAGGAGGAGGATGAACAACCTTTGGAATATTATTCTGAATAATGGATAATATTTCCTTATTTATAATAATATCTAGCTAAAATGATTGATACCAAAGATGATATCATGCTTGAAGACATTCGCATTATGGGGGACTACACTAATTTGTTCCCTAAAAAATTATTTGGTTTTCCTCCTAACTGAGTGGCCGAGTTCTCAATTAAACATAAACATAGATCTCTACCTATATTAAAGACTCTTTATAGGGTTTAAACTATTGAGTTAGAATTATTTTAGAACCAATTACAAGAGAATATAGAAAATGGTTATATATATATATAAATGCTTCACCACGGGGTGCACCAGTCCTCTTTATCAAGAAGAAATATGGATCAATAAACCACTACAGTGATTATCATTAGATAAAAATAACAATAAATAAAATATATCACCTTTCATGGATAGAAGACTTCTTCGATCATCTATGTGGTGATAATTATTTCTCTAAGGTGGAAATACAATCGGGATATTACCAATTAATGGTGAAGAATCATGATATTCCCAATACTGCCTTTCAAACAAGGTATGGATACTATGAATCCATAGTTATGACCTTTGGAATCACTTATTCTCCACAAATTTTCAAGTTCCTATTGAATAGTTTCTTTAGAGATTACCTCATCAACATTTATGGTAGTCTTTATAGATGATATTTTCAAATAATCCAAGAGAATGGAGGAGAATGAGGAGAATTTTAATATTGTGGTAAAGACTATGTAAAGGGTGTAACTATAAAAAAACATATAGTAAATGAGAGTTATGGATGAATCAAGTATCATTCTTGGGGAATTTTATCACCAACAAAGGGATATCTACATACCCTTCTAAGACAAAGTCAATTGAGTAGTAGACAATAAATATTTTTATAACATATATTCATAGTTTCCTTGATTTATCTAGGTATTATCGGTGATTTGTGAGGAAATTATCATGTTTTTAAAACCCACTAACCAAGATTACTAAGAAGGGAGTAATGATTTTTTATACTATTGAATGTGAAGGCTGCTTCAAATAGTTGAATAAGGGGTTTATCACTTGACCAATACATACACTAACCACAAGTGGGGAAATCTTTGTGGTATATTGTGATGCATCAAAGAATGGCCTAGACAGTTTTTTGATGAAAAATAATAATGTGATAGACTATGCCTCAAGAAATTTTGAAAGTTCATGAGAAAAACTATCCCACACTTGACCTAGAGTTGGAAGTTGTGATATTTGTGTTGAAAATTAGCAACATTATCTCTATGGGGATAAGTGTGAGATATGTACTACTTACAAGAGCCTTAAATATATATTCACATAGAATAAGTTAAATATGATTCAATAAATATTATTAGAGCTCATTTTGTAATATGATTTCTCAATCCACTACCATCTTAGTAAAGAAAATAAGTTGGTAGATGCTCCAAGTAAAAAGAATCCTACAACTTTATCAATGATAATAATTGAGAAGGATATAATCTTCATAGAATTACAAAGGATAGATTTGGGAATCATAATGGAAGGAACATAATTATTCTTTTTTGAAATGAATTCTCAAACATCCATTTTAGAGAAGATAAGTTATTCTCAAAAAGATGTGTGGAGATTCAGAAGAAGGTGGAAGCTATCAGAAATGGGAAATTCTTGGAGTTCAAAATTTTTGAGGAAGGATTTATAATATTCCAGTCATGATTATGTGTACCCTCAAATCCAGAGAAAGTGATATTTTAAATGATTTTCATATCTTGAATTTATCTATCAACCCTGGGATCAACACGATGTATCAAGATCTCTGAGATCACTATTGGTGGGATAATATTAAGGAGGAATTTATGAATATACATTAGAGAAACTAGTATGTCAACAAGTGAAGGATGAAATGGAAATTTATAAGGGGATGATGCAACCATTACCCATACCTATATTGAAATGGGAAAATATCACCATGGAATTTTTCACTAGAATTATAAATAAATTTATAGGATGTAATTCTATATGCGTTGTTGGGGATCATCTGAAAAATACTACTCTTTTTTTTGAGTTTCATAGGACTTATCACTCAATAAACTTGCATGGATATAAATCAGATAAGTGATGAGGATGTATGGAGTAACATTATAAGTTATATTTGATATAGATATAATATATACCATCATGTTTTGGAAAAGTATCCATCATCCCTTAAACATTGATCTGAAATTCAGTACGGCCTATCACCCCTAGCCTGATGTCCAATTTGGGTGCACAATTCAGACTATAGAAGAGATGTTGAGATCATGATTTATGGAATTAAAAAGAGTATGGAAACAACACATTTCTATTCTACAATTCTATTACAAAAATAGTTTTAATTTCACTATAAAAATGGCTCCATATGAAGCAGTTCAAGGGAAAATATTTGGAACACCTGTATGCTGGGATGAAGTTGGTGAGAATAATATACTCAGTCCTAAAATGTTTGAGGAAATGGTAAAAAAGGTGAAGACCATTCAACAGAAAATCAGGGCTTCCCAAAGTTGATATAAGATCTATAGAGACAATCGTTGAGGAGACCTAGAGTTTGATTTAGAAGATAATTTTTTCCTCTATATATATCCATGGAATAGGGTCATGATATTTGGAAATATGGGAATGTTATTTCCCAGGTACATCAACCCCTTTTAGACAATCAATTGCATCGAAGATGTGGCCTATAAACTAGAACATCCATCAACTATGTCTCAAGTAAAAAATGTATTGCACTTATCCCTCTTAAGGTAGTACATACATGATCCCAATCTTGTAATGAATTTATATGTGGTATAGTTTGTAAATGGTCTCTCTTATATGGAGTATCCAATTAATATCTTCGACCATAAAGATAAAATTCTACATAAAAATAAAACTCACATTGTCAATGTACTTTGGAAAAACCATAAGTATAAAGAGGATACATTGTAATTAGAGGAATAAATGAAGGAGAAGCACCCTCACCTATTTTCACCTTAGTATTTAAAAAAATTTGAAGGTGAAATTTCATAAGGGGGAGAATGCAATGACCCATAATTTTATCAATAAATTTTCCCTTCTTATAATTATGTTATGTAGTATAAATAACATACATCACATAGAGAAACCAACAAAAAATTATTATCATAAATTAATAATGATACATCATTCAACAACTAAACCCATAATAATTCCAAATTTTTGATCAAGAAAATAAATATAAAATAATTGATTAAGAATATGACAATATGGATATGCTCGATACCCCATAATGAGCGCACTCACAAAAAAAGATTTAGGAATAAAACATAATGTCAATAATAAAATATCCATTATTAAGAGTAATGTATATATAAAATTTATAGAAAATAGTATTGAATAAATAATTAATAGAATATAAGGTTTTTATTGGATGTAGGGAACCAATATGATAATTATAAATATGACCATTGGAATAATAACTTGACTAATGGAATAGTAATCTAACCATTAGGAATAGTAATAAGACTATTATAATATTTTCCACACCTATGGAAATGAAAAATAATATTTATATATCTTATAAAAATAAAATACGACATATTTATATCATGGTACAAATAAAGAAATGTTTTAAAAATGATAAATTTAGTGTTAGTAATTTTTTAAAACATTAAAATTTTATTTGAAATTTTATAATGAATAATATGATTTAAAAATATTTTTTTTTTGGAAAATGGATTCATAAATTAATATTATATTTTAATACAATTATAAGATAATTTTATGAGACCATACGTAATTTTTCAACTAGTAAAAAATTTGATTATAATATTAAAATCGGTATTTCTCAAATAAATGATGCTTTTATTTAAAAATTAACTCTATGATAATTAGAAAATTATTTTCATCAAATGGATTCCATTTTCGAAATCTACACATTGAAATATGGTTATGTTTAATCTTTGGTATTTTTCTAAAATAATTGACTTTTTTGTGAATAATGAAATACTCTAATTTACGATATTTAACATTATAAGACAAATAAATGAATTTTTGAGTAATGGATGACGTACAAACCCATTATTTCAAAATTAAATGAACCATATAATTTATATAGTCACAAAAATTATTACTATTTAAAGTCTTGTTATAAAATAATAAGCAAATGAATATAATAATCAAAAACACCCCTCCCCTTAAAAATACCACCCCACATAACCCATTATACTCACACCTTATAAGCCACAAAGATTTAAAAATCTATTCCAAACCCTCTCCTCCACACTATCCCCATGTACAAGTTCTACTTTTCTTACCAAAAGACCAATTCTATGTTTCTTATGGGGTCCTTCAATGAGGTGATATTCAATAGGCAACATTCTCATACCACCTCTTTTAAATTCCATTTTTTATTCTTTCTCCTTGCATCATTCATCCATAAACTCATAATAACTTTATTAACATGTATATAATTAAATTTTTTATTTCTAATGGAACATTTTCTATCCCTCCCATTTCCAATCTTCTATTATTCAAAGAAACTAACCCATCGTCCAAATTATGGCGGATAATAGTCGTGCTCATCGATAATGAGTTTTACCTTTTCCATTTCCTCTTTCAAGGCTGGTCATAAAACTACTATTATGGTTAAATAATATTTTAATAATTTTATTATAACTTATTTCATTTTATCAAAAAAATATATAAAAATAATATTAAATAAAATGAAACAAGTTTGTAATGGTTGGTAAAACCGCATAACTGAACTAATCACATAACGATAATGTTTTTACTCAAATAAATATACTCGGGTTAGAATAAATTATATATGGGACTATTTATAATCAATTAAGTAAATTAATACCATTTCATTTCACTTATGGAGTTTTTTTTCCATTTTATAAGAACTTACATAATTATATACATGTAAACCGATCATGAATCCACAAAACGATTACTCTCAGAACAATGAAATTGAACGTCATAACACATAACAATAGCCATAAATTAACATAATAAAATTAAAATAAATAAATATATATGTTTAATAGGTTATTAATTATTTAATTAATTAATCTAATTTTACTACCTAGGAAATTAATTACAAGAGAAGAATTCATTCAGACATAAGGTAAGAGATCTCTCTGAACCTCCATGTTTTCTTTTGGGTTATGCTCTCCCTCTCCCTATATTAATTTATAAATCCTTAATCTTATATAAATATCCTTTATTCTATATAAATGTTAAAAACATATATTCTGATATATATACATACATATATATCTTTCTCAATTCATCTTTCATTGATGGGGAAGTACATGTTATAAAAGGTTCTCTTCTCAATTCCACTCGATAAGCAATCCCGATTAAAGGAATCTTCCAAATTTATTATCCATTTTCAATTACAATCCATAAAATATGCTTATAAACCCATTTTTTATATAAAAACCCATTTTATCATGATTTTTTTCTTTACTTCTCGTTTTAGGAAAATAATTATGCCTTTATCTTCTTTAAAGACACTATTCATTTCATTAAAACAATACATAAGTTCCACATTTATAAAATTAGCCAACTACTATTTTCATGTTTTCAATTTAGTTTTACATATTTATTCATGATAAATTATTATTTTCACCTTTTTAATGTCAAATAATTATTTAACCTCTTCCATCATGGATAACATTATGATACTCCCATTTGTTTTGCATTACAACATGATTAAAAAACACATTTCTTTATAGGGGTAAACCTTATGCTTATTCTTTATTTCATATTCCTTTATGTGGTACACATATGCATGTACATGTCATGATAGTTTTTCCCAAATAGTTCTATCATTAATCAGGTAATGTTTTGTCTCATGAGACTTTATGTATGGGATGGGGAGTAAACCTAGTCCCTTATGTGTCTTTGTCCACCATGTGATATCATCTTGGATTTAGAATTGACTCATCATTATGTCATGTTTTGTTTTTCTTCCACATTCCAACATTTCTATGATCATGTTATTCCATGTTCTATATTTTATTCCTCTATATGTTTATTCATGATCCATGCCTTTTATGTTATAATTTCATGCCTTCTAACTCATGTTTTATGCTCCGTTTCCATATTTATTCTGTTAATGAAACTTTCAGCTCATCATTATTGTCTATGTATTCTTCAAATTGTCCTATATAGTTGTAGGATCTTAAAGGGTGTTATTAAATGATTATGGAGATTAATAAAAGATTTTTTATTATAGTTTTTTTGTTTTCTAATTATGTACCAAATCACCCAAAGACGATAGTCTTTATGATCCATGGTTTGTATTTGAAGGTTAATTTTGCTCAAAATCATTTAATAATATGTGAAAAAGGATAGGGTCTCTATAGTGTGCCCTCGTTTATAGGATACCCCTCCCTTGCAGCTGAATCAGACGTTGGGATTTCGGTATGTAGTTTTTTAATTATCATTGTATTATTTTTATTTTTATTAATAGATTAGTTTAAATATCATAAATTATCTGAATTGTGGATTTACTGAAATTTCACTGGTACCATGTCCGTCTATTTTTTATTTGTCTATAGGTAATTAATTTCAATCTATAATTCATTTATTTTATGATTAATTAATTTTAGGATCATATTGTTTTATTGGTTTATGAATTTTCTGAATAATCAATTCTGATTTACACACTATTTAAACTTCCAATTCATCCATACAATTATAATTCTATGTCACATTGTAGTTTTTATTTTATTTATTTATTAAATTGAAACCCAATAACATGTTTACTAAAATTTATATTATTGCTAGAAAAAATTATAGATTGCATTTAGTTTTTAGACAATATTTTTTTTATAAAATTGTATTATAAATTAAATTATATTTTATAAATCAAAAAATGTTTTATAGGAAATTAAAATGAAAATGATATTCTTTTTAAATAAAAAAATAGAATGCATTTGGTTTTATAGAATATTATTCTATTTAAGTTTATTAAAACATTTTATAAAATATGTTAGTATACCATTTTCATTCCAGTTTGATAACAAAAAATCAAAATAAGAATTATTTTTCAAAATCAAGTCAAAATTTACACTTTAGAATTTCAATGTTATATTTTTTATTTATAAATAATTGCATTTAAAATTCATGAGTTAGTTGATTGAAATTTGAGATTATAGTTTATCTAATATTAGTCTTTAAATGAGTTTATTGTTTTATATTTTTTTTTTGCTAGATAAATATTCATAATAAGTCTTGAAAACTAAATAAAAAGTCAATTTTATAGAATATACGATTTGATTTTTGAAAGGAAACTACTTATGATTAATATGTTATAATTTCAAATTAATTATAAATATTTGAATTATAAATTAAAACTTGTAGGTACTATAATGAATAGAATTTAAAATATTGGTTCTAAAAATACAAAAATCAAGAAAATAAAGGTTGAAATGGAAAAATCACCATGGCTATCTATCACCAATTAAATATAATGATAGATCATATAATATAATATAAAATAAAGGTACTCTTCTTATACTTTCCTACTAGTTTTATGTACTTAACTAATGTCGTACAACCTAATCTGTCTCTCCAAAAGAAGTTAGCTTGAAGACACCTTGGATAAATTATCAATGCATGAATCACATCATCCCCTCTTATAATTCCACATATCTATATAGTAACCAAGTATTTTATGGGATCCACCCTATCCTGTTTGATTTGTATCACACACTGTGTCTTCTACCTCAAGCCATCACATCCCATACACCAAGTAAGTTACCTCAAGCAATAAAATCCTATACACATCATACCTATAAAAGTCATTGGGGTATTATATTTGGAGATACTTGTGTGAGAAGTAACCAAAATACCATACATACCCCTACATACATATATATGGGAAACTAATCATTGTGTATACCGTCACATAATAAAACCATGAGAAGAGAGTGGTTCCATATGGTTTAGTCATCCATATGTCCTTCACCAACCGAGATGTTGGGGAAAACACCCTACCCATGTCCACTAGGTGTTAGTCACCCTAACTGACATGGGTGGGATAGTGTATAAGATCAAAAAAATGTATAGGATATAATATATCTCCCAAGATTTTATGTGTGGAAAGATGGAAACAGATAGCGGCGCAGAATCTAGTGGTCTCAATTCTGGTGATCTTTCTTCCAGATCGAACTTTGTTGACCTAGAAAGGCCCTCTAGTCATGAAACGGTGGTGGAAGATTGTCTTGGACATAAAGAGTAGTTTAGATTTTTTGTGAAAGGTTCCATTAAATCTGGTGTTACTCAAAATGGATATGGTTCAAAGAAAAGTTTTGCAGATGGGGTGAAGAATACGAGAATCACCTCTTTTCTGGATTGTGAATCCGCTCTGCCAGGTAGGATCATCAGAAATGGTCATATTGCACATGTTGCAACAAATCAAAATGATATTTAGGAAAGGGTGAAATTGTCAAAGTTCTCCATAATCGCTCGAGTTTTTATCCCGAAAGGGGTGAAGCCTTGGAAATTCAATTATCTAACAGAAAGGATTGATGTGATTTGGGTATTTACTGATTGGAAGATGATGGAGATGGGTTGTGGATTCTATCATGTTGTTTTTTCTTCTGATGAACTCAAGAGGCGTGCTGGGAGTCTTGGCTCAGTCTCTCTAAAGCCTGGATTCCTTTGAATACAAGAATGGGACAAGAATTTTGATCCGAATTCTATTAAGAACACATATGCTCAACTATGGATAAGGGTATGAAATCTTAACTGGATATATTGGAACCCCAAAATTTTATGAGATATTTCTTCATCTGTTGGTAATTTAATTTGGCTATATAAGAAAACTGGCAATCCCTCTTTTGGTCATTATTCGAGGATTTTGGTTAAGGTTGATATGTATGTCACTCTTGTGGAGGAAGTGGTGCTAAACACTAAGGATGATAGTCTTACTATTGGGATTCTTTATGAGAGGAAGCCTAGGTTTTGTTCAAATTGTCACTTTTTTGGACATGTGGTCTCAGACTACAATAGACATAAAATTTGCAGCTTTTGTAAAATCTGAGGGCATGAGGATTTGACTTGAAAGAGATACAAGGGAAAGGCTACTGGACCTGACCCCCTAATGCTAAAGGAGACTCAAGTAATCATCTAGTGAGAGATTCTAATTTTGGGGATTCAATGCAGGTCATTGTGGGGGATTCTATCTATCCAAAGAGACAACTAATGTACATGTGGTTGCTAATGATTTGGATCCACTATCATGGTCTTCTCCTCGAGAGGGAAAATCTAACTCTAAGAATATTTCTACGAAGCCCATTATTCCCACTTGCGAAGATGTTCTTGTTCAATCTTGTATCCAGGATTATTTTGAAACCCATGTTTCTGGTTCGGTTGGGCTTACAGGTCAATCTAATCAGAATAACTCTACTTCATTTGATCTTGCTCCCGGAGCTTTGGTGGTGAATGATGTCAATTCCAATAATCCATCCAATTCATAAATGGATGTGTTTCTCCCTTCTAGTGGTGATTCCCTTGTCACTACTGGTATTGTACAGAATTCTCGAATGCATTCTGAATATTTCCTTCAGGTCCATCTGGACAAGGCTCTGAGGGGAAGACTCCTTGCTAGTTTACTTGTCCCTATAGATTCCTTGAATAAGATTTCATCTCTCAGACCTAAGATCTCATGTGGGGATAGTGATTAATCTCCCACTCTGAATCAAGATTCAGATGTTCCTTCCCCTGATGAATTGGGTACTGATATATCTATCAAAGACATGAAACAATGTGATAATGGGCCTTTCACTAGGTTCAGATCAAGGAAATGAAGATTTTATTTTGGAACTAAGAAGGGATTGGGAAATATCCCACGGTCAAGTCCCTTAGGCATCTTATTATGACCAATAAGCCTTTATTAATTGGTATTGCTAAGCCACGAATGAAATATGAGAATGGGTGATCTTTTAAGTGGTCCTCTTTGAGTTATTATTTTGTTTTCAATAATAATGTGGGTGACAATGCTACATCCTTATGGGTCATGAAGAATAATAGTGTTTTGATTAACTCTCTCATGAATGATATGAAATCTATGACTATATCATGCAGTTTAAATTGTATCACTCTTTTGGTAACTTTTTTTTTGCTTTAAACCTATACAAAAGGAGGAGAGCTCTGTGGAGGAACCTTGTCAATATTTTTGAGGGTATGAATAATAGTTGGATATTAATTGGTTATTTTAATGATCTCTTGAGGCCTAAGGAAAAAACTAGGGAGAATTTATACTGTAATTTAGACTCTAAATTTTCCTCCTGCATTGATAAATGTTTTTTTATTCAAGTCCTTATGTCTGGAGATGATTTTACTTGGAATAGTTACACCATCAACAAATGATAGGCAAGCAAGTTGGATAGATGTTTTGTGCAAGTGGATAACATAAATAATGCAATAGATGTGTCGGGAGTCATCCTGCCAAGGATACATTCTAATCATAATCCTATTATTATTGAGCTATGTGACTACAGAGTGAGGTCATCCCCAATTCCCTTTAAATTTAATGATTCTTGGTGGGTCATTACGGGTTTTAGGGAGATTGTTTTAGATGTTTGTAATTTGGAATTCTTGGGGAGACCTTCTTATATTGTAGTATGTAAATTAAAATATGTCAAGAAAAGATAAAGGAAATGGAGTAAATATTCCTTTTACTCCCTTAGTAATGACATTAAAGAATCTAAAATTTTCTTGCTGAATCACTAGAGAAATAATATTTTCCATGATGTACCCTCCCTGGAGGAGGTACAAGCTGCTTCAAATCTAGAAAATCTCTTGACTCTTAAAGAGATATTAGATCAAAATCAGTTTAATATGATATGGTTAAAGGAGGTAGATAGGAACTCCAAGCTATTTCATTGTATGCATAATGAAAATGGAGCTAAGAGGAGTCTTAATGCCATCAATAATGATGGGAATATGTTCTCCTCAGAATGTTAGATCGTCAAAGCTGCTACGAACTACTTTGAGAAGCTCTATTCAAAGAATTGAGGTGATAACTCTGATAAAATTATCTATTGTTTTGAGCCCTCTATCACTAACTTTTAGAATAATAGGGTTACTGAAATTCACAATGTCAAAGATATTTATGATACTCTTCTATCTTTAAATATTTATAGTGTGCCTAGTCTTTTTAGTTTCACAAATAAGTTTTTTATGTTCTACTGGGATATTATTAACCATGATATTACAAATGAAGTGAGGGATTTTTATAGGTCCTCTATTATGTCGTTTGGGATGAACTCTAATTTTATTTCTCTAATTGCTAAGAAATATTGTTCCCTTGATAATAAATACTTCCAAATAGTGGCTATTGGGAATACCATACCCAATATTATCAGTAAAATTATGACTTAGAGGTTGGGTGAAATTGCTAAGGGGCTTATTTCCAATAATCAGTTTGGGTTTGTACCAGGATAGAACATTCAAAATTCCTTTTTCACTACTTCTGAATGTGTTAATTCCATGAAGAAAAGGCAAAAAGATTGTGACATTTCAATGAACATTGACATTTCTAATGCTTTTGATAGTATACGATGGAGTTTTATTTTCAAAATTCTTCAAATGCATGGGTTCTCACAGAAATTTGTGGACTTGTTGGCTCCAACTTGGGAAGTGTGAGTCTCTTTGTTCTTATTAATGAATACCCTAGAATATTATTTCAATACTCAAGAGGAGTAAGTTAGGGTACCCTCTATATGGACTATTTTTTCAATTGTAGAAGACTACTTGAGTTGGTGTCTTAATGACCTTTCTAATTTTTGTTGGTTTCAGAAGATGAAGGTTGGGAGGAATCTTCTTGTTCCCCCACACTTGTTCTGTGATGATGATATTCTGTTGTTTGGAAAGGCAGAAAAAGGAACCATTTCCTATATCAAGGGAATCTTTTTTACATTATGAGGAGGTTTCGGGACATTTTATTAGTTGGAATAAGTCATCAGTTATGTTTGGGGAAGGCATTACCATTCCGAAATAGAATATAATTTCTTTGAAGCTTGGAATGAGGAGGGGATATCTACCCTTTAATTACCTTGGAGCTCCTCTGTTTTTGGGAAGAATAAAGCGTTTTTATCTTGAGAACATTTATCTAATAATTATTAATCAACTAGAGAACTAGAAAGGTAAGAATATGTCTCAGGATGGATGAATATGCTTTGTTAATTCAGTGATCACCTCAATGTTTGTCTATTAATTCTATCTTTATAGATGGTCGAGGTCTCTTGTTAAAAAATTTACTAGTAAGATTAGAATCTTTATCTGGACTGGATCAATTAATGAGAGATAGCTTATCACAGTGGCCTGGAAAGATAGTATTAAACCGACCCAAATGGGGGGAATGGGAGTGAAAGATGTGAGGTTATTCAATGATACATTAATTAAGAAATTTTTGTGGAACCTATTATCTAGACCTGATCCTTCTACAGAGTTCCTCTACTCCAAGTTTGTGATGAAGCTTCAACATGGTTATGGCTATTATATGACTTTCTTTGTTTGGCCTGCCATCAAGCAGGATTATGTTGGTCATATAAAGAACTCAAGATGGGTGGTTTGTGAACCATCTCAACTGAACTGTTGGACAACTCCTTGGTTATCCCAACCCATTTGTGATAATTTTTATGTTCCTATATCTTTGATTAATTGTTCTATTGATGATATTTGTAGTACCAAGACTATGAATGGTTTATTACCTATCCATCTTTGTTTGCAGATCTCACGATACATGTATATTGATTCTGATACTCTGGTCTGGATTCCCAGCTTGAATGGGGTTTTTCTACTAAATATTGTTATAAATTAATTTGTGGCCCCTCCCTAAACCTACCCACATTGATTAAGGGTTTCCGGAACTGTTTTATCCCACCTACTTCAACCATTCTTGTATAGAAAATTTTGAAGAAACCTCTCCCTTTGGAGAATCTACTACAACGTGCTAGTGTTCAGCAGGCCCTTTCTTGTCTCCTCTTCTTAGAAGCATATGAAAACCATCACCATCTATTCATTTGATGAAAATTCACGTGCAGGCTTAGGAAATATATGCATGACCTTTTTTCATGTTGCTTTAACTTTCAGTCTGTGGAGGATCTATTATAGTCCATTTGTAGAAAGGATCGAATTAAAAAAATTCACTCCCTTTATTTGGATGCTTCTGTGAGTGTCTTCTTCTTTATTTGGAAGGTAAGAAATGACCTGGTTTTAAAAAACATAAATACCTCATTTCACAATGATGTTCCGTTCATACATCGTACAATTTAGACTGCCTCTCTTATTCAAACATGATCTATGGATAATAATGTTGCTGACATTTTTCTTTTGAGATCACTTGATGTGAATGGCAGGTCCAAGAAGCAGCTAATGATGAATGATGTTCGCTGGATACCACCCATATCTGGATGGCTCAAAGTCAACGTTGATAGAGAATCCTCGGGTGATCCAGGCCCTACTGGCTGCGGTGGTGTTTTTCAAACTTCCTGAGGTTTTGAGAATGTTTTCTTCTTCCATTTTATTGGAAAGGGAATTTCAATTGAAGCCGAACTTTATGCCATGATTAATGAAATTAAATATGCTATTCACATTCACTAGCATCAACTATGGTTGGAGTCCGACTCGACTATTGTAGTTCAAATTCTTAGGGATCATTCCTGGAATGTATTATAGAAGATCATTCCATCTTAGATTGAATGTCTTTGGCTTGTGGAGGTGATTTCCCTTGAAGTTACACATGTTTATCATGATCCAAATCGGGTTGCTGATGCTATTTTTAAGAGAGAAATTTAGAAGGTTAGTTCCATTTGGTCAAGTGTCCTGCCTAACTTTTGTAATGATCTTGTCCAGTCTAACCTTTGTGGTGAGTTCTACTCGCATCTTTGTTGAGATGTTCTGTGACTCTGTTTTCCTGTATTTTTTTTATTTAATATATTTTCCGATGAGCAGACATCTTTCATGCCTCCTAGATTTTTGTGTATAATATATCTCCCAAACTTACTATTGGAATATCTTAGTCCTAGGATCAACTATAGGTACCATCACTCAGACACCCATCAACCACTACTAATGACTGAATATCCTATAAGCGTATAAGAATTTATTAATACTTACATTGAATTAATTATTCCCCTTTTTACCATTTCATTTCATTAATTAACTCATTATAAATTAATTAATAGTTATCTAAACTATATTTCCTTAACTATCAATTAAAATTGATTAAACCACACATTGTAATCCACAAGAGAAGTCCATGACCTCCAATTATAATTGATTAGATTCCATTGATTCTTAGAATTAACATTAAATCTTATATTCCTGTGTGTACCAACCTCATAGATTAAAAAATTAAATAATATTATCATTACATAACTATAGGTAGTTTAGGAAACATGTTGAGATACCATCCCTAGATAAAGCCATGCATATCTAGGTACCTCAATAAATAGAAAAGTAATGAATATAAAATGAGAAATACGACCACCCAAAATCAAACATATTCAATAATCCATCATCCTATCCTTTATAACATTAACTGTTAATCCCATATTCAACCCATTCAATAATCTCTATTTCTATCTATGAAACCCTCATGCATATCATCATGCATCTTGCTATCACATGAATCAACTACTACCACAAACCTAGGTCTCCCAACCCATATCTCATCAACCATTCTAGGATCACATCACATCACATAAAAATGATTGAATCCAAACCACATATAATTTTATAAGAAACATATATAATCAACATGGAAACTTGTCCCTAAAAATAAGTCATTCCACCTTCACATTAAAATGTTCCCTCGCTACCCCCATCACAAGGCATTCATCCTTTATAAACAATGGAAACTCTTGATCCCAAGATTTTATCTTTATTAAAAAATGATTTTTTTTCCATATTGAATTAATCGATTCATTTATCAATGGTTCCAACTATGGGTAACCAAAGGCTTCATCTATAAAAAACTATCAAAATATTTAAACATCATTCATATCATTTTATATCTTTAAAAATATTTAACGAATAACATTTCTCATTTAACTTGACTTTAATATTTAATCTCATAAATAATATTTATATCCTCATGTTCTTAATCCAATTCCATTAACACATGGAACAACACATTCAACTAAACAAGTACACATGCATCAATTTGAATACCATCAAATTATGAGAAACACCACAATTGTTAAACAAGCCTCTTCTTTAACTCTTTAGTCAAACAACAAAAAATTACTAACTGAATTTTATTTATCCAAATTTATTAATTTCAACATGTTAAACCTAGCATAAAAAATTTCTATCAAATCAAAGTATAGATTGCATTCTATTTAGAAAAACAAGAGGAAAAATTTTATCATAGTGGAAAAAACAACGTGTGATCTCTAAATATATACCAATTCCATTATATAATCTAGTTTAATCATTATTAGGATAATTTCAACACAATAAAAAGGTCTAATACATGTTAAATTTATGATTTCATGTAAATAAATAGTAAAACCAACAAATCCCCTACCCAAAAATTTCGATGTCCTTGTAACTGAAATGGAATGCCAATATAGATATCTAATCACTTCTCTTGCAAGGAAATCACAACATCCCAAGAAAATCATTCAAATAATATACCAAAAATAATAATGGAAACTCCACTATAATGATACATATAATCCTATATAACATGTAAATAAGGACTGAGGGGAAAAGAGAACAAATAGTGAGAAACCACTAGAAAAAAGATGGTATACTCTCCTCATATTACCAATGACGGAAATCAAGAAGCCTTATATTTATTCCTAGAAAAAGGGGAATCTAGATACTTTGAAAAGAAATTTTGGGTACCTAAGGTTATAGAGGAATGAGTGGTAGGAGTCCCATCTTAGGACCATCAAGTGTATTTATAAGAAAAAATAAGACCATGACATAATGCCTTTGACCACACCACAAAACTATTTAAAATAGGATAACTACAACGCAATGGACAGAGACCATGCCAACCCCCCCTACCACCCCACCCCATGAAATAACTTATTCTTGATATTCATGGATATATACAGAGCGTAGATCCCATAAAATGGATACTGGTACTATGATACAACCTAAACCACCAGGCCGTAGAACCTGAAAACCAGAGTGGTGGGCTACGATGCAACCCAACACCATACTGCATGGGTTATTAAATCGATTGAACTGACCAATTTCCACCCCAAAGAAATTTCATTGTGGTTTTAATACTACATCAAATCTACACCATGATTTGGAAGAGATTACTCGAATCCCTACTCTGTAGCTAAATAGCACTATGTCGTAGCCTCTACTCTTACAGCGCAATACAATGCTCCACAGAGAAGAACTTCCCAAAACTCATAATTTCCCAATTAAACTCCTTGTAACCTATTCTAGGTGGATTTAACTTTATTATTCACAATGTAATGGGATTTAAGGATTTGGATCCTCACACATAATACTGTCATCAAATGTAAAAATTTATATAATGTATCGATGCCAATTCTAAGGCTTTAGCATTTATTCATGAATTTATAACAAATGAATAAATTCCACTTTAGGAAACTTATTAATCTTATTCATGGATAAATCCAAAAAATTATACCTCATGCAACTATTTAATAAATGATAGATTACATGGGAGGAAAAAGAAATGGTAATAGTTCATCATTTAGATTCATGTTATATGGAGCGATATACTATGCATGTAAATAATAATTTGAATGCAATATGAAATATCCAATATATATCATATATATATATATATGAATTTATGTCATATATACTTAAATATACCACTTTCATTAAACTCAAATAGACTTTGTTCTATTTCACCTTATATTACATTGTATACAACAGCTTGTGAAACCATATCCCAAACTCCATTGGGATATTTTTCAATACAATTTTAGAAATATATCATTATCTTCACCTTGTACCACATCATATCTAATAACCTGTGAATACCAATAGAAAAATTTAGATTAACTCTAAATCAAATTTAGATGATCTCTCTAAGTAAAAATCATTCCATATTTAATCAACCACAAAGAGTGACACTATAGGCCTTTATCCCATTGATAACAAATTAAAAATTTAGGATCCATATATATAAGAAAATAGAATCTTTTAGAAAATAATAAATGATAATAAATCTATAAATGGATATGGTGTGATATCCATTACGAATATGTATCTTTATTCCAATTTCCCCTATATTGAATCATATACAATCATGGATTCTTATATTTTACCATTTTCTTAGAAATCGAGTGTATGACAACCCTTCTCTTTATTACACATTAATTCATAATTTATTGAGAAATATTACAAAAAAAATAACCCAGATGATTAATAATTCAAGTTTATTTGGGAATTAGGTATATTACATTACAACATAGAATACAAAATATATCATCTATATTGAAAACATCATTAACATGATCATACATTAAATTTCATGGGATAACTTGGGAACATACATAAGAAAGGGGAGAGGTATAAATCCCAGTAAGGGAATAAACATGTAATAACATGAACAAAGTAATAAATGTTAGAAAATATTCATATCAATGGGGAAAATGGATGATAATCATAAACATGAATAGTAAGGTATGATAAATCATTCTAATCATAAATTCAACATGGGAAATGCAACAACAACTTAAAACACTACATCATTAATATAGGAAAAAGCTAAATTCCAAGAAATAATGATGGAAAAAGTCCCATTATGGATTTGGTTCACTCCAAAATCCCTTTCATGATGTTTCATGAGATTAAAACATTACCCAATGCATTGGAGTGTTATATAATTTTTGGTGAACCTATCACATACATTTAATTCTCATGCTTAAGTTTTCCACATAGATAATAAAATTTGGAATCATTTTTCATCACTTTTTATTCAATGATAAAGGAGTTTGAAATACATGAATTTATTTCCCCAATAAAATAATTGTATGTGTATAAAGGTGACCAACCATGATAGGAAATGGGTATGGTATTCACTACATAATTGTTTTGGAATTAAAAATCACAGTGAAATTTTGGTAGCATAACGAGGTCACTTAAAGAGTCATAAAAATGGGTTGATGATTGAAAAAGAGGTATATCCTCATTTGGTCATAAAATGGATAGTAATAGAGACATGTAAAAACATATCTCACCATTTGTAATTTGAAATATAAGGCATAACATAATGATGAATCTTGGATAAAAAATAAGGGAAGATACCTTACCTTGATAGTGTGATTCTAAATGATTGGGAGTAGATTCTTGAGAGATTTTGGGGACCTTGTAAGGAATATAGAGATGTCAGTAAACATTAAGTACATGATCCAAGGATTTTTAGTGAATATAAATGTGATCTTGGGTGGGATTATATAAGAAATGATTGGGGAATTATTTATCATTTCTCATACTTAGATTTTGGACTCTATATAATAAAATAAACAAAACCACAAGCCTTTCCATTGTTTTTTCTCATGTTTTATTCCAAGGGGAGTGATTTTAATTATTATATAATTCCAAAGTCTAAAATTAATGAAACAATACCCTTGATTATGTGGATTGGAGCCATAATCTTGAAGAAATTATTTTAAAACATTAAAATATATTAATGGTTTTGGAGAATTCAAAAAATATTTATTAAAATTAAAAACCAAACATAAAATAAAATTATTTTAAAGTTAAAACATACATTTAGTTGTGTATACCATTTATTGTATTTAAAATATCAATTTTTGGAAATTATGAAGTTATAATACACACCATCTATTTATAAGGTATTTAATTTTTACCTGAAAATTAGACTATCTTAAGAAATTAAGAAAGTTCCACCTTCTAATAATTTTGAAATTATGATTCCAAAAATAATATTCATTTTATCAAAATAATTTTATAAATATTTGTATTTTTACTTTCAAAATAAGAATCGATATTTATTGAGAAATGATGGGTTTTTGGCAATAATAGTTTTTGAACCCATATAAAAATTACATTTGACTTCATAAAAATTATATGAACATTTATATTTAATAAAAATTATTTAATAATAATATTTTATTAAAAAATTATCTCTTTTAAAAATCATATAATTCATAAAAATAAACATCTTACTTGAAATTGAATAAAATTAAATATGAAACTTGTATTTTATTGTATAAAATTAACAATCATATATAAAATAATGATAAGAAGAAAATATGAACATTATTATACTGAAATTATAATATATATATATATATTAATATTATTATGGTATTGAATCATATCCCTTTAATATATTACAAAAACCCCTAAGGGTAAGGTGCATGATGGTGAGACTTTCATGGGGTGGTTTAGCATACATGATTTGGGTCATGATCTTGATTAGCTTGAAATTCTCCCATTATTAGTTTCACTCATGCTTATGTTATTGGATCTCATTTTGGAATTAGCAAAGGTAATTTCTAAGTGATATTATCTCCCTTTGAAGCACTGATAAGTGGGATTCATGCCATACTATTCTACTATTTTAGGCTATCACTTCCTTTTTTTGTGTCAATTAGATTACTTAAAACCTTATATTTATACTAATCATGTGATCACTATTCAATGGCTATATTACCCATGGTAATGATGACTAAAGTTATTTTAAATATTATAGTATATAATAAAACCACGGAAGTGAATTTGTTTTATATATTCATAATATATAATAAGGAATTTAATTAAATCATAAGGGGAATTTTATTTATAACAGTTTGATTCATTATAATCTTCTCCCTTTAAAAATTTCACCATCAAAATTTTATTTTCCCACAGTAAAACAAATGAGGGTAATTTTTTTTCATCACTTACTCTGGTTCCCACATCTCTTATTAAAACTTTTGGTTTCTCTATAACACTTTGACTGGGTGAATTATCATATTTCATAGAACATTGTCTCTATAATCAATGATATTCACTGGATGCTCCTCATATGAGAGTTTGTTCTCCAATAGTACTACCTCTGGATTGAGTACATGTGAGGGGTCTGGTATGTACTTCCTTAAGCAGGATACATGGAATATATCATGTAATTGAGATAGGTTAGGTGGGAGTTCAAGTTGATAATCCACCACTCCAATTTGATCAAGGAACTAAAAGCGAATGATGTATCTTGGAATAAGATTTCTTTTATTTCTAAATATCTTGAATTTATTTCATGGATATATATGGAAGAATACCATGTTTTCAACATCAAACTCTAGTTCTCATCAATTATTTTCATCATAGATCTTGTATTGACTCTAATCAAACTTGATGTGATATTGAATGGTCTTAACCTTTTCCACCATTACCTCAAACATTTCATGACCTAGAAGTTTGCATTCCCCAACTTCATCCCAGCATGTAGGTTTTCTTCACCTCTTCCCATGAAGGTATTTATAGGAATTAATTTGAATTATTGATAGTAATATCTTATTTTATGAGAACTCAACAAGATAAATATGATGATCACATCCTCCATTGAATTCAATTGAGCATGATCTCAACATGTCCTCAAGTGTCTAGATAGTTTTATCAAATTGGCCATCAGTTTGAGGGTGATAATCCATGACAATGTTCAACATAGTATTTAGAGAATTTTGGATACTCTTCTAGATAATTTAGGTTAATATTGGATCTTAATTAAATACAATTGAAATTTCTCTTCCATGCAGCCTCACCACTTCTCTAATATATATCCTTGTAAGTTGATCGAGTGAGATTTACCATCAAATTGTAATGAACTAAGAAGTATTTGTAAGATGATTCACCACAACCCACATATCATTATTTTCTCTTTATTTCTTTTGAAGACTAGTAGAAAATTCCATGATGATTTTTCCCATTTCGATGTAGGTATGGGTAATGGTTACATCATCCACTTGGAAAGTTTCCTTTACGCCTTTACTTGCTGACAAACAAGACATATTGATGCATATTTGGTGATCTACTTCTTCATGTTGTCCCACAAATAGTACTCTATGAGAACTTGATATATATTTGTGCTTCCTATATGGACGGAGAAAGTCAAACTATATGAATCATCCAATAGATACTTCATTAATTTAGGATTTGATGGTATACATAGTCTTGAACAAAATTTTACAACTCCTTCATCATTAAAATTTAACACCAAGGATTCCCCTTTTCTTATAGCTTCCATTTAATTATGAATTTCCACGTAATATTTTTGGTCATCCTTTATCCTCTCCATAATGGATAGTTGAGAAATCATTTTTGAAACTATTGATGATATTCTTTCCTATATGATTCCCATGTTCGTCTTTTTTCGATATAAGAAGATCATATCCCTCTCAATTATAATCAAATATTGAATTTCTAGATATGTTATACTTAGATCATATTCCACTTTATTTTCATAACCATCATGGTAGTGAATTTATCATTCATCATCCATGATAAGCTCTAACCATATTCCTTGGCACATATTCAACTCTTTCTATGTGAATATATACTTCAGGATTTTTTGATCTGTATATATTTTACACTTCTTCCAAAATAGATAAATCCACCATATTTTAAAAGTAAATATAATTTCATCTAACTCTAGATCATTTGTTGGGTAGTTATGTTAATCAAATTTCAATTTACCTGAAGCATAGGATATCACATTTTCATTCTGTATTAATATACAACCCAATTCCTTCTTCAAATCATCACTAAATACCACAAAGAGTTATCTAATTTTGGGTTGTCTGAGTAAAGATGCATTGATAAACCTCCTTTTCAAATCCTTGAATCTATCTTCACATTCATCAATCCAAGAAAACTTTACTTCCTTTTGAGTTAGCCTGGTTATAGGGTTTGAAAATAATGAGATATTTCTCAAAATTTGATGATAGTACCCATCTAATCCATGGAAACTATGGATATCTATCACTGATGTTGGCCTCAACAATCATTTAATTTCTTTTTTCCTCGAAGGGTCCATAGATATCCCATTTATTATGATAATATTCCCCAAAAAATAGACTTCCTTCAACTAGAACTCACATTTTATTTACTTTCCATAAAATTCTCTTTTAGTAATGCCTTTAGCATAGTGATTAGATGATCCTCATTCTTCTACTTGATTTTAGAGTATATTAGAATATCAACTATAAAGACTACCAAAAACTTGTAATGTTAATATATAAAAACTCTATTCATACTTTCCATGAATATTGATGGATCATTAGTTAGTACAAATGGGATTACTATGAAGTCATAGTGCTCATACATTGTATGAAAAACAATCTTGAAGAAATCCTCCTTCTTCGACCTAAATTGGTAATATCTTAACCATAGATCCGCCTTGGAGAATTATTGTGCTCCTCATAGAAGATGTAACATATCATCAATCCATAGAAGTGGATACTTGTTCTTTATCTTATTCTTGTTAAGCCCGTGATAATCAATGCAAAGGCACATTGACCCGTCCTTCTTCTTGAAGAAGAGGACTCGTGCACCCCATAGTGAAACACATGGCCATATGCACCCTTCATCCAGATTCTCCTATAGTTATATATTTATCTCATTAGGTTCCACGAAAACCATTCTATATGTATTATTTGATAATGGTAATGCCCCAAGTATAATGTCAATTGAAAATTCAACCTATCAGCTCGGAGAAAGACCAGGAAATTCTTTGGGAAACACTTCAGCATATTCCCTCACAATAGGAATTTATTTAAGGGTGATAATTTCCATATACTCTATCATTTGATCTAGATACGATTTAACATAGAGAAATAATATTCATTCTTGAGATGTTGGTTCTAAATAAGATTCATCCTCTTCCTTGAACTTGTATAGAATCAAATGATTATGCACAATACAATGAGTGATTTCCTTCTCACAGAAATTTATGTTGGATCTATATAGGTAAATCCAATCAAAATCCACAATTTATTCAAATTCTACCAAAGGGAGTATGATAAGGTATTCTAGGATTTTTTTCCCAAAAAATGAGACTAGGGATGAGTTATATTCTTGGGATGCAATAATTTCCCCATTGGCCATTTTAACCATAAACTCTACTTTCATGCACTGTAGTGGTGTTTGAATAGTTCTAATAAACTTTTTTGATATAAAGGAATGTGTAAACAAGAATAAAAAAGTACATTCACTATTCTTAAATGAATAACTATCGTACCGATCAACACTTTTTTGTCAGGTTCTACCTCAACTGTTGTGATAGAAAAATCTCACCATTTTTGCCTTGGAAGTTGTTGGTTTTCTTCAAAAACCCCTTATCTCAGTGCATTAGTTTTCTAAGTTCCATGGTTCCATGAAGTCAAAACAATGTACAATGTGTTGAGAGTTGACTGGAGCATTCCTTTCCTCCATCACATTAGGGGGTTTCTCCCTTTTGCAGTCTCTAGCTATGTTTTCTTCATTCATGCACCTAAAAAATTTCCTGGCCCCCCTTAGAAAATTTACAGGGTGCTTTTTTACACACCATCAACAAGTGGGATTTTAAAACTTATTAGAGCCTTTATATTTATTCATCATAACTCTATAATTAAACTCCACTTTACGATTCTTATCCCCATGATTCCCTTGAGATTCGACAATCTCTAATTTTCTTTTAAAGTCACATCATACAATTTACACAAAGCTATCATATTCATAGAATGCCAAGGCTTTTCATAGAGTGGGTTTCATATCACCAAATAAGTGGTCAAACTTGCATTCTGGGGTAATGAAAACGTTTAAGGAATATCATGAAATTATTTTGATGCTTTCCCCATACTCCCTAATATATTTTTCATCTCTTCACATTATGGAATTTAAATCCCTTTCAATTTTAAGTAGGAGAGTTTGATGAAAATATTTATGATTTTTTTAGAATTCCTTCCACCCTATCACTTCGATATATTCCTCAAACAATGTATTATTGATCAATGTACACCTCTAATTGGATTCTACCTCCATACGATAAACAGCCAATCAAACCTCATATTGTTCATAATATTAATGGATGGAGAATATTTTCTCAATAAGGTTGATACATTGTTTCATGATTAATGGATCACATGATCCATTAAGATTTAGAGGTATTTGTCACATAAAAGACTCAATTAGAACATGTTCTTTCTTAAGGGGATTTGAGAGCTCATCTTGATCCAGTTTTCTATTAATAACCTAAGTCAGCTGAGATAGTATCTTCATAACATTTGTGATTACATATCCCATTGGGTTGGTCATCTTGCTTGGATAGTCATCATATTTCCATTCACATTGGTTATTTACCTGATTACTCTTATTTATAGCTATTCTATATAATAAAGGGAAAATTAATGATGAGTATTTTTAAGCTACTGAACACATGAACATGAATCAGATGACATTAAAGGGATAACATATAAATTAAATTAATTTCCTTAACTTAGGAATTTATAGCTTCAATATTTGTTATCAATAATTTGTTTCCTAACAAATATCCTTATGGGTATCTTTTTTTACTTAAATAGTAGTTTATAATGAGATTATGAATTTTCCAAATCATATAACCCATCATTTTAAAACTATGTGTTCAACTAGGCCCATTTTCATGCACCAATTCTCAGTTGAGTCTATCCCAATGCATTGTTTTTATGTTTTACCACTATGTACATCTGTTCCAGATCCAGATCCACTTGTAGTATCCAGACAAGGATTTATTTTGTTGATAAACCACTTACTATATACTTACTAAAATTTATGTATTTTTTAATATACTTAGTCTTATCCCTAAGTCTTTTGCATAGTTTTCTAATCCTATTCCCAAAATTACTAAACTTTTACTTTGATACCATCTACGAATATTATGCTCTTTATTACACATTAATTCATAATTTATTGCATCAAATTACACAGAAAAAGTCCTGTATGATAGATAAGTCTAGTGTCTTTGGGAATTAGGTACATCACATAACAACTTAATATAGAAAATACAACATATTTATTGAAATCATTTTTAACATGCTAGTCCTTAAAACTATGTGGGATGACATTGGGACATAAATAAGAAATGGGTGAGCTATAAATCACTTTAAGGGAATAAACATGGAATAACGAGAATAATGTAATACATGTTAGAAAATATGCAAAGAAATGGAGGATAAAAGTGGTGAGAATCATAAACAAGAATAATACAGAATGATATACCATGACAATCATAAAGTTAACATGGGAAATGTGACAACAAATTAAAACACATCATCAAAACAAAGGTCAAGGATAACTAACAAGAGATCATTATGGAAAAATACCTAGGATGGATTAGGTTCACTATATATTCCCTTGAAATATGTCTCATGAAGCTAAGACATTACATAATGCATTGGAGAACTATATAATTCTGAGCACACTCGTCACATTCATTTCATTCTTATACTTATGTGTGCCACATAGATCATAAAATATAGAATAATTTTTCATCAATTTATATTCTAAAATCAAGTAGTGTGGAATAAATTCATGTAAGTACCTAATATATTAATTAAAACTATATACATGTGGAAACCCTTGATAGTAAATGGGTATGTTATTCAATATATAATATTTTTGGCACAAAAAATCATGGTGAAATTTAAGCAGTACGACGATGTCACATAAAGGTTTATAAAAATAGGTTGTGGAGAGAGATAGGGGTATATCATAATTTGTACATAAAATTTTCTGTAAAAGATACAAGCAAATACATATCACAACATTAGGAATTGGAAGTAAAATGCACAAGTTAATGAAGAATCTTGAATAAAGATGAGAAGGAAATGATCTCTTACCTTGAGAGTGGGAGGTCAAATACAAGGGAGGAGATTCTTGAGAGATTAGGGGACTTTGGGATGACTATATAGATATAATAATTGAGTAAGGATGTGCTCCAAGGATTTTGAGTGAATTTAAATGGGAAATTTGTTGGGTTTATATATGAAATGATTGAGGAATTATTTATCTTTTCTCAAACTTAGGTTTTTGGACTCTAAATAATAAAATAACCCAAAACACAAACCATGTCATGGTTTTGAACCATT